>JAVBIV010000006.1:2400000-3000000 GCA_031142775.1 Microdochium paspali
TCATATCAAGGCCGAACGTAGTTGATCCCGTGGTTTCAAGTCTTGACAGGCGCGGTTTGCGTTTCACACCCCATGGTGCTGGAGCCTCTCGAACTCACATACTGGCGGTACCGTCGGCTTTGGCTAGATATGAATTAGAGCTTCCAGTGATGTAGTTTCGGAAGGTTCAGCTGAAGCGCAAGCGAGTCTCTTGGCTGGTGCATGGGTTACTTAGTGCGAAGACTTCATCTCCAGGGTACGAAATCTTATTCCCCTGGACCTTTTGTGTGACTTTTACAACATCGCCCGTTCAACATAATTCACATGGTGATTTTATTTTGGACAAAAAGCGTCACACATGGCTTTGGATATCCCTGAAACATTTGCGGATACTTCTGATACCAAATGATCTAACCACATCATGATGTGAAGGCGCCTGCACCGCTATCGGACAGAACACATCCGCATGCGTGGCCATTCCATCGTGGGCATCACAAAATCGTATTACATTCGCTCGGACATAATAGACAGAATCCGATGGGCTGGCCATTCTTGACCTAAATGGTAACAGGACACTCGTAACGCGCGACTACAACAAAATTGCTACCCTTCATCGATGTTCTAAGGACATTATTACTGTGAGATTGATCAGACGGGCTATAAGTGCGCATGAAGTCTACATCATTCGGTCAATTCACACCAGTCTACTATTACTCTCCCCCCCCCCCACCCCGACCACCCAAAATGCCATTCCCGCTTTCCACATCCTCACCCTAAACCGAAGGCAGCACAACACCCAACCCACCAACAACATCCCCAGCAATCTCAACCCCAGCCTTCCTCAGCAGCTCATTCGCCCTCCCGCTAGCCGTGGGATCGATAAACTCGGTACTCTCCAGGATCCTGATATCCGCCACCTCCTCCTCCCCGCTGAACCTCAGCGTCCAGATCAGATCATTCTCAACGACCTCCCTCTCAGCCTCCTGCTTGTCCCGCTCCGCGATGGTGGTGAGGAAGTAACTCATCCATATCGTCGCCAGGCGCTGGTGCTCGTCGACCATGATGCTGTGCACTTTCCCTGGGCAGGATATGAGCAAGGGTCCTGTGGTAGAGAAGTGTGCTCTTAGCTGCTCGTTGGTGAGCTCGGGTTGTAGAGAGGGGTGCTGGGAGCGGGCATGTGCGTGGCCCCATTTGTGGACTGCTGATGGGTGTCGGAGGGTCAGTAGGTCCGGGCCGCCTGCGGCGTGGCGGGAGGCGAGGGTGTGGAGGTGGTTGTATAGTTCCGATGGCATTATTATTCGTATTTGGGGGTTGTCGCGAAGAGGTTTGAAGTGAGAATTGTGGTGCTTGTGTGATATTATCGTGGCTGAATTGTAGTTGACAGGTTGAGGTTGTGAGGATTCTGGTTGTCTTGGAAAGTGGAGGGGGCACTAAGTTGCCAAAGACTTTTACGGATGAGCGACTTGGCTGATGTGTGTTCCGATGACCTTAAGTAGTCTTTGAGACCTAGTTCGGCTTACCGCCGCTTACGTTTCAACAAGGTAGTTATGGTTCAACTCTGCGAGCGAGCAAGCTCAACTGCGGCATAGAGCCTCTGTCGATCAGAGACCTCGCCGTCTGACATGCTCCGCCGTGGATGCAGGGTCTCTGCAGGGTCCCACTATTATGGTTCATAATGGTCTCACAAGTTCTAGAGCTAAGTTGGAGGCCGACGTAACACTGCTACGTGTGTGGGGATTCCGGCCAGATTCATCTAGATATATGCTTACGCTTGGCTCCCTAGACGCCTCTCATCGACAAGGACATTGCCGAAAATGGAAGGGGTAGCCTACATCGCTTCAAGAGTTGCAGATGGGACAATCTGGCGAGGCGCCTTAATACTCTGCCACAGGAAGACATTTTCATAGCGCTGGAGTTGCTCTCATATATGCTCTACATGTCTATGTGCTGTGTATCGGATGCTCAAAACAATTAACGCTATGCTGCCGTGAATATAATGCCGCTCGAAAGTCATGCTTCCCACAAAATGCAACGAACCATTACCACTCAAATTTAATTTTCCACCATTTGCTTAGGGGCGTGGCGATTTTGGCTTCCACCTAGCTCCGCGCGAATCTGCTCCGCTGTCTCAACTGCTTGCCATACTTGAAGAACAAGAATGGAAACGGGATCATGGCAGCCGTCAAAAAGGCCACGAGCGAGGACGCCCACTGGAAGCCGAGGGCGTGGTACATTTGCGTGCCAAAGAGTGGGAATGCGGCTGGAGGAAGTGGAATATTAGCTGGCCTGCCACGGAAGACAACATCGCAGGTGGACGTAAGGCTGTGAAACTTACTTGCAAACAAGCAGCGCGAGAATGTACTGGCGGCCATGGCGCTGGCTGCGTACGTGGGATAGGCATCGACCTGTGTATAGGCCCTGTTAGTGCGGCCGTTAAAGGATAGCCAAGTAAAAGGGCCAGGACTTACGAGAAAGGTGAAGACGCTTGTGAAGACGAGACAAGTGCTGCAAAAGGAATGTCGTGTTAGCCCTCTGCTTTGATTAAAGATGGGTGATAACCTGCACCGAAACGAGGATCTCCAGATATTGATAAGACTTACCCGAAGCCAAAAATCAGGGACCCGATCATCGGCACTATCCAATGAATCCAAGACATGCTCGTCCAGGCGAAGATGAATAACCCGGTAGGCACGCACAAGGAGCCTAACATAGCGGGAGGCAGACGGAACTCGGGCTCACTGGCACCCTCGATGCCCGTCTCAGCCGAAAGCTTACGGCTCAGACTAGCACGCACCTTTGCCCAAATCGGATCCGTGAGGGTGGCGGCAATCAAACCGATCCCCATAGGTAGGAACGCAAGTCCAATCTGGTCCAGTGTGAACCCGTATACGGTGCCGAAGACCAAGGGAAAAGCGCCGAAGAAGAGGTACAGAATGCCAAGAAGGATCGCGGTGAAGGTGCACAGGCAGATGCACATGGGCTCAAAGATGAGCAACTGGATCGGCCGCTGCAGGGAGAGACCGATGGCGTGTGACACTGAGCGGAAATCCTTGGGCGCATGCGGCGCGCCGTCCTTCTGGTCGCGGATCTCCTCCGTTGGCGCGTGCCATCTGTTGTCCCCTGTCTCTTCACGCACTTTCTCTGCTTTCCTGCGAAGAAGCACGGGGTCTGACCATGCAAGTCCAAGTCAGTCAGAGTCACGATCGCCGGCCAATTCTGAGGTAGTAGAGGTCTACTTACGGAACGTCTCAGGGACGAAGAACACAATTCCCACTTCAATGACAGCCGCCCAGATTAGCAGGACGTAGAATGTCCATCGCCAGATGGGAGTGTTCTGGTTAATGAAACCGCCGATCAAGGGACCAATGCAAGGTCCCGTGAAGGGAGCGAGAGAGAAGACGGCCATGGGCCACTGTAGTTCCTCGCGCGAGAACAAGTCGCTGACCGTGCCGCCGGATACTGCCAGGAAAGTGCTGCCAGCGAAGCCGTCGAGGAAGCGGCACGCCAACATCGTGGCGATATTGGGTGCAACGGCCTGCGGGATGATCCAGATGAGGTACATGGTCCATGCGACGAGGTAGACGGGCCGACGGCCATAGAACTCGCTCAGAGGCCCAAAGAGCATCGGGCCCAAGGCGAGACCGAGAACAAAGAGCGACAGGCCCAATGTCGAGATAATGCGCGTGTTGCCAAACTCGGCTTCCATGGCCGCATAGACAGAGGTGTACATTGAAGACGCTCCAGTGCTACAATGATGAACGCCAAGAAGTCAACTTGAGAACCAGCCGTGTCTTGGATATGTCTTAGAGTCGCACAGGCACGTGGCTTGATGCAGTGCACGACCCGGGGGGGCCGGGATGACTTACACACAGAAACTGGCTGCAGAAACAATCACAACAATTACCCATTTGCGGCCCTTGCCGATGCTGCGCGGACACATTGGGTCGTTGCTGCCATCGCCGTCCCAACTGACGAGGAACGGATCTTGCGGCGGGTCGCCCTCTTCGGCAGCAGTGCTTTCGTCAGACCTGTCACTGCCGGTGCCGCTGCGAGCTGGACGGGTCAACTTCTCCTGGTCCATGACGCCTGAAGCGAGGCCTGCTGGTTCTGAACTGGACTCGGTGTTGTTGTGGCTGCCTTTCTCGGCAATGTTGTACGAATCTGCGGCTTGGCCATTATTCTGTGTGGTGGCGTCGCTGGGTGCGACATCGGCAACCTGCTGGGAATGGGAAGCCATAGGAGTTGTCCGTGTATTGGTTACTGGGTGTCGTCATTCGCAGCGACTCAGCCTTGGACACAAATGGCGAAAAAGCCAAGCCCGCTCCAAATGCGTGTTCTTAGGCCGTTCTTATGTTCCCCCTGGTTGCGACTCCTGGCGATGCACGACAGATGCAACAAATTCTATGTTCCGAAGCTCCCGCAGGTGGAGCCACTTACGCGGGCATTGTTAATAATAAGTGCTGGGGCGATTGCTCATCAGTCCACGCCCTCGCGACTCGCGTTGGATAAGCACCTCAGGGACAACACGTAATGTGACTGACCCTGGCACGCATGCAGGGCCCAAGTTGACCCGCAGCGCGCACACGTCACGTCAAGGGAGGTCGTGCCCCTTTAGATTTTCAGAGAAGGATTCCCGATTTCTTCCTCCGCGACCACTAACTAGTAGATGTAGATTGGCCATCGCGGGGCGCCCCTGGTCGTGTGATAGGTGTCGGTGATCCTGCTGATCCAGCATCGACAAGCATCGGGGATAGACATTGACAGGCGACGCAGTATTTCACTGTGCCTTCAACTTAGTCTCCAAGGGCCCTTAACCCTGATTCATGCACGACTGATAGGTGTCGTTCTGGTGGTAAGACGCTGAGTCCCTGGCGCAAAGAGACACGGCCGTCGTTCATCGGCGCCAATCCGGCCTGACACATGCAGCTCTTACACCACTCATACAACTCTCATCTCGCCAGTGCATATGGCAAAGGCTCGGACCGCTAGGATCCTAGTAACTTCTAATTACTGTTGTCGAGGAGGCCCTAGCTCGTCCCCGTAGACCAGCGCCAAGTGTTCCGATACCAGGCTTTGACACGTGAGAAATTGTCCGACACCAGCATTAACCCAAGCTGAACGACTGCCAGAAATCCTGCTATACGGCACGCTGATGATCACCAGTTCCCAAAATAGTCCTCATCAATCCCCATGCCGACGGCTCATAACGATGTACAACAGGGGAACTTGTAGTTTCATAGAACGTTTCCACGTGAAGCATTTCCTGTGTCAGCAAGACTGGGCAACGCCCATAGTACCGTGATGTGCACTGTTACCCTGAAGTAGCACACTTGAGTAGGTTACGCTACTCAATTAGGGTCACACTCTTCGCCCTGAGCCACCGGGCACAAATTGGCCCGGAAGGAAGCGCTTCCCAGAGGGCTGGATTCCCCGCAAGTGCAACGCAGTGGTGGTTGTCAGGCACGCCCGACTTCCCCCGCACGCGACCCCTGGCCGCCCAGCTTGATCCAGTCGCGGTTCGGTCCAGAGCCGACGTCGTCTGCCACACTCACTTTCCGTTTTGTCGGGTATGAGGTGTCTGAGTTGTTGTGTGCCGACATTAGTATGTCGGCGCCCCTCAAGAGGAAGAGAGGTGATGGCGTCGACTCGGGTAGCCGCACCCTCGAGTCGAGGAAGATGGTGGCAGCCGCTGCCTGTACGGCCTGCCGCAAGCAAAAGGTGCGTCCCGAATGCAGGATGCCATCAATGTCTAGATGCTGACATGTCACTCTACAGATCAAGTGCGACATGCCCAGTGAGACGCCTCCCTGCGCACGCTGCCAGCGGCGAGGCCTGACGTGCGTGCTTCACACGGCGACAACGCGCAATGGGACTGCCGCAGACCACCGGCAAGTCAGTCTGCTGGGTGATGACCTCGCCAGCCTCTATTCGACCCTCCAGGCTGTCTGTGGCCGTCTCGACATGGCTCCTCCCCCGCCGCTTAGGTCTTTGTCGTCGACGACAGCCCTCGACGGCAGCCCGGATAACGCCAACGACGCCGACGATACAGAGGTTTATGAGTTGTCTGCCCCAGCCTCGCCCTCGGCCCTCCAGGCACCTATTCATCCGTACCTCAGCAGCGTCCAGGACCAGCAGCACACAGCCGTCCTCAACGGCGGCAGCAACCATACTCAGCAGAGACCAGATCTCGTCAGTAAGGGCCTCATCACCCCAGAACTCGCCGAGCGTCTCGTCCAGCGATATCTGCAACATTTCGACCGCTTCCTTTACGGC
The DNA here is from genome assembly GCA_031142775.1 of Microdochium paspali. Lineage (NCBI taxonomy): Eukaryota > Fungi > Ascomycota > Sordariomycetes > Xylariales > Microdochiaceae > Microdochium > Microdochium paspali. Next base: position 2,406,253 of record JAVBIV010000006.1, read on the forward strand.
ATTGCCAGGCACTACCGTAACGCCGCCGAGGTTCGCAAGGCGTCGTCCACGCTCCTCGCCGTCATGTGTGCTGTCTCAGCCTTCCACGATCTCGACCACAAGGACCTTTTCGTGGTGTGCTACAAAGAGTATCGTACCCTCGTTTCAGCGTCCCTATTCGAGAAGCGAAACATTGAATACATCCGGGCTCTATGTATCGGGACGTTCTGGCTTCTCGACTCGTCTAGAATTCTCCTGAGCGATGCAGTGCGCAGAGCAGCCGACTGCCGCCTTCACTCTCACTTTCGACGATTAACGGCGGTCTCGACCTCGCCGCAAGGGGTCATATCTGTGTCTCCATCATCCATACCAGCAGCAGCCTCTGATAAAGGAACCACGGGACACAAGCCCGAAAACAACAAAGATGATGAGGCCAGAGATAGAATCCGTCTCTGGTATCTGCTCTTCATTTCAGACCGGCACCTAACAATACTCCACAATAGAGACTCGTTGATATGGCAGGAGAAGGACGCGATCGACAACAGAGACCAGTTTCTGGCTGATGGCAATCATGGCGATGCCCCATCCGAAACATCGAATCTGGATGTGCGCCTCATGTCGCAGGTATCGCTGCTCGTCATTATGGGTCAAATAAGAGATGTCATAGGAGGCTGCGAGCAGGAAAGACCTGTCCCCAAAAGCTTCTGCGTCCAGTTTTCCCACTTTGCGCACGAACTTGACCAATGGTATGATAAGTTTGTGCCATCCTTTGGTATGTTGACAATTTATACCTTTATCCTGCTGTTCTTTACCCATCGCTTTGGCTTCCGAACCTGGGCTATAAGAACTTGAAGTCGCAGCTCCTATTCTTGTTCTTGTTTTAACGTGTTGCCCTGGACACCAGAGCCCGACCAGCACATAGGGACATTTCCGCTCGCAGGCCTAAAGATGCATTATCAGTATGCCCGCCTCTACCTCGCCCATCACATCTTCCGCGGGCTGTCTCCCGGACAGCCCATACCGTCATACTTCCTCCAACAGGCGCTCGCCGCGCGCGAGGCTGCACTTGCCGTCTTCGCCGTCGTGCTCGAGGACCAAGCCTTTGGCACCAACATCGTGGGTATGCCGGTGTACTTCCACGTCATGATTTCGTTCGCAGGCCATTTTCTGTTGTCCGAAGTTGTCATGAAGCACCGCGAGCAACTGGGCATTACTACGGATGGCCAAGTGGACAGAGACCTTGGGCGTGTGGGTGCCGTGCTGACGTTGCTTGCGCGGAGTGCTCGGGCTGTTCCGCAGCAGCATCCGATCGCGCGCGCAGTTGCGGGGCTAATACGCCGGCACGAGGAGTGCACGACGGCGTTAGGGACAGGCTCTATCTTGATGGACAGCCCTTTTCAAAGCCTTCACAACCACCCACATACCACTACAGTTCCTGCTAACGGCGGTAGCGCGCCACTGGCTACAAGGACAGATGGCGATGCTAGTGGCGATATGAGACATGCAACGTCGGACGGAATGTCGTTCCCCATGCCCGCGTCAGCATTGAACTTCGGCGCCATGGGCGGCTTGTCAGAGGATTTTCTGTACCCCGACTTTGGCGATTTCGACATGGTGTTTACCGAGCCGCACGCTCGTTTTGTCCCTGGGTCATGACGAAGGGATGCGTCTTTCTAGAGGTTACACTCAGTGCCGACAATTGCTAGCACCACTCCCAAAACTTGACATGTCGTTGAGATTTTGCCCGGCAAGAGTATCAGCAGCGTCAGAAGGGCTTTGCCAAGAAAAGTGAGGAGCCCATTGCCACAAACATAGCGCACGACTGGATAGCGAACACATTGTGCAAGGAAGTATTTCCAGCAGACAGAGACGACCCTCACACCCTTCGCTGCCCGCAACGCAATCATCGATATACTTGTACGCTTTGCGGAGGATCAGTTCCTCATTGGATCTATTTCTACAACCCAAATACTTCTATATGGTGTTTTCATCGTCGTGAAACACCACCGTCCCCCAATTCGGCCTGTTGAACCTTCTTGGCCCAACACTGCTCACCAACCTATCGAGCTTTTCCATCTCGTCGTTCGATGGCGCAAAGTTGTCCCTCAGATTTGTCGCGATCCGCTCCGGATTAACGCTCTTGGGGATTACGCTCCACCCTCTGGTGATTCCCCAGCTCAGGAGAACGTTCGCCGTGCTCACTCCTCTGGCGCTCGCAATCTCCTTGACAACGGCTTCTTCGTGCAGCGTCTTGCTGCCCTCGACCGGCGTACCACCAAGAGGCCCAAAGGCAGTTTGATGGATCCCCTTCGATACACACAGCGTATGTAGTTTCTCCTGTGGCAGCAAGGGCTGCAGTTCAGTCTGGTTCACCGCAGGGACAACACTGAGACCTGGTGTTGAGAGGAGCTTCTCGAGGTTGACGGTCGAAAAGTTGGCAACGCCAATGGCCCGCACGCGTCCAGACCCATCATTCAGAATCCGCTCCATCTCGCGCCAGGTGTCCCGGAAGTCCCACTCGGGGTCGTGTATCGTGCGGTCCTCCTTGCCATACGTCTCCGGACTTTCCGGGGTGGGCAGTGTGACGGGCCAGTGCATCAGCCACAAGTCAACATACTCCAGCCCAAGATCCCGCAGCGACTTGTCCAACGCCTGCGAGGCACGGCGGTGATCCGAGGACCAGAGCTTGGTTGTGACAAAGTACTCCTCTCGTGGCACTGGCGCAGCACGGAAGACCTGCCCAATCTCAGCCTCGTTGTGGTACAGTGGTGCGCAGTCAAAGTGGCGATATCCAGCTATGAAGGCGGCTTGCACGGCTCGGCCAGCCTCTCCCGGCGCGGCCTTCCACGTGCCGAACCCGACGGCGGGGATCTGCGCACCCGTGTTGAGCGTGAAGTGCGTCCGTAGGGATTGCTTCTCACCGACTACGGCTTCATCGCTCTTCTTCGACTTCTTCTGCAGCTTATAAGCGAGACGCTTCGGCGCCACAGGCGGCAAAGCCAGGTCCGTCGCCTCGAGCACGCCCATGGTACGCTGCGTGGCGGCCTGCAAATCTGCCGACGCCGGGGCGTACGGTTTCCGCGGGTGAAATATCGCCGGGTCCGTGAGGCCCAGACGACGAGACCCGACAAAGAGCCCCGCGCCGTACTTTGTCGCGCTCAGGCCCTTCTTGCAGGCGTACTCGGCCAGCGCGACCTGCCCCTGCAGCTTCCGCGCCTCGTCCACGCGGCCAGCCTGCCAGAGGTCGTACAGCTCCGCGACGGCGCGGGGAAAGACGTTGCCGATCCCCGTCACGCAGCCCACGCCTCCCGCCACGAGGCAGGGGAGGAGCCAGTCTGACTGTCCCGAAAAGACGGCGAACTGTGAGGGGGGAAACTGTGCGGTCAGGCAGGATACCTTGCCCGCGTTTGCGCAGGTCAATTTTACGCCCGCAATGTTGGGGTGTGTCGCTAGCTCTGAGAGGACGTCGACGCTGAGGTCGATGCCGGATGTCACACCGGGGAACTATATTCGGTGCCGAGTATTATTAGCATAAGTTTACGCACGCTGTCATGCAGGCAGTCCAAGTAACCGAGATATATGAGAAGAAAAAAAGAAAAACCACCGAACCTACGTTGTAAACAATAATCGGAATCGGACTGTAATCCGCAACCTCCCTGTAAAACGCCACAATGTCCTTGTTCCCAATCGCCTTGGGCCAGTAGCTCGGGGGCAGCAACAACCCGAAGTCGGCGCCCGCGCGGGACGCGTCGTCGATCAGCCTGAACGTCTCGACCGTGGACTGCCCGCTGACTCCCGCCGCGAGGGGGAATTCGGGAACTCCCAGGTCCGCGGCGACTTTGCGGGCGAGCTTAGTTATGGCCACGCGCTCCTCGGGGAGGAGCAGCGCGGCTTCGGCGGTCGATCCCTGCAGCACGAGGCCGTTGACTCCGCTGGAAATCAGGTGAGTGAAGTATGTCGCCATCGAGGCCAGGTCGAGCTCTTGCAAAGCGGTGGGCTTGTAGAGGGTGACTACTGGGCACCACACCCCCGCTGGGACGGCTGGGGGGTCGCCGGCGGCGGTTGTTGTTGCGGACATGGTGTTTTTTGGATGGGCCTTTCCTTTTTTCCTTTTTTTTCTTTTTTTCTCGGATAGGTTTTGCGGGAGGGAAGTAGGAATTAAGACGAGAGGAGTGGGATTCTCGGTGGTTTTGTTTTGTTGTTGAGAGGTTGGATACTCAAGTTTTTGGGGGACAGAAAGTTGGAATTACGGACTAATGTTTGACTTCGAGGTGCTGTTATTCCGTCATCCCCCGCCATCGGCCCCGAGAAGCTGAAAGGGTCCGGAGACGTGGGGTTGCTTTGATCCCATGCGGGGAAATGCATTGCTGGAATCGCGTGATCCCCGCGTCGGCGCTCGGTGGTTCCCGGCGCGAAGAAGATTGGTTGTTGCTTGTTGCGCTGTGCTGGCGTGGTGGCTTCGGAGGGCAGACGCCGTGTACGGAGGCAGCCTCCGAGTATGGGGAAGTAAGTAGTAGACTGGGGTGGAGTAGGGGTTACTCCGCATTTCCCCGCATCGGGGGTTCGATGTCTCGAGACGAGGTCCCTGTGCTGGGTACTCATGTCCCGTCGATAATCACTTTTGGAATCACGCTTTGGCTTGTCCTTCATACTTTCTGTCTTCGATTTTGTACAACGAAATAGTTCATTTTGCGCTTCACGTGGCCTCTGGTCGTTCGGGCATGTGAGGAGTCTTGGGCTTGTTAACCCACGCACGCTCTCATGTAAGACGAGGATCCTAGATCAGAGGAACGCAGCAACGCATACGTAGCTATTACCTAACTGAAGAAGTAGCAAAGAAAATGCCGCATCAGTTTACGTAGGTACTAGTATCAGCGTAGTTATCTACAGCACGGTAACATTGTCACAACCAATTTGCCTTCACTTTCACGTTATTTTCTCGTGGTGGGCTTTCCTGGTGGTCCTGGCCGAAGGAATGTCTCTTTCCGTGGTACGAAACCTCTTCATTATCTTTAGCACATATATCCACTGCACTCAACATATACCCAGGCCATTTTACCGTTGAATTGTAGACTCGATGGTCTATTCAAAGCTTTGGCTTAGAATTGGCTTGATACAAGCCCCCCTCCAAAAAAATGGGCTGTTCCTCATTTCCTTCTCCCTCCGTATCCGTCATCGCCACTAAGCAGTCTACAGCCTCGACCTCGGTCTCCAAGTTATCCACGGATGCCCCTCTCCGCCACTGTGCACAATCGACTCGAGCAATGCCGTGTTAACCATGCCCGGATGCGCCTGGTCGACGTCCGTAATGCCGCTGAGCTTCATGCTCGTCACGAGCTCGTCCTTCAGGATGTCGCATAGCTGCTCAACGCCCTCCTGGCCGTAGTTGACAGCGTACAAGAACGGCCGGCCGATTCCGACCGCTGTCGCGCCGAGTGCGATCGCTTTGAGGATGTCGGCGCCGCGCGTGAAGCCGCCGTCCACGTAGACCTCTAGCCTGTTGAAGACTTCGGGGCAGGCCTGTGATAGTATTCGTTAGACATGTGTGATGAAATACCAAATCAAGGGATAAAAAGGTTGTAGGAGCAAGACAAAAGAGGCAAAGACAGTTTGCGACAGGGCGGAACATACCTTGTGCATCTCCAACAGCGTCATCATAGCCGGCTGCGTGGTATCCAGCGACCTGCCACCATGATTGCTCAGCAGGATCCCATCCACGCCGTACTCCGCCGCCATGCGCGCGTCAGCCGCAGTCTGCACCCCCTTGAGCACGATCGGCACGTCGCCGCCCGCCGCCTTCCTGATCCACGCGAGGTCCTCCCAACACAGCGTCGAGTCAATGTACCTCGCCATCACACGGCCCAGGCCGCCGCCCTTCTTGTCGTTGGTCGCGACCGCGCCGCTGATAGCCGCAGTGAGGTTGCCCGCTGCCGCGATGCGCTCGTCGGCCTCGCGCTTGCCCGGAACTGGCGCGTCCACGGTCACGAATATCGCCCTGATGCCTAACTTGTGGGCGGACTGGAGCAGGGATTCCGTCTTGGCGCGGTCCGAGTTAACGTAGAGCTGTAAGAAGAAAGACTGGTCAGGGAGGCCGGCGGCAACGATGTCTTCCAGTGGGAAGGAGGCGTTGGTAGATATCTAGAAATGTGTCAGGATATCCTAACCGTGTGTACTCGTCCGCGGCTGGATTGTTAAAAGAGAATCTTTACCGTTTGGATAATGCCCTGCTCTCCACAGCCCTTCGCGATCGCAATCTCGCCGTCCGGGTGCGCCAGCCTAGCCATGGCAGCGGGGCTGACGAAGAAGGGCGCGCTCGAGTCTATCCCGAGAATTTTTCGACTGGTCCGCACCTCCTTGACGTTGCGCAGCACCCGCGGCCGCAGCAGCAGGCGCTTGTGGACATCGGCGTTGGCCCGCAGCGTGACGAGGTCGGTCGCAGCTGACGAGTAGAAGGCGAACGTCTTGGCCGTGTAGGTCCTGCGCGCTACCTCCTCAAAGTCGTGCACGGCGATCAGGCTGCTCAATGGCGGCTTGGTATATTCTTCTTGCTCGACTGCTGATGATGACGCTAGTGATTTGGTGGTGGTTTTACTGATGGCTGCTTGCAAGACTTTTTCAGGAGTTTTCTCCGGGATCAAAGGAATGGTCGTTGGGTCGACGGCACCTAGGATCTGCGCTGGCGCGAGAGCCTTAATGATACCTGGGGCGTGGATCTCGTTATAGGCGGCGCTCGCGTCTGAGCCTGCGTGCTGCAAGATGACTGCGTTCAATGGTTCACGCTGGTCAGCTCTTTCTGTACTATGGCCAAGATCCACTGTATCATGTTATCAGGATAGGGTGTATGGTGAATGAACTCACCTGCGGCTCCTCCTGGGTGTTCAAAGTCCGATAGATCCAGAACTTGACCATTGACAATCAGCCAGCAATCGCCGGTCCGGTCGTGTTTCTGCACCTCTTGGAAAGTTATGGGCTGGCGCTGGGCCAATTCAATTGTCGGTAACGCCATGGTTCCGTCGAAGGTTGTGTCGATACAGCAGTCGAAGAAAATGTAACGAACAAATGCACATAAGTGAAGCAGGTCTTAATGCGTACTTTGGACGAGCCAGTCCTCAGTGAATAGAAGGTCTGAATGTGAATGACAACGGCTGGAGATCGATCCGCGTCCTCGTTGAGATTCCGCTATCGCGACCCCAATTATTTCCCCAGCCATGTGTCCCTTAGTCCCGACCCCATCGGGACATCTGAAGCTGGCCCGAACGCTCCGGGTGGTACTCCGGTGTTGTGGGTCTGTGTGGACATGTATGCGGAGGCGGCGCCGGCTGCTCGCCGGCGAGACCCTCCGGTGTCGATGAAGCCGACGGAACTGACTCGCGTGGGTCATTGCGGGGCTCGGGCCCTCCTCCACAGGTCGCTGGCTGGTTCCGCTCGGCGCCCCGTGCGGGGGAGTATCCTGGAGACTGCGGGGAATGCATGTTGGGAATCTCGAGTTCTTGTGAGGTCACGATTGTCAAAGCAGCCGCTATGCATTGAATTCTGATTTCTCCTCACGATTTACACAGCCGTCATTATCCTTCCTCGAAAATAGACGCAGCCAAAATGGCGTCCAAAAGAGCAGAAGACTACTCAACGATATCCAAATCAGAGACACTAGCTCTGCTCCCGCCACCAGCTGATGCCAGCGAAATCTGCCGGCAGATCACTGCGCAAGTGTCAAACCGCAGCCTCCCGGTGCTTGTGGTGCTTGACGACGATCCTACTGGCACGCAGACATGCCACGGCATCAATGTCTTGACCGTTTGGGATGAGACGACATTGGTGCAAGAGTTTCGCTCCGGGTGCCCTGGTTTCTTCATCCTCACAAACTCGCGCGCCTTGCCACCACCTGAAGCCCGCAAGCTGATTCACGATATCTGTGCCGCGGTCGCACAGGCTGCCGACAGAGCTGGGCAGTTGCGCTTCGAAGTCGTCCTGCGCGGTGACTCGACTCTACGAGGGCACTTTCCGGATGAAGTCGAGGTCGCGGAAGAGGTCCTTGGGGATGCGGACGTCTGGGTGCTAGCCCCTTTCTTCGAACAGGGCGGCCGTCTGACCATTGACGATGTACACTATGTCGCAGGACCTGCGGACGAGCTGGTTCCAGCCGCACAGACGCCTTTCGCCAAGGACGCCACATTTGGGTATACACAGTCGAACCTGCGCGAGTATATCCGCGAGAAGTCCAAAGGCGGCATCGCCGCGGATCGGATACACTCGGTGACCCTAGACGACATTCGTGTCGATGGGCCGCAAAAAGTAGCTGAAAAGCTGCTCTCGCTGCCGCATCGCTCCGTCGTCATTGTCAATGCCGTGCAGACTGCGGATATGGACATCTTTGTCAAGGGATTACTGGACGCCATCAGCCGGCAGACAAACACAAAGTTTATCTACCGCACCGGCGCCGCCTTTGTGTCGAGCCGGCTCGGGATCCAGCAGATCAAACCACTTACCCCCGCGGATCTGAAGATGAATCTATCCAGCTCTGCACCAGGTGGGCTGATCATCGCGGGGTCCTACGTGCCCAAGACGACCGAGCAGCTCGCCTCGCTCATTGAGGGGCGCGGCGAAGCACTTACCACCATCACACTAAACGTCTCAGAAATTCTCCGGTCTCCCGAGAAGACTCTACAACTACTCCTCACAAGCGCCAACGCGGCCGGCAAGCACATCGAAAACGGACGAGATGTGCTCATCATGACAAGCAGGGAGCTCATCATGGGCGCAGACGAGACGTCAAGCCTGCGCATAGGCAGCGTCGTGGCCGAGGCGCTCGTGTCGTTCCTCCGATTCCTGGTCCCGCGGCCCCGATACGTTATCGCAAAGGGCGGCATCACCAGCTCCAACGCCGCGTCCAAGGCCCTGGGCTTCCGCCGGGCCGAGATCGTCGGGCAGGCGAGTCCTGGCGTGCCGCTGTGGCGCTGCTCAGAGACCACCTGCAAGTACCCGGACATTCCCTACGTCGTGTTCCCCGGGAATGTCGGGGAGAAGGACACGCTCAGGGACCTCGTGGCGCGGTGGGCGCTCCCTGCTGCCCCGTGCGAGACGGATGCCCCCAAAGAATGGCCGAGGATGCAGTACCAGCAGCTCGGCAAGTCTGGAGTTAAAATCTCGCGGGTAATCCTGGGCTGCATGTCCTTCGGCAACGACAAGTGGGAGGGCAGTCCGTGGGTTCTCCCCGAGGAGCAGGCCCTTCCCCTCCTCAAGAAGGCATACGATGTAGGGATCAACACCTGGGACACGGCCAACACGTACTCGAACGGGCGGTCCGAGGCTATCATCGCCAAGGCGATGGAGGTCTACAAGATCCCGCGCAGCAAGCTCGTCATCATGTCGAAGCTGTACTACCCAGTGTTAGAAGACGACCCGGACCGCCGGCCGCAGCCCGTGGCCAACGATGGGCCCTTTGTGAACCAGATGGGCCTGAGCAGGAAGCACATCTTCGAGGCGGTCGAGGCGTCCCTGCGCCGGCTGAAGACGAGTTACATCGATGTGCTCCAGTTGCACCGCCTGGACGTGGACACGGCGCCCGAGGAGATCATGCGCGCCCTGCACGACCTCGTGCAGATGGGCAAGGTGCTGTACCTGGGGGCGTCGAGTATGCGGTGCTGGCAGTTTGCCCGGCTGCAGTACACCGCCAAGATACACGGCTGGACCACGTTTTCGAGCATGTCTGGGTTGTATAACCTGCTGTACCGCGAGGAGGAGCGCGAGATGAACCCGTTCTGCGACGCCGAGGGGGTCGGGCTGATACCGTGGAGTCCCGTGGCTAGGGGTCTGCTCGCGCGGCCGTGGGACCAGGAGACGGAGCGGTCCAAGAGGGATGCCAAGATGAAGAAGTGGTTCGGCGGGAGCCAGAACGAACAGATTGTGCGCAGGGTTGAGAAGATTGCCAGGAAGAAAGGCTGCTCCATGTCCGCCGTTGGACTGGCCTGGCTGCTGAAAAAGGGGGCGTGTCCGGTCGTCGGACTGGACAAGATGGAACGGATCGTGTCTGTGTCAGAGTGCTTGTCGGTGAACTTGGACGATGAAGAGATGAAGTACTTGGAGGAGCTGTATCAGCCTCTACGCGTGGAGGCCATGTAAACTGTGGCATTTGTGCCTCCCTGTTTATTGATCCTAATTATGATATCTGTCTGAGCCACTTGCTTAGAAAGGTTATGGATACGTTTTCTTATCGTTACTTCTTGTCTTTTCATATCACAGTGTGGTGCAAGTGCTAGGTGGTTAAGGCTAAGCTGCATCTATCGGTCATTATTGGATTCAGCCTGGCAGGGAAGGTTCAGACACGTTTTTGAGGGGTTTCCGGCTGTGAGAGATACACTGGCTATACTACTTGCATTGCAACAGATAGGGTCTGGGTGCTTGCACGTTTTCCAAGACAGTAACAGCATGAGTTGAAAACTGTCACGACATCGTCAATGCATTCACTTTTGCTTTACACGCAGATGTGACTAGTAACTTTTACTAAATCGTACAATACCAAGGTGACTAACCAGCCACTCGAGTAATCTGTGGACACAACCTGCAAGTTACTCCCATGATCCATACTACTTCGTATCACGTTGCGTCTGCAGCCAGGCTTTAGCCCAGGCATTGCGCGCCGGCCGAAGCCCGGAAGCAGGCTCCGCGATCGGCAGGTGGGTGTCCGGACGCCCCGCTCGACCCCGGCAATTTTCAGACCACCGGGCCAACGTCCGGTCGGCGGACTCGGCCGCAATGCAATGCAACAGTTCAGCTTCTGGCGTCGTGATGTACCAGTAAGGGTAACATCGGCATCACGGGGGCTTGGTACTCGGCCTCCCAACGTCATATCCGATCACGTGTGCTTTTTATCTTGGAGAGGTTTCTCAGACACTAACACCATTGTTAGCACAGTGACCATATCATCTATACTTGAGGGTTGATCACATTGCGAACTCATCGATACCAGTAAAGGAAATTACTGTGCCACGAAGCTTGCACACCTGCTACTCATTGCCGAGTGTGCCTACAATTAGAAGTCAAGAACGCGATGGCGACGATTCTCATCACCGGCGCCGGGGGCTTCATCGGCCAGGCCCTGGCCGCAGCCCTGATGCAGCAGCCAGACATCACCAAAATCGTCCTCACCGACGTCAGAGCCCCTGAGATCCCCAAATCCAAACATCAAAGCAGCTGCCAGGTAGACGCGGTGGCCGCAGACCTGGTCGACCCGACAGTCTGCGAGAAGCTGCTCACTCCCGACCTGACGCACATCTTCCTGCTCCATGGCATCATGTCGGGCGCCGCAGAGGCCAACTTTGACCTCGGCCTCAAGGTCAACCTTGACTCGATGCGACACATCATGGACGCTGTGCGTAAGCAGAAGCAACCCCCCTCGACACCGCCGCGGGTGATATTCCCGTCCAGCCTGGCTGTCTTTGGGCCCGCGGCCTCCGGCGAGATCATAAGCGAGGGCACCATGCCGCTCCCGCAGTCGTCCTACGGCGCGCAAAAGGCCACCGTCGAGATCCTCCTCAACGACCTCTCCCGGCGCGGCATCGTGGACGCGCGCATCGTGAGGCTGCCCACGATAGTCGTGCGGCCGGGGCAGCCCTCGGGCGCCGCGTCGAGCTTCTGCTCGGGAATCATCCGCGAGCCGCTTAAGGGCGAGGTGGCCAAGCTCCCCGTGAGCCGCGACCTCGCGCTCTGGATATGCTCCACGCGGACCATCATCCGGAACCTGGTCATTGCCGCGCTGCGCGTGGACGCGGCCGCGTATGGAGTGGGCAGGAGCCGCATCGTCAATCTCCCTGGTACCACCGTCACGGTGCAGGAGATGCTTGACGCGCTGAGGAAAGTCGCGGGTCAGTCTACGCTGGATCTTGTGCAGGAGGAGTATGAGGAGAGCACGGCCAGGATCGTGGGCTCGTGGCCGGCGAGGTTCGATGTAGCGCGGGCGTATGAACTTGGGTTTGAAAAGGACGTCAACATTGAGCAGGCGGTACGAGATTATCTGGAGGATTATGGATCTTAAGTGTCAGTGTTTGAAGTAGCGTTGAAGTACAGAGGGTCTTCAGCTTCAGGAAAATGAAGCATTATCAAGTCCATGTTCGTAACGGTATTAATCCAATGTGTGCTTGCCTCTTCTTGTGTATTGCCTTTCACGCTTGTTGGTGGAAGCAACCGGCCACTGTTCTCGACATCTGCAATGTAGCAGTAACGAAGCCCTTCGTCGTCAACTCTCAAACAACTGTGATCATTTACAATATCTTGATATTTTCAATTGCGCAAGCCAGATTCTTTTACTCAGCTGCTGAAAATTCAGGACTTGTGTTTGCCTCTCTGTGACTCGAAATCACTTGCCTTGGAGAGTAGGTCTACCAGCAAGGACGGCAGAGCAGTATTTCAACGCTCATGAGCAGATCTAATCATTACGTTGTATTTCGGCTCACTCGCCTCTACAACATGTATCACTCTCTATCCAACACGGTTGGATCCAATACTACATGCTTAATCTTTTGCCTCCAGAACGTAAAGGCGACATGTACCGACCCATCAGACCCTTGCGCGATGCTCGGATATGACAGCTCGCGATTGAGCTTCTCCTCGCTGTTGTTAGTCATGCAGAACCCATCACCCTCCTCAAGCACGCGTGTCCGCCACGAACGGCCACCGTCGTCGCTCCAGGCGAGGCTCAGCGGTGCCCGCGGCGCACCCCAGAAGGCCTCCTTGCCCGCATGCCTGCTGTTTTGGTTCTTGCGGTCGTCCCCGGCGTCGGCGATGTCATCGTAAAGGCCCTCGCGCCGGCCCTTGGCATTCGCTTTGGATGAGTGGTTGTACACGGCCAGGACGCGGCCGGAAGGAAGGACGTCGAAGCAGATACCGGCGTTGGGGTTAGGAAGCTCGGTCGGCTGTGGTGTGCTCCAGTTGATGCCGTCGTCTGATCTCGATAGATAGATGTTGTCGGCCCATCTCGAACGGTAGAGGCCGAGATAGCTCTTGTCCTTGAGCCGCCGTATATTCATGTGCACAGCGCCGAAACTGTCCGGGACCTCTGTCTCAGTCCAGGTCTTGCCCTCGTCCCGTGAGACGCGGATCGCCGAAATATCGTCGTTGCCAACCCAGCGCGTGCCAGGCTCAGCGCGGCACTTGAAGATGGGTATGGCCCAGGCACCATCATCGAGCAGGATCATGGGCTGCCTGATGAACGTGCCCGGCTCTGGGAATAGCACCGCAGCTTCCGTCCACGATGCTCCGTCGTCACGCGAGACCTGGTACTTGACGACCGCCGAGTCCTGGTCGCCGGCATGTTGTGAGGTATACATGAGCCATACCTCCTTGCCGTTGGGGGTTTGGAACAGCACGGGGTTCTGCTCGCTTCGCGTCGAGTCAAAGGTCACCTTCTGTGCTCTGCTCCAGGTGGATGTTTTGGCTGGGAGCCGCGCAAGATAGATGCTGATATCTGGCTTTCCCTCCTGACTACCGCCAAACCATGCACACAACAAGTCGCCATTGCTCAGCGTCAAGAGATTGGATGCATGACACTGGGCCGTCCCGGCAGGGACAAAGCACTCCCTGTGCTCAAAGGGCTTTTGCGACAGGGCCAGCGGGCCGCTCTCCAGGGCTGTGGTCTCGTTGCCGTTTTGGGTGGTCATGGTGGCGGGCTGTCGTCTGCTGGACTTGGACTAATACGGTAGTGCTGCCCTATGTCTTACAGTTCTGCACGCACTCTATAGCCCTATATCTTTGTCCCGTGTCTTGATGCCGGCCACCTCCAACGGCCGCGAGTCAAGCTCTGTCCTAGTCCGCCGCCAACAAGGCACCCAGGGCCTCCGCAGGCGCCACCGGAAGACTGGTTCCTAACCTGCATCACAGCAACAGAGGTCGGTCAACCTCCGAGGCTCCGACCACATCGGAGGCAGCCTCCGGGCCTCCACAAGGCGCCGCAAGGCAGCACTGGAATCCACTCCCCTATCCTGTTTCGGTACTGTAACTGCTGTTCAGCGGTGACCAGACCCCTGGGAAGTGACCCCAGACCTCCCCGCTTCCCCAGACTCGCGTTCAAGGCCACCCCCGGCCCCCTGGCGTACCCTAGCCCCAGCCCTCACTTGTGGTATATATCCACGACTTAAGACGTTCAGCAAGGCAAGATATAACGAGAGGCTCTGCTCTGCCCTGCACTGCAGTGACCTAGCGACCGTATACTCGCACCACTCAGCCTCCATCTCCCATCCACCACAAGATAAGTCCACCACCTCAGAATGGCGGGCGGCACGAGCATCTGGGTTAGCGCAGATGCCAAGACGGACCCGAAGCAGATTTTCAACCTTCGTCTGCTATATCTCGCGGTCACCGTCGCATGGGCCGGCTTCTTCTACGGCTTCGACTCGGGAAATATCGGCGGCATCCTCACTCTGCCCACTTTCAAGGAATCCTTTGGTTTCAATGGCCTCAGTACTACGGAACTCGCCAGCCGCAAGGGCACCGTAGCAGCAATGCTGCCGGCTGGTGTAAGTCATATTCCCCTTTGACGCTCCAGAAAGCAGTGAAATCATCTCGGAAAGGTTCCACCACACCAGTACACCAGCAGTTGCTGACCCTTCCCCTCTCCCTTTTTGTAGGCTTCCGCTGGTGCTCTCCTCGCCTGGCCCACCTCGGACACACTCGGCCGCAAATGGTCCGTCTTCTTGTGGGGTTGCGTCTTCCTCGTCGGAGCCATCATGCAGATGATCTCCAACTACGAAGTGATGCTCGCCGGGCGCTTCATCGGCGGCCTGGGCGTCGGCGCGAGTTCCATGCTGAGCCCGCAGTTCCTCGCCGAGAACTCGCCGCGGTCGGTCCGCGGGTCCCTGACGGCGACGTACAACCTGATGATCGTCACGTCCATCGCGCTGGCGTTCTGGATCAACTACGCCGTGAGCCTGTGGAAGGTGCCCGCGAGCGACGCGGCGCAGTGGCGGACCTCGATGGCCATCCAGATCATCCCCGCGGCCCTCATGGTCGTCATGATCCCCTTTGTGCCCGAGACGCCCCGCTTCCTCATCAACCACGGCAAGCCCGAGCAGGCCATGCAGAACCTCACCAAGCTGCGCAGGCTCGACGCCGACCACCCGTACATCCAGCTCGAGTACCGCGAGATGGAGGCGCAGGTGCTCCACGAGCAGGAGGCGCACCAGGGTCACGGCCTTTGGGCCATCGTGCAGGACATCTTCCTCGACGCGAGCAACCGCCGCCGCTTCTTCCTGGCGGTGATGCTCTTCCTCTTCCACAAGTTCACCGGCACCGACACCCTCAACTACTACGCTCCCTCCATCTTTGCTCTGATTGGGGTCCAGGGTAACAGCACTACCCTCCTAGCGACTGTAAGTCTTCTACCTAGTCATGACAAATACACATCGTTCGTTTACGCAAAGTTCTAACATGAAACCGCCACAGGGTGTCTATGGCATCGTGAAAGTTGTGACCTCGTTGTTCTACGTGGGGTTCCTCGTTGAGTAAGTCCCCTTCCCCCTCCAAAAAGAAAAAGAAAACCCTTTTACCCCTTTCAAGCTCTCCTCCTCCCTTCACCAAACAAGCAACTAACCCCCCCTCTCCCTCATCACAGCCGCATCGGCCGCCGCCTTCCCCTGATCGTAGGCGCCACGATCCAGGCCTCCACGATGCTGTACCTGGGCCTGTACATCCGGTTCGCGGGGATAAACGCGACGAGCGACACGGGCGGCACCCCGGCGGGCGGCATCGTGGGCATCGTGGCCATCTACCTGTACGCCTTTGGGTGGTCGTTCGGGCACTCGGTCGCCTGCTACGTCGTGGCGGCCGAGATCTTCCCCACGAGGATCCGCTCCGTCTGCATGGCCTTTTGCTTCTTCGTCAACTGGATCGTCGACTACGGCATCACCACGGCCACCCCGCTCATGCTCGCCGAGATGGCCTGGGGCACCTTCCTCCTCTACGCCATGCTCACCTACCTCGGCGTCGTCTTCATCTTCTTCTGCCTCCCCGAGATGAAGGGCCGCTCGCTCGAGAGCATGGACGACCTCTTCAAGAGGCCCCTCTGGACCATGTGGCGGCATGCCTACCCGACCGAGGATGAGAAGGTCCGGAGCGACGTGCGCGACGAGATGGTCGCGGAAGGAGAGGTCAAGACTCAGGTCTCGGCGGCTCATGTGGAGAAGGCTTGATTTGGGTGGCTTTACAAATGATGGCTTTCCCCAGGTTGGAGGTCATGGCCTGCTGATATTGTATATTAGTATTCACAGCAAGTTTTGATCGCTGATTCTTTATGAATCGTGGTACCGTTAAACTCGTGTGTTTGTGTGCGTGGGTTACTATGACGAGTAAGTATGTGAGATCTGCCATTTTATTACAGCGTCACTCAAAAACGGACAATCACATGATCGTGAAGGTAAGTGGTGTGTAGTTGAGCATCGACATTTGTCCTCCATAGAAACGATGAAGGTGATTCCATGAGTTTATTCCTTGATGTGGAAATATCAAAAGTCAATTATAGCAAGACTTGTAACGCCCGAGTGCAGATTTGCCCTGCCTTGCCTACCGTGGTCGCGTCATTTGTATCATAATTCCATGCCATTCCTCGTTCCGCCATACAATTCGTCAATGAACAACGACCAGGTCTTGACACGCCCATTCCAATGTAGATTCCAAGCTTATGACACCGGCACTCCAAATCTTCTAACTATACCGTCCTCAGCTACACCACACCCGCCTACGCCTTCTTCTCCTGCTGCGACGCCAACCATTCCTGGTCCAGCCCAGCATAATCCTTCGGCTTGTACGGTTTGAATATATCAGCCACCTTGCTCTTTCCACGGTGGTTGTCCAACCCCAGATCCCTAATCAGTAGATCCACGTACGGAATCGAGTCAAATGCGAAATCGGGCAGGCTGGCACCGTATCCGCAGGGGTAGCGCCACTTGTTCCACTGAGTGTGTAGCATGACCTCGCGGACCACCTCGTCCTCCGTGGTCGCCGCGCGGGAGAGCTTGCCGTCAAAATAGGCCGTGATCCAGAGGGCTTGGACGGAGGCGAAGATCGATGTGGTCACGGTGGATACCATTCCGGCGTACGCGAAGGAGCGCCCGAAGTAGCCCTGTGTAGGGACGATGTAGCGGTAGTTGCGCAGGGGCTCGGTCCTCGCAGCCGTGCCTTTTGTGTTTGTCGTCGCGGGGGAGGTGGGATCGCCGGGGGTGGTCAGGACTGTGCCTGAGCTGCCTCGTGTGTATGAGAGAGTGGGTTGATCCTTGAGCATGGGAAACTCCTTGAGAACTTCGGCGTCGGCTTGCGCAATGAGCTTGTCACGCTCTGCGTCCTGAGCGGCTAATCCGACGTCAAAGTTGTGGATCGTAACCGCGGCGTCCTTCTTCCACCCTGTCGCGCAGATGACCACGTCGACGTCCTCTATGGGCTCGTTTGGCCGCGTAGAAAGGTGTATGTTACGGCCGTCAAGGTGGTCGATATCCGCAACGTGGACTAGCACTTTGCCCTGGCGGACAAGATCGAAAAAGTTCGAGTCGTAGTTGTGTATGCCCACACCAGAGCCGGTCCACATTGGTGATTGCCATGGAGTGAGCTTGCCGACTTCGATGTGTTTCGCGTATCCGTGGGCAGTAAGAACGTCGGCTTTCAGAACGCTCCAGAAGCTCTTCACAAAGAAGTTGCCAACTTTAGTTCCGTGAAGGAAGTTGCGGATACCGCCATATCCATCTTCGCCACCGAAAATGGTTGGGCTGAACCATGTGAGAAATCTCGTTGCCAGAAGCTCTTCCATCATGCGCTTGAACGGTGTGACGAACGCCGGAGCGAGCCACAGGGGACCATCGCCCTTTGGCCGGATGATCAGGTGTACTGTTGCATTGCCGGGGTCGGTCGCCAGCGCATATGCGCAGTCTAGAGCCGACTTGCCGCCACCAACCACCACAGCAGTCTTGGCCGTTTTCACCACGTCTGCTTTCCGGCAGAAATCCTTGGCGTGGAAGAACTCTGGTGTAAAGGTCTCTTGGCCCTTGTAACGCGGGAGGTTGGGCTCTGATGTAAGTCCCGAAGCCACGATGAGCTTCTCAGTCTCGAATGTCGTCGTCTCGTCATTGCTATCTGGTTTCGCGCTCGTGGTGTGTACTCTCCAGCCCCCAGTTGCCTCGACCGCCTCAATGGCAGTGACTTTTGTCTGAAATCGCACTCGCTCAAAGATGCCGAACTTCTTGGCGAAATCGGTCAAATATCGGTGGAGGACCGCCGCGGGAATATGTTGTCCGTAGCCAACGCCGTAGACCTCCTCAGACATCTCAAAGTCGGGATACTGGTACGAGCCCCATAAGTTGTTAGACTTCAATCCTGGGTAAAGTCGGTCCTGGGACCATGTGCCGCCGACTGTGCGTTCGGCCTCGATTACGAGAACCCGGTGGTTAGGATGAACTGCCAAGTATGACTTTGCCGCAGCAAGGCCGTACCATCCTATTCACAGCGGAAGGACAGAAATTAGCGAACGAAAGCATCTATGGCGCAAGCCGTAGTGGGTAGTCGAAGATTACGAAAGGAGGAGAAAGATTCGACATAGATGTTTCCCGCAAGTATAAGCATGGTACTTACCCGCGCCAACAACAATGACGTGATAGCCCTGGGTTGAGGCCATCGTGAACAATCTGTGTAGCTATTCGACAGTGTTCTATGTTGTGTCTCTGGAAGTGAAACAGTAGCGACCTTGTGTGGGACAACGAACAGTAACTATCCGCCAGCGGCAATGAGCGTGCGCAGTGGCTGTAGCTGGCAAGGCTTGCAAGCGAGGTGTAAAAATGAGAACCAAGAGCTGCAGAGCAACTGTCTCTTCGCAAAGCCAGGAGGCCCGTAGCCGGAGCACGACTTTATGTTTTAACTCTTAGCAAGCCCCAAGCGCCCTCGAGGAGAAGAAGCTCAGTGCGGAGAAAGAAGAGTCCCGTTACGCGGGACTAGGATCACCCTCCATCTTGCTTCCTTGGGGTGAGTGGGCCTTTCCCCGCGCTCGGGATCCCCCCAGGAAGATAAGACCAACGGAGGAGGACGCCTCGTCTTGGCTGGCCGTCGGGTGGCATGTGTGGAAACCTGCCTGACTAGGACCATGTCCAATAAATCGGGCTCTCGGCGTGTGATACTGCTGACATTCGCCGGCTAGTTCCAGGCCGAACATACGCAAGACGGATAAGCGCCCCTCTGAAGCAGGGATCTTGCCGGGCCCAGGGCTGAGGGGATTGGCCCAGGAATCATATCGACGTCCGCCTGGAGAAGTGGTTATGCTCACAAGGCTTTGAGCGGGAGGCGTCCACGTCCGAGAAAAGGAACGAGTCGTGCGTATCTATGTGATATCTCGTTTCGGGAAATGTTCCAGGGCGCAAAGGTCTGGCGCAGGGACCGATGCCAGTACAGTAGGCCGTGAGTGGAGGGGGTCCCAGCCGGCAGCCGGGGGAAGTGGCGTCGACCCGGATCAACTCTAATTGGCGTGGGAGTTTGATATCGCGGTGGTCCGTAGCCGATTGGCAGCGTGTCCGCATCCGAGGGCACCAATTTAGTCCGAAGATCGAATGAGTAACAAGTCTTGAGGGATCCATGGATCGTTTCTGGTAGGAAAACGTACCAATACCATCTGAGACAACAATCAATGGGCGATTGCCACGTTGGCAAATTTGCGCAATACCGGCAGGTCCCCCGGCCATGGTGCTGTGATACGTCTTGGTTGAATCGCAGCGTCACCCGCCTGCTCTTTGTGGAGGCTCCAAAGTACTGCAGCCTCTTCGGGCGGCCCTCACTGGCTGCGCTTCACAATGAACGTCCTGTATGGGCCGTCTGCGTCGAGTCTTGCAAGTCAGCGAGTGCGCATCTCTGCAGTCTGGAGCCGCCAGAAGTCACCCAGGCGAACCGGGCCGCGCACCACGGATCTGGATCCGAGCATCGTAACATCACCTGCAGTGGTACCGCCCGTCGTGGCTGGCCCGGGGTGGGGGAGGGGATCTCCTGGAATAGCGCGCGGTACGTCTCCAAAGAGCCTAGCCACAGCTTGTGACTGAGCTAGTGGTAGATAGGCAAGTGGCAAGTATATTGTAGTCAGCCACTCGATAGCGCTCTGCTGGGGTCTGCAGGTACCATGCGGCTGGTGGCGGAGTGGCATATCCGAAACTGGGCCCGGGTAAACGTGGCTATGGGCATTTCCTGTTCGGTGGCTTTGGGGTCGAGCGTGCAAAGGTGTATGTATTATGACGCGTGCGGAGAGAAGTGATAGCTGAGGGGGTAGACTTCAGCTTCTGTCTAGGTTCGTGAGGGGCTCGGTTGAGGAGAGATTCTCTGTGGTCCTTTGACTTCCGCGGTCGTGACTTCTCTGTATTTACTTGTCCCCTCTCTTTCCCACCTATTCAATTGCTCTGGTTGAACCTCTTCTAGTCTTATTGCCAACTTGACCTGTCTTGCTTTCCTCGCGTTCCTTCCCATCTTGTGGCAGAAACTATACGTCTCACCGAAATCTTTAGCAGACAACAACCACACTTTTACCGCCCGTCATGTCAGTCGACCCCCTCGAAGATGTCCGGCCCATGTTCGAGCTGCGCGGACGCAACTTCATCGTCACCGGCGGCGCGCAGGGCATTGGCTTCGCCGCCACACGGGCTATCTGCGAAATGGGCGGCAGTGTTGCCGTGCTCGATATCCAGGCGAAGCCCGTGGCCCAATTCGACACGCTGGCGAGCAAGTACGGCGTCACAGCCGTGTACATTCAGACTGACGTGACGAAAGAGGAATCGCTCAACTCGAGTTTCCAGAGCGCGGTGGAAAAGTTGCCCGGTGGAAAAATCCACGGCTTGCTGCCAGCGGCAGGCATTGCGATCGATAAGCCATTTGTTGAGCAGACGTGGGATGAGTACAACCGGATCCACGATATCAACGTGAGTACTTACACTACCGCAATTGGGCTTTCGAAGACAAGTTCCCGGCCAAGACTGAGTATCGTACTGATAGACACTGCGCCACGATAGGTCCGCGGCACATTCTTTATCACACAACTCGCGACGAAACAGATGATCAAACAGGGCACAGGTGGCTCCATCTTGCTAGTGGCCTCTCAGTCCGCGCACATTGGCCTGCCCGGGTACCGGATGGCGGCGTACAACGCGTCCAAGGGCGCCGTACACATGCTGGCCAAGGCATTGGCCGTAGAGCTGGGCCCCAAGGGAATCCGGGTCAACACCATCTCGCCTGGATTTGTAGACTCGCAGATGACGCGGGACGTGCGCGAGTCCAAGACGAAGCGCGAGGGCGACCAGATGTGGCTGGCGCCGCCGATGAAGCGGCTCAGCACGCAGAACGATCTAACGGGGGCCATCATCTACTTCTTGTCAGATGCCTCGCGCTTCACAACAGGAACAGACATAGTCATTACAGGTGGCCTGCACTGCGGGACGATCGATGGGGTGATTAGCTGGGCGGACGAGTAGGGTGGGCTTCGGGCTAAGTGATGTCGATACCTAGAGGAGGAATTCATTGCTGCGTCCAGCAGTCTCTTTGGGCTCCCTCCCACAAACACAAGGGGCGAATACAATTGTCACATGCAAGACCCGGGAACATGGATGCCTACCACCGGGCGAGCTGGCTGGACCCTCGGAGAAGCCCAGGATGTGGCCGCAGGCCAGCAAGCAGCCACTGACGATGGATGGACAGACAGGGGAATCGAATAATTACCCTGGATCTGCGATGTGGACAGCGACAACATGGTATGTATGGTGCATAGTAGGGGCAGAAGAGAACAGAGAAGAGCCGCTGTGCGGGCGGGAGGCGGGCCCGGATCTGCAAAGGAACCGGTGACGTCAGCAAGCAGTAGACGCCTGTAGGCTGTAGGTACTGTACTTTGTAATTAGCATGCAACGCAGCAGCGGCGACCCCGCCATACCAGGCAAGCAATGCCAAGCTTCTGCCTCGAGCTGTTTCGCCTCCGCCCACGACGCGTACATGTGACGTTGCTGGCTGGCTGAGCGCAGGGCAACTGGGAGCTCCAGGCTGTGTGCCAGTAGTGGCTGTGAGAGCGTGGCATGTCAGGCATCGCATGGTAGGCGAGACAGGAGAGGCGCCAGGGCCGCAACAGGGGCACCAGGCTGCCTCTTTCCCTGGCATGCCCTCATTGCCCCTCCTTCCGGCCTCCGCGTCACGTTGCTGCCGTATAAACTCAAGTACCTTGCTCATGTCCACGATACCACGCAGCATTCCTGAGCCCTTCTCTTACTTCCCCCGCCATCGCAACACCACTTCGCAGCTTGATTGAAAGATACCCATACCTCCTGCTGCTTCACGTCTCCTCCATCCCACCACAAATAAACCCCAAAGTCACATACACACACACACATACACAATTCCCGTCACCATGTCTGCCAACACCGTACACGTCTCCAACGTCGCTGCCGACACCGACGACAAGCAGATCCGCGAGTTCTTCAGCTTCTGTGGCAAGATCACAGATCTCAACGTCACCTCGGCTTCAGATGGCAAGACCAAGAACGCCACCGTCACCTTTGAGAAGGAGACCGCCGCCAAGACCGCCCAGCTCCTCAACAACACACAGCTGCAGGGCTCCCAGATCACCGTCACCCCCGCCGACGGCCACCACGACGCCGGTGGTGAAGTCCCTCACGTCGCCGCCGACGAGAAGCACCGTGACAGCGACGAGATCACCCAGGAGGACAAGCCCCGCAGCCGCGTCCTCGCAGAGTACATGGCTCACGGCTACGTCATTGGCGACGCCGCCGTCCAGCGCGCCATCGAGCTCGACAGCAAGCACGGCGTCTCCAACCGCTTCATGAACACCCTCACCAACCTCGACCAGAAGTACCACGCCACCGACCGCGCCAAGGCCGCTGACCAGTCCTACGGCGTCACCTCTCGTGCCAACAACCTCTTCACCGGCCTCAGCTCCTACTTTGAGAAGGCCACCAACACCCCGACCGGCAAGAAGCTCGTCGACTTCTACACTGCCAGCTCCCGCCAGGTTCAGGACGTCCACACCGAGGCTCGCCGTCTCGCCGACCTCAAGAAGGAGGAGCACGGCGGCAGCGCCTACAAGGCTTCCGGTCTCGAGAAGGTCTTTGGTAAGGCTAAGGAGGGTGAGGCCGCTGCCACTTCTGGCTCCACCACCGATGCCAACAGCTCTTGTAAGTGTTTATATTGATGTTCACACTCCGTCACTTCGAGTACCCCAGTCACCCCTGCGCAGATCCAGCTCACTAACCATGTTTGGGACAATAGCCACACCTGCCCCTGGCCCCAAGGCCGGCACCGCAGAGTCTACCCCAATTGCTCCGACTGGTAACATCCCCTCCAAGGCTCCTGGCGACGAGAAGCACTAAGCGAGATGAAAAGTCCGAGCCACGAAAGAATGAAAGCGATACCTTTGTCCGTGTTTCGAGAGAAAAGGAGGGTTTAAATGATATCATGACTTTATCTATTTTAGCCTGCGATGGTACTTGAGGCATAATGCAATCAACGATGTTCCATACTAATTGTTGCATTAGCTTACGCCACTGCTATCTGATCCCCCAAGCATGTGAATACGTCACCTCTCGTAGAACAGATTAATTGCACGTAGTGTAGTTGAAATATCTTCATTGATCTCATTTTCATGTCTCGCGACCTAGCTACGTGAGTAGTCCGCATGTCCCAGCACTGCACTGCACTCCAGTGACCTCCCCCACTGTACCTTCTTTCCCCGGCCTAACATAGACGTATTTTCATCCGGGCCTGCCTCCAATTTTTCATGTGTTCATGACTCCTTTTGTGTATCTGCACCATCCGCCCCTGTCGCCGCAGCCGGCGCTGATGTAGGAGCCGCCGCCGCCGCCGCCGCCACCGCTGCCGCGGCTGTTCCCCCAGTCGACGACGCAGTAGACGGCTTTCTCAAGCCAGCACTGCTAGCCGCACTCTCGCCAACCTTGACTTCTTCCTCGGGCACGCCAACACCCACGCTGCCAGTATAGCTAATACTGCTCACCGCGCGCTCCATCCCGCGACGTCCGGGCGCAATGCCGGTACCGCCTCCGCCACCGCTACCAGCTGCTACCACCCCGCTGACGCCGGACAGACTCACCGCGCTGGCCGTGGTGCTCATGCTATCCGTCCGCTCCCGCGGAGCGACCTGGTCGGTCACGGAGGGTAGCCGCTGCCGAGAAGACGAGATGGAAATGTCCCGCTGCTGCTGCTGTTGTTGTTGTTGTTGCTGCTGCTGCTGCCGGGACTGCTCGCGGAGCATCTTCTCGAGCTCCTTAACGCGACGCTTCAGGGCGTCGTTCTCGCGCTTCGCGCTGTCGAGCTCGCTGCGGTAGAATGCCGTTTCTTCGTACCGGTGTGTAGCGGGGAGCATCCCGGGGGAGAGGACCGCTTCTGACCCCGGTGTTGCCGCCGTGCTGCTGCCGCCATGGTGCCCTACGCTTCCGCGGAAGTATCCGCTCGTCGGGTCGTATGAGCTTGGCCCGTAATGGTGGTGCTGCTGGTAATATGAGCCCGATGGCGGTGGGGAGTGGTTCCGGCTGCGACTGCGGTGCGAGGTGGTGCTGTTCTGTCTGCTCATAGAGGAGGATGCCGCGCCTCGAGGGTTGCGGGCGGCTTCGAGGACCGAGGCGGCGCTGCCGGAAGTGTGGTGCGGGATGGGTATCGGGGCCGGCGTGGAGCCCTGGGATGCCAACTGGCTGAAGCTCCTGGCGGATGTGCTGGAGCTCGTGCGGTGGTGGCGCCTGTCTGCGCTCGTGGCGGGGATGTGGAAGCCCGGACCGGAGAGCATGTGTGTGTCTGTGAAGGACGACGAGGCGAACTGGTCATTTGTGGATGCGCTTGCCGAAGAGGCGTTGGAGACGACGGACGAGTTGTTGGCGGCGCGGAGCATGGTCAGGTCGCGCGTGAGGCGGTTCACGAGGAGTTCTTGCTCCTGCTCGAGCTCAGAGTGTAGCTCGGCTGCGGTCAGAGGGCGAGGATGGCGGATTGGACCTGGTCCAGCGCCGATGGCGGGACTGGTTTCTTGGCCGTGGGGTGGCATGGTGGACGATGATGATGGTAGTCCTGGCGATGGCAGAGACGTGGACGAGGCTGCGTTGTTGACGGCCTGCTGGTTGGACGGGAGGATGTTGATGGCGCCTGGCGAGACAGCCTGTGTGGGCGCTTGTGCTGTTGAGACGGCAGATATGCTCGTGCCGGTTGGCCTGCGAGACCTCGAGGGCGACGGGGGAATCGAGTTGACGTCGGGCATCGTGAAGGAAGTGTGCCGTCTGCTGTCGAGGGCCTCTTTATAAGCTCAGGCTGTGATGGACAGTGCAATCGCCGATCGCGGTTACAACCGTGGTAAGAGTCGGTGAGAACAGAGTGTGTCGCTGCGTTCGTTGGTGGGCAGATGCACGAGGCGGTTTGCCGTGGAGGACTTGTCTCGGGTGACAGGAATCGGTCCTTGCGGAGGGAGCTTGGACGATGCTGTTCCGAGGTCGCCGTTGAGCGGGGAGCGGCGTCGTGGAGCTCGACTGCTTTAGTATGGGGGGTCAAGAGTGTACTTGGATGGGGCGTGGTTCACGGCGCGGGCACGAATGTCGGAATAGCCTCACTTTTGGTGGCTGACATGGGAAAGTGAGGTCGCTGTGTTCGCACCATACAATAGCTCCAGGTAGTCAGTCAAGCGAACGCGTCGAGTGGGCGCATCGCAGCTTGGCAGCCGTGCGGGGTCGCTGCCTCAGTGTCGCCCTGGTGGGGATCTTGCTGTCTTCAAAGGTACTTACTTAAGTACGGTAAGTAGCCCTGCAGATGGAGTTGAGCAGGGCCTGTTTTATCCGCCAGTCCACTCAGGCCTTTACATAGGAGGAAGCTCATCACCTGCACACCAGCACACCTGCACAGCGGATGGCGAGCTTCGCCCGTACACGGCAATGGCGAGATACACAAATGCATACTTTCACAAGCCATATTGCAGTGGACCTCAATTTCCCTTCCCATGCGAGCAGAGCCTCTTCGGAGGCATGGGGGTTTGACACTAGTTATTATTATTCATTGGCATTCGCTACGTGCTGGACAGACCGTGCCAAGCCAGGCAATTCGCCATTTGTTGCTGCTCTCCCAGTCTAGTTGCTGCCCGTTGAGGGCTCCTGGGTCTTGCTGAACTTGTCCTTGAGGGCCTTGTCAATGGGGCCTTCCGAGGGGTTGGACTCAAGGTTCTGCTCGTTTCGTCCCATGTCAGCGTGACTAGCCCGTCTCCCCAATTGGAGAAGAACATTGGCAATGAATGATCAGACATACCTTGAGCTGGTCAGTGTTGGTGCCCTCCTTGTTGCTGGCATCGTCGACGCCGTGGCCGGACGCAGGAGCATCGTGCATCTGGCGGCCGGACTGACGGGAAGGGGACGGGGACTGGCGACCTTCAGGCATTGCGGTGGTTGTTGTTGTGGTAGTAGTAGTGGTGCTGCTGATAATGTAGTATGGGATTTGAAGGGCTGTGTGACGCGTGTCAGCGGTTGGCCTTCGATTGAGTCGGTTCTTCCAAGATGGGGGTGTTGTGTGCTCACCTCAGGAGATTGGCAGGCAGTGAGTGTCTGGCTGGTGTTTTTGTTGTTTGGCGAGGAAGGAGCTCAGCAGTCTGCTAGCCTCACAGCTTAAGTACAGCACGGGATGACGACACCGGACGGGGCCAGGGCAGGCAGGCTGTTATCTCAAACGGCCTCGTCTCTTATCGTCCTTGGCCCGTCTCGACGCGCGAGTGCAGGAAGCAAACGCGACGTGAGCGTGCTGGGCCCCTGACATCATCATTGCTGCATCATCGCGATCAACTGCTGCCGAGATGAGATGCCCTCGCCAGAAATGCTCCGGCGGATGCCCCGCCACGACACTCTCTGGGGCCCTTCACTGGCCGTGGGGCAAAGGCGCGGAGCCACCGGGCACGGAGCTTCCCACGTCATTCCTGCCTGATCAAGCAAGTGGGGATCTGTCACCACTTTGAGCCTCAACCGAAAGAATCCTCCACGTCCCTCGACCACGGCAAACAAGAATGGGAAAGGTGGCTATCATATGTATTGGATCGAAATGTAGCCTGGCAAAGGCAGTCGGTCTCACTCGGCACACAACCGATACCGGAGCATCTCTTGTAATTCGCTCGCCAGATTGGAACTAGCCCTGAAGGGTTCTTCACCTTGATTATTCTACTTTTAGTTCTATAATCCTCTTCCTCACGTCGAGTGATGAGCTAAACGTGCACGGTACACCTTTGACGGGGATGCTGCTTCCTGATCAACTAGATAGATTTCAGGCAACCCGTTCATCATAAGGGAATACATTCCTCTACACGGGCAGATCACAGCAGTCTAAGTAGAATGGCTGTCGCAATGTAATGTGAGCTACATATCATATCATTGACCAGCCAGCTACATCTAGACACTGCCAGAGTGCCCGAAACGATTCGTTCAACCCCGTACCATGATGTCTCACTTGAGACCGCACTTGTTGTACGTCAACTGACCTAGGTTAGCCAAACAAAACAACCCGCCGGAGAGCTCCCCAGGCTGCAGAACTGTAGGCCTAGCTCAGTGTCATCTCATTCAGATATGTATTTGTCAGGAGGTTTATACAGATCGTTCCTGCGCAAATCACCGCTCGATCTCGACGTATCCAGTCATACAGAAGAAATCTGGGATTGTCCATATCTTTACTCGTCGGACAGCCAAGGCCTATCTTCATTCGAGGCCCGGAAATTCCACATCAGCCTGCTCTACCTGGGTCGTGGTTCGTTGAAACCAGCATGCTTGCCTCCGTGATTTACTTACTACTATATCTTGATCTAACTCCATCACGTATGATAAACTTGCAATCCTTCGGTGTCCCAACCACCCTATTCTCCGCGATACTGATCATCACACCGTCTTCGTATCCTCAAGCCTGCCCGTCTCCCACCAGAGTGACTCACAACCACCACTCACCACCATCCTCATAATTCTCAACCATCTGGTCATCATCTATCGGCACACCCACCACATCCCTCCCCTGTCACATGTCAGCCTCAGAAGCTCCAAATCGCCTTCTCCTAGGCACCAGGCCCAGCCAAGGGCCAGAGGCAAATACGTGACGCACAATCCGTGGAAGCCTGCCTCATTCACGGACCGTCCTGGCCTATCGCCCTTTTATCACCCAGAAGTCCAGGCATGTCGGGATTCACACGTGACCTCACCGAACGAACTCTGTGACTAAACTAGTGGCGGCAATGTGTGAATTATGCTCGTCACAACAGCGAATCCGAGCAAAAGTCTCGCATTCACGAGTGAAACACCGGGGGGGGGGGGGGGGGGGGGGGCGAATCAACTGTGCCAGGGACGACACACTAAACCTGTGAAATTCACACAAGCCCAATCATCTATTTGATCACACACCGGACTACACAGCCACCACCTCGGGCTCGCTCGGCCACCCTCCAGTCAATCATATAGCCAGCCTTGTCTCGCTTCACTTCCATATCAAAAGACACCGGCGGTCGCTTTGGAGGCAGCAATGGTAGTGACTAACAATGATGCCGACGATTATGAGTCACGTGGCGAAAAACAAAGAAAAAGCCTCCTGCCCTATCAAAACTAATCTGCTATTCGTCGCTTTAACACCCAATCAATATCACCAAAACGACACTTTCGACTCGGAGACTTAGCTTCGCCACAAACCCACAGCCTAAGGGGGGCTGAGAGCACACTAACCTACCACGCCCACCCCCGGCATCACGATATCGCCCGCGACGAGGAGGAAACGCCATGCTCAGGACAACCTTGCCGTTATTATCATCACGTTGTACACGGGGCATCGTCCGTTTCGATTTTTGGAGGTTTTCCGGATACATTCCACGGTCTTCCGAAGAACGAAAAAAAAAAAAGATAACGCACTCCAGCAGCGAGCCTGTAATAACGTGCGTGAATCTACACCAAAAACCCCTGAGCGTACTTCTGCCTAGCGGTACAACCACAACGATGACCAAAACGACTTCCCAGCCGTGTTACGTCCCGCGAAACCAAAAGAACAGAAAGACACTCAGCTCTCGCACCTTCATAACAAACGGGGCCCAACAACCACGAGGAAAAATGAGAAGCGGAACTCCTCGGTGCATTACCCGTCTTGTGCAACCCTTCACAATACAAGAAGAACAAAAACGAAAAAAAAAAAAAAAAGATAAAATAGTGACAATCGTCGACCGTGTTCTCTTCCTTATTCCCCATGAGCCAAAGATAGCAACAGTCCACAAACATACACACTGACATCACAGTCCCTACCTTGGAGCCGCTGAGTAAAGGTATGGAACATACCAGACCGCCGGGACAGCAGTTACATCACATTACATCTGCCCGCCCCATAACGGGAAGTCCGGCCAGCGCATTCACATGCCGCCGCACTCCATCAGACGGGCAAGAGAGAGAGAGAGAGAGAGAGAGAGAGAGAGAGAGAGAGAGAGAGAGAGAGAGAGAGAGAGAAAAACCTTAGGCGGCCTCTCTCTCTCCTCCCATTGCTCTCGCACTCGCGCTCTCTCTTCCTCTGTGTGGACAGAATAACCCGCCTCTAATCGTCATCGCCCCGGTGAAGAAAATGCAACAAAAGGGCGCCACCTGGCCATACTCACGCACGCGCACGAGCAAAAGTGAGCTGGCTACCTCACCTATCCCCCCCCCCCCAACCAGGCATACCATATTAGTAGTACAGTGTATGTAAGTAATAGGTGTGGACACTTTGCTCAGGCACACGGGCTACCACAACGAATCACAATGCCCTGCCCTGCCCCCCAGAGAGAAAAAAAAAAAGGGCCACCTGTCAAAGGCAAAAAGCTCCTGCACATCCGCCAGGGCCGCAGAGTGCGCAGTCGTCTGTAGACTGTCAATCACTCACTCACTCACTCAACACCCTCTGCCGCCGCCGAAAAGAGAAAAGCGCCCTTTCCCCCCCTTCCCCCAGTCCGCCTCACGCACGTACACCACGTGACGTTTGACGTGTCATCCCTTCCTCCCCCAAGTCTGTTCCCATTTTTTTTAAACCCTTTCCCAGAT
Source organism: Microdochium paspali (assembly GCA_031142775.1). NCBI lineage: Eukaryota > Fungi > Ascomycota > Sordariomycetes > Xylariales > Microdochiaceae > Microdochium > Microdochium paspali. The sequence continues at coordinate 2,436,282 of JAVBIV010000006.1, forward strand.
AGACACGATACATACTTAAGTAATTAGACCCCCTTTAGGATGGCCGTGCCAGTTATGCGCAGTAGTCCAAGCTTTTTAAAAACTGTTGCTGTTGTTGGCCTGGTCGCTGCGTTGTTTGTATATATATATTTATATTTGTTTGTTATACATGTCTCTCGGTCCGATGTAAATTGAGAAAGCTGACTCGGGGGACTGCCCGTTTTGGTACACGAGCGGCCTGGGTTTGCAGAGCAGTCCGACCGTGCTGGCGCGAGTTTCTAATGGGAGGCGGGAGGGGGAGTATTGTTCTTATATCGCAGTTTCGGCCGCGCAAATTAAATCATGCTTGCTCGCGCGCAAGCAGCTCAGCTTTGCTGAAAGAGTGAGCGACAGAATGAGTAAAGGGAGCTTCACCATTTTGGGAAGACGACTAGAACTCACTTGAGCGTTGCAAGTCGTGTCGAACCCAATCAGATATTCCCAAAGCTCTGGATCCAAGCAAGTGTTTCCAGGGTGGGGGGGGGGGGTTAAGTCCCCGCTGAAACCCAGCAACTTCCAACCACAACTCAAAGCTCAAACTCAGGCACTAAAAACCCTCGGCCAACAACTGCCACACACACGGGGGGCCAAAGGCCCAGAACCGACGGTGAGCTGTGCTGCCTCTCGCATAGAACTCCCCCCAGCAGCCTGTTTCTAGCACGTGAGGTCAAGGACGAGCCTTACGCCACAATCTTACTTCTCCCAAGGGCGTCTCGCCTTGCCGCATGAAGGGAATGAAGAGGATGGAAAAAATTTATTGAGCGGGAACCGGCGGCGCTGCCCAACTGCACCAAGGGGAGGGACCGGGACGGAAAAAAAAGGTGAGCCCAACACATCAGCGGTGAGCAACGGAATCTGCGACAATCCGGGTCCTTCACCCGGAGAGCTGCAGCGAAACTCGCCAGGTTCCAGTCAAGCCACCCGGAGAAGAAATTTGCAAAGAGAGAAACAAATGTTGTGTCAACGAATAGCAAGACGTTCGCTTATGTAGGGTTTTTCTATCTCGCCGGGGATGTCTTGTATGCGCTGCGCAGACGAACCCTTCTGCCGTGGTGAAAGCCCATGCATGGAACAACAGGGAGAAGGACAAGGTGCATGCAGAACGTCACACCCATGATGCAACTATCTCTGTCGTTAGGTTAGGCGGATGTCATGGCAACTACTGGCCTGGAGGTGTATAAATAAGAAAAAAAGAGAAAGAAAGCGTTCGCTGTTCTACTATGTATGTTGATAGATATGTCCTTCCCGCCCTGCTCTTTGGGCACCAGTGGGACACATGCAGGCTTGGAGACAGACAGGCTAAGCTGCATCATGCAGCATGCAGCGTTAGTCGAAGCAACGTATTGTACGCGCAGGAAGCCGCGGGTCTTGCCTGGCTGCAGCCTTGGCCGGAACAACATTGGCTGTTTTGCTGACTGCTCGACAAATTATGACATGGCTCTGCAGGAGAACCGCCCTGTAGCTTCTTTGACGATGCCGCCAGTATGGCAGGGGAAGGAGGGTGTGAGAATTATCTGCAGCTTTTACTCCTAGGCTCGGAAGTCAGGACTTCTAAACTCTTTCCTATCCACGACCCTTGGTTCGCGGATGGCAGCCTCTATCTCTGGCTCCCTTGACACCGGGGCTAGCGTTTATTCGGCACTTCCGATTTGATGCCTTCTTGCGGTCATCGAGGCAAAAGCGGACACATGGCAGAGTGAGGCAGAGCGAGGCAGAAGCGAGGCAGAGCCAAGGAGTACCGGGGCGGTGGAAGCAGGCCTCGAGCAAGTTGACAACGGTCCAACGGGGCTTTGCACAATCTGTGCCCAATCTCTCGTTGCCAGCAATGTATTAAGGCTGCATTATCTTAGCGTTTTATGCCATCGTGGTCATTGTGAGTTTTGCTACCACGACGGTCAGCAGCCCTAGGCTTGTTGGGTGAGCATATATTGGGAGGGTTTATGCAGCAATTCTGCCCGAACAGTCTTGCAAGCAGACTAAGTTACTTTCATCAGAGGTACCGTTTCGGGGTTTAGTAAGACTGTAAGACTGGCGCGCCGTGTCTTGGCAGCTGATCTCGATCTTCAGAGTGTCGTTTCGGTGAGCGGGCGAAGGTCAGTATCGAGAAGAGACCAGCGATCGCCGACGTGGAGTGATAATCCAAGCGATTTAGATTCGTTCTCCACGCGGCTTGAGGATTGACGATCATAAGAGAATATGTCGAGGAACCCTTGGATCTGCCACAGCCACGAATGGTTTCCAAGTCATTGTCTTGTGCGCTGCAGATCATTCCTGGGACAAAAGATCTCAAGATCACGAGTAGCAGTTCTGCCAGCTATGATGTCTGAGACAACACATATGATGGCATGCAAACTCTGGTCGCTGCCGAAGTATCTTGAAACATTTAGGGTAATATGTTTCTGGCCGGTCGTCGTCGCAAATGAAAATGTTTCACTGGTTGCTTCCTGGGTGCCGATGTTCTGGAACAGTCGACGCTTTCTTTGGACGATTTGGTAGGTCGCCTTTCTTCCTCATTAGTAGACTGCTGTCACTCGAGCTTGCCAGGGTAAGGTAAGGCTGCGAAAACGGAACCAATGGAAAATCACAACGGATGATGAAATATGTGTGTTCAGTAGACCGCCGCCGATGGATATCTTGCTCGAGTGGGTGTTGGCCGTTGGGTTGGAGGATGGGGGGGTCGTCTAGGTTGGGACACTAGGAAGCTGTGGCGCCTATGTAGCAGTGGCCCAGTGATGCGGAAGCTTCGCAGTCAGGGCCCTGTGGCCGTGCATCGTGAACCCCATTCTTTACCTCGAAGCCACTCAGCCTGCGGAGATGGAGCTGCGCCCACAGGTTGGACAGCATTGCAGTGAGCAGTGAGGCCATGCTGGGTGTCTGGCCGTCCATACAGATGCTCCGTAACCCCTTCGGCGGCGTCAAGCAGACCACCCTCAACTCCTGGCCGAAAAGGTGTGAGTCATAATCGGAAATGCTCACGCATGTCTGAATCCCACCCACCGCCATCTTGGCCCGACTTCTGGTGCGATTCAGTTGAAACGGATTGGCAAGCCTCATTAAAAGCAAACAGCATGCCAAAATGCCACAGCAAAAAATTTCCCCGTATGATGCCCCTTTGGCATTGTCTCGAAATGAGCAGGCCGGCGCATGGATGTCTCACCGGCTTGGCTGGGGCTCAAAGCCACCTGGAAACTGGCCAGGGGGGCGTGTGGCATGTATGTCTTGTGGACCGGCGGGAAGCGGACAGGGATGCCGGCCGATGCTTTTGGCCAAGGTGTCCATCCCGCAGTCTCCAGGCCGACAGCGGCAAGGTGTCCGTTCAAGGACGACAAAAACGAGTCCGTGTTGTCGGTCCGTTACTTTGCAGTCAAGACGTCTCCGGAAAACGCTCTGTTCGGCGTGAAGGAGCGTAACCGGTGCACCCAGGGGAATGAGAGGGTCGCAGCCTGGGTTGAGGTTGCCGTTGTGAGGTGCCCGCACGACGTACCAACGGTGTGTGAAGGCTCTAGGAGCGATCGTCTCAGTCTCGGATGTAAGAGCAGTCGTTCGGTGTAAGAGCGAGACTGACTGAGTCGCACACGCATGGACATTGTTTCCGGGCCGTGTCTTCCTTGGCTGCAAGGTGCTTTGATTGTGTGGTCTGCTGCACCCTGGTCCCTCCACCAAGCTTTTTTTTTTCTTTCTTTCTTCTTGAGCCGACAGCGAAATGCGCATGTGTTTCCAGGAGTGCTCCGTAGGCCCGAGTAGGAAATGAATATTACGAACAGGCTGAATGCTCGAGTAGACAAGCGAAAGGAGATCATCCAAACCCACCTACCAAGGTAGGATTCTGTATGTACTATGTAGGTACTTTGTGAAGGAGCAGCCCCCCCATGGAGCCGACCCTCGGTAGTGTATAAAGTGCTTCGCGATGGGCATGTCGAGCCGTGTGCAACACGAGGCGGGGCTGCACGCCTGTCGGGGACGAGTGTGGCCATGATTGAGCATGATGGCGTCTCTCCATGTCGAGCCGCGAAGCATGGCGTGGTGTTGCGCGTCGGGGAGGGGAGGGGAGGTACGGGCAGGGATGGGAGGAGGATGGAGATGCGAACTGACGATGCTGGATCGGGCCGTGCATGATGCAGGGTGTGGCGGCGATAGGATAGCTGGGGACGCTCGGGAGGAAGTGTGATGGCGGTTGTGGTTGTGGTTGTGGTGGTGGTAGTCGTGGTGCCGGAGACAGGCGTTAATACTGTCTGTAGGCAGGCGAGGGGTGATGCATCACATCGCAGGCGGGGAGATTGGGACTGGACTGGCTGGCTATGGCGGGCAGCGGCGACTTGCAGCGGGCGGATCGGCGTGGAGTGCAGCGCCGGGTGGGCCCGGGCCCGCAAACTCCACGTTCTAAAGCTAAGGTCTGCAGGCGCAGGCGCAGGTGCAGGTGCAGGTGCTGGTGTTGGTGCTGCTCGAGACCGCCGACTTGCACTTAGACCACGACAAAATACCATAGCTTTTTAAAGAGTGTACCTTAGGTAAAGCACAGCACGCTCGCTGTATGGTGGGCGGGTGCGCGAGCCCCAACCTCTTAGCGGCCGGGGCATTCTGGAGTGCAGCTGCCAACCTGCAGCATCCCATCCCCGCCATGCCAGTCCATCATTCCACGACATTGTGGGAGCCCGCGTCGGATCGCGATGGGGGCCACCATGTGTCTGCCTGCCTTGCCACACAGGGTTGGCTCCGGTCTGCTGGTGAGGTGACAGACTGCTAAGCGCCCGCTGGCACTCCTTGACACCATCTCAGCACCTTCGCAGCCCTCGCAGCCCTGTGTTCCGGTGTGTGTGTGCTACCGTCCTCACCAATCAATGTTGGCCATCGCTGTGCTTTGTCCTGTGATTGCCGTTGGGGGCCTTGTCGTCCGCGACATAATATTAGTATCTCTGGGACCAGCTTCCCACGTGCGGGTTGACATGCAGCTTAACCAGTCTGGGCGGTTCGCATGATGCGCCCGTGATCACGGCACCAGCACGGATTCACGGGTTCACAGCGACAACTTGACTGCCCTGCTAAGATGCATTGTGCCACCCGCGCGGCACACACCCAGGTCCTGTCCGAAGGCGCAGCTGCCAACAGAGGCCCAGAGTCGTCAATGCCTGCTGCCAGTCAGTCAATGCCTGTCGCCCTCGTTGACGCCAGCTAGCTAGCTATTGAGCGTCCGAGGTCGACATTGTCAGTTCAGCTCGGTGGGGAGTGAACGGCAATCCAGTCGTGTGTGCATGACGCTGTGCGTGGCAATGTGGTCGTGTCGTTGTCGTCGTCGTCGTCGGCGTCTGCAGCCTTGTTTGTGGGACTCAAGTCATGATTTGCTTCTGCCGACGTCTTGGTTGCGCCTGTAGACCTGTACGGAAGGTGCGCCATCTCGTCATTGCCCCCTCATTCGCTGTGCCTGCCTCCCCGGTCCATCCATCAGGTCGGCACAGCAGCACCACAACCATCACCACCACATAACTTGGCGCCACCACGACCTCCAACCAGAGACACTACCTAGGTATTCTCTAATCCTACTTGAATCGCTCTCTCGCACGTCCTCCCCGCGCCCTCTGCGTTCTGTCTCGGTTCTTCCTCCTCTCCTGCTGTTACTGACTCGCTCAAGCCGCCACCACGACCACAGCCATACGTCGCGTTCTGCTCTGCTCTGCTCTACTCTGTCCCTCCCGTCGTCGCCAACATTGACGGAACTGATCCCGGCACGCATACACCAGAGAGCCAGGCAACGCAGTCCCAACAAATCGGCATTGCCCGACACCCAGCGTCATTGTCATGCAACAGGGAGCCTGGCGGCATACCTTTGTCTATCTCGAGACCCACCGCGCCCAGCCCTCGTCGCCTTTGTCCCTGCCGCTGCCTCCCTGCCATTGCTCTCAATCTGGGGCCTGTTCACCGAGGTGAGCCAGCACCAGGCACGTTCCGTGGCGCCGCGTCTGCCTAGGGGCCGTTGGCTCTGTCCTTCTTCCAACCCAGCCAGCGCGGCCCGTGAGCTGCTGCTCCGCTCGCTGAGCACAGGCCGGCATCCCGCCATCCCGCAGTGTTGGGAAACCCTTGCTGCTCCCACAAGGGCCTCATTTTGGAAACGAGGTCATTTCGCTAAGGGCCAGGCCAATCCTGCCGTTCTCGGCTGCCCGAGGCTGTGCGCCCAGGAGTCCCCGGCCTCGAGTGCCCGCGCAGTGACTCAGTGACTCAGTCCGGCTCATCCGTCCAGCAACGGCAGGCCACTCGCCCGTCTGGCACAACAACGGACCACAAAACAAGAGTGCAAGACGCGCCGTCCTGCGCTCCTGGTCCACTGCGCCAGGGATATCCGGCATGTTACCCGGTGCACTTGCGGACACCACAAAGCCAACCACATTTTCAAACTGTCGACGCGCACACGGGAGGCAGCCTACGGAGGCGGCCGACCAGAATCGAGTCAAAGGGAGGCGACATTCGCCTTCGGCACTAAGGGGCGAATCATTGAGAGAAGTCGAGCTTCGCAAGCTATCACAAGATCCCAGGTTCCTTTGGTGATTCGTCGTTGCACAGCACGGAGCAAAAGAGTCATTCCCAGCGCCAACAACACCCACTCATTGTCGCCGGCCAAAGTGCGAGCAGGAACGTTCTCGGACCGTGTGGCTGGTACCGTCCCTGGGCTGGCCATCCGTCCGTGTCTACCACACACGGGTGCCTGCCCTCCTTCGCCTGGGAATCTGACTAAAAGGTGGCCAAGGATTCTGCGTCCTTCCAGACTGCACACCCCCCCTCCATCACGAAGGTGCTTTATAAGCGCACCCCTGCAGTCATCTCCCTGCAGTGCTTTGTGCTGCTTACCCACCCCTGAGCCAGGCTCCCTCATCCCTGCTTGGTCCGTTGGCCCCTGCACACACAAAGCCTTGAGTCGCGTCCACCTTTTCGCTGCCGCTCTGCAGCCCAAAATTTCCAGCATACTATTAAACCAGAGCCCACCCGCACAGCTGCAAAGCCGCTGCGAGTCTCTTTGCTCTCTCATCTGGCTCTCGCCAACCCAGTCTCGACTGCACAATTCCAACACCGCTCGAATCCCCTCACACCCTTCCCGTCTGGACCAATAGAAGTGGCCAGCATATTCCACCCCGTTCCATCAGGGCTCGACTTCGCCTCGGCTTTGATGCACATTCTCCCGAGCCGGAGACATATAGACTAAACTTGGACATGTTGGCATACCGAAGACGACTTCCCTCTCTTCTCGACGACATACCAAGGTGACGCGGTTCACATTACAACTACGCAAACTCGCAGCGGAGGATTTCTTCCCAACACTGAGGCTCCCGGCCCGAAGCCAGCGTCGCAGTGGGGGCGATCGCAAGATCTACAAACAGAGAGGTTGTCAGAAGGACATCGCAAGAGACAGGAAAGATGAGTTACGGGTCGCCCTATAGCTCAGGTACCCCGCTCCGCGGGGACCCAGGCTACTATTACGACGTGAACAGCCCTTCACCAACACCGTCGCCGCACCACTACCAGTACTATCCGGCTAAGACCCCACAGCGACCAGCCACCCGGGCTCATCACCGTGGCGCCAGCAACGGCAACTTCGAGTTTCGGCCAACGACGGCCTTCTCGCCCAGATATACGAGCACTGGCGAGTATGCTACAGGCCCCAGCCCGAAAGTGAGTTCAAGGCGAAAGCAAAGTTTTTCTCAGGACTCACGTTATTATGAAATCCACCACCCTTCGAGGCTCGAGCGCCGCAACTCGCATTCTTACTATCGGGCTCCCCCCGGGGAGTCTGACGAGGACGAAATTTACGAGGTCGATGGCGTCACTTATGTGTTGCCAGCGAAGGCCAGCCGCCGCAGTAACCAGAATCACCATCACACTTCTCAACTCCACACCCGCATGTTCTCTCACATCCCGGCACGTGGAACTGATGACTACTATGCGCAGGGTTTCCCTACATACCATGAGAAGGCAGACCTCCCTCGTTATGATGACATCCCTGCTCGCTCCGCGACACGGGTCGGACACCACGCGCCTTCCTCACGTGGCCACAGCCGTCGCCCATCTGAGGCCGTCACTCCCAACATCGCCCGGTCCGCGACTGCGAAGCCATCCGTACAACAGAAGAAGTCAACTCCGGTTCCCAAGGCCACCGAAGCTGATGCTCGCAAGCACAAAATTCCCACTGGATACTCGCTGAAGAACTGGGACCCATCCGAGGAGCCCATCATGCTGCTAGGCAGCGTCTTCGACGCCAATTCCCTGGGCAAATGGATCTACGACTGGACTGTCTACACTCACGGCCCTTCCAAGCCCATGTCCGATATGGCCGGTGATCTTTGGTTGCTACTTATCCAGCTGGCCGGCAAGGTCAAGAGATCCGAGGATGTTGTACCCCGGGTCCGTGCCAAGGAGAACCGTGAACTCGTTGAGGACTTCATCTCCAGCGGCGAGCGCCTCATGGACAAGCTTCGGAGCCTTCTGAAGCGTTGCGAGACCCCTATGCTCAAGGCGAGCAAGCGCAAGGAGACGACCCAACTCGGCAAGAACTCTGGTACCGAGTTCGTCGAAACCCTCTTTGGCCACGACCGTGAGCTTGAGAAGACGGAGAAGTTTATGCAGGCCGTCCGGCTGTGGAATCTCCGGTTTGATGCCAACTGTGAGGAGATCCTCAAAAAGCCCACCGCTTAATCCTCTCTGGACGTACCACTTGGCGACTATCATGCCACCCATGGAGGACCACACATCCGAACCTGAGGTTTACACCACATACACACAAAAAGTTTCTACACTATACAACCCCCCCCTCCCCCAGCTTAGCCACAAGCAAAACAAATTGGGACAGACCACTTACACTCGACGCACTTTTGTATAATATTGAGCGCCCCTTCCCGGTTTGGTCACCATTTCCCCGGACCTTGAGGACTGGACTTGATCATACACACTGGAGTCTTTCCTTGTCAGGATACCATTTATTTTTGTCAGACTATATCTCGCCTCAGGGCACGACCACCTGCATCGAGTTGAGAAGGAGATGATTTCTTTCTTGTCTTTATCCGAGATACCCCGAACGGAGCCGAAAAAAGCAGCGATGGCGATGTATATCACGAATCCGTGTGGGTGAGGCCTGCGCATGGCTGGGCAGCCCTACCACGAACAGCACTTGGGACGGAATAGAAAAAGCTGGATTGTACTTGCTTTGGAGGATTTGATTTCGCGGGCTTTGCTTTCATGCACGCTTCGTTTTTTTGTTGTTTGTTTATTTGCTTTACAGCACAGCCGCGAGCTCCGGACATCTCTGTATGTAGAGTTTTGTCACCGGATGCCTCACGATGCGGCAGAATTGTTCGACTGGCTATATTTATCAACGCCGTCGGCAATCGACATCATCAGATTGTCATAATAGGTCTTTTGTTACGCTCGGGCGATGGGATCACTCTTGTCACACGCTTTGCCGTCGAGTTTCTGAAGGCATCGCACGGCGTTCAATGTCGGATTGTCTTTTTCATGCTTACAGGACTTGTTTTTTTGTTGTTTTTGCGATAGAGCGTCTCGCCGGATACCAGCGAGGGCACGGAACACATGGGCTGGATATACCCTTCTGACTACTTTTCCCTTTCTCAACTCACCAATATCTGCGATATTTACCACTTAAGATAGTTTTTGTTCGGAATTTTGATTACCATTTGTTTCCTCAATCCTTGCCTTTTGTGAACATCACTTTGAATTCTCCGTGTTGTGATAACCCTGTGTATGATGATGACGAGACTACAGTCTCCTCGATTTCTAAAATCGTTCCAGAATGTCTTCTCCCCATCCCCCAGGATTCGTTCGGCCTCGCACGCCGTGGGTCCCACTTGGTTTAATTGAAGCTAATACCGCAGCCTCGCTAGTGCCCACTGATGGGCACCAGGACGAGTGGGTAGTATCACATTCGACTTGACCACTACACCAGGTGAAATTTGCACGCCAACCCCAGTCAGTATTGATTTCTTTTTTCTCGGAAGAGGACCCTGAATATGCTGTGGCCATTATCTGCTGTGTGCCCGTCTTTCATGCATGGTATGGCACCTCGGGGCCAGTCATCAGTCAAGTTGGGAGTTGGGCAGGAGGGAAAAGAGCAGGTGGGGTGCGCAGTAGTTGACGCCGGTTGGACGCGCTCTGTTTACTTTCTGCACATACACACATACACACGCGCACTCACCTCTTCATACAGGGCGGTTCTCGCAAGAATTCAGCACTTGGTATCCTACTGTCTGGCAGCTCTTTCTTTTCTTTTTTCTTTTTTTCCTCCCCTCACCTTCAGCCTTCTGCCAAGCACCCTCAGGCGGTGGGTGCGGTCTATCTATCGAGCACGGAGCACAGGGCTAAATATATTGGAAGTAGCCTGCCGTCTCACTCACACACACACTTTCTCTCTCGCTCTCACTCTCCCTCTTACTCTACCTATCCTTTCATGCAAGGCGTACTTCCGATACACACCATGGATGAGGAGGGGCTAGCCCGCTGTACCTCTGTATGGTCGAGGTCCGGGCCGTGTGGTATCGTCGGTTGGGCAGCGATGCGCAAGCGCGGATACGTGCGTGCGTGCGCGCGCGCGCAAGCGGGCAAGCGGGCGGCCTGGGGGAGTTTTACGGGTTATGCGTTATATGTGTCACGACTCTCGCTCTCGCTCTTTCTTTGCACCGCCGGGGGGGGAGGGTGGGTGTGAGCGGAGGAAAGAAACGGGCAAAAGGGAAACAAAGGTCTTTGATACTTGCTATGTTTTGAATGATGTTTAAACTACTGGTCTTCTAGGTAAGTAGGTAGGTGTGTAGTCTGTTGTTGCTGCTTGTTCTAATTACAGGGCTGTGTGCAAAAAAAAAAAAAAAAAAATTCGGCTGCGTTCCCGAAAGTCCTCACTCTGTTCTCTGCCGTTTTGTCGGTGCTACTGGGCTGGCTCTGAAGCATGGCCCGGGCTGAAATTGGCGTTGATGCCCAATTCTTTGCAAGGGATCTCGGGAAGGGGGGGGCGGAGGGAAAGGCAGGCAGCTGGCGGATTGAGCTAGGGTGCACGGAATATTGGGACCGGGGGCTCCGACGAGTGCCTGGCCGTTGTCCTGTTATGCTACATGGGGTGCTTGACGATTCTACGCCGGTTTCTGGGGTCCTTTGTGTGTATATATAATTTTTTTTATTTTGTCTGGGAGTGTGTGGGTTTAGGAGGGGGGTTTAGAATGGCAAGAGTGCACGAGGGCAGTTTCACCGCTTCGTCGGGATTATTGGTTTTTTTTTCTTGTTCTTTTTTTTTTAGACTCCCTTTTGTGTGTTATTTGTTTTATTTTGGGGGTTGCGAGTTTCCCCCACGGATCTCGTCGCGGTGTGACTCCATTTCAGATGCCAAGTTTGACTTCTCTGGACATTGCGTGCGAGCGGGAGGCAGATGTCTCGCAGCATGTATGTCCACGACATGCAGTTGTAATGTGCGGTCTTTGTTTCGTTCGTGATAGGCTGTGCGCCAGCATAAAGTTCAGGCGCGCCTGGAATCGCGATTCAAGGTGTGGTTGTGCTCCAAGCAGACCTTTCCAACAGGCAACTTGTCAGGCTATTCAAAGTTTTCCCTTCCCATCTTGTCGACCAAGAGGCACCAGTAGCATGAGACACTCTTGAAATATGCCGACCGGTATGACACATACCGGGCTTCATGCGACCGACAACGGCTGTGCTGCATCACACATACACACAGATACGTGCAATCGTCATCATCATCAACATCGTCAAGGCATGTTATGCTTGTTATCAGTGGAAAATCGCTCCCCGGGTGGTCATAGTTCTGTCCTTTCGACGAACGAACAAAGTTGAGTGGCGCCTTCGAGGACCTTTTTCGCACATACGAGGGCTGCATTGCGCCTTGACCACGGAAATTACAAGGTTTCAGCATGCCATAACTTTTTGCGTGGTCAGAGTGTCACACTCTCAGTGAACATCTCACATGCGCCCCGTGTGTTCTGACAGCCGAAGATGAGCCAAAGCAGCCAGTCACGTAATTTCGCATCCCTCGAGACCTGTGTGATAATGCGAAACGCCTGCATCTCCGGCCTGCCGGAGAGTCAAGGGGTTTCAGCTCGGCCACCCGCGGCAGCCAGGCGGTCGCCAACGTGCAGTGCAGCATGCGGTGAGCATAACGAAATCAAAGACATGAACTGGCGGTGGACAATGACGAGGGTTTATGAATGGATGATCTGGCACAAGGCCTGGGATATAGATAGCCAGCAAAGAACAGGGCGATCCTGTGGGGAAAGGTGCAAGTTGTGTGATTGGGAGGACGTGAGGATTGACAGACACAGATATGTGGACGGTTTCGTCACCCGGCAGGGCAGATCGCCAGGTCCAGAAACACGGTGAGCTTCCTGCTCGCCTCAACACCTACTTATCGCTCCTGCTTACTTGCCACCCGCATGTGAATGCATCTGTTCGGATGTGCACATCACGCACAGAGAAAGTCTGTTTCAGGGGTCCGCAGCAAGACCAGGAAACATGGCTGCGAACTGTGTCATTGAGCCGCAGCTCGCGAAACGCCCGCCTCGCCCAAAAACCGCGCCGCGTCCGGCGCCGTCGCTGAAGCTACGCCGCTCGGCGCCTTTTCGTCCTGACTCTCCAAAAGCTTCTCGGAGAACTTTGCGGGGATCGGGGGATTGCGACTTTGCTCTCGGGGTCGAGCTAGGCTCCGGAGGAGATTGACGATGCTACTCTGCTCACCTCCCACCCCGGACTCAGTTGCTCCGTTATTGTCTTCAGGGTATCTTGAGTTGCAGTCAAGCGACATTCTCCACCTGTCTGCCCACTTCTAGACTTTTTTCCCCCCTTTGTCGCCGCGGAGCTAGGCGCGGAGCGTCAGGGACAAATTTGCACAAACGGGATGTGATCGTCTCGGCAGGAGTTCTGTGCGTCCGCGAGCGCGTGGCCAGGGTGGCAAAAATTTCGACCCCAGACAAATATGCGGTTCTCGCAGATCTCAGTGTGTGTCTGTGAGCGCGTGTCAATAACCGTGCAAGGGACCACAACCACAAGGGCGAGGCTGAGGCTGTTTCGGCTGTGGCTTATCTGTCATATGCGAGCTATTTCCCATCCCGGCCCCGTTGAGATCAAAAGCAAGCAAGCAAGCAAGCCGAGGCAGCAGGGCATTGCTGTATGAAAAGTTTTTTTTTTTTGGTGGCCTTCCTAATATATCTCAACATACTCGCTCGGCGCTCAGGAAGGTACGTGCGCGATAGACGCACACGCGCCGCGCCTCAAGATCTGGCCATAATTGCGTAGGAAGTGCATCTCCTTCTGCTTGCCTTGTCCTTGACCTGGCTGACCGAGCGGGCGACCAGACCACCACCCAACAACGTGCCTGGAAAGATGCTGCCGGTGATCAACATGTGGCCTTTCAACTTCCCTCCGTATTGGGATTCGTCATGGGTGACATGGGTCGCACCGAGAACAATGGGAACTTGCAGGGGACGGGGGCCAAAGGGCACGGGCTCCGGACGGGTCTCTGCTCCAGCCGAGCAGGGGGATGGGTAAGGACTGAACGGCTCGGGCAAGGGCCAGGGCCCAGCGCCGACGCCAAGCATGGAAGACTCACAGAAGGGTGGGTGGGAATCCCACATGGGAAAAGGGGGGGCTGGTTGGAGGGAAGAACTCTGGGACATTACCCACACAGAGACACCCTGAAAGGAGCAGGCAGGACTGTCACTTTCCGGGAAGACAGGGGGACGGGGGAATGAGCCAAGAGTGGCCCATGGGACAAGGGGGGCGTGTCGATATCGCTGTTCCAAGTCGCATGCACGGGCGAAGACAGGCAGACAGGCAAGCCGCCAGTCTAGTCACACTTACGCACATGCGCGGTTCCATAGTGAGTGCTTGGAAAATGCAACCACTCACGGTGCCGCGGGTCTTATCGCGGGTCAGCCGCTTGTAGAGTTGGCGCCAGCACGGGGCGGAAGCACCGGGGTGCCCTTTTTCGGGGAGCAAGCTGCGATGGCTTCACCTTAGCTTCAAGGATGGTTCAGGGAGAGAAAGTCCGCCAAGTTGCCTAATTTGGGTTTGCGGTTGACGGTGACTGGACGGGGTACTTCGAGCGCACAGTATGCGACGCTGTGATGCCAGCTACTAATTACGGGTGATAACATGCTGAGAGGTGTTGCAATGGAGTGGTATCGTTCCAATTCCGGAAGGTAGAGGTTGCGCATTTGATTACCAAGTCAGTATGGCAATCTTGAGAGGCGAAAGCGTCGCGGTTGACTTGTGACTATATTCGCAGATCATCTTGCCACGTTCTTGATAATTTTGGTAACAGTAGGACCAAGCCGTGATGATCTTGTGAGTTGATAAGATTGTAAGACACTTCAATAGTAATTCACAATTCCTGATCAGCACATAATGCTTCTGCACTCACAGCCCCTCTTGGAGTATCCTGGTGAGAGACACTGGAAGGGGGACAACCCCCAATCATCCCGAGTTCCACATGCTGCGTGTCATCTTCGTATTGTGCATGTGTGGGCGGCTCGACAGCTCGGGACCTCGCATCGAAATATTTTCGTGCACCATCAAGTGGTGTCACCACGTAGTTAATCATGCGTTCGTGCAAGAAATGATCTCACGTCGTGCTACGATGCTAGGTTTATGTGACACAAGGACACGCGATAAACCAGGCTCCCTGAAGTGCTACTGAAACTGATCAGGTATCTCGCAGTGGCCTTTATCAGCTGCGTCAGATACCTCAACGCCCCCTACGTCCCATTCTGCAATGTCTTCCGCAACTTGCACAGCGAGCAAAAGCACTTCTCCAGAAATATCGTCGAATGAGAGCCAGCACACATCATACAGCCTCGAAGGAATCTCGGACCATACCTATGTTCTTTCTTCCCACGCCCCCTCCATGCCATGACGCGTTCCCCTTCCGAGGCTGCAGATGCAAATGTGGTTACATGCAGCAGCAGCAGCACCATCCTACTAATTCGCTAGGTTCTCTGCATGTATGTGTTAACAGAAACTGCCAACTCGCGACCGCTTATGCGACCGCCCCAAGAATTACATTGTTACTCACGGGTAGGGTTGTCAGCACAAACTTGCCATTGCTAGATGCAAGTGCATAACAGATAGATGAACAGCAAACATTTCACCTACTCACACGTGGTTGCTTGGGCCATGTTGTTTGCCGAAGAGGTTGTTGTCCACCTCAACTTTGTGCTGTGACGACGACAATCATACCATTCATTCCAGAATTTCTGCACTGCAAATAACCTGCAACCAAAAGAAGAATAACGACCCCGCGCTTATTCCCGTGGCAGTGACTCACATAATCACAACTACCCCTCCAAAGAAGCACCCAAAAAGATCACTGCCGCAGCCCAATGGGTGGTTTGCTCGCGCCGCAGTGCATGCATACCCGACCGATCCAGATTTTCACACGACAGACGCTGCGTCATTGGTAGCTGCGGAATATGGGAAACAAGGGTGTTCTCTCTCTCTCTCGCTCTCTTTCGGTGCATACATAATTCACAGCCAGCACAACTAGGCCACACCCGCCCCCAATGACACATACCAAAAATAGCTGTCCATATGCTGTGTATCCAATGAATAGCTGCCGGGCACCACAAGAGTGTGAGGCGAGCAGATACGGGCGCGCCGCTGATGGAAGAAGGGCCGACAGCTAGCTAGGGGCTTAGGTTCAGCTGCTTCTTGTAGTGGTGGCGGTGGTGGTGGTGACTGTCACGACGCTTTGGTGTGGATTGTGTGCGGTATGTGGTTTATGCACTCTGCGCCTGTTATGCGAGCTTTTACGAGCGTGGCTGATGACGAAATGTCTTCCCGAGTTTCTGCGCTTGAGACGGCAGACGGTGAGAAAATATGGAGTCGCGATGTTGGAGGTGCTGCTTCTGCAAGTTGCGAGTCAGACTCCGGGGCCGTTTTCCCATCTGCAAGCTGACCCCCACCCCCCACTGACGGTTTTGGACCTTCGCCACGGTGAGACTCGTGTGAGATACAACTTGAGATCTGCCCCCGTCTAGTAAGAAACGTGGGGTGGGATGTCGAGACACTTGCCCATGCCGGCAGTCTATCCCGTTGTATTTGTGGCTGACTATCATCGACGCCGCTTCCATTCCATTCAAGGGTACGATTGTTCGAAAGAAAACGGTAGTCATCCTACTTAGTCGAATACTGTTTGGAATCAAACAAGAAAGTCACATGACAAATTACCCAACACTACGCTGGTGGCCTAGCATATGTATCCCCTGTATTGCTGGATACTGTCAACTCTGTTTTGTGTCCAAACAGTCAAGAAATTTATCGTGTCGTATTTCAGTAGTAAACAAAAACACTCGCACCAACGCCAATCAATAAAAAGCTGAATCAATTAGTCTCAAAGAAAAGAATGTGCCAGAAAGTCCACCATGAACAGACATCACCTTTCGTGTTCTCATGCTGCCTGATATATCATCACCGTAACCATCGCCTGAGTCTAGCCTGAGCTGCGAAAATAATAGAGAAAACCGTAGGACCTGGGTTCTCACTCCTTTTTGATGTCCTCCAAGGCTCCATACAGGTTGGCCAGCTCCTTCTTGATATTCGCTCGAGCTCTCTTTGTGGCACTTGACTCGCCCGCGATCTGAGCCAGCTCGTTCTTTTCCAGTTGATGGACCCAGTCGTGGCACAGGACCTGTAGCGGACTCATTGGACCGTGCAGGAGACCGTAGTCAATCACTTGCTTGAAGATGTTGTCGACAAAACGGTCCAGGGCAACCTGGTAGTAGGCTTGCAAGATGTCGTGAATCCTGTCTGGGATCTTCCGAGGATTGGTTGTATTATTGGCCAAATCTTCAGCTATCTTTAGGCCAACGACGAATTGCGGTTCTTCGAAAGTCTTGCTGTCGAGTCGTCCGAGCGCACCCATGTCCTTGACGAAACGAAGCCTTTCTAGCTTGACCAGCTGTTCGTAAAAGGATTTGTTGGTTGTATACGGTGTGTTATGCCTTTCGATAGACACAAGCAGTTCCGATGTGGCAATGGCACTGTTATATCGATCGATGAGTCCTGCTGACATCGCCACCCATATCTGGACCTGGACTTGAGAGTCGGGACAAACCTCCGCCAGAGCGGAAGCCATGAAATTGTGAATGAGTACGATGACTCCCCTCATATAAGCCTTCGTAAGGCATTCCCAATTGCGAGATTGTTCGGCGAAGTAAAGTGAGATCAACTTCGGGTCGAACGACGCCAGATGAGGGCCTCTTGACAGACGATGCACTCTCGCGATCCAACCTTTGATGTTGTCTTGTGGCGCAGGTACTTCTGTCGTACTGAGGAGCGTGCCTGAGAGCTCACGAAGGATGTCAAGTACTACAGTCTTAAAATCTTGATTCGTGAGACGGCGTGTTGCTGAAAACTCGTCATTGGTAGAGTTCGCATCTGGCGAGTTCTTCGCGGCTTGATCGTGCACTTTTGATTTTTGAGTGTTCTCGAACCTCCAGGAATGACCACTCTCAATGCAAGCTTGGCCAAAAAGCTCAGTCAAGTTTGTGATTTGCGTGATTAGACGTCGTTCAGGCTCAAAGAAGTCTTCGTTGACTGTGTAATTGGCATCAAGGCCGGCACGCACAAGCTTCTGGAATTTCTCAACGACGGAGCTGAGATACTTCCGTTGATCGCGTTCTTTCTGCCGTGACTCTCCAAGGATGCTGAGACGCTTCTCACAATCTGCGATCCGTGCGTTGATCTCGTGAACTACACGAGGAAACTCGCGGGCAGCGAGATTGAGAAGGATTCCGCTCAGCTCCTTCTTAAGCGCATTTATGCCGACTCTTTCTTGTGGCAGAGTGTTCCAGGGCCGCATGCCGAGCAGTGATTCGTCGAGTTGATCCCGGGTCATGGAACCACATTCTTCGCCACGATTTCGCACCAGCCAATAGCCTAGAAGCAGTGGTCGGTCTTTGCCCGTCAAGATAAGATCACAGATCTGTTTCTGTTCAGCTGGCTCTGTGACTTTGTCGGGCTTCGTCAGTACCGCCAGGGTCCGCTCACCTTCGGGGTCGACTTCTTCGGCCAGTTCGAGAATCTCTGAGGTTGCGAACTGTACGTTGCAAGGTATCACTGCCAAGATGATAGTTCGCTCGTTGCTGATGTATCCTTTAACCATTTCGCGGACCATGAGGATGTCTGCCTTTGAAACGCCTTTTGTCCGTGTGCGGAAAATCCCGGGAACATCAATGATTGTCAGGTGGTCTTGATGAGGACCTTGGATCTTGATCTGCAGGACGTCGTCGCTAAAGACTTTGCCGGAATCGGTGTCGAGATTGGTACGAACTCCCATTTTCTCACTCGCCTAGTGATAGGTTCAGTTTCGACCACGTGCTGGGAATCATCTAGGAGGGTGACCTGGTAAGGGAACTGACTGTGACGAGAATAGTTTGGAACTGCTCTGCGAGCTCCAAGCATGACTTTAACGTCTGTTTATATGTCTCAAGGTGGGCTTTGTGATCCTCAGAAGCCGATGGCCCAGGAAGAATGCTGACCACAACCGATTCTTTGCTGTCTCGTCGCGATGTGATCTGAGTTGCGTGACGAGTGACCAGAAATTCGCCTTCGGGAAATGGGACACCTGTGAGGCTTCGCAGCGTTGAAGACTTGCCAGCGCTCTGATCACCCACAACTACAAGCTGCCAAGTCAAAAGTCAGCAACGCGCATGTGGGCATGTGGATCACGTAATTACCTGAGGTAGGGCGATATCTGGACCAATGTTGCGATCACGAAGCTTGTCAAGCTTTTCGAGGTGCTTGGGACTCGTGGTAGGATCAATAAAGTGCTTGGAGGCCATTATAGCGTCTCAAGAAATGGTATGTTCATGCCTTTCGGAATGACAAGATCGGAGGCTGGAAGATTGGTGGTGGGAGCCTGAGTGGAAACGGGGAGATGACAATGTTCTTGTGATAACTTGATCCCGGACCAGAAGCAGCGTCGATGCAGTCAATTTATACACCAACAAGCACCAAAAAACATAATGAAGATTGCTCACGCTGAAGCCTATGCGTCAAGCATGATTCGGTAGGTGGACGGTGGCCTCGGAAGGACGTCCCTGGCGGCCGTGTGCGAGAGCCTCCATGATTGGCTAGGTTTGAGGCCGGCCGGAATCGATCGAGGACGACCGGCCCTGGGCCAAAGTTAAGGCACACTTATGAGGACATGAGGGCTGGTCTTTTCTGTACACCTTGGAGCCTCAGTTGATGTCGCCTGACGTGCCCAGGCGACCATGTGCGACCTGCAATTGGAGCATGCAGGAGACATGTCTCCCGGTTGGCATCACGGCGGGTGGCGATTGGTTGCTTTTGAGGCCGGACCCGCTCGCACCTGCACATAAGGCTCGACTACCAGGCGTCCTGGATGGCGACTGCCAAGATTGATCAGACTTGGTCGGCCTCGCAAGTGCCCGAAGAATCGGATCGAATTATGCAGACCGGTTGGTTGGCTGTTCCCCTTTTCCATTGCACAATGGGGGAGTGCCGCCTGGTTTCAATCGTATATGAAGCAGAAAGCCCTTCATATTTCCCTCCAACTACTTCAGCATGTGCAAGATCTCGGCCGCACGGAAAACGGCTCTTTTTGGACAACAGAAGCCATCGATAACCACAGTCCTGGGCCCGTGTACTCCTTAGAGTCGCCCAGGACTGCCTACTTCTTTCGTTGAACTTTTTCATTAGATATAGGGTCTTCCGTGCCCAGTGACGGAAGACCTCGCGCCCTCCAACCTTGTCAAGCACCAAGCCACCTGGACAACGACACCACGGAAACAAGACCACACGCCTTTATCACTGTCGAGAAGACGATCCTTCGACGCCTTCGACTACGGACTTTGAGCCCGCCTTGTATGGCGATCATGCGGACAACAGCGATACCACCTTTCACCTGTTGAGCCAAGATGACCCGTCCTCTGCAGCCGACTTTTTGTTTCACGTAGTTGATAGCTTCGACCACCTCGAGACTGGCCCGGTACACTCTGTGGACAACTGGCATAGCCATCGTCTGGACCAATTCACTGCTTGGAAATCCCCACCCCAAAGCCCCATCCTGGATGTCGACCACCCTTGGGAGGAGGTGTCACAGCTTGCACCTCTTGAATCGGTGCAAAAGAGCGCCGCACCTCCGCCACAGTCTAATTCAAGGCATCGCTGTCAAATCTGTAAGATGAGCCATGTCGACGCTCGCACCTTGAAACGCCATCTTGAGAGCACCCACCGACTTGGCGAGTGCTATTGGGAATGCACGATCAAGGGCTGCCGCCGCTTTGGCAAGCCAAACTTTCGGAAAGACAACATGCGCCGGCACTACACGGATCAGCACCCGCTGATCGATTTAAAACAAGTTGGCTTGTAGCAGCATGCAGCAGTACCCCCAGTATCGAAGACCTTGAAAGTATCGCGGGCCTACGGGGATCGTAGAACCGGAGTGCTGGATATGTCGAGATCAATGAAGGTCTGCTCATTTGTTGATGGTGTTCCTGAATGTCTTTATGCGCCTGTAGGTATAGCCAATCAGGGCAGAATAGTTGCTTCGCGAACAACATGAATAGAATTGCTTCAAAGCCACAAAGCGATAAGATTGCACAATAACTAGTGAAAAAGTCCTACTAGAATAAACGTACTGCGCCCCGGGCTAAGATAATCCTTATTATCCTACCAGAAACTCGACCAGTCTCGCACTTATGACTCGTTCAATGATGCGCCATACAGGCCTCATGGCGCTCAGATATGCTCTACGTACGCATCCCATCCTCACCCCGCGACGATGCGCTTAAATGTCAAGCTACTATAAAATCTATCAAAAACCATCACGAAATCAAGTGATGCGGAAACACCGTGATCCATAGACAAACACAGCCATGTGAAGCCCTGACATCCATTGAACAACAACCACAACAACACCGTCCGTGGGACAGGGGCGAAAGACCATGATCCCTGCCAACCGAGTTGCGTGCAGCCAATTAGATTATGGCCAGGGAACCGGATTGGGCAAGAACCCACTTTTCTGCTTGTGGTCTTTGTCCTCGCCAGGACACACTGCAAGCCCACAATCGAGTGCTTCTCACTGCCATGAAGTCGACTTCTGGAGTGGATATGGCCCCCAGGCGGCTCAGTACCTTCATTCTCAGGCTATCTTCTGCAGCTCGATCCGTCTCTTGCGCGCTAGTCCAACGATGATGGATGTGCCATGGGGTCAGGACAACCGCAGGCTGCGGTGAAAAAGCAGCGTTAATAAATGGGTTCTCGAAAAGTTGTGAAGTCGAGCTAGCGTCTAATTCCCTCTGAGAAGTCAATATCGTTTTCATTGTACTTGCGTCTTCTGCCATTAGGACATGTACTTCATCTGACACACACACACACTTACAAGACCACCTCGCTGCCCGGAACACCCTTCTCCCAGCAAGCTCACTCATCTATATAATTATAATCTTGTGCTCTCGACTTCTGGTCAGAACTACACGAGAAACATCCTGGCAAGGTACAGGTCAGAAAAGAGACGAACTTTCTGGGAATCCTCATTCCCTCTCCTCTTGGGAGTTGAGCGTACACGAGTGGCGTGGAACCTTACCACAACACTAACATGGAAAGTAAGGAATACAGATGAGTCCCGGAACTTTGTCATGGAGGGCGACTCTAGATTCCACACATTTCATCACGCCGGTTATGCGTTTCCCAACGACGACCCGGCACAAAGTGCAGATGACGAAAGACATGCGATGTGCGTCTTACTGTGCGAGGACCAACTACACCTCGCGCCCGTTCCCCCGGCCTTGGGCAAGCCCGGTGCAAAGGTGCTTGATTTTGGGTGTGGAACACCCGTCAGCCATACTCTCGCTGTCACCTAGAACAATGAGCTCCTTATAAACCACTACTAGGCACTGTCACAGGACTCTGGGCTCTCGGTAGTGGGTGATCGTCATCCTGCTTGTATTGGCTTGGAAGTTTACAAGCTGGAACAATAAGTGGGCGTCGAGTACCCGCATGCGCACCTCTCACCGAAACAGCCCTCGCTCGTCCCGGAAAATGTCACATTCGTGGTAGGGGACAGTGAGCATGATCCTGGATGGGACGAAAACCCACACGACCTCATCAATCGCCCGATGCATTATTGAGTCCGTAGTAGACATCCACCAGCTGCTATCCCAGGTTTACAGCTGCCCTCCGCATTTTTTTCTTCACGAAGAAAAACTTCATACACAATGGGCGACAAAGACCGACCTCTCCCTACCGAAACCTCGGAAAAGCTGCTCAAGCCTAGAGGCTACGTCGAGTTCCACAGCTACAACCACACGCCGCACTGCGACGACGGAGGAGCCCATGGTCGGAGCCCGCCCGGATTCGAGCCCGTGACGGCAAGGAGCCGCAAGCTGCCCATGGGGGAGACATGGCCGTTGTACGCCCGCGGCTCCGGATGAAGGGCCGGCTTCCACACGCTGTCTTCCTACGTGAGGGTGCTGCGGGCTGCTATGGACCCCGGATTTCCACACTTACTTTTTCCTCCAGCACATCGTTTATAGTAGGAAGCGCGTCTCATGACGAGGACCAAAACCTCCCGACAAGGTCAGACCCGCGGCTTCTGCAGACTAGAGTGCGCATTTGTTCACGAACTTCGGAAGCCAGGTCGCCCACGACAATTCCGCCAATGGGGAAAAAACTAGTTTTCAACGAACCTCCGGCTATCGTAATCTATCTATCCAGCTTGTTGACTCGCTGGTTGGTTAGGGGGATTTACGAGGCTCAAGTTTGGTCTGTCTGCCGCCCCCCCACACGTTCCCATGTGGGTTCGTTCGGGCTGGGGGGAAAACATTCCGCTTTTTTCACTTACTTAGCAACCCCTGCCCTTTTTTGCACCAATTACCGCTTCGTGCAATCCATGATGTAACCAACCATTGAAAAACGCGCGCCAGTGGTGGCGCCAGCGCCAGCGCTGGAGACAAAACAAAACCCCCCATAAACAGTGGGATTTGTCATCGTCATACTCAAACGACAAGAGTTGCTCGATCGTCAGCACAGTCCTTTCTTCGAGGAACATAGATTCACACAATTGCTGTATTTCGGGGGAGGGGTCTTGGCGTTATATAAGCCCCGACTTCCCAGAGAGGTTTATGAAAAGTTGGCTCACTGCAGCCCCTTTCTCGGTAACTGGACGGGTCTGCTGAAGAAAGAATAATTTCCGTCTTAGCGCGGACAATATGGCAGCCACGCACGAAAAGGACGAACCGAATATGGATAATGCGGACACGACAGCGGCCACAGCGTCGAAAGAGCGAGGATGGATTCACCGAGTCCTTTGGACACCGCCGTGGCTCAGATGGGACCCTGAAGCCAACCATGCTCTTAACTGGAGCAAGATTATTCTTTTCGGATTGGTACGTCACCCACCTCGTGTGTTGCTCGATATTGCGAATGGACTCTGGCTGATAGTGAGCAACGACAGACTGCAGCATGCAGTGTCGCAAATCTGTACTACAGCTACCCCATCCTCAACGTCCTCGCCAAAGACTTTGGCGTCACTGACGAGCGGGCTTCGCTCGTCCCAACGATCAGCCAGGCCGGCTATGCGTGCGGTCTGCTCTTCGTGATACCCCTGGGCGACCTGGTCCCTCGACGGCCGTTTATCCTCATGCTAATGACAATCACGGTGACACTGGTAAGCAACGCTGGACGCTACCGCCTTCCCGCCCGGCCCCAACATTCCTCTGAGACACGCGTATATCAATCGCTAACACAATCATGGCCAGTGGCTCGGCTGCACGCTGACAACCTCCTTTGACGCGTTCCTAGCTCTCTCATTCCTCGTCGGCATCACCACCGTCACCCCGCAGCTCATGTTCCCCTTGACGACGCAGTATGCCGCTGCAGCACACAAAGCAATGATGATATCCATCGTCATGTCGGGCGTGGTCTTTGGCATCGTCACGGCGCGCATCCTCGCCGGGGTGGTCACGCAATTCACGTCCTGGAGGGTAGTCTACTGGGTCTCGCTGGGCTGGCAAGTCCTCGTCGTGGCCCTGCTTTTCCTCACGATGCCCGACTTCCCCGTGTCGAAAACGGGCACGAGCTACCCGAGGCTTCTCCTCAAGATCCTGCAGCTGCCGTTCAGATACCCCGTCCTGACGCAGCAGAGCCTGATCGCCTTCCTGGCCATGGGCACGTACACCAACTTCTGGACGACGCTGACGTTCCAGCTCGCACACGTGTTTGGCCTGTCGACGCTCTCGGTCGGCCTGTTCGCGCTCATCGGGCTGTTCCCGGTGCTGATGAACCCGCTCGTCTCGCGCGTGCTCACGGCCCGCGTGCACCCTTCTGGCACCATCCTCGTGGCCCTCACCACGGCGCTGGCCGCGGTGTGCGTAGGTACCTTTGTCGGGACCTTTTCGGTCTCGGGACTGGTCGTGTGGGCGCTCCTAGGGGACCTGGCGATGAACACCATCGTGGTGGCGAACAGGGTGGCCTTCAGCGGGGTCGAGCCGGACGCGCAGAACGCGGTGAACTCGGTGTACATGGTCTTCACGTTCTGCGGGCAGTTGTGTGGTACGGCAGCGGGGAATGCGCTGTATGCTCGGGGCGGGTGGAGGACGTCGGGAGGGCTGGCGATTGGGATGATTGGGGCGGGCTTGGTGGTGAACGTTGTTAGGGGTCCTTGGGAAAGAGGATGGGTTGGCTGGGGTGGCGGGTGGGATGTGAGGAAGGGGGCGATGGGGAGAGGGAAGGAGGAGGCTGGCGAAGAGGGTGGTGGAGGCAGTCGTGATGTTGAGCTTGGAGGTGATACCAGTGGCGGTGATTATACAAGCCATGTCGCTGCTGGGCTAGGAAGTGCCGAGAGGGATGTATAAGCATGGTTCAGTTCAGTGTCTCGTGCTTCTGTAGATAGTTTCGAATCAAGTCACATCAATGTCCGTCCTTCTACCTCGAACAACAACGTCTACAGCTTTTGGACTTTGGACGTTATCGAGCCCATCATATGTCATATGGTGGGAGTTACAGTGGCAGCTAGACATGGTGGCAACTCCCCCGTCTACAGCTTTGGCCAGAGAATGA
Organism: Microdochium paspali; assembly: GCA_031142775.1. Lineage (NCBI taxonomy): Eukaryota > Fungi > Ascomycota > Sordariomycetes > Xylariales > Microdochiaceae > Microdochium > Microdochium paspali. Next base: position 2,461,368 of record JAVBIV010000006.1, read on the forward strand.
CCTGGATCGCATCAGACTCGGAGCGAGAAGCTCAAAGACCTTCATAACTGGGTTGAAGGTAGGACAAAGCCTTGGGGACCCGCTTATAAGATTCAGTCATGTCGCAATTGTTGCGCGCCGAGTCTAAGCGGCAGGGCGGAACTGGCATTGGCGGCAGGTGTCTTCCGGGGCCCTTGGCCGGCCGGTCGGACCAGGGAGTGCTGGGGATAGAGACGAGTCGGCTTTGTCGGTGGCGTGGGCATGTGTGGTTGTTGTGATGAGTTGCGGGAAGGCGGATGATTGCTGAGCTGGAGGTGCTGTTTGCTGGTGTGAGGGGAATCCCTGGAGGGCTGCCCGTTTGGGGATAGTGTGGTGGGGACCGGGTTGGGGACCTGGTGCGGAGGCAGGCGCACCAGGGAATAAGTAATTAATTGCACCGTCTGTGTGCGGTGGACTTGACTTGGGCAGCTCCAACAACAACTCAGCCTCAGACACAAGACTCAGACACAGGCCAGGTTAGAGCTCAAGCGGGCACGCACACGCATTCGACAAACAAACCCAGTTGAGCCTTGATGGACAACTAGATGCGTCACGAACTCACCCTGCTCCTACCAGACCACGGGATTAATGCGTGCATTTCCCTCCCCGACTCGCACTGGCCTGCAGCCCGGTCGTGCCAAGGCGATAAGAGTGGCGCGGTGCGACGCTGGGTAACTGGATGAGGAAGGCACGACCTTCCAAGCACGCCAAGATCAACAAACACAGCAGCTGCACAGCGCACAGCGCACTGGCAAAGACAGCACCGCAGCACCAGACTGCAAGACGGCAAGACTGCAACGATGCACGACTGCATCACCACGCGCACTCGCAAGTGCAGATCCCTCGTCCCTTGCCCTATGGATCCGCCATGGCAGACGACCGCTCGTGGACGATCCGACGACTGAGGCCACCGCCATAAAGGCCGCCGCCCGGATGCTCCTCCCCATCCTCTCCGTCCTCGCCGTCCCCTCCGTCCTCTCTCTGCTACCACGAGGCTTGCTGTGTGTGAGTGTGTGTGTCTCTCTCTCCTCAGCGCCGGTACTGCTGCTTCTCCGCAACCATGGGATGCGCTCAGACCCTCACGGCGGCTGCCGTTGTCGTCCTGCTCCAGGCCGTTGTGGCCATTGAGCCGCCACGCCAGCCTCAACAGCCCCTCGGCGGCGGCGACAAGCTCGTCACCTGGAACGACACAATGGTCGATCGCCGCTTCCGCGCCAGCTCGACATCCGTCAGCTGGCTCTCGGGCGGCCAGGACGGCGAGTACATCTACCAGGCCCCCGACGGCGCCCTCGTCCTCGAGAACTTCATCACCAGCCAGAACCAGACCTTTGTTGCCGCCAACCTCATCCCCGACGACGTCTACGAGTACTGGATTGCCAGCGACCTGGCCAAGGTCCTCTTCGCCACAAACTACACAAAGCAGTACCGCCACTCGTACTTTGCCGACTATTCCGTGCTCGACGTCGCCTCGGGCCAGGTCGAGCCCCTCGTCGACGACCAAGTCGGCGACATCCAGTATGCAGAACTCGCCCCTGCGGGAGATGCTATCGCCTTTGTCCGCGGCAACAACCTGTTCCTCAAGAAGAACGGCACCATCACCCAGATCACCGAGGACGGCAGTCCCGACATGTTCCATGGTGTCCCCGATTGGGTCTACGAGGAGGAGATCTTTGGCGCGCGCAGTAGCCTGTGGTTCTCCCCCGACGGCGAGTCCCTCGCCTTCCTGAGCTTCAACGAGACGGGCGTCGAGACCTTCACCATCCCTTACTACATGGACAACCAGAAAATTGCGCCCGTTTACCCCAAGGAGCTTGACCTGAGATATCCCAAGGTCGGCACCAAGAACCCTACCGTCTCTCTTACCGTGCTCGATGTTCAGAGCGAGGACTTGGCCCCCGTCGCCATCGATGCATACGAGCCGGACAACTTGGTCGTTGGAGAGGTGGCCTGGGTGACGGACGACCATAGCAGCCTCATTTACGTTGCCTACAACCGCGTCCAGGACCAGTCGACTCACGTCAGAGTAGACATTGCCACCGACGGCAAAGTCTCGACAGAGGTCGTCCGCAATCGTGATGGCAGTGACGGCTGGCTCGACAACTCGTTGGCTATTCAGTATGTCGGTGAGATCGACGGCAAGGCGCACTACTTGGACCTCTCAGATGAGTCTGGCTGGATGCACATCTACCTGTACGCACTGGACGGCTCCGAACCAATTGCTCTCACCCAAGGCGAGTGGGAAGTCACTTCGGTCCTCAAGGTCGACTTGGTCAAGAAGCTCGTCTACTACCTATCGACGCAGGCTGACAGCACGGAGCGTCACTTGTTCTCCGTCTCCTGGCAGGACAAGAAGGTAACTCCCCTGGTCGACGTCGATGTGCCCGCTGCCTGGTCTGCCTCCTTCTCGTCCGGCGGTGGCTACTACATCCTGTCATACTTGGGCCCAGACGTGCCGTACCAGGAGCTCTACGCCACCAACGACACCACCACGCCCCTGCGTACCATTACCTCTAACGAGGCCCTCCTGACACGCCTGCAAGAGTACAAGCTTCCCAACATTACCTACTTCACCCTCGAGCACCCCGATGGCTACACCCTCAACGTCATGCAGCGGCTTCCGCCCAACTTTGACCCCTCCAAGAAGTACCCGGCGCTGCTGACCCCATACGGTGGTCCTGGCTCGCAGCAGGTCAGCAAGGCATACCAGACTCCCAGCTGGAATGCGTACATCTCCTCGGACCCTGAGCTCGAGTACATTCAGTACACAGTGGACAACCGCGGCACGGGATACATGGGCCGTGCATACCGCGCGCTTGTGACATCGCATCTGGGCGACTTTGAGGCTGAGGACCAGATTTGGGCTGCGTCCGAGCTCGCCAAGCGCCACGAGTATGTCGACGCCAAGCACTTTGGTATCTTCGGCTGGTCTTACGGCGGATACCTCGCGTCCAAGGTCGTCGAGGCAGACTCGGGGGTCATCTCCCTTGCCCTCATTGTGGCTCCTGTCAGTGACTGGCGGTTCTACGACAGCATGTACACAGAGCGCTACATGAAGACAACCCAGGACAACGAGGAGGGCTACAACGGCACAGCGGTGCGCAAGCCTGACGGCTTCAAGAACATCGCGGGCAAAGCGGCTATCATGCATGGCACGGGTGACGACAATGTGCACTACCAGAATACGGCGGCGCTGATTGATCTCCTCGTAGGTGCGGGAGTGACCTCGAAGACTGTTGACTGGCGTTCGTTCACAGATAGTGACCACAGCATCAATTACCATGGCGCCACAGACTATCTGTACAAGTACATGACGAGCCTGTTGTATGAGGAGCGGATCAGGACGGAGGAGGTGCTTACACACCAATGGAGCAAGAAGAGCGTGCATCAGTGGGGTGATGTGAAGCTATAAATGCAGAACCGTAGCTTGTAGGACGTATGAATTGTAAATATTCTCCAGTACTTGATACTATGATCTGATTTTGTGTTGTGATTGCATTTTAGTCATATCATTTTCCCCTCCATTCCGATTCCCGCGCTACTCCAACAAATGACCCCGTCTGCCCTCCTCGGCCTCGACGCCCTCGGGCCTCTTCCAATGGACCTTGAGCGTTTCCCAGGAATGAGAGTTATACTCGGCCTGGACCTTGCGACAAGTCTTCAACCCCCACTCGGTAACGCCAACCATCAGACAGCTCTCAAACATGAACGCGCAGCCACCCTTGCCGATAAGCGCAGGCTTGAGCTCCGCATTCCTCGCTCCCTCGTAGCTCTGAGCATCTGGGCCGTGCCCGCTCATGACATTGTGCAGACTGGCGCCGCCAGGGCTGAACCCGCCCTGGCCGGGCTTCTTGGCGTCGTACTCGCCCTGGATCAAACCCATAAACTCGGACATTGTGTTGCGGTGGTACCAAGGTGGGCGGAAGGTGTCCTCGGCGACGAGCCACCTCGGTGGGAAAATCACAAAGTCGGCGACGGCGGTGCCCACGCGCTCGGTCGGGGCCGTCAGCACGGTGAAGATGCTCGGGTCCGGGTGGTCAAAGGAGATGCTGCCGACCGTGTTGAAGCGGCCCAGGTCGTACTTGTACGGGTAGTAGTTGCCGTGCCAGGCGACCACGTCAAAGGGCGTGTGGGACTGCGTCGTGGAGAAGAGCGTGTTGTTGAACTTGCACGTGATCTTGTACCGGTTCGGCCCTCCCTCACTGGCGGCGGCGCCGGCGCCGGCCGTGTCCTCGGAGAAGGCCGCCAGGGGACTCTGGAAGTCGCGCGCGTTGGCGAGCCCGTTGGACCCGATGGGTCCCAGCTCGGGCAGGGCGAAGTGGCCCTGGTACAGCTCCAGCGCGTAGCCCCGGATCGGCGAGGAGGAGGGGGAGGCGAGGCTGACCTGGAACTTGATGCCGCGCGGGATCACGCAGATCTCCATGGGCCGGACGAGGAGGTAGCCCAGCTCGGTGCGGATGTCGAGCGCGCCGTCCTGGGGCACGAGGAGCATGTCGCCGTCTGCCGAGTAGAACGACTCGGTCGGGGCCATGGATTTTCCCGCGGCGAAGACGAAGATGCCTATCCCGGACTTCATGGTCGGGTCGCCGGCGCCGGCGAGGAGGTGCAGGCCCGAGACGAAGTCGGTTTCTGGGTTGGAGTGGTCGAAGGGGTCCCAGCGGAGTTGGTTGGGGATGTATTGCAGGTTGGCGAAGGAGAGGGATGATGGCTGCGTGCTTGAGGCGTTGTTATCGTCGCCGCCACCACCGCCGCCGCCTGGTGTTGACGACGGGGATGGGGATTTCTGGAACGACGGGTGCGCGCAGGACGGCAGGATGCGGTAGAGCCATGACTGCTGGTTCTCGTGGCGCGGCGCGGTGAAGGCTGTGCCCGAGAGCTTCTCGGCGTAGAGTCCGTGAGGGGGCTTCTGAGGAGAGTTGTGGCCTATGGGCAGGGCACCGGGCACTGCTTCGGTCCTGCAGCAAGGCAAGAAGAGGACGAGGAAATGTCAGGGGAATCTCTCTTCTATAGATCGCGGTAAATGGTGATACGGGTCCAATGACGTACTCTTGCTGGCAGCCGAAGCCATTCTGGTAGCGGTACTTCTCCTTGACTTCGAATTGTGTGACGGGCATGATGAGCTGCTATGGAGGCGACGGGCCTCTCTGGTGCGAATAAAAGTATCGTTGCTGTGAGCTTTGTGCCGGGGAGAAAGCGGTTCGTGGGGGGAGGGTGGACTAGAAGTCAGACGCCAGCAAAGTTGACATTGCGAGAGGCGATTGACAAAATCACAAGAGCACCGCCATGTCCACGCTCCAGCGGGATGACGCAGAGCTTACATGTGCTTGACAGCGGCATTCGATTGCCCGGCTCGCGCCTTTGCTTCGCAGCGAGGCCGACGCGAGCCGGCCGTCTTTGGCTGTTCCGCGCGCAGCCGCCGCTGTCTAGCGTTACCCTACGGTACGGACGGTACAGGTGCGTGCGGGGGCGGGGGTGGGGGGGGAGGGGGAGGGCGCGCGGGATCATCCCCGCACTGCCAGGCACTCCGATGACCCCACTCTCGGCCCGCACCAGCCGCGGAACTTATCCCGCCCCGTCTACCTCCGAGAGCGGCGCCACTTCCGCATGATAACGGTCAACTGCGCTCGTGTTGGAACTGGCATGCCTCGCTGAAGTAGGAACATCTCAGCAGGTAGACATATGCTATGGTTATTCGGGACCACAGGTGGGCACCTTGTGTGCCCATCTTGAAGTGGTTTGTACCTGTAGCTGCTGACATTATCTGATGGCAAAAAGAAATTTGAAAAAAGAATTGAAATGAGAAAAACTAATAGGCAATCATGCTGTGAAAATTTCATAGAGATTGAATTGTCATTCTTACCGTTGGACTTCATTTCTCCGCGGCTCCATCTCCTGCAAAACCTACAAGTTAGCCAGCGAGAGAGCCATCCATTAATACACTCGCAAGATCCACGGAATTTCCCACAATTCTTGTCCACGAGCACAACCCCATATGGATCACTGTCTGGATGCAAGGAAAGAACTTGTTTAAAAATTTTATGAAATTACCATTATCAACTAAGATTGATAGTCCAGATGGGTACGAAAGTAAACAATGTATGACAAAAGGAAATGAAACAATTATAATCGACGTTTCCACTAATCTTCCCAACGGCGCTAATAAGTCATGGGAATGGAATTACGATAATATACATTGATATCACAGACGCGGGCTTGAAGATGAGTCAAGCACGGCTAAGAATCCTTGTCACAGCGGGCGCGGACCGGTGCGAGTAGATCTGGCCGTGTTGTCGATACGTTCGCAGAATCGAGCGTCTAATAGGAACAGAAAAGGAACAGAAAAGGAACACAAAAGAGACATAAAAAGAGAATTATCATGACGTTTAGCCGTTCTGGCAGCGCGCACCGTCGTTGTTGCTTCCGGCCGGTCCGGAGCTTATCTTGATGGCTGTGCCGGAATTGGGCGTCCCCGGGAGCGGGAACTTCCAAATGTCACCACTGGTGTTCTCAGACGCAAACAAGGCCTGCTCGGTAGACGAGTATGCGGCACCCCAACTCTGCGTGCCAGAGAGTACACCAAAGTACGTGAGCACGGTGAACAACTTCAAGCCAGTGTCGAAGCGTACAAGGACCGTGCCACCCGTTATGGTGCTCTTGGTGACTGCGTACAGGTACGGATCATTGAGGAGGCTGAAGCTGCCAGGTATAAACGCCCAATCGATGATGCTACTGAGACCAAGATTTGCGAGTAACGGCAGCGTGCCTTCCCCAACCTTTTGAAGATACGTGGGGGAGCCGGGGTTCAGATCGACCTGTACCCAGTTGGAGCCGTACGACGAGGCCCACCACTGGTTTTTGTTGTCAATATCTGCTGTGGTAAGGACTGCACCAACACCGAGATTACCAAGGACAACTGCATCGCCATTGGCGCCGATGCGAGTCAGGTACACGCTTGTGCCTTGACCAATAGCACCGTACAAGACATTTTCCGTTGGATGGAAACCAATGGCGTTGATTGCTCTCCCGTCACCAACAACAGAGTCAATGAGTGTGGCCACTCCGGTCGTCACGTTAACCCTGTACAGGGTTGTGGTCTGAATCAGGTACGCATACGCATCGCAGGCAAACGAAGGCACAGGCGTTTGGATGAGGAGAGTACCGGCTGCCGTGCCGCTGGGGAGGATCGTTGTTGTTGTAGTGACTGTGCCACTATATGGTTGGGTGGTGGTGACATAACTGGCTGGCGTTTGCACGATGATAGTGCCTTGAGTGGTTCCCACAGGCTGGACAGTTGCGGTGCTCGTGCCAATACTGCCGATCCCCCTGGTGGTAACTGTCGTGTACCGAGCAGAAGTGCGTATGAGAATAGTGCCGGGTGCCGAATTGGTCTGGGAAACTGTTGTTGTGCCAACCGCTCCCGTCGTGATGTACTGTGTCGAGGTCACGTAGGACGCTGGCTGCTGGATGATCACAGTTCCCGGAGCAGCATTCGTTTGCGGTATTGTGCTAGTTCCAGCACCCGCCGTGCCGAACTGCGTTGAGGTGATGTAACTTGCTGCTTGGGATACAATGACAGTGCCGGGCGTCGGATCGCTCTGCGAGATGGTAGTGGTGGCCTGAGTCGCTGCACCATACCGCGTGGTAGTGATGTAGCTAGCTGGCGCCTGTATAATCACTGTTCCGGGGACTGAGTTGGTCTGGGAAACCGTTATCGTCGTGGCACTGCCACCAGCAACGTATCTTGTCTGGGTATTGTAGCTGGCAGGTTGGTTGACGATTATAGTACCAGGCGCCGGATCAGACTGCGTGATTGTTGTGGTGGCCAGTGCTCCTGAGCCGTACTGTGTTGATGTGATATAGCTAGCGGGCACCGAGATTATGACAGTTCCGGGAGCAGGATCTGACTGTGAGATGGTTGATGTCGCCACCGCACTTGCTCCATAGCGTGTTGTGGTCACATAGCTAGCGGGGACCGAAATGACAATAGTTCCGGGAGTAGGATCTGACTGTGAGATGGTCGTTATGGCTGCCGCACTTGCTCCATAGCGTGTTGTAGTTATATAACTGGCGGGGACTGAGATGACGACAGTCCCTGGAGCGGCATCTGACTGTGAGATGGTTGATATCGCTGCCGCACTTGCTCCATAGCGCGTTGTGGTCACATAACTGGCGGCTGACTGGATGATCACAGTACCTGGTGCGGCGTCTGTTTGCGATACTGTAAAAGTCCCGGCAGTGTCAGCTCCGAAGCGTGTTGATGTCGAGTAGCTGGCTGGCAGATCGATGATGACAGTGCCTGGCTCAGCAAAGGCCTGGGAGATTGTCGAAGTGGCTGCTGACGACCTTCCGTATCTTGTGGAAGTGATGTAGCTGGCTGGAACCTGTACTATGACTGTGCCAGGCGCGGTGTCCGTTTTAGAGATTGTCGAAGTCGTCGCGGCGCCGGCGCCATACTGAGTGATGGTGCGGTAGCTTGCTGCCACTTGTACCACGACCGTACCGGGCGATGGACCCGTTTGTGGCACAGTCGTGACTGTAGCTATCGAACCGAATTGCGTCGTCGTGATATAACTTGCCTGCGGTTGAGCTATGACCGTGCCCGGGTCCCGGTCGCTTTGCGGCACCGTGAATGTCGTGCCACTTGCTGACCCAAAACGGGTCGAAGTGACGTACGAAGCGGGCACGTCGACAATCACAGTGCCGGGCGCGGCGCCTGTCTGGGAAATGGTTGTGATACCCGAGGAGGAACCGCTGAACCGGCTGGATGTGATATACGAAGCTGGCACGGCCACAATGACAGTTCCGGGGGCATTCGTGCTCTGTGATACCGTGGTGGTTGTCGCTGACGATGCTCCGTATACTGTCAGAGTTATGTAGCTAGCAGGCACCTGCACAACGATTGTGCCTGGAGCAGTGCCTGACTGAGAAATAGTACTTATCGTGGCACCGGTAGCACCAAATTGCGTGCTAGTGACATAGCTCGCCTGTGGCTGGATGATGACTGTGCCGGGATTCTCATCAGTTTGAGAAACGGTAAAGGTGGTGCCACTTGGCTGGCCGAAGCGCGTCGAAGTGATGTAACTGGCAGGAACCTGGACAACGACGGTGCCAGGGGCGGGCCCAGACTGGGATATTGTTGAAGTTGCAGAGGACAACTGGCCAAATATGCTACTGGTGATGTATGAAGCAGGCACCTGTATGAGAACTGTGCCTGGAGCAGCGCCTGTTTGCGAGATAGTACTCGTCGCAGCCGTACTTGCACCAAAGCTTGTTTTAGTCACATATGATGCAGGAAGACCAATGAGAATGGTCCCAGGAGCAGCATCGGACTGCGAAATCGTCGTTATTGTGCTTGTTGGCTGGCCAAAGCGGATTGACGTGACGTAGCTAGCAGGCGCCTGAATTAAGACAGTTCCGGGAGCGGTACCGCTCTGAGGAATAGTGCTTATCCCTCCACTTGCAGCACCAAATTGAGTGGATGTGACATATGACGCCTGCGGACCAACGATAACAGTTCCCGGGGCTGCGTCGCTCTGAGGTATGGTAACCGTGGTGCCGCTCGTGCGACCGAACTGTGTAGACGTCACGTATGAGGCTTGTGGGCCCAAGATGACAGTGCCCGGGTTCTGATCAGTCTGGGAGACGGTAAACGTGGTGCCCGTCGAACGACCAAACTGCGTCGACGTTACGTAACTGGCCGGAAGGTCGATCAAAACAGTACCAGGAGCCACAGCAGTTGGTGAGATCGTGCTTGTGGCGCCGGCAGAAGCACCGAATCTGGTGGTCGTGACATATGATGCGGGAATATCGACAAAGATGGTGCCAGGTGCGGGACCCGTTTGTGAAGCAGTGCTGGTCGCGGGCGACGGTTGGCCGAATCTTGTCGTAGTTATGTATGAAGCAGGGGCATCAACGAACACAGTTCCAGGGGCGGCCCCAGTCTGTGAGGCTGTACTAATCGCGAAGGACGGTTGGCCGAATCTTGTCGTAGTTATGTATGAAGCAGGGGCATCAACGAACACAGTTCCAGGGGCGGCCCCAGTCTGTGAGGCTGTACTAATCGCGAAGGACGGTTGGCCAAATCTCGTCGTAGTTATGTATGAAGCGGGGACATCAACGAACACAGTGCCAGGGGCGGCCCCAGTCTGTGAGGCAGTACTAATCGCGAAGGATGGTTGGCCAAATCTCGTCGTAGTTATGTATGAAACTGGCACGTCGATGAATACCGTGCCTGCCGCGGCTGCTGTCTGCGAAGCGGTACTGGTCGCTGGCACGGACGCTCCGAATCTCGTAGTAGTGACGTATGAGGCAGGGACGTCGACAATCACGGTTCCAGGTGCAGCACCGGTCTGTGAATCGGTACTGGTTGCTGATGATGGTTGACCGAATCTTGTCGTCGTTATATACGAGGCAGGAATATCAAGGTATACGGTTCCAGGCGCCGTCCCTGTCTGCGAGGCGGTGCTAGTGGCAGACGAGGGTTGGCCAAAGCGCGTAGTTGTGATATAAGAAGCTGGTATGTCAATGTAAACGGTACCCGCAGCAGCAGCCGTCTGTGACACAGTGCTAGTGGCTGGTATGGAGGCTCCAAATCTCGTCGTGGTAACATATGAGGCCGGCACGTCAATATATACTGTTCCAGCAGCAGTCCCGGTTTGGGAGGCGATACTTGTAGAAGCAGAAGTGGCACCGAAGCGCGTTGTAGTCACATACGACGCCGGAATCTGGACAATGATAGTGCCCGGTGCAAAACCTGTCTGCGAGATCGTGCTAGTGGCTGCTGTGCTCTGACCAAATTGCGTTGAAGTGACATAAGAAGCTGGGACATCGATAAAGACGGTCCCCGGTGCACCCGCCGTTTGGGATGCGGTGCTCGTGGCAGCGGTGGCACCCCCAAAGCGCGTTGTCGTCACATATGACGCAGGTACCTGGATGACGACAGTGCCAGGGGCAGGACCGGTCTGGGGGATGGTGCTTATACCACCGCTGGTGGCGCCGAATTGCGTCGTGGTGATATAGGAGGCTGGCACATTGACAATTATCGTCCCGACAATAGTATTGGTTTGAGATATGGTACTTGTTGCTGCTGCCGACGCTCCAAAGCGGGTCGTGGTGGTGTATGCGCCCGGCACCTGAATTATGACCGTTCCAGGGTTCGCATCCGTCTGTGAGACAGTCCTAGTGCTTGATACCGAACCGTATTGGGTCGATGTGATGTAGCTTGCCGTCAAGTCCACGTAAACAGTGCCAGACTGAGTGCCAGTTTGCGTGATGGTTGTAGTTGTGAAGGCAGACTGTCCATACCTGGTCGAGGTGATGTAGAAGCCTTCAATGTCAAGAATAACAGTGCCTGGAGCTGCACCAGTCTGCGAAATTGTGGAAGTCCGCCCAGAAGCCTGCCCGAAGTTCGTGACGGTGACGTAACTCGCAGCAGGCTGTACAATGACAGTCCCTGGTGCGGCGTCCGTCTGAGAAACGGTGCTAGTCGTTCCCGATGCGAGACCATATCGCGTTGTCGTGATGTACGAGGCTGCGACTTGAACAATGACGGTGCCAGGCGAAGATCCAGTTTGAGAAACTGTAGAAGTCCCTGCCACAGAACCACCAAATCGAGTCGTTGTAAGATAACTTGCAGCTGGGCGTACAATCACTGTGCCGGGCGCCGAGTTGGTCTGTAACACAGTAGTCGTGTCGTCGACGGGACCCCCATATTGTGTCGAGGTGACATAATCCGCCGGAGGACGAATTATAACAGTGCCTGGAGAAGGCCCTGTTTGGGCGACCGTTGTCGTTCTAGGTGCGCTTGCGCCAAACTCAGTTATTGTGATGTAGCTGGCAGGCTCGAAGATGACCACAGTGCCCTGTATCGGCCCTGTTTGGGAGATAGTGCTCGTTGTAACAACCGAACCGCCATACTGCGTCGAGGTGGCATAGCTCGCAGCTGGTTGGATAATGATAGTGCCTGGTGAAGGACCTGTCTGTGACACAGTTGTAGTGGTCGCCAAGGAGCCACCATATTGGGTAGAGGTGAGGTAGCTGGCAGCTGGTTGAGCAACGACAGTGCCTGGGGCCGGTCCAGTCTGGGATACTGTCTCTGTCGTTCCAATAGACCCTCCGTATCGAGTCGTGGTGATATAGCTAGCTGGGACATCGACCTGAACGGTGCCAGGAGATTCATTAGTTTGCAAAATCGTTGTCGTGGCTGGAACGCTGGCACCGAAGCGAGTGGTTGTGATGTAGCTAGCCGAAACTTGCACTAGAACAGTCCCTGCAGTTGCGCCAGTCTGTAATACGGTGGATGTAGCGTCGGCACTCGCACCATACTGCGTCGATGTAACGTAGCTGGCTGCAAGTTGGACTATGACGGTACCGGGTGAAGCGTCACTTTGTGATACAGTCGTTGTTGTTCCAGTCGCGGCCCCAAATTGAGTAGTAGTTACATAGCTAGCCGCGGGACGGACGACCACGGTTCCGGGTGATGGGCCAGTTTGTAATATCGTCTCAGTTGTATCGATCGACTGACCGTATGCTGTCGTTGTTAGATAGCTCGCAGGAACGTCAACAATTATGGTGCCTGCAGAGGGTCCTGTCTGCAGAACTGTTGAAGTGGCAGCTCCTGATGCGCCAAAGCGTGTAGTTGTCAAATAGCTGGCAGGAATGTCCACAAATATCGTCCCTTGTGAAGGTCCTGTTTGAAAGGCAGTAGACGTCGCCGCAGCCGTTGCACCGAAGCGGGTCGTGGTTGTATAGCTTACGGGTACATCGACGTATATGGTGCCTGCTGACGGGCCAGTTTGTAATGCAGTGGAAGTAGCTGCTATAGTAGCTCCATAGCGGGTAGTCGTAATGTAGCTTGCTGGGACATCGATGAAAATAGTCCCCGCCACGGTATCCGTCTGTGAGGCTGTCGAAGTGGCAGCTGCAGACGCGCCGAAACGGCTACTTGTTATGTAACTGGCAGGAACGTCAATGAACACGGTACCCTCAGAGGGGCCTGTTTGAGAGGCTGTAAAGGTCGCCCCAGCAGTGGCACCAAACCGCGTAGTGGTAGTGTAGCTGCCAGCGAGATCGATAAAGACTGTCCCGGCGGAAGGACCGGTTTGAGATGCTGTCGAAGTGGCAGCCGCAGTTGCGCCAAAGCGGGTTGTCGTCGTGTAGCTTTCGGGCACGTCAATAAAGATGGTGCCCGGCGACGAGCCAGTTTGGGATACTGTCGAAGTGGCAGCCGTTGTCGCACCGAATCGACTAGTTGTCACATAACTAGCAGGCACGTCTACGAAGATTGTTCCGGCGGAGGGGCCAGTCTGCCTGGCTGTGGAAGTAGCGGCACTAGTGGCGCCAAAGCGGGTGGTCGTAACGTAACTACCAGGTATGTCAATAAAGACAGTGCCGGCATTTGGACCAGTCTGTGACGCTGTCGAAGTAGTGGCACTAGTAGCACCAAAGCGAGTAGTCGTCACATAACTACCAGGTACGTCTACAAAGACGGTGCCAGGTTCTGGGCCTGCCTGCTCAACTGTCGAAGTAGCGGCGCTAGTAGCACCAAAGCGGGTTGTTGTTAGATAACTGCCAGGGACGTCGATCACGATAGTGCCAGCATCTGGGCCTGTCTGAGAGACAGTTGATGTTGCCGCTACGGTGGCGCCGAACCGCGACGTAGTTACGTAAGAGGCAGGGACGTCCACCACCACTGTACCTGGCGATGGGCCTGTCTGTGACACAGTCGATGTTGCCGCACCTGTCGCACCGAAACGCGATGTTGTGATATAACTACCAGGGATCTGTATCACAACTGTGCCGGGTGCATTGTCACTCTGGCTAATGGTAGTAGTACCCGCAGAAGGTGCACCAAAGAATGTCGAAGTGGCATAACTGGCTGGGATATCGACCTGGATTGTGCCCGGTGCAGCGTCAGTCTGGCTGATTGTCGTGGTGGCTCCAGAAGGGAGACCAAATTTGGTCGTGGTAATGTAACTCGCTACAAGATCAATGACGATGGTACCCGGGCCTGCGTTAGTTTGCGAGACTGTACTTGTTCCGGCAACAGTCCCACCAAATCTAGTAGTTGTGATGTAACTTGCGGGTAAGACTACGATAACGGTTCCCGGAGATTGCCCAGTCTGCGATACGGTCGTAATAGCACCTGTGGAAGCTCCATACTGTGTCGTGGTAATGTAGCTTGCGGGCAACTGAACAAGCACTGTACCAGGAGACGGTCCAATTTGAGAGAATGTGGTCGTTGAACCGGCAGGGTTTGTGAAGAACTGGGTTGTCGTAACATAGCTACCAGGAACGTCTACAATAATAGTCCCAGGAGCAGTATTTGACTGCGATACGGTTGTTGTGGCGGCTGTGGGGCCTCCGAATCTTGTTGAAGTGACATAGCTAGCTGCAAGTTGTATCAGAACAGTCCCGGGAGCTTGATCGGTCTGTGAGATGGTGGTTGTTGCCGCCACGGAACCACCAAACCGGACTGACGTGACGTAACTGGCGGGTACTTGGACGACGACTGTGCCTGGCGCACCCTCAGTAGTTTGCTGGACAGTGGTCGTTGCCGCGGTCGTAGCTCCGTATTGCGTGGTGGTGACATAGCTGGCTGGGAGCTGAATGATGATCGTACCAGGGTTTCCGTCGACCTGGGAGACGGTCGAGGTTGTCGCGGCCGTGACGGAGCCAAATTGGGTAGAGGTTACGTAAGAGGCTGGCTGCACTACAATAACGGTGCCTGGTGCGGTAGGCTCGCTCTGCGTAAGAGTCGTGGTACCTCCGATTGCGTCAGTGACATAGCGCGTACTTGTCACGTAGCTTGCTGGGTCCAAGATGACGATTGTGCCCGGGGCGGTGTCCGACTGCGTGATGGTTAATGTTGAGGCTGCGGTACCGATAACGAAGCGCGTTGACGTAACATAGGTCGATGGAATTTGGACGATAACCGTGCCCAGGGCAGAATCTGTCTGCGACGCAGTCGTAGTGGTGAGGGCGCTACCCGAATAGAAAAGCGTCGTGGTCACGTAACTGCCTGGGACCTGGACAAGAACCGTGCCAGGCGAGGCGTCTGACTGCAAAATCGTGCTTGTTTCTGTGGACGATCCAGTTCCGCCATATTGTGTCGACGTGATATAGCTGGCTGCCAATTCCTCCACGACAGTACCTGGTTGTGAGTCGGACTGCGAGATAGTGCGAGTGGTTGCGATTGAACCGCCGAATACGGTGCTTGTCACATAGCTCGCTGGTATGCTCACAACGACAGTGCCAGGATCGCCATTACTTTGTGGGATGGTTTGCGTAGTTGCACTCACTGCACCAAAACGTGTAGTTGTGACATAACTAGCAGCAACATCCACCAACACGGTACCAGGAGCGGAATTCGATTGTGACACTGTCGTAGTATCTGCGACAGAGCCGCCAAAACGCGTAGATGTTACGTAACTTGCGGGCAGATCAATAATAATCGTTCCGGGCGCTGTGTCCGATTGTGGCACTGTAGATGTAGCAGCACTTGGTCCGCCAAACCGCGTTGTTGTAGCATATGAGGCATCGACATCAATCACGACAGTCCCGGGAGCCGAATCTGATTGGGGGATCGTTGTTGTTGCTGCGTTAGAACCACCAAAGCGCGTCGAAGTAGCATAACTAGCGGGTACGTCTATGATCACGGTTCCAGGTGCTGCATCACTCTGCGAGATTGTAGTAGTCGCAGCGCTGGAGCTGCCGAAGCGCGTCGATGTGGCATAGCTAGCAGATATATCAATAAAGACAGTTCCAGGTGCTGGGTCAGTCTGTGACGCCGTGGAGGTGGCTGCGCTCGCGCCGCCAAATCTTGTCGTGGTGATGTAGCTGGCCTTGATGTCGACCAGTACAGTACCCGGTGCTGTTCCAGTCTGGGAGACGGTTGTCGTTGCAGCAGAGCTACCAAATCGAGTCGCTGTCGTGTAGCTAGCTGGCACGTCGATAATAACAGTGCCAGCAGCGGTATCAAACTGTGTGATTGTCTGTGTAGCTGAACTTGGCTGGCCGAAGCGAGTAGTAGTTACGTAGCTAGCAGCGAAATCGATCAGAACGGTTCCAGGCTGATCACCTGTCTGCAAGACTGTGGTTGTTGTTGCGACAGAGCTACCGAATCTAGTCCTTGTTACGTAACTAGCCGGAACATCAATAATTATAGTGCCAGGGGCATTATCGGTTTGCGAGACGGTTGCTGTTGCGCTGGTCGAAGCCCCAAACCTCGTAGTAGTTACGTAACTGGCAGCAATAGCAACTATGATAGTGCCAGGTGCGGAATCTGTCTGCGAGACGGTAATTGTGCTAGCTGTTGGGGCTCCAAACAGCGTAGTTGTGAGGAAACTGGCCGCAACGTCAATAACCACTGTTCCAGGGTCGGAGTTCGTTTGCGAGATAGTGCTAGTAGTAGCCGCCGAAGCTCCGTACTTCGTAGAAGTAACAAAGGTCTCAGGCTGCTGAACAATGACGGTGCCTCTTGCCGTTCCTGTTTGAGACACTGTGGTAGTGGTGCCAACCGAGTCTGTGATATATTGCGTCGTAGTGACGTAGCTCCCAGGGAATTGAACAAGTACTGTGCCTGGAGCAGCATCGCTTTGTGAAACAGTCTGGGTAGTGGCTTCTGGCACTGCAGCACCAAATTGGGTACTTGTGATATAGCTGCCGGGCAGTTGCACCACAAGCGTGCCGGGAGCAGGGCCTGTTTGCGAAATTGTGCTGGTAGCAATGACATTGTTAGTGCCTCCATATTGAGTACTTGTTGCGTAACTGGCGGCAACATCAACAATAATGGTACCAGGGGACGCGTCGCTTTGTGTGATGGTTGAAGTTGCTGCAACTGATTGCCCATAGATCGTTGAGGTGAAATAGGTGGCGGGCAGTTGCACGATAAGTGTGCCGGGCGCAACGTCGGACTGGGAAATCGTCCTGGTCACGGTGATGCTATCGGTGCCTCCATATTGTGTACTCGTCACATAACTAGCAGGGATGTCGACAACAATGGTACCAGGGGCAGTGTCGCTTTGTGCAATAGTTGACGTCGCTTCAGCCGACTGCCCGTAAACCGTCGAAGTGATGTAGGTGGCAGAGAGGTCGACAATGATTGTGCCGGGTGCATTATTAGTCTGTGAGACGGTTCGAGTACCCCCTATCGATTGACCAAAACGAGTAGTAGTCAGGTAGCTACCAGGCAGATCAACGATAATCGTTCCAGCTGCTGTGTTGCTTTGGGATATAGTCGTGGTTCTAGGAACACTCGCGCCGAAGATGGTGCTTGTTACATAGCTAGCCGGGATATCGATAATGATTGTACCAGCCGCCGTGTCCGTTTGAGAGACCGTTTGCGTAGCAGGGACACTTGCACCGAATACCGTGCTTGTTACATAACTAGCAGGAACATCGACAATAATAGTGCCTGCTTGAGCATCAGATTGAGATACCGTGCGTGTCGCTGCAGTAGAGGCGCCGAAGATTGTGCTTGTCACATAGCTAGCCGGAACTTCGATAATGATAGTGCCTGCTACAGCGTCCGTCTGGGAGACGGTTCTTGTAGCAGACACTGAGGCTCCAAACACGATGCTCGTGACATAAGTAGCAGGCAAATCAATGATGACCGTCCCAGCGGCAGTGTTAGACTGGGAAACGGTTCGGGTCGTGGCTGTCGAAGCACCATAGACAGTGCTGGTGACGTAGCTGGCCGGAATGTCGATGATAATGGTCCCCGCAAGAACCCCAGTCTGGGATACAGTTCGGGTGGCGAAGGCTGAGGCTCCAAATACGGTACTGGTAATGTAGCTGGCCGGTACATCAATGATAATCGTCCCAATGGCAGTGTCGGACTGAGAGATGGTTCGGGTAGCAGCTGTTGAAGCACCGTAGACAGTGCTAGTGACGTAGCTTGCAGGAAGGTCTATAATAACTGTCCCTGCCTGGGAATCGGTTTGGGAGATAGTGGTCGTGGCTGGCGCCGGTGCGCCGAAGACGGTGCTTGTGACATAGGTGGCAGCTACATCGATGACAACAGTCCCTGGCGCGGCATCACTTTGCGGAATTGTCGACGTCCCTGCAATGCTGCCGCCGTACTGAGTGCTTGTGACGAACGAAGCCGGAAGGTTGACTATGATGGTGCCAGCACTATCCCCTGTCTGCGAGATGGTTGTTGTGCTGGGATTTGTGCCAGAGGCGCCGAACTTTGTTGAGGTGATATAAGAGGCAGGGAGCTGAACAATGACCGTCCCCGGACTAGCACCAGTTTGGGCAATTGTGGTTGTGGTTGCTGAAGAGGCCGTCACACCATATTGTGTGCTCGTGACAAAACTGCCTGGAAGCATGATGACTACCGTGCCGGGTTGTGTGTCAGTTTGAGGAACGGTCGTCGTAGTGGCAGTAGACCCTGAAGCATCGTATCGAGTAGTTGTGACGAAGCTCTGCGGCAAGTCAACAATGACGGTACCGAGCTCGGTACCAGTGGGCGTTATGGTGCTTGTGGCGCCTGAAGTGCCGCTGGTGTAGCGAGTGGTTGTAGCATAACTTCCAGGGTAAACTATGATAACAGTGCCTGGTGAAGCATCAGTTTGTGACACGGTCGAGGTGGTTATTTCACTTCCAGGGCCACCATAGCCAACGCTGGTTACATAGCTGGCTGGGAGCTCTATAACCTTCGTTCCGGGTGCTGTGCCAGTCTGAGAGTCAATTGTCCTGGTAATTGTTGCGGTGCCTGTTGCCCCATACTGAGTGCTGGTTAAGTATGACGCCGGTAGGTACACGACGACGGTGCCAGGAGCTGCATTGCTCTGTGAAATCGTCGAGGTCACTGTTGTCTCCCCAGTGTATCCAAATTGCGTACTGGTGAGGTAACTAGCCGGCAGCTCAACGACAAGTGTGCCGGGCGACGAATCCGTTTGAGAGATCGTACGAGTAGTAGTTATGGAGCCAGTCCCACCGTACTGGATACTAGTGAGATAGCTAGCAGGCAGCTCAATGAGCACAGTACCAGCTTGTGAGTTGCTCTGCGAGATAGTCGTGGTACGTCCCGTGCTTGCGCCATATTGAGTTGACGTAACGAGGCTTTGCGGCTGTTTCACGATCACCGTGCCGGGAGCGGTGCCGCTCTGCGACACAGTCATTGTGCTGGCCTCTGAATCTGTGACGAATTGCGTGGATGTGACATAGCTGGCGGGATCTTGAATAATGACAGTTCCAGGGGCAGGCCCAGTCTGCGACAATGTAATGGTTGTTGCGCTGTTTCCAGTGATGAATTGTGTAAGTGTGACATAGCTGGCCTGGACGTCGACAATAACGGTGCCAGGTGACTCATTCGTTTGTGAGAGTGTCGTTGTCGCCGCAGTAGAATCTCCGAAGCGGCTACTGGTTACATAACTAGCAGGCTGCTCAACCAGCACTGTTCCTACGTCTGGTCCTGTCTGAGATAGAGTCCGTGTAGTCGCAGCAGCTCCTGTAGCGCCGTAAACAGTGCTCGTGACATAGCTAGCGGGAAGTTGGACAATAATCGTACCGGGGTTGACATCCGACTGCGAGATAGTCTCAGTTATCGTGCTCGCCTGTGTTGCGCCGAAGCGCGTTGATGTCGCGTAACTTGCAGCGACGTTAATGACCACCGTGCCAGGTGTCTCATCAGTCTGTGGAATCGTGCTTGTACTAGCGATTGATCCGCCGAACCTGGACGAAGTTATGTAGCTTGCGGCGACGTCGATGACCACCGTGCCTGGAGCCTCATCAGTTTGTGAAATTGTGCTGGTTCCGGCCACCAACCCCCCGAATCTGGACGAAGTCGCGTAGCTGGCGGCAACATCGACAATGACGGTGCCGGCAGCGTCCCCAGTTTGCGAGATTGTGCTAGTGCTGTCCTCTGAGCCGCCGAATCTCGACGAAGTCACGTAGCTAGCAGCAACGTCTATGATAATGGTGCCGGGAGCGTCACCTGTTTGGGGGACTGTGCTCGTACTCGCGACTGATCCTCCGAATCTCGACGACGTTACATAACTGGCGGCGACATCGATAATAATCGTACCTGCCGCCTCTCCAGTTTGCGAAACTGTGCTAGTACTAGCTACTGAGCCGCCAAATCTGGTCGACGTGGCATAACTAGCGGGAAGATCAACTACAACAGTACCAGGCTCTGCGTCTGTTTGTGGAATCGTTCGTGTAGTAGCTTCAGAGCCAGTCCCACCGAAAACAGTTGATGTAGCGTAGCTTGCGGGAAGGATTGCGATTATAGTCCCAGGCGCTTCATTGCTCTGAGAGACTGTCGTGGTGGTGGCCACTGGATCGATTGCACCAAAGCGAGTCGAGCTTAAATATGAAGCCGCGACATCGACGATAACCGTGCCAGGTGCCTCGTCACTTTGCGAAATCGTAGCTGTGTCACCGACCGAGCCGCCAAACCTGGTCGATGTAGCATAACTAGCGGGAAGATCAACCACAATGGTGCCAGGTTCAGGTCCAGTCTGTGAGAGCGTGCGGGTGGTAGTCACAGTCCCAGTGCCACCGAAAGCGGTAGAGGTTGCGTAGCTAGCAGGAAGTTCAACCACAATAGTCCCGGCGTCTTCACCAGTTTGGGAAATAGTGCGAGTAGTTGCTGCAGAGTTGGTGGCGCCATATGCAGTAGACGTCACATAGCTGGCCGGGATGATCTCGATAATGGTTCCTTGCTGCTCACCAGTCTGAGACACTGTTGTGGTCGTAGCTTGCGCTTCAGTGGCACCGAAACGAGTCGAGGTCGCATAGCTGGCGGGGAGGATAATGATCACAGTGCCTGGTTCAGCGCCGCTTTGTGATACGGTTGTGGTTGCCGTAGCCGAGTCAGTTGCTCCAAATCGTGTTGTGGTGATATAACTGGCTGGAAGGCCAATAATGACAGTTCCAGGAGAGCCATCAGTTTGTGAGATAGTTTGAGTAGTTGGCGAGGTGTTGGTACCGCCAAATTCTGTGCTGGTAATATAGCTCGCCGGTTGTTGCACGAGTACCACGCCTGGACTTGGCCCAGTCTGCGATGAAGTTGTAGTAGTAGCTACGGAATCTGTGCCACCATATTGCGTTGAAGTAATATAGCTAGCAGGAAGTTCAACAATGATGGTGCCAGGCTGGCTGTCACTCTGAGGAATGGTAAACGTTGAGGTGACCGATCCAGTGCCGCCATAGCGGGTGCTGCCTACGTAACTGGCTGGCACTTCAACAATGAAAGTTCCAGGCGCATCATTAGTCTGTGATATAGTTCTTGTAGCAGAGGCAGTCACAGTACCCCCAAAGACAGTGGTAGTGATGTAGCTTGCAGGCAGTTCCACAACCACAGTGCCTTGCTCAGGCCCCGTTTGTGATAGAGTTCGGGTGGTGGTTTGCGCGGCTGTGGCGCCGTACTGTGTGCTCGTAAAGTAGCTGGCCGGCTGATCGACAATAACGGTACCAGGTCCAGCATCTGTCTGGGAGACTGTTGTTGTGGATGGTGTCGAAGCAGTAGCTCCATAGCGAGTGCTTGTCTGGTAGCTAGCAGGCAGTTCTACGACCACTGTCCCAGGACTGTTATCGGTTTGAGTCAGTACCCTCGTAAGCGTGATCGATCCGGTCGCTCCAAACTGAGTGCTTGTTACATAACTAGCCGGCAAAGCGACTATGACGGTCCCAGGGCTATCATCAGTTTGTGGCACGGTCGTCGTGAAAGCCGAGGATTCAGTGGCTCCATAGCGGGTGGTTGTAACAAAGTCGCCCGGGATCTGCACGATCACCGTACCGGGCTGGTCGTCCGTCTGGGGGACAGTTGTTGTGCTCGAAACAGAGCCACCATAGGCTGTGCTCGTGATATAAGTGGCCGGTTGGTCAATGATGACAGTGCCTAATCTGGTATCGGTCTGAGCAATTGTGTTAGTGGCACCTTGCGTACCAGTCGTGAACCTTGTTGACGTAGCGTAACTTCCTGGGAGATCAATGATAATTGTGCCCGGGGCCGAGTCTGACTGTCGGATCGTGGTAGTGGACTCAATAGTGCCGGTGTAACCATACTGGACACTTGTGACGTAGCTAGCAGGAAGTTGCACGAATACCGTGCCAGGTAATGAATCGCTTTGGGAGATTGTGGTGGTTGTGGCCTGGGAAACACTCGCAGCGAATTGAGTCGTCGTGACGTAAGTCGCTGGCATTTGAACCACGATGACTCCAGGGTTAGAGTCTGTTTGTGAAATCGTGCTTGTCTGCATGATAGAATCTGTACCACCATATTCAATACTTGTGACATATGTTGCCGGCACCTCCACGATGACTGTGCCTTCTTGGGAGTCTGTCTGGGAAATGGTGGTTGTCCCCGTCGTGCTCTGCGTGCCATATCTTGTGACCGAAGTGTACTCGGCCGGTGCCTTGATGATAACTGTGCCAGGTGGAGGACCAGTCTGCGACGCGGTGGTGGTGGTGGATAAAGACTCCGTTGCGCCGTATTGAGTCGTCGTGATATAACTAGCAGGTACCTGCACAACCACAGTTCCTGGAGCGCTATCAGTCTGGCCAATAGTTGACGTTGAAATCTCAGTTCCGGTAGCGCCGTACTGCGTGCTTGTAACATAGCTAGCTGGCTCTTCGATCACAATTGTTCCAGGACCAGAATCTGTCTGAGAGATTGTTCGGGTCGCCCTCTCGGTAGCACTATTGACGAATTCGGTCGATGTTACATAGCTAGCGGGCTGCTGGACAATAATGGTGCCAAGCGCCGAATTGGTCTGCGAGATGGTCGTCGTTGTCTCCTGAGAACCAGTGTACCCGTATGTAGTGCTTGTGATGAAGCGAGCAGACTGCTCAACGACCACAGTCCCAGGAGCAGAATCGGTCTGAGAAACAGTTTTCGTCGTGTCTGCGGAGCCTCCATAAAGAGTACTAGTGACAAAGCTTGCTGGTACCTCAACTAACACTGTACCTGGCGCTGATTCAGATTGAGAAATGGTTCTCGTAGTGCCAATTGAGCCGGGTACGCCGAACTGCGTCGACGTGACATAAGAGGCAGGAAGTTCCACTACTACGGTGCCCTGAGCTGCGTCTGTCTGCGAAATGGTACGAGTGATTGCCTGAGAATCAGTTCCACCAAACGTAGTGGAGGTGATATACGAAGCTGGCAGATCTACTATAATAGTCCCAGGGCTTTCGTCGCTCTGTGAGACAGTCCGAGTACTTGTCGCACTTCCAGTGCCCCCAAACGCCGTGGATGTCGCATAGGAGGCGGGCAGATCCACCACCACGGTGCCGGGACTGTCATCTGTCTGCGAAAAAGTGCGAGTTGTTGCTACAGTGGCCGTGGCACCAAAAGCTGTTGAAGTGACATATGATGCTGGCAAGTCGATCACGACAGTCCCAGGACTGTCGTCTGTTTGCGGGATCGTGGTAGTCTGAGCAGCTGAACCAGTTCCTCCAAAGGCTGTTGATGTGACATACGACGCAGGCAAATCAACAATGACAGTACCTTGTGCTTCATCTGTCTGGGTAATGGTTCTCGTAGTAGCAAGACCAGTTCCACCAAAGGCTGTAGATGTGACATATGATGCAGGTAGATCAATAATGACAGTACCCGGAGCTTCGTCGGTCTGGAAGATCGTTCTTGTGGAAGCGGCACCTGTTTTAGTGAAGGCTGTCGAAGTCAAGTATGACGCTGGTAGTTCAACTACGACAGTACCTGCCTGGTTGTCTGTCTGCGATATTGTACTCGTTGTCGCAGACGTTCTCGTGGCGCCAAAGACAGTCGAAGTCACATAAGAACTAGGCTGGTCAACAATAACCGTGCCAGGGTTAGAGTCTGTCTGGGAAACGGTTGTTGTATATGCAACAGAGCCGCTGCCTCCAAAAGCAGTCGATGTTACATAGGAAGCCGGAAGCTCGACGACCACAGTTCCAGGCTCTGACCCTGTCTGTGATAAAGTTTCCATAGTGGTCACAGTTCCAGTGGCGCCATATGCTGTCGAGGTGATATATGATGCGGGGAGCTTGATAATTATTGTCCCTGGACCATCTGTCTCTGACTGGGCAACTGTTATTGTGGTAGGAGCAGGTACATCTGCGCCGTGGTGGGTGCTTGTAACATACGTCGCGGGCTGCTGAATAATTATTGTGCCGGGGGCAGTGTTCGACTGTAGAATTGTCGTAGTCTGACCCGCAGAATCAGTGATAAATTGAGTGGTTGTTACATAAGAGCCCTGAATGTCCACAATGATTGTACCGGGTTCGGTGTTTGACTGCGGGACAGTCCTCGTCCCGTTTGAGCTAGCACCGAAGATGGTCGATGTGACATAATCACCGGGGGCATCTACGAGAACGGTGCCTGGCGCAGCATCAGTCTGAGGAACTGTAGTGGTTGAGGCCGCAGATCCTGAGATCACACCAAAGCGTGTGCTGGTAATGAAGGACTGAGGCTGTTGAACAACAACCGTGCCGAATTCGGTTCCGGTTGGCGTGATGGTCGTGGTTCCACCGCTCGATCCAGTCACAAATTGAGTGGAAGTAACATAGCTACCTTCGTAGTCGACGATGACGGTGCCTGGGGCTGCATCTGACTGCGATATTGTCGTGATCCCAGCGCCACTTGCGCCATAGCGCACCGAAGTAACGTAGCTGGCTGGCAATTTGATGATAACCGTTCCGCCTGCTGTGTCTGTTTGAGTAATTGTGTCTGTCGTTGCAACGGATACCGATGCAGCAAACTGCGTGCTGGTGATGTAATTGGCACTTTCCTGAACAATGACAGTTCCGCCATTGACGTCGGTCTGCGCAATAGTTGTAGTAGTTGCGACAGAACCACTGAAGATAGTGCGTGTCGCGTAACTAGCTGAAACTTGCACAACTATAGTTCCAGGTTCAGACCCAGTCTGTGAAATTGTTCGCGTGCTGTCGACAGAGCCTGAGAAGATAGTACTTGTGGCATAGCTAGCTGGGAGCTCCACGATGATTGTGCCTGGGCTTCTGTCTGTCTGCGCGATCGTCTTCGTGGCAGTAGATGCACCAGTTGCCCCATACTGGATGCTCGTAACATAACTAGCAGCCTCACCTACCACGATTGTTCCAGGCGCGGGGTCGCTTTGAGAAATCGTCCTCGTAGTCCCAACTGGCCCGCCAAATGCGGTGCTCGTAACATAACTGGCAGGCAGCTCAATGACGATCGTTCCTGGGTTGATATCCGTCTGCGAAATGGTCTGCGTAGCAGTGACAGAGTCTGTTCCACCATACTGAATACTCGTAACATAACTGGCGGCCTCATCTACTACGACGGTCCCGGGTGCGGTATCGCTTTGAGAGATCGTCCTCGTAGTGCCGACTGATGCACCGAATATGGTGCTCGTGACATAGCTGGCCGGAAGTTCGATAACAATCGTACCTGGGTTTATATCCGTTTGAAGAATGGTCCGCGTAGTAGCGACGGGGCCCGTACCGCCATACTGGATGCTTGTAGCATAACTAGCAGCCTCATCTACCACGATGGTCCCCGGTTCAGCGTCGCTCTGAGAGATAGTGCTTGTCGTTGCAACTGACACACCGAAGACAGTGCTTGTTACGTAGCTGGCAGGCAAATCAATGATTATTGTCCCAGGAGAGTCGTCGGACTGCGAAATGATGCGAGTAGTGGCCTCCACTACAGTAGCCCCAAATTGCGTGCTGGTAATGTAACTGGCTGGGATCTCGATGATGACTGTGCCGGGATCTGCGTCGGTTTGAGACACGGTAGTTGTGGCAGCGCTTGAAGCACCGAATTGAGTCCTTGTCACGAAGCTGGCAGGCAATTCCACAATGACTGTCCCTGGAGATCCATCAGACTGCAGAATAAGACGAGTGGTCACTTCTGATGCGGCAGCGCCAAATTGTGTGCTGGTGACATAGCTTGCTGACACCTCAATAACAACTGTGCCAGGCTCGATGCCCGTCTGCGGGATCGTTGTCGTGGCAGCGGTTGAGGCACCATACTGGGTTGTTGTGACATAGCTTGCAGGCAACTCGACTAGGATAGTTCCTGGAGAATCGTCAGACTGCTGAATAACACGGGTAGTGGCCTCCGACGCAGCAGCACCGAATTGTGTGCTGGTGACGTAGCTTGCTGATACGTCAATAACAACCGTGCCTGGTCGGGCGTCCGTTTGTAAGATAGTCGCCGTGGCAGCACTGGAAGCACCGAACTGGGTAGTTGTGACATAACTAGCAGGCAGCTCAACCACGATCGTACCTGGTTGATCATCTGTTTGAGAAATGGTAGTAGTGGCTTGGGTAGAGCCGCCGAATTCGGTCGTAGTGACATAACTTGCAACATTATCGACAATGACGGTGCCTGGAGCCGGATCGGTTTGAGCTATGGTGCGGGTAGCGGCTACGGAAGCTCCGAATTGAGTGCTCGTGACATAGGTCGGCGGCTGCTCGACTACAACAAGTCCAGGCTCGGAATTTGTCTGTGAGAAGGTGCGCGTGTTGACTCTGGAACCGCTGTACACCGTACTGGTCACAAATGACGCGGGGATAGCTACGACAATCGTACCGGGGGACGCATCGCTCTGTGAAATTGTGCGTGTAGCTCTGATGGTACCGGTGGCCCCAAACTGCGTGGAGGTCACATAGCTCGCAAGAAGCTCGATCAAAACCGTGCCCGGTTCGCTCGCGACTGTCTGAGGTATAGTGCGTGTGGCAGCTACAGAAGCGCCAAATTGTGTCGCTGTCACATATGAAGTGGAAAAGCCGCCAACTGAGCTGCTCGAAGGGATTGCGCTACCAGATGAGGTAGACTCACTGCTAGATGCACTGCTGGGCTCTGTCAAGCTGCTTTCCGACAGATTGCTAGTGGTTGAAGAGTCTGTGTTCAACTCTGAACTTGATTCTGTGGAGAACGTAGAGGAACTGATGCTACTTGAGCTTAGGGAAGACGAGGTAGGGCTGTTTGAGGAAATGGTCGTGAAGTCGGCCTCGCCTGTCGCGGAGCTAGCCAAGTCAATGGAGCTTGCGGACTCACTAGCGCTAGCACTTGAGGAAGTAGACGAGCTGGTGATAACGACCGAGCTGGCAAGTTCGCTAGTACTAACATCAACGGAGACTGAGCTTTCACTGGCGCTGGCTGATTGACTAGTACTAGAAGACTCGCTGCCGCTAGCGCTGCCGCTCGACGTGGTAGACTCACTAGCACTGTCACTTGAGGAAGCAGACTCGCTGTTGCTGGAACTCGAGCTGGCAGATTCAATAGTGCTACTGCTTGGGAAGATTGAGCTCTCAGTGCTTGCAGCCTCGCTGGTGCCTGCAGCCTCGCTGGTACTTGCAGACTCGCTAGTACTTGCGGACTCGCTGGTGCTTGTAGACTCGCTAGTACTGCCACTTGGTGACGTTAAGCTTTCACTGATGCTAGTAGGTTGGCTAGTACTGGCAGACTCGCTTCCGCTGTTGCTGTCAATGGTAGTAGCGCTTGAGGAAGTAGACTCGATCGAGCCTGCGGGCCCGCTGGTGCTAATAGACTCGTTTTCGGTCGCGCTGGCACTCGATAGAGTAATCAAGCTAGTAATGGTGGCCTCAGTGGCACTTTCAGACCGGCTGGTAGCAATGGACTCTCCAGTGCTAGCAGTGGACTCGTTGGTGCTAGCAGTGGACTCGTTGATGCTAGCAGTGGACTCGTTGATGCTAGGTGTTTCGATACTACTATCGCTCGGCAAAGCAGACTCGCTCGTATCGACTGATTCGGTGATGCTGATAGCCTCACTAGTAGTAGTAGACTCGCTAGCAGTAGCAGATTCACTAGTGGTAGTAAAATCGCTGGCGGTAGTAGACTCGCTGGCAGTAGCAGATTCACTAGTGGTAGTAAAATCGCTGGCGGTAGTAGACTCGCTGGCAGTAGCAGATTCACTAGTGGTAGCAAAATCGCTGGCGGTAGTGGACTCGCTAGCACTGGTAGAGGCGCTGGTACTGACGAAGTCGCTGTTGCTATTGCTGGCGCTCGATGAAACAGATTCGGTCAAAGTAACCTGCTCCTCGGTGCTAATTGTTGAAGAAGGAGACTCGCTAGAGCTGGCAAACTCGGTGTTGCTGGCGATGGTGCTTGATGCAGCCGACTCGTTGGAACCAGTAGACTCGCTAGTATTAGCAAAGTCGCTATTGCTAACGCTCAAGCTCACAATGATGCTAGCGCTTGACGAGGCTGGCTCGTTGAAACTGGATGGTTCACTAGTGATGCCGCTCGAAGTGGACGAGCTGTCAATACCGCTGGCAGATTCGCTGGCACTGGCGCTCGCAGAGGTCAAGTCACTGCTCGTGGAGGTCAAATCTTCAATGGAGCTGACAGATTGATCGGCAGTTGCAGACTGGCTGGTGCTGATGCTGGAGGGTAAGTCACCAGCATTACTGCTCGTAGAGGCTGAGCTCTCAACGGAGCTGGCAGACTGGCTAGTACTTGCAGACTCCCCAATACTGAAGCTCGAGGAGATAAGTCCAGTCGGACTAGCCGAATCGCTTGAAGCGTTGGTAGACTCGCTAGAACTCTCGGAAGCCGAAGTCGAGGTGCCAACGACGGAAGTGCCGGATGAGACGTCGGGAAAGGCGTCGCTGGTAGACAAAGAGCTTGTCGATTTTATCGAAGAGCTTGACAGCTCTACTGAGGCGCTTGGAGACTCGCTAGAGTTATCTGCCGATGCCAAGGTGGTTAAGATACTGGAGGAGCTTGTTGACTCTGTAAGGGTGCTTGCTGGTTCGATAGACGCACTCGCAGACTCGGTCGCGCTGCTCGACTCACTGGGGGAGCTGAGAGACTCGGTAGAAGCGCTTGGAAACTCGGCCAAGCTAGTTGAACCACTGGAGGAACTTGTCGACTCTGCAAGGGTGCTTGTTGGTACGACAGATGCGCTCACAGACTCTATTGCGCTGGTCTGATCGCTGGAAGACTCACTCGCGCTTTCGGACAATGATGTAGAGCTGCTAGAGGAGATATCGGAAGAGGCGTCGGCAATGGTAGAAGGGCTTTCCAGCTCGAATGAGGAGCTTGTTGGCTCTATTAATGTGCTGGCAGACTCGCTTGAGGTGTTCAGGTCGCTGGAGGAGCTTGTTGGCTCTGTGAAAGTGCTTGGTGTCTCGGTGGAGGCGCTTGTAAACTCGGATGAGTTGGTAAGATTGCTGGAAGCACTAACAGACTCGCTTGTACTCTCGGACACTACTGACGAGCTACTAGCTGGCGAGCTACTGGATGAGATGTTGGAAAAGGCATCGCTGGTAGTAGAAGAGCTTGCCGAAACGCTGGAAGAGCTTCCGGATTCGCTGGAGCTGCTTGCAGGTTCTGAAGGGGCAGTAATAGACTCTGTCGAGCTATTCAGGTCGCTCAAAGTCGTAGTAAACTCACTTATGCTCTCGGAAAACAAGTTGGAGCTACTAGTCAGTGAACTGCTAGAAGAGGCGCTGGGGAAGATGTCTTCGCTACTGGAAGAGCTGACTGAGTCTGTGGACAGGCTCCCCAGTTCGCTAGTGCTTGACGACGCCGAGGTTTCGCTGGTAGGTGATGCTGAGCTATCACTGCCAAATGTAGTGGAAGTGCTCACAGGTACGCTCGACAAGGTAGATGAGGACAAAACATTCTCCGCCGACGAACTAGACGAGCTGTCTTCGGTGCTCGTCGCTAAACTAGAGCTTTGGGACGGTGACGCGCTTGCCGATGGTTCGATTAATGAAGACGAGCTATCAATGGCACTTGAAGAAGTTGACGAGATAGCTGACTCGGACTCAGACGAAGAGGATGACTCAGAACTGAACATTAAAGAGCTCGATGATGAGATGGTTAGAGAATCGCCGCTTGAGGGTACAGAACTGCTTCCAGAGCCGCTTTCAGACCCCGATGGTGAAGAACTCTCAGATGTGCTGGATATTGATAATGATATCTCTATGGAGCTGGAAGTGGACGAGTTCTCGACACTGCTAGTCTCCGAGAAGGTCGCTCCAGAGCTGTTCTCGCTAGAGTTTGTATCTGAACTACTCTCGAGAGAGGTTGTGGCGGAGCTACCCTCAGTGGAGATTGTGGTGGAGCTGCTCCCAGGAGAAGTTACGATAGTGCTGCTCTCGAAGCTGGAAGCATTGCTCGAAGGCTCGATTGACAATGTGACAGAGCTCGACGATAAGGTAGTGAAAGAGGGCGTGGCAAGGGCCGAGCCGGTCGAGCTGTTGGAGGAGCCACTTGAGGAATCTGAGCTTTCACTGCTTGCATCGGCCGTCGACAAGGACACAATGCTGCTAGATGGCAAGCTGGTCAGAGTTACAGGACCAACGATGTCGCTCGTGCCGCTGCTAAGAAGACTAGAACCGAAAACAACGCTCGATGAGGTTGCGGCTGATATTTCGCTGCTGCTGCCGTCCCCGCTGCTGATGATACTTGAAGTGGTCAATGAGCTCGAGCCGGCTAAGGAGGAGTCGCTGGACAATTCCGCGGAAGAGCTAGAAGTAATAGAGCTGGAAACGGGCTCAGTAGACGAGGTTTCCTCGAGAGACGAACTGGACTCGAGAGATGAAGTGGCGGTTGAGCTAGAGAGGAGCTCAGCACTGGAAGAAGGCGTGATTGAGGACGATGTAGACAAGGAGTCAGTGGGGAATTCCACTGAAGAGCTCGAGGGGATGAAGTTCGAGCTGAACTCCAGAGACAAGCTGGAGCCTGAGCTGGAGCTTAGCTCGGAGCTAGACGAAGAGGACGAGGAGAACGAGGCTGAAGAGGACGAGACGCCAGAAGTAGGCAGGATGGTAGTGGGGTTCTCATTATCGGTTGACATGCTGCTTGTGGTTTGAATCGAAGACGAGGAAGATGAAGAGTCACTACCAGGAGGCAGGGTAATAGTAGGGAGAGTGATGGTAGACAGGGTGACGATATTTGGAACGGAAAACGAGGATGAAAAGGAGGAGGCATCAGTAATAGACAAAGTAATAGTAGGCAGAGTGATGGTCGGGCCAGTGTCGCTTGTCAGCACGCTGGTGGTGAATGAGACTGAAGACGATGAAGAGAGGCTTTCAGAAGTACTTTCTAAAACAGAGGACGACACGGAAGTGCTGCTGCTGCTGTTGCTAGAGTTCACCATGCTTGAAGAAAAGCTGGAGGGTGACTCAGAGCTCAATATTTCCTCACTGCTAGAAGATAGAGCGACCGAGGACGACAACTCAGTCAGCGTGATAGTTGGGCCACCCTCGCTAGTCGGGATAGTACTGCTGCCGCTTGAGCTGCTGCTAGAGGCAAATCCAGGCTCAATGGTGCCTGTGGAAGGGCCGGAGGATGCAGAGCTCGACACTTCCTCGCCGCTGGAAGATGAAGTGGCCGAGGATAATGACTCTGTTGATTCGGATGAGGTGACTGTTGGACCACCATCGCTTGCTGGGACAGTACTGCTACCACTGGAATCGTCACTTGAACTGATGCTTGAGCTGCTGCTAGACGTGGGCCCAGGTACATTCGTGCTTGAGGGAACGTCGGAGGATTCAGAGTTTGACAGAGCCTCGCTGCTGGAAGATAAACTGGTCGACGACGTCGACTCGGTCAAAGTGGTGGTTGGACCATCATCGCTTGCTGGGACAGCGCTGCTTAGACTGGAGGTACCGCTTGAGCTATTGCTGGTGAAGGGTTCAATCGTGCCTGTGGAAAGGCTGGCGGAGGTCTCAGAGCTCAAAATCTCCCCGCTACTAGAAGATGGGGTAGTCGTATCCGAGGACTCGGTCAATGAGGTTGAGGTTTCAGTCAGGCTGCCATCACTGGTCGTGACAATGCTACTGTCGCTGCTGCTTGAGTCACTGCTGGGTCTGCTACTAGAGGAGCTACTGGACGCCAGCCCCGAGCTGATCGAGTCTGTAGTGAAGCTCGAAGAAGACTGAGAGTTCGATATATCCTCACTGCTGGAAGACGCAGTATTTGCGGACGACGATTCGGTCGAGAAGGGCACTGTAACGATTGGACTACTTTCGTCGAACGTCACACTACTACTGCTGCCTGAGCTGCTGTTGGGTACAGATCCTGTACTAATCATGCTCGTGAAGGCGGTAGAAAGAGACTGGCTACTCGATAATTCTTCACTGCTTGACAGTGTGGAAGTTGAGGCCGACGACTCGGTTGATGAATTGCTCGAGGTGGAGAGGGTAGCATCTTGGCTACTTTCTCCAGTCGGAACATTGCTACTGCTAACGCTGCTGCTCGTCGCGCTTCCCAAACCGGTTGTTTCAGGGAAAACGCTAGAGGAAGACTCGGTACTTGATACCTCTCCATTGCTTGACGATATAGGGGTGGAATACGACAGGTTGGACGACGACTCGTTCGAAGACGAGCTGGCGGTCGGACCACCGTCTCCCGTTGGGACACCACTACTGCTGCTCAAGCCACTGCTGGTTACGGGCCCTAGGTCAACACTGCTAGTGGAAAAGCCAGATGAAGATTGGGTGTTCGACATCTCCCCACTACTTGATAGAGTTACTGTCGAGGACGAAGACTCCAAAGACGACTCGGACAACGGAAGGGACGAAGAGGACAGGGTAATAGTCGAATCACTAGCACCAGTTGACACACTACTGCTGCTGCCTAAGCTGCTGCTTGAGCTGCCGCTGGTCACTATCTCTGAGTCTACCGTGGTAGTCGGTGAGGTGGAGGAAAACTGCGTGCTTGATGTATCTCCACTGCTCGACGATGAAAGTGTCGAGGACAATTGTGCAGACGAGGACTCAGTTGACGATGATGAGGTAGTAATGGGGCCCCCATCATCAGTTGACGCGCTACTTCCGATGCTTGAGCTGCTGCTAGCTATGACTCCGGAGTCCTCGGAGCTAGTCAGGGAGCTGGCGGAAGATTGAGTGCTTGATACCTCTCCATTGCTCGACGAGTCGGACGAGAACTCGATTGATGAGGATGAAATGGTCGTAAATTCGCTCTCGGCAGTCGGCACGCTGCTGATGCCACTTGAGCTAGTGCTTAAACTGCTGCTAGTGACGACGCTCTGATCCACTGAATTGGTAGACAAGCTGGAGGAAAACTGAGTAATTGACTCCTCTATACTACTCAATGACGTGAAGGTCAATGATGACTCGGAAGAGGAATCACTTGAAGAGGGCCCAATTAACGTGGACGATGACACAGATAATGACTCCACCAACGACGAGGACGAGGCATCGACGGAACCACTCTCGCTAGTTGTCATGCTGCTAATACTGCTGAAGGTGTTGGTAATTATGGGTTCTGAAGTAATTGAGCTGCTGAGAAGGCTGGAGAAAGATTGGGCGCTTGAAGACTCGCTAGTGCTCGAAGAAGACTCCCCCGACGACGAGGATCCAGGCAATGAGGACGCTGACTCAGACGAGAACTCCGTCGACGATGAGGACAACGTATCAATAGGGCCATCATCACTACTTGTCACACTGCCGACGCCACTTGAGCCGCTGCTGGATCCTAGCCCTTGATCAATCGAGCTAGTGAGGAAGCCGGGCGAGGATTGTGTGTTTGAAAGCTCTCTGCTGGTCGAGGCTGAGTCGCTCAAAGACTCGGTTGAAGTCGGCAAGGTGACCGTGGGACTGCCATTATCTGTTGACGTGCTACTGATGCTGGTTGTTACGCTGCTAGTTATGGGTCCCAGATCACTCGAGCTGAGCGCGAGACTGGACGAAGACTGTGTGCTTGCTGTCTCTATAGTGCTTGAGGACGATTCGCTCGACGACTCGGTGGAAGAGGCGAATGTGATGCTAGAACCCCCATCGCCAATCGTAGCAATACTACTACTAGTAGTACTGCTGCTGGCGCTGGTGCTGTTGTCGGTGCTGGTCGCGAATCCTAGGCCACTTGAGGTACCCAAGAAGCTGGAGGAAGACTCAGTGCTTGAAGCATCTACGGTGCTCGAGAGTGAGTCGCTCGACGGGTCCAGGGTGATGACAGAGCCATTGTCGCTAGTTGAGAGAATACCGCTGCTATTTTCGCCGCTACTGCTTGAGCTGCTGCTGGTCACGACTCCAGGTCCAGGGGCACTAGTGGACAAGCTGGAGGAAGACGATGTGCCTGAAGTCTCTCCATTGGTCGACAACTCACTCGAAGAGGACGACGTGACTGTAGGACCGCTATCGCCAGTCGTACCGCTAGTGCTACTGCTCAAACTGTTGCTGGTCACGAGCCCGGGATCAATTGAGCCTGTGGTGGATGATTCAAAACGCGAGGTTGGGTTGAGAATGGACGACGAGTCAAAGGAAGCAGAAAAGGTGGCAGTAGAACCGCTGTCACCAGTGGTGACGCTAGTGCTAGTACTGCCCACACTGCTGCTTAAGCTGTCACTGCTCAAGCTGCTGCTGGTGACAAGTCCCGTAGCAACTGAGCTGGTAGTGGATGACGCGGAGCTCGAGCTCGACTCGAGAGTTGATGATAACTCATATGATGAGGAAAAGGTAACAGTCGGCCCATTGCTGCCAGTCGGGGTGATGACGCTGCTGCTTCCGCTGTTTGAGCTACTGCTAGACACAAGATCAGGGTTTACAGAGGCAGTGGAGAGAGTGGACGAGGCAGAGCTCGAGCCTGGCTCAGAAGTAGATGATGACTCCGACGATGAGGATGAGGACTCGTTCAGACCGCCGTCACCAGTTGGGACACTGACACTGCTGTTGGTCTCGCTGGTCGATACGTCGCTTGGACTGCCGCTCGAGATACCGCTTGAGGTGATGCTGGACACGATAACAGGCTCGACAGAGCTGGTAGAGATGCTAGAGGATCCAGAGCTGGAGCCTAACTCGGAAGTAGACGACGATGACTGATATGATGTAGACGAGGAAACAACAGAGCTGCCATCGCCAGTCGGAACGTTGATGGTACTGCTGGAACTGCTGGTCGAAACGCTGCTTGAAATGTCGCTTGAGGTTGTGCTGGACACAAGATTTGTGTCGGCAGACACAGTAGAGAAGCTAGAAGATCCAGAACTCGAAGTTGGCGGTAGATCTGATGACACATCTAATGATGAGGACAAGGTAATACTCGGCTCATCTTCGCTATTCGGAGCGCTGGTGATACTGCTAGAGTCGAAACTTGAGCTGCCGCTCGAGCTAGTGCTGGTCATCAATTCTGGATTACTCGAGCTAGAGGGTAAAGTAGACGACTCAGGGCTCGAACTCGGGACTGGGCTGGTCGACGACTCTAACGATGTCGACAGGGTGCCAGTGGGCCCGTTGCTTCTAGTTGAAACAATGCTGCTGCTGCTGCTTAAGCTACTACTGCTTACAAGACCTGGTTCAACCGAGCCAGATGAGAAGCTGGATGATCCGAAGCTCGAGCTCGAGGCTGTAGTGGACGACAATGATGAAGATGGTGACAATTGCGATGATAACTCGGTGATGATTGGGCCGCCGGCGCTGGTTGGAGTACTGAGACTGGTGCTTGAGCTGGCGCTGGTAACGATTCCAGAGTCAATCGAGCTAGTGGACAAGCTGGATGAGCTGGAATTTGCGCTGGACTCGTCTGGGGTTTCAGACGAAGCTGAGGGCGAGAGCGCTGAGGATGATCCAGAGCTAGAAATGCTAGAGCTTAGGGAGGCACTTGGGAAATCGCCACCACCGGTCGGTACGCCGCTGCTGCTGTTGCTGCTAGAGAGGCTAGAGAAGGCCTGACTAGCACTGACTGATTCGTCTGATGATGCCGATGAGGCTGAGGACGAGATCGGCGTGGAAGAGTCCGGGCTGGAGGACGCGGAGCTAACAGTAACGCTCGTGAAGTCAATGCCACTTGTCTGGAGGCTAGCGCTGCTGCTACTCGAGAGGCTGAGAGAGGCTGTTTCTGCACTAGATGACGTCTCTAATAACACCGACGATGCCGAGGACGAGACTGTTGTAGAAGAGACGGGGCTTGAAACGCTAGAACTGAGGGAAACACTCGAGAAGCCATCGCCACCTGTCAGGAGACTACTACTGCTGCTGCTGCTGCTCGAGACGCTGGACGGGACGAAGGTCGGTTCTATCGATGCATCTGATGCGGCGGAGGAGGTGGACGAAGCAGAGAACGATACTATTGTGGAGGATCCAAAACTTGACAGATCCGAAGTGAGGGAGGCGCTCGAGAATTCTTCGCTATTTGTCTGTGGTATTATGCTGCTCGAGAAGCTAGAGGAGGCAGAGGTCGCGCTTGATGTTGTCTCTGGTAAAATCGACGAGGCAGAGGACGAGAATATTGTCGAAGAATCAGAGCTTGAGATACTCGAACTGAGAGAGACAGTCGTGAAGCCTTCGCCGCCACCTGTGAGCGAGCTGCCGCTGGACACGCTGGGACTGGATGATCCGGAGACAGTATTCT
Source organism: Microdochium paspali (assembly GCA_031142775.1). Lineage (NCBI taxonomy): Eukaryota > Fungi > Ascomycota > Sordariomycetes > Xylariales > Microdochiaceae > Microdochium > Microdochium paspali. Next base: position 2,497,639 of record JAVBIV010000006.1, read on the forward strand.
CTGCTACAGAGCCTGTAGAAGATCCGTCCGGGCTTGTAGAGAAGTTAGACGAGGCTGTAAGCTCTTCGTCACCGGTATTAGTAAGAGTGTTCAATGAGCTGCGCGTCAAAGAACTAGATGACCCCGGGGCTATTGTCGGGTCTACAATGATCGTGGAGAGACCCGGCGGCACTGAGGAGCTTCCACCTCCGGTATCGATAGGCGCAGTGGACGAGCTGGTCCTCGAGACGCTTGACAAGCTCGAAGAGCTCGATGGGCTTGAGACGAAGGTGGGGTCCACGATCACGGTGGAGAAAGCCGAAGACACTTGCGGTCCTTCACCCCCAGTACCGGTAGATGTAGTAAACGAGCTTAGCCCCGAAGAGCTCGAGGATATTGAAGAGCCTGAAATGGAGGTCGTGTCTATAATCCCTGTTGGGGAGGTTGATAGAACTGGCGTTCCTTCACTACCCGTAGCGGCAAGTGTAGTAGATGAACTATCCCTCGAGGAACCCGACAAGCTAGAAGAACCTGAGATGAAAGTCGGGCCTATTATTAGGGAAGCTGATGATACCTGTGTTCCGTTATCTTTAGAAGCGGTAGGTGTAGTAGGTGAACTACCCGTCGAAGAGCTTGAGATAAAAGTTGGGTCTACTGTAGAGGAAGCCGATGATACCTGTGGTCCGTTATCTCCAGTAAGGGTAGATGTAGTAGATGAACTACCCCTCGAAGAGCTTGACGAGGTTGAAGAGCTTAAGATGAACGTTGGGCCTATTGTTAAGGAAGCTGATGACACCTGTGTCCCGCCATCTCCAGAAGTGGTAGCTAGACTACCCGTCGAAGAGCTTGAGATGAAAGTCGGGTCTACTGTAGAGGAAGCTGACGACACTTGTGGTCCGTTATCTCCAGTAAGGGTAGATATAGTAGATGGACTACCCCTCGAAGAGCTTGACGAGGTTGAAGAGCTTAAGATGAACGTTGGGCCTATTGTTAAGGAAGCTGATGACACCTGTGTTCCGTTATCTTCAGAAGCGGTAGGTGTAGTAGATGAACTACCCGTCGAAGAGCTTGAGATGAAAGTCGGGTCTACTGTAGAGGAAGCTAACGATACTTGTGGTCCGTTATCTCCAGTAAGGGTAGATATAGTAGATGGACTACCCCTCGAAGAACTTGACGAGACCGAAGAGCCTGAGATGAAAGTTGGTCTGACGGTTCCCGTGGAGATGGCAGACGATATTGATGGACCTTCGTCTCCAGTGTTGGTAAGTGTAGTTGATGGGGAAGAGCTGCTCCTAGAAAAGCTTGACGATGCTGAGACGAAAGTCGGTCCCACGATGATCGTGGAGAAACCTGGGACAGTTGTATCCTCGCCCCCGGTGGTGCTTCTCGTGTTGCTGCTTGGTCGACTGGTGGAGAACGTAGAGCCAGACACGAACGTCGGCGCCGTGGTGCCACTGGAGGAAATGGGCTCGATAGAAGGTCCTTCGCCGCCAGGGTCGGTACTCTGTGTGTTAGTCCTGGTCCTGGTCCCTGAAGAGCTCGAAGAAATGACAAATGTCGGTAGGACACTGCCGCTGGAAAAACTCGATTCAGCAGGTCCCGGAACACCAGTGTTTATAGGTCCCCCAGAAGTGACCGTGGCAGTGACTTGGCCGCTTCCCGTAGGAGATATGATGACAGGGCCTGGGGAACCAGTGTTGCCACCACCACTTCCTGTAGTCGTAGTGATTTGACCACTAGGGTTGCTAGGGTCAGGACTTTGTGTACCTCCCTCGCTACTACCACCACCACCTGGAATAGTCGGACCGGCACCGCCAGTGTCACTGCCACCCGTGCCATCGCCTCCGCCTCCGCCAATTTCGCTGCTGCCGCCGCCGCCGCCAGTACCTGTACCATCAGTTAGCGTCGGACTTGAATTAGGATCAGGGTTAGGATTTGAGTTGGGATTCGGGCTTGGGTTAGGATTGCCGTCGGTCGGTTGGCCGCCAGGAGGAGCCGTCACAGTCACGACGGGACCTGCGCCACCGGTGTCACCACCGCCTGTTCCGCTGCTTGGACTACCACCATCTCCGCCACCTCCGCCTCCTGGAACTGTAGGAGAGTTGGTGTTGCCGGGACCCCCTGAGTTTGTACCTCCGGGATTACCGCCTCCAGGAGATCCGGTACCGCCAGGGCTACCGGGATTTGTACCGCCAGGATTGTCACTGAGGCCACCTCCATCACCGCCGCCCCCGGGAGAGCCTGGGGATCCGGTGATGTTAGGGCCTCCAGGAGAAGGTCCAGGTTGGCCGGTGGGTTGGGGAGCACCAGAACCACCCGGAGCACCACCAGTAGCACCAGGAGTATCTCCCGGAGCGCCACCAGGGCCGCCAGGAACATCAGTACCTCCCGGGGCACCAGTACCGCCAGGAGCATCAGTGCCTCCAGGGACACCAGTAACGCCAGGAGCACCAGTACCACCAGGAGCACCAGTACCATCCGGAGCGCCACCAGTGCCGCCAGGAACATCAGTACCACCCGGAACATTAGTACCTCCTGGAGCACCAGTACCTCCGGGAAAACCAGTACCACCTGGACCACCTGGAACACTACCCGGGCCGCCAGGAACATTAGTACCTGCTGGAGCACCAGTACCTCCGGGGAAACCAGTACCTCCAGGAACATTAGTACCGCCAGGAGCACCGGTACCTCCTGGAACATTAGTACCGCCAAGAGCACTAGTACCACCCGGAGTACCATCAGGCCCGCCAGGAACGCCAGTTCCTCCGGGAGCACCTCCTGTGCCGCCGGAACCACCACCACCCCCAGTGCCTCCAGGAGCGCCGGTGCCGCCGGGGCTGCCAGTACCGGCACTCTGTCCCGGGGCGGTAGGACCAACACCACCACCGCTTCCACCACCACTACCAGCAGTGCCGCCAGCACCTCCCGTCTCGCTAGGAGAGCCTCCAGGCTGAACTGTCGGGACGCCGCCGCCGTCGCTGGCCGCGGGTGTAGCGTTCGAGGTCGGCGGCAGGTCGTCAATGGGCACGACTTGGTCGTCGACGCATTGCTGGGCTGGATATTGTGTTCGTCAGCTTATATAAACCGGCACATAATGGGGGGTTTCCGTCGGTAAAGAGAGTCAGGGAGGGCGTCTGTCTTTTCTTGACGACTTGTCTCACCAGAGTAGGCGACGAGGTTCACCGGCTCGCAGGCCGGAGGGAACCCGTCCTGGACAAAGGACGTGAGGACAGACCCGTTGGCTGCCTGGCAGAACCGCGCTCTGTCGTTGTAGAAGGTACTGTCCGTCCAGCGGAGCCGGCGGTCCACGACCGAGAAATACCGGTCGATCGAGCCGGGCTGCGGATCCGGTAGGTTGATGATCGAGACTCCCGGGTCGACGGAGACTCCGTTGGCCGGGCTGGAGGCGTACATGAGCTTGCCGTCATCGAGGATGTACTCGGTGGCACCAGTACAATCCTTTGGGTTCTCGTTGCCGCGACTTCCGACGAAGCCCAGATTGACTACGGCATCAGGGGCCTGACGTCGATCCCATATCCTCCATAGTGGTGGTGGTGGTGCTGCACGTGCTTTTGGTACAGCGGTTGGCGCGTTCGCGCTCTCTATACTGAGGAAGATCGTCGATAAAGTGTTAGTCGGTGTGCTGGTTTCTTGGGCTGTAGTTTCTGTCTGAGTGATTGTGATCACTGTTGATACGGTGCATTGGCCGGTGCCTTTACAGAAATGTCAGTCTTTTTCCCTTGCAGAGTGTGTGTCGGAGCATCGATAGCTCACCATTGCCAGCCGCCAATGTAGATTCTCCGGCGGGCGAGGTTGACTGTACCGGGCTGAGAGTGACCAGAACAGTTGTCATATATCCAAAACAAACTGGCTTGTGTTCTTGGAGTGATCTCCGGTACGCCTGGTGCAAAAGCTCGACATCATTTCGTCGAAATACTGGTCCCTCCGCTCCGTTGGCGAAGCCAATGAGGAGGGAGGGCAATACCGCCCCTAGTGGTCTCATGCCAGCTGTTCCGCACAGCAACGGACATGAGCGCCAGATTGTGATTCACGGCGGAGTTTTGGAGTTGTGGAGAAAATGGCATGAATGTTAAAAAGAGAGGCGTCACGACGGACGTGATTCTGTCTGGAAGCTCTTAGGCTCATAGGGACCAAACACAACGCCAAGCACCGATAACACCTTCCGGTACTATCATCGAAGTGTATAACCATAACAATCAAATGTGTTAGCGCTCAGATCAGGCACGGCGATCTGAGACATCTCAAAGCGGCAGTCGATTTACCCAACGGCAAAGTCTCAGAGGCCCGGAAACAGACTGGTGAGGTAGATGTTGGTTGTGAGCAAATAACCTACCAGTGGCTGACACGCCACATTCCAAACTTAAACCGGGCTGCATTCACGCAGGACAGCTCATGAGAATCGTATTCATCCTGCATCGGCCGGATGGTCTGCAAGTGCAAACTCTGCTGCTTTGGTTTGCTGCGATCCTTTTGCGGCCGTGACGACTGCCATAATGTAAGAGCATCTTGGCCTTCCTAAATACCATCTCCGTGGCGCATATATGGATGGCAGGCATCCCCCACCGGGATGGCCAGACCTGAAGAAACTGGCTTGCCTGCCGAAATCGCCGTCATTCCTCCATCGCTCCATGCCAGTGCGGACATTCCAGCCTGCGGAACAGCGATCATCATGAAGCCTCACGCACAAGCCTTACTGCTGTTGGTGGCATTGTCGCTCGCTACTGCACAGCAGCTAGTTTTCACGTCCTACTATGTGACACAATGTGTCGACGCGGACCAGCCGCCGCAAAACACCATGACCGACTTGCCCGTCGCATCGCCAGAGGAAGGGTCAGGTTCGATGTCGGGTCACGTTTCGTACACGATGCCAGAGTGCATTTCGTGCGGGTGCGAGACGTGCACGGCAACAAGCACATTCGTCACGTCATTTGCGGCATTCTGTCCAGGCCAGAAGAGCGACTTTGGTAGCAACAAGCCCGGCTTCACCGAACAGACTTACACGGTCACGGAGACATATGTTGGCGTGTCGAACCTGCCGCAATTCGCGTCAGCCACGGAAGTCCCTTTTGGCTTCACTATCTCAGTGGCGACTTGCACAGCTTGCAGCCATGCAGCCAACCAAGGAGGTAATGGGCCAATTGTCGTGGAGACCATGACATACCCGCAGGACAACACGCCCTTTGCAATGAACTCAGCCTGCGCAGAAGAGTGCAGCAGCGAGTCGGTGGCCGGCACACAGAGTGGTGGAGGCACAACCAGTGGGCCTGCTCAGGTCACGGGGAGCAATGGTTCCTTGCCAGTCATTCTGACAGTGTCTGGATCAACAAGGAGCAATGGCGAGGGATACTGGGCGGCGGTGGCGTTGGGATTGACTGCTATGATGGCGGCGCTTCTCTGAAGTATCTAATTTGTGTGTGATTTAGGACGATAGACGTATGACGGACATTGGCATCATCGACTCTGAACTGCAGGGCGTGTATACATATATATATATATATATATAAGGAATAAGAACTGATAAATGGTGTATGGTTCCAACGACCAGGAGCGGGACGTGCCGAGCCGGACGTGCACTTGGGACGTGTCTGGTGCGAACTGGTACGCATGTCGTTGTCTGTTAGGAGCAGCATTGTATGCGAGCACGAGCACAGCCGCAAGGGGCTTCGAGGGACACAAGAAGAATAGACGGCGTCGACGAGGGTTGACATATTGTCATGGCACAATAGTGAGGATGAGTGAGGTTGTGGTGGTCACGGGGTTGGTCTAGCCCTCCCCCTGTGGCGTCCACTGGGGGCTGCCCTGCTGCAGGAACCCACAGCTACCGCCGGACTACTGTAGAGTTTGACAGCTGCAGGTGGCAGCCGGCCCGCTATGCCTTCCCTGCCCTCCCACCTGCGCCCGCCTGCACCTCTCCGCAAACGGACAACCTCATCCATCCCTTCATCCATCCATCCATCCTGCCTGCAGGTCTCTGATCTCTGTTCCGATCTGGTCCCGATCTCCCGGTGTCTCAGACTGCCAATGCCCAAGTCCACCACCACCATTGTCATCGTCATTCAATTTCACACGGACGTCTCTCCGCATTACCCAGGCCCACCAAACCATCCCCCCCCCCCACACTCACAAGACGACGCTACGCACAGCCTAAACAGCGTCCCGAGTCCGATCCTTGCGGGCCGGTCCTTGACCCTCGATTCTCCAGCAAGCTTCCCGCATCGAGGCTAGAGCCACAGGCCAGGCCAGGCCATGGTATATGCCATGCCATGCCAACCACACAGCATACCATCCATCCACCAAGACACCTCCTAGACCATCAGCTACATTCCACTAATCAAGAGGCAACCGCCACTCGCGACCTGGTGTAATGCCTCCGTTCCCATCAATGCGGTATATTGCAAACTCCATTGTGGTAATTTGCAAATTCGCAGTGAGTGCTGTGTGCTCAGATGAGTTCCTTCCCGCAGCTTTCCACTACAGATGCAGGTCGTAGCTCCTCCTTCTCGCACTTTTTCTGACGCGCGGTCTCCTCGCCGTCGGTTCACCTCACCCAGCTCTCATCTGTTGTCTGCCAGCCCTGTAACCTCGACACGGGCCTCGAGTTTATCCAATCGCGTTGTAAAGTACCTAAGCCACCGCCCCCCGGGGGAAAAAAGGGGGAGCTGCTGTGATCTAAAATTTAAGTAATGACGTTCAATACCCCTTTGTCGATCAAAGATCGCCAAGGGTTCTGCTCAGTCTTCATGGGTAAATACGAATTCGATGCCACAATGGGAAACTTGAAAACAGGGTTCACACCGGCGCAAAGTGTCAAACTCGGCACTGCCAAGTCGGAAAAAAGAAAATGACCCTTACCTCGCCGGATTCGGCTACAGAAAGAGCCTGCGTGGCCAACAAGCACAGCACTAAAGCCACCGTCTCTGACCATGCCCTGCGATCTAACCCAGTCGAAGGTCAACCCCCGAGACGTAGGTTGTGGCCATAGTCTCCCCTCGCATAAGGTTTACTTAACACGATTGTTCATACTTGCATCGCTGGCTATTAGATCTGGACACGAGTTGAGATGATCACGGGCCCACAGACCACATAAGAATCACACAAATCCAAGCGTAAAAAGAAGGAAAAAGAAATCTCGAAAAATCACAGAAATCACATTTTGAATTTGCACGAATAAAATCGGCATAATTGATTAATTACAAGCTTGATACATTGGCGATCGCATTACAGCGCCGTCTACTTCTTTATACAATCACTGCAAGATCCGAGTTCGGAAGCCGTATCCTCCCTGCCCCCCCCCCCCTTTTTTTTCGCTCAACTCTGCAAACGCCACTGTCTCGCGCTTGTCGAGCTCAGGCAGTTCCAAAGACTGAACGACCGAGACTTTCACTAGCGCAGAGCAGTCCGACAAAAGGCTAGTCGAAGTAAATCTTGCCGCATTTCCTCTCTTGGCATGACTATGTGGCTGCTTGGTATTCCGGATTCTTCAAAAGGGCTATAGAAGGCAGATTCACTTCTATGAGGACTTTGTCAGCGGCTGTGCCGCTGCTGACTGCTGCTGGGGTTGTGATTGCACAGGTACTTGTGCAGGAGCTGGTGTTGGTGCTGATGGCTGCACCTGTGGAGCTTGGGCATGAGGAGCTACAGCAGCACCTGGCGCAGAAGCAACCGAGCCAGTTTGCGCCGACTGTTGTGCTTGTTGCTGGACAACCTGTGCCTGAGGTGGTGGTGGTGAACTCTGTGCAGGCTGGGTCTGCTGCTGTCTACCCTGAACCGCATGTGTCTGCTGCTGCTTTTGTTGCTGCTGGGGAGACGGGCGAGGTCCAGCAGGACTAGCTTGTCGCCCAGCAGCACCTATTGGTTTTTGTCCTGCGCCCTGTTGTTGCTGCTGTGCCTGTTGCTGCTGCTGACCAGCCTGTCGGGCATTGTTGCCCTCCTCGGTAAGCAGCTTGCTCAGCAGTGGCAGGTCATCCCGTGCCCGGGGATCACGTTCCAGGCAGCGCTTGACTGCGTTCCATTCGCCTTCCTTCATCCGGGCGGCGTGGGGAAGTAGGAATGTCACTGTAGCGCTCGCGAACAGCGGGCCGAGGACCTGACGGGCTTTTCTCTCGCCTTCGGCCTGTGCTGCTCTCATGGCTGCCGCTTGGGGATCGTGCGCTGCTGCGGTAACTGCGGGCTGACCGGGATGCGGTTGCTGTGGTCGATGCTGGGCATGGTGTTGTTGCTGTGGCTGCTGCTGCTGCTGTTGTGATTGAGGATGTTGCTGAGCCTGCTGCTGATGCTGATGCTGCGGTTGTTGGCCTTGCTGTCCTGGTATACTAGGTGGCGGTACGGGAGTCTGATTGTATTGAGATGGTGTTTGTGTTGGGTGGGTCCCTCCCACAGCACCCAGCCCGTGACCCTGCGGCGCATGCGGTGTCGCAGGAGAGAATCCGGGCGTAGCAATAGAATGATGCCTTTGCGGCGCCGGCGTGCTCTGTTCACTTGTCGTCGGGCTCGCACCTTGCTGTTGCAGCTCCAACTTCTGCTGCTCAAGCGGGATCTGAGCCTGCTTTTCGTCACGAAAGACGAAGACCATCAGCAGCATCGGCTCAGTACGCTTCGCCGGGATCTTGTGATCGTCTATGTTCTGCAGTGGCTCAGGAAGGTCCCCATCGCCTTCAGCTATGGGAATCAGATATGTATCCCGCACATTGCCGAGCTTCTTGTCACCGACGACACCGTACCGCTTCTTAGACTGGAAGTATTTCATGACGTCTGTGAACTGCTTCTTGGCGATCTCGTCGCCCGCGTTGGATGGAGAGAGCGAGGTAAAGATGAGGTCAACCTGGTTGTTGTACCGCATCGCGCAGAGGTACGGTACTGCTTTCTCCTCTGGGATGCGGCCGGCCACTGTGAGCACCGCGGGAATGAGCTCTGTCCACTCAATATTCTTCGCCTTCTTCAGGTCCGCGCCACCGACGTGCTTGGCGGACACGGAGACGTCGGCGATATTGGTCATGACTAGCGGCCCACTCCAGATTACGTCGGGGTCAACTACGTTCTGTGTCGGGGAGTAGGGTGGTGACTCGATGCCGTCGTTCAGTAGCCGGTCTACGTCCGCATCCTCTCCGGGTCCGGCAGAATGGACCTGCGTTGATTGTCTGCGCTGGTGTGTTGCTGAGGGTGATCGTACGCTGCTGAAGACTTTGCCGAGGTCAAAGTTCTGCTGTTGCTGCTTGCTTCCCGGCCCAGATGCTGCTGCCTTGGTGTCAACACGAAGGGGTGCTCCTCCGGCGGCCGACTTGTCCTTGGTGGAAGCAGGCTGATCCATGTCGACGTCCATGGTGTCGCCGCCGCCGCGACGCAGTGCTGAAGGTGCTTCTTCCGTAGCCGTGAAGGACTCACCCTCCACTACTTCCTCGCCTTTGTGGGTTTTTCTCATCCGTGGTCCTTCCGGCTGCATCAGGATGGATTGCTTCTCTGCACGAGCCTTGAGCTCAGCGTTCTCCTTTTGCAATTCCTTGTTCGCGAGCTCCTCGCCTGTCATGATCACGAATGAGGGCGGGGGAAGAGTCCCGTTGAACAACTGTGCCGAAAGATCCACGTTTCCTTTCAGGTTGAAGACGAGTGTCCTTAGTTGGGCTGCAGCTCCCGCATTACTGCCATGAGCATCGTTGAATGCCCGCTCGATTTCAATGGCTAGTCTTTCCGTCACTGCCTTTTTGTTCGTATCGGCGGGCACGCGGTAGAGACCTTTCCGCTCAGCTTGCTCGATTGCAACGTCAAGCGACTTGAGCAGTGCCTTAGCCTTTTGCTGACGCACAGCCTCAAGCTCTGCTATGGTCGCAGGGAGATCATCAGGAGGGGTATATGGCGGATAGACGGGCAAAGGTGGCGTAGGTGCCTCAGCAGTCTTTTGAATTTTGGGCTGCGGACCTTGCGAATGGTCGTGAGACTTCCGCTTGCCCTTTGAAGAAGACGCTTGTGCATCCTGGGAGACATCCTCTTTCTTAATGTCTGGCGTTGGAGACAGCTTATTGTTCTTGTTTGTCGCTGATGCATTGTCGGGGGTCAAGCGGTCCTTTTCCCTGCTCTGTGTGTCGCTGATACGTTTGCCTTTGCCCTTCTTTCCCTTCTTCTTCTTCTTGTCGTCCTCGTACTTCTGCCGCCGCTCCTCCCACGGCTTCTCGCCTTTTGCAATCGCCTCCAGGGTCTCTTTGTGGTCATCCGGGGCGCACTGCTCGCAGAAGTAGTCCTTAGTTAGATCCTCGGTAAAGACGCTCATGCCAACGCAGACGTTGTGCTGCCACGCGCCGCACTTGTCGCATGCGATCCAGGGCTCGTTGGCATCGTCGTCATCCTGGGTTGTTGCGCCGCAGATGCACCGTATAACCTCTTCGTCCTCGTCCTGAGCCTCCTCCTTCTGCGACGACTTCTTGCCGCCGCCCTTCTTGGTCTGTCGCTTGTTTTTCATTTCGGGCCCGTTACCGAGTTCGTCGAAGGCTTTGGTGTGCTGTCCTTTGGTAGCTCTGGAGGATCGGCGTGCTTCCGGCTCTAAAGGCAGTTGCGCAGGTTAGCACATCATAGATAATTGAGATTTGCTTTCCGCTCAGGTGCAAGGCAGCCCGAAACCAAATGAGGGGGTTTGCAACTTGGAGATGTCCTTGCGCCATGGAGAGGGCATTGGAGATCCGATCGCGGGAGCGCAAAAGCGGGAGGTTGGGAAACTTACCAGACATGTTGACAGCTGCTCTCGCAGTCTTGGTCGTGGCGCCTCGCGCACAGTCGTCTCCAGGGTCCTAGAGAATGACTCGATGGCAAATCTGGCGATGTCGGATGATCCGTGAAGTGCGAAATGCACCGCGCTCTGGGCTGTCTGGCACGGCAGGATCACTACTGGATTGGAAGTTGTCGCTGTCTGGGGTGTAGAGGAACAGGGCAGCGCGCGGACTTCAGGCAAACATGGCATCTACGAGATTGCAATTCAACTATGGCCAGAATGCGCGACGGCTAGACAAGAAAGCCCTTACAGCCTCAGAGAACAACCACCGCCAGTGCTCCAAGTATCCTTTCTGTCAGTCGGGTGTCGCAAAGACCTGATCAGACGCAGCGAACAATTTGCGCTTTGCAATCTGCCCTGGAAAGTGTGGGAGATGCAGGGACGTGACTTGGCAGTCGCGATCAGACGAGCGCGACACAATGCGACAGACAGGAGTCAGAGGTGCTAGGGGAGGAAGAGGCTGGTGCGTGGTCTCGTGCTGCTGGCCAGTCAAGCAATCGCGTGGGCGCGTCGAGGCAGAATTGCCCAGGTGCACAACCTTGGAACTCGAGAAGTGGGGCAGGACTGGATGGAACCAACCCGAAGAGTAAAGAGCAGCTTCCGTCAGCGTCAAGTCGGAAGGTCGAAAAGTCGCAGGGCCGTGACTTGGCTGTTTATAAGATCCTGAGTCAATCAGCCAGCCAGGCACCAGTCGAGACGGTGTGGGTGGCGATGTCAGGGAGTTGTTGATGGCAGAGGCGGTGGGCGCACGCTGGCTAGGCCCGACCAGCACAGCAATCTTTTCTGCTCGTGCGGTGCCAGAGCGGAGGTGGCAGAAGAGGAGGCGGGAACGATCGTGCGGTGGTGCGGGCGGCGGGCCTTGAAATGCCGGCTCTCGACCATCACCTATTCCGAGCATGCTTTGCGCCATTATTAGTCAGCCTTTCCCAGTCTCCAACACGCCAGCCGATATGGTACTACAAAATATGTGACACTCTGCCGGCAACGTGAAGAGCTCATGAACATGCGGAAGCTGTGCCTGTGAGGCCAGCTTGAGAATTATCTTTAGGCATAGCCTAATTTATTGTCATCTTGCTGGACATACTGCTGGGCTTCCAGTCTTTGGAGAAAGCTTTGAAGATAGACATGCTCCAAGAGAAAATTATTGAGCATGCAATTCTAGCAAGGAACACACTTACGGGTTGACGAGAGCTCTCTCAACTTTCAATGCTAGCTTGTTCCTCATGTCTTTTGTGCTCGTAGTTGCCCGGCTCTGGACTGCTGAGTCATCACAGCTTGGATGGGTTTGAGGCCAAAGTATGCCCCGCTTTGGGGAAGGCTGAGCTCGGGCCACAGAAGCTCCAGGTACACGTCTTGGAGCTCTGCCTAGCTCCACTGCTCGACAGCAACCAGCGATTGCGTCGATGGTCTTGGTGGGTGATGCACTACGAGCCCAAGAGCAACGCCTCCCCAGCACATCGATCAACAACACTCGAGCGACAGCCTGCGAGCATACTGTAGACCTTCTGGTCATATAGCCGTACTGCCAGGGCGCTTCCTTCTGCTTGGACCCACGACACTGAAGTTCAACTCTGTCCCGCACCATCCCCTCGGGTAACCCTGCGCAGCCCACCACGCGCAACTGCCCACCATGTCTCGCCGCTACGATTCCAGAGTACGTGGGCACAGTAGTTCCAAGAGGCTATGTATCGGGGCTAATGCGATACACTAGACAACAATCTTCTCCCCTGAGGGACGATTGTACCAGGTCGAATATGCTCTCGAGGCTATTTCACATGCCGGCACAGCTATTGGCATTCTAGCAAAGGACGGCATTGTCCTCGCTGCCGAACGCAAGGTCACTTCCAAGCTGTTGGAGCAAGACACCTCGGCAGAGAAGCTCTACATTCTGAATGAGTATGTACAGGCTCGTGCCATACCCTGCCAGATCGTGCTGGACGCTCGCTGACTCGTGTTTCTCTCACTAGCAACATGATCTGTGCCGTCGCAGGCATGACCGCAGATGCCAACATCCTCATCAACTATGCCCGACAAGCGGCTCAGAAATACCTTCTTACGTACAACGAAGATATCCCCTGCGAGCAGCTCGTACGCAGGCTGTGCGATCTGAAGCAGGGGTACACTCAACACGGAGGTCTGCGGCCATTTGGTGTTTCCTTCATCTACGCTGGCTGGGACCCCCAAAGACAGTTCCAGCTCTACCTCAGCAACCCCTCTGGCAACTACGGCGGCTGGAAGGCTACCAGCGCTGGCGCGAACAACGCCAGCGCATCCAGCTTATTGAAGCAGGACTACAAGGAGGACTGCACCTTGAAGGAGGCTTGTGGTATGGCGGTCAAGGTGCTCAGCAAGACCATGGACTCGACGAAGCTAAGCAGCGAGAAGCGTAAGTTGATGAGACAGAGGCATAGTATGATCGATTGTCGTCCAATAAGCTAATCCATTTCTAAATAGTCGAGTTCGCAACGGTTGGTCAAACCAAGGATGGCAAGATTTACCACAGACTATGGAGTGCGGATGAGATCACTGCGTTATTGAAGGAGCACGATCTGGCAAAGGACGAAAGCTCAGAGGACAAGTAGACATGTATAGACGTACACTCTATGTCCCTGAACAACATGATAGACGACTAGATGACAAGCATCAGTGACGACTTGCTGGCATCAACGACGACCAGCTAACACAGCTCCGCAGGTTAATATGTCATGATCGAACATTGATGAGGACCATTTCGTGAACATGCACATGATCCTATGTCACTAGAAGAAGGTCATGTGCTACGCGGCACGGACGCTCTAACTTTGCGGGCTTATGCATTGCATTCATCTACCCCTGGGCCTTGATGTGATGTTCATCAGCTCCGAAAGGTGGGGTAGGGGGGGAGCTCCAATCGCAGCCTCACCAGCAGGGCAAGGCCCTCGCTGACAGGGAGGTGGGCGCGGCCTTGCTGCACCCTGAATTGGCGGCAAGCCATTGGCCCCTCACCGCCCGCCTCGAGACCACGACGCTACGGAAAGGAGACAGATTTCTAGGAAAGCTGCTACCTCGTATTCTGATAGATCGGGTTGGTCTCGTCTCCTATTTCTTTTCAGCGCGTTTCGGTCACACTCCACGGCAAATCCTACACAATCAGTCGATATAGATCAGCACTGCCTCGGCAACAGTTCAACCACACATCGTCCACATCACACAACCTCACGATGCCTGCAGGTGGGCTCCAAGTTCCTATCCGGGAGAAGGCCGGCGGTGGCGGCGGCGGCAAGGGCACCAAAGCCATTATTCTGGTACGTTTTCTTGAGCCAAGACTATCTAATTGCATCGCTTGCACAGAACTCCAGTTTGATCCTAAACACCGCCGTTTCCCCCGTCAATCACAATAATATGGCAATGTTACTTACATTCTTGTCTCTTTTATAGGTCGGTGGTCCATCTAGAGGTACTCGCTTCCGGCCTTTGTCTCTCGACGTCCCTAAGGTAGGTGCTGCCCAGATATTGTCTCAAACCACGTCAACCTCCTGGCATATCTCAAAGCAACAATATCCAACTAACAGTATGGCTCTTGACAGCCTCTCTTCGATGTTGCCGGCCACCCCATCGTCTGGCACTGCCTCACGGCTATCGCCAAGGTTCCCTCAATTCAGGAGGTAATCATGATCGGCTACTACGACGAGTCCGTCTTCCGCGATTTCATCAAAGATTCCGCCTCCGAGTTCCCCAACCTACCCATCAAGTACCTGCGCGAATACGAAGCCCTGGGCACGGCAGGTGGCCTGTACCACTTCCGCGATGTCATCCTCAAGGGCCGCCCCGAGCGTATCTTCGTCCTCAACTCTGATGTCTGCTGCTCCTTCCCCCTCAACGAGATGGCTCAGCTCTTCGACGACCGGGACGCCGAGGCTATCATCCTCGGAACGAGGGTCAGCGAGGACGCGGCCACCAACTTCGGTTGCATCGTGTCGGATCAACACTCCCGCCGTGTGCTCCATTACGTCGAGAAGCCCGAGAGCCACATCTCGAACCTCATCAACTGTGGTGTGTACCTCTTCAGCACCGAAGCCATCTTCCCTAGCATCCGGACGGCCATCAAGCGGAGGACGGAGCGCCCCCGCCTGGTCTCGTACCCATCCTCGGAGAACCTCGAGTCCAGCTTCATGGCTGCCAACGACGACGATGATGAAGAGAAGAAGAACCAAATCATCCGCCTCGAGCAGGACATCCTCGGCGACATGGCCGACAGCAAGGCGTTCTACGTGTACGAGACCAAGGACTTCTGGCGGCAGATCAAGACCGCTGGCTCTGCGGTCCCCGCCAACGCGCTGTACCTGCAAAAGGCCGCGCAGACGGGCTCCGAGGAGCTCGCCAAGCCATCTCCCAACATCATCTCGCCCGTCTTCATCCACCCCACCGCGCAGGTCGACCCGACTGCCAAGCTCGGCCCCAACGTCTCCATCGGCCCCCGCGCCATCATCGGCCCTGGAGTCCGTGTCAAGGAGTCCATCGTCCTCGAGGACGCAGAGATCAAGCACGACGCTTGCGTGCTGTACTCCATCGTCGGCTGGAACTCGCGTGTAGGCGCCTGGGCCCGCGTTGAGGGCACCCCGACCCCGGTCGGCAGCCACTCTACCAGCATCGTCAAGAACGGCGTCAAGGTCCAGAGCATCACCATCCTCGGCAAGGAGACTGGTGTTGGCGACGAGGTGCGGGTGCAGAACTGCGTGTGCCTTCCGTTCAAGGAGCTCAAGAGGGTAGGTACCCTGTTTGCTTTATCCCCCTTCCTTCAGTTGCGTTTTAGCCCTTTTTATTCTCAAAATTTGGTCTTGATGGCTTGCTAACCAGCTCATATACAGGATGTATCCAACGAGGTCATCATGTAAACGAGATCATCATGACGTGCAGTTGCACCATGAGAAACCTTGATAAGACTTGGCCTTTTACAACAGATAGATGTCTTGTAAGCGAATTGAAAAACAAAGAGAATTCAAGTTTTCACGGCCCATCACATCGTTCGAGCACCATGCACTGAATCGCACCACTTCCACATTTGGAGCCCTCCTTGTTTGGCCAAGGTAGTGTTCTTAGATCATTGCTTTGTAAAATTAAATGACAACTGACGCCAAAATTTCAGACTAGCTATCCAAATATTATCAAAAAAAGACCCCGAAACTATACTGGGTAATGCTTTTGCCAAATACTACGTCGGGGAAATGTAATAAAACCAACAGAGCCTGCTCATGTGCTTCATCAAACATTCCGCCTCTGTCCAAAGCTTCTGGGGCGCCCTGATCATTACAGTCATTAAGTAGTCGCGTCGTCACTGAGAATTCATGGAGGCACATCAAACAGCTGTCCCGCCGACAGCAACACGTTCCCAGAATCTTCGTAGCCGCCAGACTCGACCGGTGCCCATCCGCTCGTCGCACTGCCGTACGCCCTCGCCCCTTTCGCGCACCTCGCCGCGCCACACACCACCCACCCAACGTCGCAGCCCGTCTTTGAGTCTCTCTTTCTCAACTGCTCGCTTGCGTGCCACAAGGCCTGGCGCAATGACAGAGCCCCCGACACACTCCGGAGGCAAGACACCGCGCTGTACGAGGGACTCGACCGATGGGCGGTGGGGCAGGCGTCGAGAGAGTCGGATGGCGATCAGATTGCGTCCAAGGCGCAGTGACGCTTGCGTGGTGTTAGTGAGTACGATGTGTCGTGCAATCAGCTCGGTGAGGGTTGGTCTCGAGGGAGACGTCAAGAGTGGTGGAAGCGTTGTTCGCACTTGCTGCAGCCTCAGTGCATGCAAGATTGGCTGGAGGGACAGTGTGCGAAGGTGGTGGCTTGTCTAGAGCTCAAAGTTAGTCACAAGGTAACAATCTGAACTCCCGTACATCTGACAGACGGCGTTCCACAGGATGTGCACACGAGGGCACAAGGGCACAAAAGACACAAGCAACATGGTAGGTCGCCAACCACGCCCCCGGAACTTATCTGCACGATACACGATCTGGGCTCTGTTGCTATACTGTTGCTTCAATCCAACTCGTCCAGGATTCCGGTATATCGAGCCGGTTGGTGGTTATGGCTGCTGGTCTCGGCTACCGGTCCCGCGATCTTGATAGCTGACAACCGACAAGACTGAAGGCTTTCACGTACCCGAGAGGTTGCAAGGAGGTCAGAAACGTCCAAATAGCTGAAGATGTGCGTCAAGATCTCGTTGGGCATATCGTCAAGTTCGGCACGGTATAAGCTCCATGCAAAAGCATCGCACCAAGCTTGGCCTGTTGCTCCACAAAGCGGCGGCTGCGCAAAAGGGGTCAAATCCTCTGATGAAGTTGACCGCTGAGGCCTTCCTGTCGTGGATCCTGGGTCCGCGCATCCATTGTCAGGTCGCTCAGACGTCTTGTTTAGAAATCCGCCAGCCGCGCCATCGACACCCTGTAGCACGAGACACGGCGATTCGATCATGATGGCCCGCACAGCAATGACAACGGTTGGGCATCAAAGGTTGTACCGCCGTTGAGGAGAAGTTCGTTCAATGTTTGTCACCGCAATGTACTGTCCCGTGCCGCGACGGCGAGGTGTGCTGGCAGACACCGCAGTGCAGACGCAGACGCAGGTGCAGCCGGTGCCGCCCTTGCGGCAGACAAAAGCAGCCTCTGGTGGGGGTGGGCACAAAGGAGGCAGGCTCATGTGGCGATGTAGGTCGGCGTGCAGACGGCTGGCATGGGTCACTCGAAGGGGACCTGCCTTAGGGTTGGAGCGCTGGATATGCTGCCGTCGAGGATGCGCTGGCGGACTGGGGACGATGGTAAGCTGGCGATGCGAATCGACGAGGGCACGACCTGGGGGCCTGGACAGAGACACCCAACTTGGCAAGGCTCGCTGGCTGGGAGGCGGGGAGATGGACGGGCGATGACGACGGCGGCGGGAGGATGCAGGGGCCGGATCTGGCTCGAGGATCGACTACTACGTATGTAGGTCGAGGATCTGGGGTTGACAGATGTCAGGCTCTGGGACGTCACTAATGCTGTTGTTGTCGTTGTTGTTGTCGTCGTCGCCAGGGGTGGCAGTCGTCGAGTGTTGCGGCAGACGATAGGGAGGCAGGTTGGATGAGCGGGAGGCGAGGTTGCAGCAGGCTTGACGTGGCTGCGATGCGGTGCTGGGATGGAGGACAATCGAGGCAGCCTTGCATGGCGGAGGCGTGCAAGTGGTGCGATACCTGCTTGGACGCCTAGTCACTTGACAGCGTCTCACGGCGGCCAGGGCCTCGTCGCAGCGCACAGCACTGTCAGGCATCGACCGTGGAGGGCATGCCAGGTAGAGAGCAAGTAGGTAGGCATACCAGCCAAGGTCAGTACTTTGGGTGCTTTGCTTACCTTAGCCAAGATGCACGTGGTTCTCATCGGCACACAAGAGAGCAGCAGGTCACACTCACACTGGGACGAGGGCCTGCTTCTTCCCGGGCGAGGCTCAAGTTCTCCCAGCCTGATGCAATACAACCTTGCAAGTTGCTGCTCCTCCCGAGGTACTCCTGCTTCATGCGTGTGTGGCAGGTTTGCTCGATGCCTCAGGCAGCAAACAACCAGAGGGGGGGGGGGCAGGCATGGAACGCACTTGCCGCGAACACCCATTGAAATTGAGTCTCTCTGTGTGCAACTGAAAGCACAAACACAACACCACACAACACCAAGTAATTACACTTCCATTCCAGTCTGCAGACTGCCGCCAATACAACCCGCACAGTCATCTCGCTTGTCCCGTCGCCATCCTTCCCTACGTCAGCGTCTCCCTGAAACGCGCCAGCCTCCCCCGCAGCGTGACCTGCACCAGTGCACGCGCCTAGCCAATTTACCTCTGACAACGACCCACTGCTCCCGTCCCTCGAGAAGCGCGCGCCACGGCCACAATTCAACGGCGTCTAGCTTGCAAGCTTCCGTCGAGTCGACCTTGAGCCTGGCACGAGTCGGCTGTCGACAACATCCATACCGCCGTCCGTCGAGGGTGCCAGTGACAGTGGCAATGGCAGTGCAAGTGCCAGTGCGCACCAGGCGAACTTCGCGGTGTCGGGCCGTCAAGGTGCCATCATTTATCCATACAACACATCACATTTCATCACATCACATCACATCACGTCACATCACACCACAATTCTGCCCCCACGAACATGCTCGGGATGCAACATGGGGGCCGTTGTGCCCAACCGCCGTCATCGCCAGCCCCAGCTGCAGCGAGCTAATTATCGGGTACCTAGCATAGCGTTACCCGTTTCGTCCCCGGCCCGGCCCACACCCGTTGCTAGTCGGCTATCTTACGATGCCCGTAATTGCAGGGCACCGCCTATGCCGCCTTTGGCCATGTCGATAAATTCATCTCGTAATGAGAGCCTCGCGCTCAGCTTCGCCGACGGACCGTTGGCATCTTCGTCGCTTACTCCATTTTCAGGCTACAACGGTGCCGCCGCCACCAGCTCCGAAGTTGTCATCGCCACCCGCGGCTAAGCTGGGAATTTCGTAGCGCCAATATCCAGATCAGTCGACCTGCAGCATGCCATGGTCGCATTGCATATATCACACATGGACTCATATGCAGTCCAATATTATGTACCTGACATGAAGACAACGTGCTTGCAGGTACCAGGCAAGGATCCCCAGACCCCGATCGAGTGACGTGTAAGCGTTCGGTCTGATCCGTGGGGCATGCGCGGTACTGCACGACAACAAGGATGCCTGCGCCTGCATAGAATCCTGCGAACAGGTCGTAATCAGGCGGCTCCCCTCCAAGGTCGATTTTTCACGGCTCCCCTGCCTGGCTCGACCCGGAAGGCGCCTCGACCACCCGTTCCGTGAGCGGCATTCCAAAGGACGAGCGCGCCTGATTTCTGCCGAAACTCACTCGGTCCCTGTCTAACATTGCTTCATCTCTCAAGGTCATTCGGCCTCTCTTGTAGCCCACGTGGAAGGACGACCAGCGTCAACATACACCGCAAATAGTGAGACGCACGCGCGCAACAGCAAAGATTGTCGACAAGGATCATTAAATCGTCAAACCTATCGCCGATTCTTTGACTGCAGTGCCATACTCAGACATCTCTTCCGTGTGAAGGCTTTCCGTCCTTGCGGACGACTTACTATAGTAGTGTGCAACCAAGCATGTTGCCTGAGCCTCCAGTCTAAAATTTAGACTGAGCTCCTGAGCTCCTCCAATGCGCTAAATCGGTCGTGATGTGTGCCTCGGAATGTTCAGACGAGCCAAGCCATTGTGTACGCCCTCTTCGCCTTGCACGGCTGAGTTGAGCTGATGGTGGTGGTGACGGTGGTGACCCCTGTGGGTGGCCCACGACTATAGGCCGCGCTAAGCACGTTCCACCGTCGCCCTTGATTCAGCCAATCGGAGGCCCCCAGTAATATCCTGCGATGCGAAATTGACGATTTGGGAGCCGTATGATCCGTCCCCGACATCGCGACCAGGCACGCTTCAGAACAAAGCATAAGTCACATTGGGGGCAAGTCTGCACAAGAGCCACAGAGCACGTGGTCATGAAACCTGACATTTCAGCACACCAATCCAAGTGCTGCAATCAGATCTGTGGCGTTTTCTCAGGGCAAGGTTGGCCATCAGTGGTTACATCTTGACAGCCCTGGGTCCTGGCTGAAACTTGACCGATCAAAGATCGCAGGCCGTGTTGGGATCGCTTGCAGAAGCAGCTGGACGGCCACGTCCTGAATTTCTCGCAGCCTACAGGCACCACAGGAAAGTTCATGGTCCGAAGCTTCGCATACTCCACGAGTTATACATGATGTGAAATGTGTAAGCCGAGGCGGTCCTTCCACGCCTTCACAGCTATGCCTGGAATAAACGACGACTGAAAACATTCAGACTAGGGCAGACTGACAGATCGACCCATTTTTGAACGGCAAAGAGCTTCTGGAATTCGTCAGATACTCCAAAAACCCGCAATTTTCATTCAGGTATCTGTTAGCTGTAGCTCTGAGACATCAGTCGTGGCAAGATTATGTCTCGGTGCTGATCGGCGAAGCTCCCCACGCCCCCGAATGATTCTTGGCGCCGGTACGGGCCGCTTGCAAGACAACGCAGGCATAATAACTCGACACAAAACACTGTGCTGTCCTGGTTCAGCTGAGCCCTTACTACGTAGGGTGCTCCGGAAGGTCTCTCGCTGGTGGCCCCGAACTTTCCCGTCTCATGCTCGGCCGTTCGGAGCTTGGGCAAGGATCGACCAAATGCAGACACGCCATCCATACCGGTTGCACCCACACCTAACCTCGGGACCGGAACTACTGTGCAGTCGACTCGCTAGGGGCGTATGTGGATGGAATCCCTTGTCTCGTGTCAATGTCCCCTCACCACCACACGTGCGGCCGTGCCTAACCGCCTGTCACGCCCTGCTCTTGCGCCACAGATGATTGAACGCAATCCATGGTTCTCACCGAAAATGCTCATCTGGATGCGTCATGGTTATCGTCGTGGCAGCCGCCAACCAGCTGCTGTTCCTCAGAATCCTCTTTCCTCTTGTTCTGCCTATTTCCGGCCTTCGAAACTTCTGGAGTGACCACTCAGATTTTGCCAACACAGCACAGAACAGCAAATGGGCCGCGGAGGCAGGCCAGCATCCACGAGGGCCACTCGAGGTCGGCAACTGCTATTACAGCGGTATGAATTAGGTGTCGTTGCCACTCCGTTGATGAGCATCAACAAGACACATGCATCTATGCCTAAATCCGTGAGGGCTTTGCCGCACATGGTCTTTGTACAGAGGCGTACATGGGACGCAAACACGCCATCTGAGACCAAAGTCCACCAATGACCTTTTCCAGGGTCTACAGAAGTCATGCTGGCTGTGTATGGAAAATGCCTCTGATGCTAAACTGGTCGTAATGCCTCAGCAGTCGTGCATTACTTGGACTCAAGCGAAGTCCGACACGGAACCTTCTTTGTTGTTCATGGAAATCTGAGCCCAGCACTTGAGATGGTCTTCAAATTGACACAGCGAGTATTCAAATGGGCGATCTAAGTATAATATTCTCAGTCCAATAAAAACGTATGCTTGAATTAGCATATCTACACGCGAAGGCGCCAAAGGGTCTGAAGAAAGCACAGGATTCATACTGAACGTCAACATTGGGTCATCCCGGGCATAGCGGTATGAAAGCGTCTCGCGACTAAACTGTGACGAGACTTCACCCTGGAATCGACTCTCAGGCAGATCACGATGAGATCATGCTTGCGAATCGTGGTTTAGGGCCAGTCTTGGCCCAGGCTATCGGTACAAAAGACCTCATTAAATAACCAAGAGCGGCTGAGATGTCTTGAACGGGTAGAAAGAGGGAATCCCCGGCTGTGATAGTGGCCGCAGGTGATGCGGCCTTCGAGTGAACAACACAGGGGCCGACGTGGACCAGCCCTTGTTGCCCAACAGCCCCCAGAACTCCATTACGGTCGCAGAACTAGAGGCCTGACTTGGTCCTGCATCAATTCTCGGTGACAGATTCCATCCCACTTGACGACGAAGCTGGCTAAGTGGAGTTCCTGTTGTTAACGAAGCCCTGTCTTTCATCCTGAATTCCAGGTGATGCTACTATTATTGGAGCTCCCTGCGACAAAGCTACTCACGACTGCTTGATGGTATTTCCCGCCTTCATCTCCTGGACAGAATCAAGCGTTGGCCCGCTGTGAAGGTGCTGGCTGTTTTTCGGCTCAGCATCCTTGTCGCGTTGTGATTATACCAGGATGTCCCCTTGCTGTCACTCGCTGCAGAGTTCAGTTCTCTGCTCTATTTTCAAGGGTTATAGTGAAGACTGTATAACAATCCCCGCCTGGCAGTCCCTACCTGTGGCCGCCCCCAGTGGTCATGCGTTGCGGCTAGCGTTTATGCACATCGAAAATCCTTTCCGCTGAGGCATTCTTCACGGGAGCAGCTGAAAGGCACAGTCGTGGGGTTGTTCTGAAGCAAACGGGTCTCCCATACGGCAGCTCACAGCTGTCAACCATACGTCTCTTGCTACTCGGTTGTGTATGCTGCTTGCCTGGTGGTGCTGGTGTCACCATGCCACTACAGCAATCGCCACCATCTATGTCCACAAAGAAAAAGAAAGAAAAACTTCCGAGGCGGTCGTGTCACCGAGACCTCAATACGACAGTACGACACTGCGAGCTCCATGGGTCTGTGTCTGCTCAGAGCAGAAGAACATGCAAACTTTCTGCACGGTACTTCTGTCCGCGCCTCGCAACCATGGCGATGCCGCGGCACGAGGGCAGAGTCGTATCCGCCACTGTCTTGCAGGCGAAGCCCTAACCACTGTCGCACACGGGAAGAGCTACAGACGTACACACACACACACACATATATATATATATATCTCCGTCCCGGAGCGTAGCTACGCATGGTACCCGCAAGAAATCATGCGCGTGCCTTTTGCCAGCTCATTCAGGCGAGATGAGCCGCTGAAGAATTTCTTTTTTAGCAGTGGCGATCAACCCAAGGGATGCAACGATTATGCATTGGCTGGAATGGGCAACAAATTCGTCAGCGGCGTTGGGGGGGGGGGGGGGGGGGCACAAACTTGTTAGGGCACTCATGCATAATGAGTTCAAGACATACTTTTGTGTGTGTGTGTGCTTGTTGTTGTGCCATGACCACATGCTGTGGCGATGAGCTCCTTGACCGGCGGAGCGGTGGCTGGAGCCCTTTCTCCGCGACACAGGCATCACACCCTTCCATTGCTTCTTCCCTCCTTGCATTCTAACCGCGGCACCCGACTCGCAAATCTACGAACAGGATCTATCCGACGATCCAGGTCACCGAGCCCACAATAGCTCGAGACTGTCACTTGCAAAAGAACGACTACATTCAAAGTACTTTGAGCCCCCATGCCCCCCTTTCCTCGTATGGCAAATTCCAAGCTATGACTACGAAGTACCACAGAGTGTGCGCAAAGAGCCGACTCACTGACACGTGCGGGCCGTTATTACCCGTACGACCCCGTCTCGGAGAATATCGCATGCAACTATCCGCCTGGCGTTGCTGTCCGTCCAATGCTCCCCCCAACCGATGGGATACCTAACACTGGCCGGTCGCCTGTGCGTGTCTCAGTTGCCCTTGTTCTCCTACTGGCAGGCATGGTAGTCCCCTCGGTGGTGAAAACACCGGCCTCGACACCACCACCACCATAACCCACCTGCCCCAAAGGTATCTAGCTCGCGCCAAAAGTGATGGGCTCCTTTCTAGAGGAAGTGACATCACGCCAAAGACGTCCAGCTCCGTGACAGTGGCGTAATGCCCCAAGCTCTAATGAAAAGTGGCCGAACGGCAAGTGTGTGTCGTGGCGCCCGCGGTGATAAGGGAGTCAGCGGCTACAGCG
Source organism: Microdochium paspali (assembly GCA_031142775.1). Lineage (NCBI taxonomy): Eukaryota > Fungi > Ascomycota > Sordariomycetes > Xylariales > Microdochiaceae > Microdochium > Microdochium paspali. Next base: position 2,521,762 of record JAVBIV010000006.1, read on the forward strand.
GGTCCCGGCATTCACGAGGTCTGCGCCCATAGGAAACTTTTCCATCTTGGCAGTCTTACCCGCCTCTTGTGCGATTGAGTGGGCCGCCCTGGCTATCCTCCTTCTCCTTCAGTGTCTAAGTTTCCCGTGGTAATTATGAGAGGGAGCGGGCGAGGCTACGGGGCACGACCTGTGCTGGACAGGCCGCAATGTGTACAAGGTGGAGTCCGCCATCATTGAGTGAGCATGAATTGCTCAAGAGCACGGAAAAGGGGTGGTTATTGTTTCCCGGGCCATTGAGAAGAAGAAAAAAACAAAATGTCATGCCGCAGACATTGAACCCCTCAAAAGTCTCTCGGGGAGGGCTCCCGCCACATGCAGGTGTGAGTGGCTTTTGTCATTTGCATGTCCGGTTGGCCAGTTGCTCCGAGTGTCTAGAGTGCATATGCGTGTGTTTGCCCGTGTGCCTGTGGCTGCGTTGCACAAAGTCGGACCTCATGTGCCTCGTGCATGCCCAAGAAGATCTCCCCGGCGGGCGGGCGCATGTACGCCCGCTTACACGATGCGGCACGTTCTTTTGATGGTTTGACGTTGACTTCTAGACTGTCCTCTTTTCTCGGCGTTTCTATCCACCCACTCAGTCGTCGATGGGAGAAGCTTTTCCCCGTCTTTCGCACGGTTGTGAGCTTCACAAAAGATCCATGCACTTGTGGCTGAACTGGACTGGACTGGACTGGGAGACTTGGATAGTATGCTTAGCCATGAACAAGCACGCACGTACAGGACCAGCGATGGAGACGTCACGGACCGGACCTGCTAGGCGCTAGGCGCCGGGTTTCAGACCCCTCAAAGGTGTTAAATCTGCCCAGTGGAACTACGGTATTTCCTGGATGTGGATAAGTGAGCTGAGAAGTATGTCCTGATCCTTGTCTCAAAAACGCCAGATCCGTCGGATGGGCCTGCTATGTTCGGCGGCGGCGCTAACCACGATACGACGTATGATGTAAATGGCGAGTTCGGCCGAGACGAAACAAGTAAACCGCCTCAAAACCGAGGGAACTCGAGTCGAAGGCGGAGACGTCGAGAAACGCGATCTCATGGTTTGTATGGGGTATGTAGGTTGCGGTTAGCATTGTTGTCCGTGGATTTGTGGAAACTACATTTAACGGCACACCACCGGCGTGAACGACCTGTCCTGCAACGGCTAGAGACGTTGCACCAGTGGCAGGAGGGGTGCTCAGCACAGACATCGCTCCTCGGTTGTGCTGTACAGGAGTGATGTTCTGCTGGCGCCGTCGGGCTAAACTTCTTTCTCCATACATGATACATGATACCGTAACAAACTGCACTCTACAAGGGGTGTGTTGGCACTTCCCTTACGAGAGACAAGAAGGGAACCGAGCTTGACGGAGCCACACTTTCACGTAGGAGGAGGCGCGGCGCAACAAAGGACGTGCTGGTGGTCCCGTGATACGGGGGATCCGTGAGCACAAGTTGGTGAGAGGGCGTGCAGTAGGTCTCAGCTGCGGCGTCTCTGCTTGAGAGGTGGGAGTGAGGAATCGAAAGAAGAAAGAAGGGTGCTTGGTGTACATGCAGTGTCTGGGATCAGGGGTCTTTGTTCGAGAACAAGTCAACCGGCTGCAGGTTGAGATGTTAACAATGGGGGTGTTTGCAGCAGGCTGTATGCATGGCCAAAATTGACCTCGAGAAATCCCTTGTCAGCCATCCGGAATTCTTCAGTGTCGGCTCTGGCATCACCCAAATAATGAGCTAATTACGGAGGCCTTGGTCTCCGTGGCTATCTGAAGGCGCATTGTTGGCTAGAGGCGAGGCTGGCCAAGTACGACAGCCACGGCCAGAAATGGTGCCCTAGTGTGCTTCCACAACGAGAATGGGAAACGGCACACTTGAAAGAGAGTGTGGTCCGTGGTTTCGCCGTTGTTCGTGCCGATGAGGAGTAGGAGGAGGCTGGGTCCTGGGGGTGATGGCCCAATCGCGAGGCCGTTGGGCTCGCAGGCCGCTTTTGCGGTCAACTTGGCATGCACCTTCAAGATCGTGCTCTGATCTGGTGGCCCTGTGATCCCTGCACTTGTTCCTCAAGAGAATTGAGCCGTTTGGCCCTGCAGCGTATTTATTGAGTGTGCTGTCGGCAGAGGCGCGCATGTACGTCAGGCGGATACAGGGGTCGGCGGCGTTCGCGTTCGATCATGGAATGCGTGCTGAGGAACGGCAGTCAACGTGGCACACAGCCAGCTTGTTTTGGCCGGAAAGGGGGTCTATGACAAGTTGGGCAGAATGTGTGCGTGTGCAGTTTTTTTTGCTGCCATGCAACCCCAATGACGGGATGGGTCTGGCTGTGACGGACCCCCATATTCGTGGCCGAGCATGGCGTGGTCGCTCTGCTGATTCCCCGGACTCGAGGTACTTGCTCGAGACTTTCAAGTCTACTTTCGGCTCGACGCACATTGCCATCGCACCGTCGTCGGGTAGTCATGCGTTGAGCGGAAGACTGCATCTGCCTCCCGTGTGCTGGTGACAAGATGTTTATATCAGTGTTACCGTTCCCATTGGAAACAGACAACAGCAACACTGTATATATACTTGTCTCCGTCGCCCTCAAGTCGCCAATGAAGTCCAAGTCAAGAGAATCATACAGTCAGCTCGTCGCCTCCTTTGCTCGCCCCTTGACAACAATCACCCACCTCATCACTTCATCAGCCGAGCAGACAGGGAAGAGGCATCCAAAAGGCAGTTCTACTCAGCACGTAAACGACCGGCTGCCGTATCGCTGTACACCCGAGCCAAAACGAAAGAGGTACGTCTTGGTGTTTATGGTTTGCGTGCCGTTTCCTCAGTCATCGGGTTGTGGAACTGGTCGGCTTGCGCAGAATGTAGTTTTGATGGGGAACAACGGCTCACGACCTCTGAAGTATATCCAGAATCCACCGAGCTCAAGCTCGCTCGACATAACAAGAGGCACCCTGACGACATCGAGGTGCACAGAGCCTACAGCAGACAACAACCGCGATGTGCTTTTACGACCAGAAGACATGGGAGTGCGGGTACTGGAAATGGGCTGGTTTCCGACAGCAATGCCACAAGGAGTATCGCACTGGCGAGACGTGTGGCTTGAAGCTCGTCTACGAGTCCACAACAGTGGGTGTTCAGTGCAAAGTCTGCGATGCCATCGACAAGAAGAAGCGCAAGTACCAGAAGAAGATAAATGACATGGCGCGTTGGAAGGATGACCCAACGCAGTGGGCCAACTATGAGACTGCTGAGGCGGACGCAGCCAAAATCCACGCCGAGTGGTCTCAATTGATTGCAGAGCACAATGAGGTTACCATGATGACGGGTAGGTGAATCTTGGCCCCGGCTCTGTCGACGCACCTTTTCGCCCGGCTCTGATTTTGACGGTGGGGGTGAAAGGATCCGACCGATTCGCACATTGGAGAGGCTGGGTCGTCCTGGCTATTTGTTTTCTGGGGTTTTTGGGTTTTGTTTTTCGGGCGCAGGGTGGTTTTATGTGCTTACAAGTCAACTAGCCGCAAGAAGCTGCACGAGTTCCAGGTATTCATGTTTAAAAGAGTCCCACTCGGGCGTAATTTGACAATTAGCCGTTGCAAGTCTAAATGCTGACGTCGTCCTCCGGGGCGGAGTTTGAAGACCTTGCTGAGTGCTGAGTTGGCCTCGGAGTGTCAAACACACGGCACACACTCCCGTGCTTTCATGCCAGTGCTGATCGCGTGTGACAGGGCTCTGTCGACTACGGAAGAGGCTACTGTTAGAAGAGTAATGTCCGGCTCGCTTCATTATCCTTTTGCGAGTAAGGCGCTGGCGGGACATCCCGCTAAACCACGATAGTACGGTAGGCCTACCCACTGCTGGGTCCTGGTAAAATCGTTGTGATCGTAGAATAGTGCCCATGGCACACAACCGTGCTGCAGAATGCAAGCGACTGCTCTGAGAAGCAAAGGTATACCAAATCGCTCAGCTCAACCGGAAGACTGGAATAGTCAGCGCTCGACGGCTTGAAATCGAGCGTCCTGGCTTACTGAAAACGACCGCCGATCAGTCTTAGCGATGCTAGAGCGCCAACCCTGCACCGTCAATTGTAGGTCTGTCTGCTGGGCAAAGGCAAATATGGTGCCAGGCTTGCTTAACCTTTCGAGTTTACCGCCCCGCTGTGAGTGTGAAGATGCCGCACAGACTCCCGCCGGTCTGTCCCAGGATCATGCCTGCAGCATTGGCCTGACAGGCAACTGGTGCAGATTCCACTTCCCGTGCCGCTCGAAGCTGCGAGTTGATGACCAATGTCATGGGAGGCATTCACCGAAATTGGGAAAAGGTGGGTGACTGGGGTGACGACAGCACAAACCGACATCTGGGACACCAATGCGAGGCGAACGGTTAGTCAAAGCTAGTGCCCAGTTTCTTCAGCAGCCAGCATTGGCCTCCTTCAGAGCGATGAGTCGTCCTGGGGTGACAGTGCACGTGGTTTCGAGTCAATGGGCCTTTGAGGTGTGCTAGCTCGCTCAGGGCAGCTGGCTGTCAGGGGTCGATTGAATAGGACAAGGATGTGAGTGGACAGAAATGGGCCAGTTTCCCACTCATGCAGAAACGGCGGCTGGTCCCATGGTCCCGCAATCTGGCATGCCCTGCCTCAAGGTAGCAGCTGAGTGGCTGTTGTGTCATGGGCCCGACGGGATGCTACTGGGTCAGCGTATGCAGCTGGGCGTAATTGCCAGCCATCACGGCGGATATCGAGGGTCGCATAGATTGGCACCGGGGGCAAGCGAACGTATAAGAACCCAATGAGCTGCACCGTGATCGTCTCGCGAAACAAGCTTAACTCGATATATGGAGGCATACTTTGTATGCTGGGAAGGCCTCTCTTGAGGTACCCATATATGCTGACATTGACACGGTATCGCCGCGATCACTTTTTTCCGCCAGCTGGATGATATCTTGACCACGAGTCGTTGCTGTGGATTGAAAGTCAGCATTGAATAATGTGATTGGACTTGCTGCGCAGTACTGCAAGAAAAAAATTAAGCTAAAGCCTTCGCGGCGTCAGCGAAGGTTCCTACGAAAGGCCCGCCAGCTTCTTTAATTGTCGTCTGTCCATGCTGGAGCTCGATGTTGTCCTCGTCATCGTTGACGGTCCACTCGTAACTGACATCTGCCTGATCGAGCTCGTCGCTGCCATCGTCGGAAGAGAGTTTCGCTAGGATGTTCTGGTAACGAGCAACGCGCATGTCTTGTCCGGACAACATGGCTGGGTGCGACCTTTGCGCCTCTTGAGGCACGACTTCGAAAACATCGACAAGATTACTGTTCCCACAAAGAGTTAGCAGGTTGCACAGTGTACCCCCCTCGGGGAAAACACGTCCACGAACGCAAGCTGATGGCCATACTTTGAAGTTCGCGCTACTACTCTCTGCAGAGCCTCGGTCTCCCGTTGGGACTCAAGAGGGTCTGCCTGCGCATTGAGGTGCTGGTCACCAAAGCTACCATACTGATTGTTATTCGCTTCGTCGGAGAGGAGGCGTGATAAGTCATCCTGTCTATTGTGTCAGCGCGAGTGATTTTAGTGGTGGTTGAAAGCTATTACCTCGTCGTACGCATCATCCCCACTCCTGCCCAGGCAGGATGCGCAAATACCCATGGTAACGGAAAGAGTGTATAGTGTTGGTCGAATTACTGGAGCTGAGGATTGGCGAAGTGAATATGAGATATGCCGTGTGCTACACGGAAACGAAATGCGATGCTAGGGAAATAAGAGAGTGTCGGCGCTCGTGGAAGGATCGAGGCTATAGCGTAAAGGCAGGTGCTACTGTCGCATGGTGAGGTCGGCGCGCAACCACGAGTACTGCTGGCGTGCGATAGGCAGTGCCAGAATCGATTCGTCGAAGTCGCGCCGTCTGAGTAGGTGATGCGCGGAGACGGCGTAGTCGTGTCGAACGGTCGTGTGGAACCTCGCGAGGTCACCCTGCTTGACGCATTTGTTGTGATGGAAGCGACCATCTCTGACAAAGTCGAATGAGTGCTCCTGCTTGGTGCTGGTGGAGCCGACGAACCCGTTTGTGCTGCCAGCTGTCCGCACGGTGCTTTGCAGGCGCGGGGGAGTCTCGCCAGCTGGGCGCCCATGCTCCTCAGCTGGCAGCCTTTCGTAGCGGAACGCAGCGGCCTCACAATTGCCCAGGTGCAATTTCGCAATCCCAGTCCGCCCACTGGGGCTCCAGAAGCCCAGGGCTAGCTAGCTTCAACAGAACAAAGGGACCACTCTCACCCCATCCCGGCCGCCAAGGATCAAGGTTCGCAAGGCCCGACCCGCGCTGTTGGTGGCACAACCAAACTGCTGGGACGTCAACCTTGCCCGCTAACGTCAGCTACCAACTCGCAGTCTCATGGCCTCGTGGTGCCCACCTGGGTAGGGTGTGTGGTGTGTGATGCGTGATGCGTGCCAGGACCACACACGCCACCGGTCGTTGTGCTTGACGAGCCTCTACGCCCTCTGGAATCCTTTCCGGCTCCACTGCCTGTCGGCCCTGCGCAAGTCCAGTTCTGCCACGCTCTCGCTCTCGTGGCCCCTTTGCACGGAACAAGCCGCATGCACGCCTTGCAGCCACTCTGGACGTATAATCCGCCCCAGGAGTTGAGAGCCCCAACGTGGTATCGAGCTGTGAAGCTGCCCAGCCGCCACAAAATTTGGTCATTTGGCGGGCAGGATTTGCTGCAGAGTTTCCGGCTGCAGTGCCGTCTCCGCGATCATGATCTACTTGGAGCCTCGAGACCTAGCACGGCACGGATTGATGTCCGGCAATCACCCATATAAGCACCACATTCGGGGCCCTGGATAGAACGATACTGCCCACACACAGGCTTCCTAGCACTAAGGTTTGGGTGATGAGGGGACTGAACCCGGCGATTGTCCAAGGGCGGCTATCGTGCAGGGCAAATCAGCAAGTGGCAGGCCTCTCCCTGTCGGAGCCTAGTCAGGCATGTGATACATAGATTGCGGCAACAAAATAATTAGCAGTCAACTCCGAGAGATTAGAGTCTGGCCACGCGTCTCGCTTTTGATGCCGTGCCCACCAGAGGGCGAGGTTGTCAAGAGGCTGCGACAGCAGCGAATCTTCCAAGACAAGGCAGTGGACTGCTGTGTCTCAGGATCGGATCGCAACAGACCAGTAGACCAGACGCTACAATCTTCTCGCTAGACCTTGCTGGCAGCCGTCGCGATGGTACATCAAGTCCCGCTTCTAGGTTCCCGCTAGAAGATCGACACTAATCGGGCGAGACTTGCATGTGGGTGAACAATTGGATGCCTTGGTACTTTACTTTTATCTTGCAACAGCTGACTGATCATTCAGGGGTTGGTTTTTGGGATTCGCTAGGGCCACTACAGCGCGTGCAGCTAGCCGCTGAAGACTGGTCCGCGAGGATGACCAGGCGATGTTACAGCAGCCAAGATGAACTCGGCCTCTGCGCTGATCCTAGCTCAGGCAGTGATCCCGCTGGACGCGACAGCTGTCAGCCCGTTCCAGCAGAGTAACGAGCCTGTAGCAGATATAGCATGCTAGGCATATTCCTCCCCTGAAACTCCCAGTACACTCACGTGTGGGTTCGCTGCACCGTTTACAACGATTTCACCACTACTTGCGTTCCAAAGAGCGTTCAAAGAACAACGGTAGGTTGGTGATGGGTCGGCAAATCGGGTTTCTTGCGAGCTTTCCTGACAAACTCGGATCGGTTGTGTCATCACTGCCCACATGGTGGAGTTGTGTCGGCCTCAAGTCGCGCGATTCAGCGTGCAAGGCCACCCCCTAGGGGCCGGGGAAGCAGCAATTCCTCCGTAGTACTTACTTTCAGGTACGCAACCAGGCCCGGCGCTGAAGTCCATTGGAACATCTGCTTCGGACAATGCCGGTGCCTTACCCAACGAGAAATTCGACACAGTCCTCGCCATCTGAGACATGCAAGAAACCCTCTCCCAGAGACTGTACACACGACCAGATCTCAAACTTCGAAAATCCCTGTAAGCGAATGCGACCACACAGAACAGACTCGAGACCGGCACGAAGAGCATGATCAAAGGGCCGAGTCGCATAAGCGAAGGATCATGCCAGTGAGCCAGACTGCACTGAAAGCTGCACTGATGATACGAGCAGTCACCATTTGATCGCTACGTGATTGGAAATATCCCCTGAAGGTTCACTCCACTGGCTGCTCACCTCCCTATGCCCGCCTGTGGCAGTCACTGGCTCGCAGTGCTGGAACATCTCCCACTACAGTGGTCAATTGACTGGCTCATAGCTTAAAGGACGGCTCTACTCTGTTTCAAGCACTTGTCATCCTTCAGGTGCTACAATCATGGGTCAGCGTCCGCCGCGAGGCCTGAGCAACCACCAATGCGACACCTCCAAAGTCTCCAGGAAACGAAATAGCCCAGTAATTTGCGATCACTATATGATAATCTCAAATGCCTCGTTAACTAGTGTTATCAGATCGGGACCTCTTTTCGCGCTCTCGACCTCCCGGTCTCCAAGCGCCTCGTCGATCATAACCGCGCTGTGATCAGAGCTCGGGCTTTCCCCTGTACTGGCGTCGCCGTTCACGTAAAGTGCTCAGCATGAAGCACAGAGCTAGCAAGTTAGTGCTTGTCGGCGGAGTCGCCGGACAGGGTCTATTCATCTCCAGAAGGCCCCCAACCAGGATCGATACAGCGGCAGGGACAGGCAGTCTAATTGTAGCCCTCGTCACACCTTGCTGGACAGTTTACTCACTTAGTTACGAGCACCCGTTCGTTCCGGCTGGGCACCATTACACATAGCGCTCTTATGCCAGGCACAGAGGTTGAGCGTGAAGCAAAAACCGACTGGGTCAGTTTTCCACGAGGATACTAGTCGAATCTCGCAACTCGTCACTGCACATTTTCGTGCCGCCTCGCCTAACATCCATTCAGAGTCGGTCCATACTGGAATAATATTATGCGAGATTTATCTTGCAGGATAGATCGAGGACCAGAGTCAATCATCCGGCCCAACCAAACACCCCTAACGCTTCCTAGTAGAAAGCTTCGGACACATACACTAGATGCCGCCATGTCTGCAACTAAACAAGCCGCCCCATGATTATTTCTCAGCACTGTAGTCTGAAAAAGCGCTAAAGCACGATAAACAATGTCGAGCGTTGCACTTTTGCGTAGAAGGTTGCGGCTCACCGCGCTTCTGCCTAAAATATGCGCTTAACTAGCATCCACTAACGTCGATGGCCAGTCTTCAAACGTTGGCTGCCATCTAACACGACCATAGCAGCAACAGAAGACTGGAGAGACACGGTTGCATATTTGACCGGCATTCAGGCAGGTTGCATCAATGCCCGCTGGGTAGAAACGAAATTTACAGCAGATCATCTTAGTAGATGGTACTCCGTCAAAGCTTACCGCAGCGCCCAGTGGAAGTGGGGACGCCTCTGTGAGCCAGCTTGTCTTGCTGTTCCGGTAAGCAAGATACTTGATAATATCTGCCGGACCACAAAGTCAGAGACGCTGTCATTATCTGCAGTGACACAAGATTGCTCATCACGATAAATATCGAAGCCATCACTATTACGATTATTGAAGTGCTAGCTATGGCAACGGAGACGTGGCAGGAGCTTGTCAACGCTGTCGCTCTTTTCCCTCCACGAGATAATGCCGAAACAAGACCCAGTGTGTCAGCACACAACGATCCAGCTCGGGCCGTCAGCCTGTGCTGCTCGGGTCGGGTTTGAGCTCGTCTCTGCGAGCGAAGCCCTCGGTGCAGCCGAGCTCTTGGGAGAGAGCGTGGACCTCGATACCGATACAGAAGAAGCTGTCGCGCAGACCTTGTCGGGGCTCTTCCCGGCGCCGCTGATCCTACCAGGCGATGAGCTCGCCGACGAGCCAGGCGAGGAAGGACAGTCATGTCGTGAATGGTTCGAGGAGGAGGAGCGCAACAAGCCGACGACGAAGCGTGGAACGCTGTATGTAGCATCAGTACCCAGGATCGATCCTGGGCTCGAGCACGTTGGCACATGGACACGACTAGATGTCAAGGGGACACGGGTTGCTTCTGGTGATCGGTCGACCCAACCGCCACGGGCGAACGACATTATCGACTACCTGCGTGCATTCTATCATGGCGTCCCGGTGAAGCCACTTCCTCAACAGCTCAGCTTTGTCAAATGGGACGGCGAGGAGGACAGCGGGGACATCAGAAACGGGACATCATATATCGGCCTCGCGACCAAGGACAACTGCACGCGAGTCCGCGCACGGCCGTCACCAGACAGGATCTACCCCAAGCAGCTCAACCTCGAGGACATCCTGGACGCAGCCATCGAGATGTTGCCCCGGGACGCCTATGCGGTCCTGCTCCTCGTCGACCACGACCTGTACGAGGACGACGAGGACGACTTCTGCTGCGGGCGAGCATACGGCGGGAGCAGGGTGTGCGTGGTGCAGACGGCGCGTTACCACCCGGCGCTGGACGGGCATGCGGGGATCGACAGGGCGCACTTGTGGCCGGCGAGTCACTGCAAGGCATATCTCGACAGGTTATGCCGGATGGAAGGCATCGCTGTGAGCAGAGCTGTGCGCGGAGCTGCGGTCACGACGACGGGGTCAGGTTCGAGCAGCGGTCCCAGGCCGATGCGTCTCGTCGTTGACGCTGCTGTAAAAGCTGCCACAAACACATCTGTCGTTCCCTCGAGCGTAGCTGCCACACCCGATACGGCTCAGGACCAGGACCAACACCAACACCAACACGACTTGTATATGCAGGGCCTCTGGCTCTCCCGCCTCGCTAGGACCACGGCCCACGAGCTAGGCCACTGTTTCGGCCTGGACCACTGCGTGTACTACGCATGCCTGATGCAGAGCACAGCCAGCATTGCCGAGGACGTCCGACAGCCACCGTATCTGTGTCCGGTGTGTCTTAACAAGGTTGCGCATGCTATCGAAGGGGAGTTGCTAGGCGGTGGTGGTGGTAGGGCGGAACACAGAAGGAAGAAGACGGCCGGCCCAAATACCAGAAAGAGAGGTGCGAGTCAGATCTCCTCTACACAGCCGGCTACTCCGGCTAAGACGGAGGCAAGGATGGAGTATCTAATCCAGAGATATACTGCCATCGCCGAGTGCTGTGAGAAATGGGCAAGTGTGGACATGTTTGCGGGATACCAGGCTTGGGCACTTGCGAGGATTACGGCGCTGCGTGGAAATAGCTGAAGCATACCTTGCCTCAGTCCAGGGTGTGGGGGGGAGGGGGGGGGCTTTTAGGACTCAAGATGTCCAGACGAGACGAGATGGTCACTGAAGATTGGACTCGGTAGTCTCAAGCCACTGGCGCGTACACGAGCGGGCTTCGTTAGGGGAGTAAGTCCAGAATGGCCGCCCAGTTCGTCTGTTCTGAAATGTGTGCGAAGTACAAAGCCTCCTGAGATGAATCAAGGATGACTACGGATTAGTGCTGTGCTGTCGTGTCTCGAATGTGAGCCGTCTTTCGACTATGCTGAAGCCTAAATACTGTCATCAAGATTGTAACCGTGCCTGCCTGGACTACCAACACGAACCTCTGAAGTTGACCTTGTGGTGTGTGATTCCTAAGAACTCTTTTTTGTTCTCTCTTACAAATCTCTATCTGCTAATGCCAGAACGAGTTTGTGAAGGCGAGTTTGAATTGCACGATAATGGAAGCTGTTGCTGCCAGAGGCCGCCTTGTGGGTGAAATGACGTCACTGGTGCGTCCAGCCTCTGAAAGTTCACAACAAATCCTTGCCAAGACTCAACATGAGAAGAATACACAAAATGGACAGGTACTCGTCTCGGCAACACGATGCGTACGCCTTAGTCTTGACATTCGCCGAGCCAAGCGAGTGGCGATGGAGATCCATGCTTGCTTGGTACCCGTTCCTAGGCTGCTGCCTCTTGTCTTTGCGGTCTTAGTCTTGAGGGTTCACAAGCGTATGACACCTCTTGTGCTGGTGGCTTGTCGAGCGAAAGGCGTGGCAGTCGGGTCTGGGGAAGTGGGGGGCACTGGATTCAGCCGCAGTAACAACCAATTACTGTCCATCCCCGTGCCTTCTCAAGCTGCCATCAGCCGTGGTGAGGACTGGGAGGTACTGAGCCGTAACAGGGCAGGCGCGCCCTTACTGACAGGTGCCTAAAGTACCTACTTACCTTAAGGGATGGTATATACTCACAAGTACAAATTCACTGCCACTGCCCATGATCTGCTCGTAGTCGCAGTGCCACACGACTTGACCACCGAGTACCTACCGCCAAGATACAAAAACTACACAGCAGGCTCGTCTATTCAACCCGAAAACAACCTTCCAAAAAACAAAACTTGAGATCCATCCCCACATCTTCACCACATCACCACCAACACACACATCCACTCGAAATCCAAGCCACACCACAAGCAATGGCCCAGCAACATCCGCCATTCACCGCTGCAGGGGACGACAACAATACAATCGACATAACAGTCCACTGCCTCTGCAAAAAGCACACCTTCACAGCCTCCTCCGTCCCAGTCTCCAGCCTCCCACTCAAAGCAACGAGCTGCCACTGTGACTCATGCCGGTATGCCACGGGCGCCCTGTACAGCGCCGATGTCGACTGGCCTGGCAATCCCGCCCACGTGCACGACTCGGATCTGCAGAGATATGTCTTCACTGGCCTTGTGAGCATCATGTTCTGTGGGAAATGCGGGTCGAAAATGTTCTTCGAGATGGCTGCACAGCCGGGAGAAGGGTACAGAGGAAAGACGTATGCTGTATTCACCGGGGCGTTGCCGAATGTAGAGGTTCCCGGCGGCAAACCGCTGGTGGCGTTTGAGCATCACATGTTTTTAGGTGATACGAAGGACGGGGGAGCATCACCGTGGTTGAAGAATCTGGACTATGATACGGAGAGCGGGTGTGCGACGGCCACTCGGCGCTGGCATGGAAAGAGGCTGGGAAGTGAGGAAATCCCGCATGGAGAGGACTGGCCTTCGCTGGAGGACCTCACTGCCATGATGAAGAACTACCAAGCACAGAGTCCTGTGGAAGATACGCGACCCGATAAGCAAGCCGATATCACAATCCCAATCAAGTGTAAGTGCGGTGGCGTGCAGCTGGAACTCCTCGCCTCCGCAGCCAGGGATGACTTCGCCCAAATCCCGCGGGACAAGCTGCCGCGCTTTGTCGATCCGGACAATAACAAGCCTCTGGCCTCCTTCGACGTATGCGACTCGTGTCGGATTGTGTCCGGACTAGACATTTTTCATTGGACCTTCTCCTGGCTGAAACACATCGCATTCCTGCAAGACGAAAGCAGTCGCAACTCCCAAAGACCGACTCTGCCAACCTCGACGTCAGAGCTGCAAAAAGCGGTCCTTGCAGCCGATGGGGAGCGTGATGCACGCTTGGGCACGCTCAAGACGTACGCAAGTTCGCCAGATGTGCAGCGATATTTCTGCGGACAGTGCTCTGCCGTGGTGTTCTACGCCTGCGATGACCTACCTGATCAGGTTGACATTGCGCTGGGCTTGCTCCGCGCTCCTGTAGCAGGCGAGATTGGTACTGGTAACACAGGTATTGGTCACGGTGGTGCTCGAGCTGAGCATTTTCTCAGTTGGAAGCTGGGTGGATCCATGGCTTGGCAGCAGGATGTGAAAGGAGGATGGAGGGAGTCGATGATGCATGCTGTAGGGAATGAAGCTGCTTCATGGAGAGATAAGCGGGGACTAGCGAAGAACTGGCGCGTTCGCAACGACGAAAAGGCGGTTGCTGAGCAGGAAGCGAGCGCTTAATAATCCTGATGTCGAACAGATTTTGTTTCGGAGGCAAGTAAATACGCCGGAACGCTCTTAACCTGGCAAAAGAGGGACCGAAGCCGCGGCAAGTATTTTAGGCAAAAATTAGGGGCAGAGATCAGATAGGTAGGAGCTTCAATGCCTACGTCGTCATGGATGCACCGAGACGTATAGCCCAATGAGGAACTGTGTCGCGTGCTGTGTTTCTCGTTTCCGGAATCGGAAGAACCCTGCTGACGGACGAACAGGGTATTGTCTGGGCCACAAGCATCGTAGCTGATGCGCAGCCAGACAAAGAGCCGATAACTACGATAAATCTAGCGTGCTTCAGACAGGAATAATACTCCGGAGTATATGAGATGAGCTAAGGTCCAGGCACGCGCCGACCCTGACCAGTGTGCTCCGTTATGGTCGCGTACCACACGCTGGTGAGAGACTATGTTTGGGCAGGATGATAATCAAGCAGTGCCCCAGCGTTGAAACCTAAAGTGTCGAGAGATCATGGACCGCCGGCTTGGCGTTGTGCGTGGTTGGCTGTTCCAGGATGTTGTGACAGGGGCGCTCCCGCGGAAGTGGGACATTGGGGATAAGCTTGTCTTTATTCCAGCCGCATCGCTCTACTGCCTTCTTTCTAGTAGTCCAAGCGTACTCCGACGGCTCATCAGTCCGTGTTTCATTCAGTTGAGATGAAGCTGAAAACAGTGTGAAATGGGAGGAACTCTTTGACTTATGTGGGCTTGGCTAGTTGACGTCGAGTCTTGCAAAGTCTTCTTCTTAGCAAGCTGCAAGTATCAACATAGCAGTCACGACCCTACCGGCAAGCGGCTCCTTTCATGTCCATGTGCACCCTTATCTTGAGCCCGTACTGGCGGCCTTGAAACAGTGATCGCCATAGATAGCCCGGCTCTGGAAATTTTGCGACCTTCTCATCCTCCCCGACCACTAGAAAGTCGTCCTCAACGATGACCGGACCCCATGCTTGTACTCTGCTACGGCTTGGCAGCAATGCTGCTCCACCAGGTTTACAGGGGATGAGGACCAGCTCTCCTTCTCGTCTCAGCAGCCGCGCCCTCAGGCTGATCAAGGCTTGTTTCTGTCCGTGGCAGGGCTTTTAGACTCTTCTATCTCCTTTTCCTTTACATCTTCTCGGCTTTGTTTCATTCGACCCATTTCTCTTCGTTTTGCTGTCTGTTGATCCAGGCGACGACGACGGCTTTCTCTTCTTGCTGGTGCCCTGGTGGTACATTCTTCAGATTGGTGCTCTAATCAGCAGTTCCATTCGTTTGTTTGCTTCTTCACGACCCTCGAAACTCCAGGGTCGATCTTTCAGCACAAGAAAAACATAAAATCATAAAAGCCAAATAACGACGACAATACGGAAAACACCACACGGGAGCGTTGACTTGTGAGCCCGCACCAAGTTCGAGCGAGCAACACCCCCAAGACACAACCCTCAAACCAGCACAAAACCATGGCGTACAGATTTCCCAGCACAATCAAGGCGGCCCGGATATCGACCTTCATCAGCACTGCTGCCTGGATCCAAGGCTCCGTGGCCGTGCCCGTTGGCGATGTCTGGCTTCCCGAGGAGGCCCTCAACAACTTCCTGAAGCGAAACACTGCCAACGCCCCGAGGGATACTAATAACACTACCTCACCCGCCCCAGGGGGAGGAGGTGTGGTGCTACCTGGAGCAGGTGAAGACGGACAGGACGACGAGGAAGAAAGCGTGGACTCTTCTGCCGACGGCGTCGAGTCGGCCGACTCGAGCCAGTCCTCGGACAGCGCAGGCGGGAGCACAAAGGACGGCGAGAAAGAGGGAGAGAGCGACGGCGCACAGCCGGTCACGCCCGTGCCGGTGCAAGATGGAATCGGGACGGACCCGCAAGCGACCCCGGCGGTATCGGCAGACGCGGGCGACGCGCAACGTGCCACGTCGGGCCTGTCCCCCGGCGGGCAGGCCGCCATCGCCGTCTGGGTCATCATCGCCGTCATAGCCGCCGGCGTGGGGTTCTGGTGGTTCCGCCGCCGCCGCCGCCGGCAGCGCTCGGACGGGCTCTCGTCGGTCCAGGACTCGGAAGCCTCCCGCTCGCAGCCCATGGCTGCCCAGGGCGCACTCCCCTCGATCCTACCACCACCGGCGCCGGCCCTCCCGACGACAATGGACCCGGCCTTCTTCGCCATGGCCGAGAACCACCAGCCTGGCGCCGACTATGTGATGCGCGCCCAGCCCCAGCCCGACAACGACGGCATCCCCTTTGGCGCGGACTCGCAGTCGTGGAGACAGTCACCGCCTCCCGGTGCCTATGGCGGCGGCGGTGGCGGCGGCGGCATACCCCCGCTCGAGGCCAAGCGCGCGAGTTCCCGGATAGGTCTCCCGCTGAACCCGCGGCCCGGGTCGCAGCGCGAGATGGTCATCGGCGCGCCGATGATGAACGGACCTTCGTACAGACGTGACCCGGACGCCCAGACTGTCGTCACGGACGGGCCGGAGAGCACCATCTTCGACTGGAGGTAGATAGAGGTCAGCTGTTTGGGCCGACTTGTCGTTTTCTTGTATGTTGTGTGTTGTTTGCAAAGTAGTCTTGAAGCTTCATTCATAAAGTATTTCGAAGAGCTTCATATCTTGACTCCCTCTTTCCACACATGCTGCAGAAGAGTGAACTTTTGTGTGTGTGAGAGAGAGAAATGTGCTTCACCTGGACGCCTGCGTAGTAGATCCCTTGTACATTCATCCCCCTTGTGGGATTTCAGCAACTCTCCAGTTCCTTCAATATCCGAGGAAGAAACCGACATGCGTGGGGGGCACTTATTAAGCCTTTCCCCTACAAGACTGCATTTCCCAACCGAGCCTGGCCTCGCGGAGTCATCTGACTTATTGAACCTCCCTTGCCTTTTTCCAGAATAAACTTGTAAAAAGGGACCAAACACCGACATTTCCCTGCCCAACGTCAACGGTACCTTGTCCCAGATCGACTTGCGCTTCGCATCAGGCCTCGAATATTCTCGAGTAATTCGAAAAACTCGAGTCTATTCCAGAATCTCTTTGTCTGCAATAGTATCCCTTTTGAGGTTAGCAAACAGGCGTACATAAAAAAGCATCACAATGGGAAGAAGGGAAAGGGGGTTAATTATGAAGTTGTGAAATCGTCCGTAGACTTCGTTAGTAATACCCACGGGCCCTCGGCCGATGCTCCCGTGTCCAAGATTTCCCAAATGGATTACCTTATGCCGCAAGGCCCATGCTCAGTATGTTCTGCCATTGTTCATATTTCCTGCCCTTTGTTTAGTAATCCTTACGCAGCTGCGCCCCGTCTGGGATGAAATGGTGCGCAGCCATGATCAAACACGATGTGTCGGAGCGGGCTGTTAATTCTCTTGCAAGACGCAGCTGGCCTTGGGAAGGCACATGCTGCTCGGTAGGTATTATTATGGTATACAAGTTTCTTGAAGAAAATCACAAATGTGCTCAAAACGCCATTGCTCCCTGCCCAACGCATTCAATGCTGGTTGGGCTGACTGAGTCTGTCACCCATCTCTTCCCATGTCAGTCAAGTTCTACGCACGGAACCGAAACCCATCCCACTCGTCCTCCTCTTCATCGTCGTCGTCATCGTCGTCCTCATCATCTGGGTTTTGGACGGTGACTGCGCCATTCTCTTTGCCTTCCGCGACGGATCTCATTACCGCGACTTTACTGTTCATTTTCATATCCCCATCGCCGGCAGTGACTGGAGCATCTGATGAAGCCTTGATGTTTGCCAGACTGCCCCTCCTCAGCTGCTCTCTTCTCTCTTTCAACCTCTTGACGCGGCCTTCGAGCTCCTCCATCTCGTCAAATTCCTCCTCAAGCGCCCGAGCTGCGTCCTCCTTCTCACCCGCGATTTGCGCGTCGAGCAATTGCTTCCGTTGTTCGTTGATTTCTTCTTGTGACCTGGCTTCCAGCTCGGCCTTGGTCATGGCGGGTGCCGATATCGTGGCATCGGCATACGCTGATGCCGTGTCCGTAGATCCAACTGCCGGCGCTGGCTCATCATTATCCCCAGCCCCAGCAAGATCTGCCTCGAAGGCCGCCCACTCTGACTCGTCCACCGCAGAAGTCACTGCGGACGTAGGCGCTGTCCTTTGTGGCGCTGGCGTGGGTGGCTGTACAGCTGTTGACGAGATTGACGCGGCCCTTACTGTATGCGAAGGTATTTGCAGTCCTTCTGTGGGGTTCGTACCACGAGCGGCAAGAGCAGTCTCCGCCGAGGCCTCAATACTCGCCAACGGCGACCGACTGCTAGCGATGGTGATGTTGGGCGTGGACGTGGCCGAGTCTGAGCGGGCGAGCGGCGTCGCTGGTCTAGAGGGAATCGCTATCTCTACCCCTTGAATCGGCGTGTGGGACGCCTTCCGGCCTAATATTGGAGGGCTGATAGTCTTCTCTCTGGGAACACCCGTGATGGGAGTGCCTGCGCTGCTCGTATTCAGAGATGGTAGCGTCTTTGCTGTCCCATTGATGCTTTCCGCCTCGATCTTGCTGCGCTTTGCGCGGAGGACGACAGCGGACTCTTCGGTGTCTGCAATATCCTCCATGTCCTCGTCGTCGACGTCTTCGAGTTTGCGCTTGCCGGAGGGATTGGAGTCGGCTGGGGAGGCTTGTTGTTGGATGGCTTTCAGTCTTGACTGGTGATTTGTGCTGCGGGTGTGCGCCTCCCAGAGAGATTCCGATCTGATATGTTCGTGACAAAGCTTGCACAGGAGCTTGCCGGCATCTGAGTATGCGGCCTGTGGGTGTTTTATCCTATTCTCTGTCCGATGAGCCCGTAGGAGCGCGCGGGCGTCTGCCATTGTGCTGAGGGCGAGTCTGAAGCACCTTGATGGACGCAATTCGATCAATTGAATGGCGAAGGCCTATTGGTGGAGGTATGTGGCCAAGGAGTAGGGGATTGTGTTGTGTTTCGAGACGTCGTCGAGTAGTCAAAGTGCGAGAAGGGGGAAAGAAGGACAATGGCCCGAGAATGTACAGGGTACAGTGTACGTATTGTAGGTGGTCAGGCGGGAGGACCGTCATCGTGTCTCACCCATGCTCTGACCCCGGCCTGGGCTTTGCTAGCGCGAGCTGAAGCAGCTGCGGTTGGCTGGGCAAGAGGAGCCAGCCCAGCAGCAGCCAGTGTCACTTGCAGCCGCGGTGCTGCCCCGCGAACAGAGACACCCTCGACGCCCTCGACGGTACATAGTACACACACCCTTGAGACCAAAAGTGGGCCCGACCCTGCGGCTGCCGATATTGGGATGTGCCCAGGGGTGTGTGTGTGTGTACGAGCGCAAACTCGTTGGATCCTCACCAGGGCAATCAAGCGGTAGAGCGGACGTGTTTGCTTGCAGTGTCCTCCAATGCTGCTGCGCCGCGTTCCAGAGTCCATAGGGAACTGCTACTGCACAGCTGCACCTCAAGCGTCGCCTTACTGTGGTCGGCTCAGCTCGCGGAGAGGGACCCGCTGGGCGCCCAGGAACGGGGATAAGCTCGAGCCTACTTAGCGCCGCGTGGTGTGGTTGCGCAATTGAGCATCGCCAGCAGCTCCTCCGTCACGCACTTACTCTCTTCTCTTTTCCCCCTCCCCCTCTCACTTGCACAGACCGCCCTCACCCGCCATGGACGACGAGGACCAGGCCGCCGTGTCGCGCTCTACATGGCCACCACCGCCATTCTTCTGGAAAGACTTCACTCCAGCCGCCATCGAGCGCATCGACCAGCTGCGACACGAGCGGGCTGCTGCCGACAACATCACCGACCCCAAGGCCATCCTAGCGACCCGTCTTGAAGGACTTCCCCGCGAGCTACGCAACCTGCAACCGCCCATTGAGCCTGCTGACGGACGATGGCGCGTGTTTGGTGCCAACTATCAGCTCGCGGACGAGCTTCCTTCGCTAGATGGCACGGAGATCCGCCGCCTTGTGCCAAATCAGGAACAGCGCGACGAGGATGGCACGCACTTTGACCGTGCTCTCACCATGAAACGTCTCGCAAAGAGTCTGCTGCTCAACTTTCTCGAGCTGACGGGTGTGTTGTCGATCAATCCGGCCGAGGTATGTAACCGTCCAAGCAACCACTCTTGTGACTTCGCCTGAACACGCACGGCTCACACGCTCCTCTTCTACAGGCCAATGAGAAGATCATAGACCTTCGTGACCTCTTCTACAACTTCCACCATCTGATCAATGAGTACCGCCCACACCAAGCGCGTGAGTCTCTCATCTCAATGATGCAGGCCACTCTCGATAGGACGAGGGCCGAGACGAACGCCATTCGCGATGCCAAGGAGAAGGTCGAGAGGGTACTTGAAGGACTGGGAAGCCTCAAAGTCGAGGATGAGTCGGCGCAACCAGACTCAACTACAAACGGTCAGCAGAAGAGGATACAAGATGAGAAGGCCACGTGGCTGGCGGACAGTGATGAGATGTGGAGAGGAGTGCTCGAGGAGACGATATGACGACGGCTGCAAGCAAGCAAGTAAGCAAGCAGAGTAACAGGCATGAAGAAACACCGCCACGAAAAAACACCACCAAGGCAGGCTCCGCCGGCTCAATTTTTCAGAAGCATTGATGGGCTGGGCCACGGACCGGACTCATTTCAATCACAGAAGGGACGATATGCATACAAGGCGCAGCACAGGCTAGGGTATGTGTATATTCTCATCTCCGCTGAAAGGCTACCTCAAAGTTGCATCACACGAGATTGATGCGTTGTTGTTCTGAATGTCCTAGCATTCTACATGACGGTGCAGGGAATGCAGCAGCAGTCATCGCCGTCGCCGCACTCGAGGCACTTGGTCTTGGGTCCAGGCTTGACGATGGACTCAAAGGTGGAGGAGGCGGCGCTGCCGGGGCCGTTCTGGTCGACGGGACCGGCGAGGTGCGAGGAAGTGCTGCAGGCCATGGTGAAGTTGGAGTTGGTTTTGGTGGTGGTAGTGGGGGAGGCTGGAGTATGCGGCGGTCAGTCTCAGATGCGGTAGTACTCGAACCCATGTATGGCTAAGGTACTCAGGTAGAGAGAGGGCTGAGGGCTAAGGGCTTAGACTTACAGAGGTGGTCCACGTAAGTTGGCGTTGAAAAGAGAAGGTGTGTCTTGTGTTGTTTGGAGCGAAGGTGTGATGGAGAAGAGAAAACCCTCACCTCAGCTGTCGAGCTCCGAGGACGCAGTACTTATGATGCTGCGAATGCCCTCGCCGAAACTTGGAGAAAACCATAAATCGGCCCAAGCGGCCTGTGGCTGCAGGGACGCGTAACCCCCGTGCAGCTTGCTCAAGTGCGATACATGAGCAGCGCATCAGCGGTTAACCGCGCGAGCGAATTGTCGTCATGGCTGGCCCGCCTGTGCTGTGAAGTGAGGAGTTTCCGGGTCAGGAACCCTGCAGGGCTAGCCCTGTTCTGGCTTGGCGCCGTTTTTAATTCGCGACATGGGTTCCCAGCGTATGTGCTGCACCGTGGCCTGGACCTGCGGCGCAGGCCACCCAGCAGCCAGTCAGTCCATCGCGTCTGCTCAGTGGTTGGCGCGTGTATGCTTGATTACTTTACCTTACTCTTGTCTTGTATCGTGGCTGCGCTTGGGACAAGACCCCTTGGTTCTAGAACCTGGCTCTATCACAGTACTGGAGCTCTGGAACACACTGCATCCTGCCTGCACTTGCATCCGAGCTTGCCACGATCCACCCTCGACCATGACAACGCCCAACTGACGCGACAACCACACCTCAGTCGCAACCCGCCCGCACTGCCGTGTCCCCCTCTGTAGCCGCGAGATGCGACTGTCGCCTCGCATGCTCACCCGGCCACCATGCGCATCATCAAGCCTTCATGGCTGAGCCATAAAGGTATGCCCGGCAAAGTTGCGCCCATGGCGCCTCCCCATGCGCGCGTGTCGGCAGCTCACGCCACATCCTGACCGCACACGCTGACCTTTCCCCCTTCCCCGTGACAGGCGAACAGAAAGACTTCGAGGTCTACAGCTGCCATGTCTCGCCCGACGGCAAGAGATTAGCCACCGCCGGCGGCGACGGCCATGTCCGCGTCTGGTCTACCGAGGCCATCTACAACTCGGACGATGCCTCGTACACCAAGCCCCGCCAGCTCTGCCATATGAGCCACCACCTCGGCACCATCCACTCGGTCCGCTTCTCCCCGAATGGGCGCTACCTCGCCTCCGGCGCCGACGACAAGGTCATCTGCATCTACCAGCTCGAGAGCGGCCCTCCTACCGTCGCGACCTTTGGCACAAACGAGCCCCCGCCTGTCGAGAATTGGAAGACGACCAAGCGCCTAATCGGCCACGATAATGATGTCCAGGATCTTGGCTGGTCCCACGACGGGTCCATACTGGTGTCTGTTGGCCTCGATTCCAAGATCGTCGTCTGGTCGGGCCACACCTTTGAGAAGCTCAAAGTGCTCTCAATCCACCAGAGTCACGTCAAGGGCATCACATTCGACCCGGCCAACAAGTTCTTCGCGACCGCCAGCGACGACAGATCCATCAAGATTTTCCGCTTCACCTCGCCCGCGCCAAATGCCACACAGCACGATATGGCCAATAACTTTCAGCTGGAAACAACCATCAGTGCGCCCTTCAAGTCCTCGCCCCTCACAACTTACTTCCGGCGATGTTCGTGGTCGCCAGACGGAAACCACATTGCTGCGGCCAACGCCGTCAACGGACCCGTCAGCTCCGTGGCTATCATCGAGCGATCACAGTGGGATAGCGAGATCAACCTGATCGGACACGAGGGGCCTACTGAAGTATGCATGTTCTCCCCGCGACTTTTTCACACCACGAAACCTGCCGAGAACGGCACTACAAACGGACATGCGCCAGCAGCGTCCCTGGTCACAGTTATCGCCTCGGCAGGACAGGACAAGACGCTCAGTGTTTGGAACACCAATACCTCCCGTCCCGTCGTCATTCTACAGGACCTGGCGGCAAAGTCGATATCAGATTTGGCCTGGACGCCCGACGGTCAGACGATATTCGCGGCTAGTCTGGATGGATCAATCGTGGTTGCCAAATTCGAGACGGGCGAGCTGGGCTGGGTTGCAAACCTGGAGGAGACGGACAGGGCGTTGTCCAAGTACGGCGCATCTAGGAAGGCTATGGGCATTGCTGAGGACGTGGACGGACTTTTGCTCGAGGACCACAGCAAGGAGGGCGAGCGCAAGGGTGTGGAGTCGAGGATGGGTGCGCTCATGGGCGACTATGAGCCCATGGCCACAGACGATGCACCTGCCACAAACGGAGCGAAGAGTACAGACACTGCGACTCCAAAGGAAACACCAGCGAGTGGCACAGCGACACCAAAGGAGAAGGATGCAGAGGCCGAAAAGGCATCAGAAGCAGCGGACAAGACGGCACAGCGCGTGAACGAGCTCAAGTCTAGGGTGACTGTGGGCAAGGACGGCAAGAAGCGAGTTGCGCCCATGCTCATATCGTCTTCAGGCACGGGGCAGTCTTCATTACCGCAGACCCAACTGCTCGGCTCGACAAAGTCTAAAGCTGCGCAGAACGATGCGCCTCAGAGCATATTGGACCTGTCTAAACCTTATGATGGCTTGCCTGAAGGCGGTCTTGCCGCTATGCTGCTCGGCAACAAGAGGAAAGCCATTGCGCTGGATGGGGATGATGAAGATGACACGGGGCCAAGACGACCTTCGTCCATGCCTCGTGCTATCGTCCGGAACGGAACAGATGGCCTTGAGCAACCGACGCTCGAGCCTCCGCTCAATGGTGTGGTATCAACGCCAGAGTATCTGCGGCCTGCCGTGCTCAACCCATCTATATCAATATCTCAGGTCCGGCTTGCGGTCCCCAAGATCCGCTCACATATCGTCCGCTCGCTCGAGCGCGGGGTGTTGCTCGAAAGCAGCGCAGACGACGCTACAAAATACCCCGAAAATGTCGTGCTGGAAGCCAGAAATCCAGTGGCGATTAGAGACCCGTCACACATCACAGCCACCAAGCGTGGTGCACTCTTATGGCAAGACTACCTGCCGAGAGCAGTGATCCTCGTTACTGGAAACAAAAAGTTCTGGGCTGCGGCTTGCGAGGACGGCAGCATCTACACGTGGACGCCAGCTGGTCGTCGCCTCATCAACGCGATGATCCTCGAGTCGCAGCCCGTCATCTTTGAGTGTCGCGACTCGTGGCTGCTATGTATCACAGCTGTCGGACTGTGCTATGTCTGGAACATCAACACGCTGTCATCGCCGCATCCTCCGGTTTCTTTAGGTCCGATTCTCGAACTCGCCATCAACTCATTGCAACCGCACGGCGCGATGCCCGCCCCGGGGGTCACGTCTGCACACCTAAACTCAAACGGCCATGTCGTCGTCACCCTCACCAATGGTGACGGGTACTACTACGCGCCAAATATGTACTCGTGGCAGCGCCTCTCAGAGTCCTGGTGGGCAGTAGGCAGCCAGTACTGGAACAGCAACGACTCGTCCATATCAGCGCTGCAGTCAACAGCCGTGGGACCTACGCTACCCGACAACAAGACGAAGAGTAAATCCCCGTCCGCCGAGCAAGAGCCACAAATCAGCGTCTCAGCAGGCATCATACCATACCTCGAGCGGCACACGACGAGCGAGTTCCTGCTCAAGGGCCGCGCGTACACGCTCCAGCGCATCATCAAGACTCTGCTATCGAAGGACGGTTTCGAAAGCTTCGAGTCCACCGTCAGTATCGCGCATCTGGAGAACCGCATTGCTGGTGCGCTGCAGCTGGGCGCCAAGGACGAGTTCAGGCTGTACCTGCTCATGTACGCAAAGAGGATCGGCGCCGAGGGGCTCAGGGGCAAGGTGGAGGAGTTATTGTCTAGTCTCCTCGGAGGCATTCTGAAGCCGAACGCGTCAGGGGAGGGCATGGATGTGGTGGAGACGGACCGGAAGGGTTGGTTCAGCAACGATGAGTTCATCTGCGGGTGGGATCGTAGGGAGTTGTTGAAAGGTGTTGCTATGATCCTTGGTACGTTTCTTCTTGTTCTTATCGTTGCCTTTCTTCCCTGCCGTCGCGCCTGCTTCGCTCCTCAGTCACTTTGGGGCAGTTGAAACCTAGAGAGTGCTCACGGCTAACGAATGATAAACAGGCAAGTTCAGGGAACTTCAGCGTATAACAGTGCAATACGCGCGGATTCTGGACCTCACCCTCGAAGCTGCAGATGATGACGATGTTTCTGAGGAAGAAGAGGATGAAGATGAAGACGAGGTCGAAGACGGCGATGGCGGAAGTGACGAAGAAATGGACTCTGCTGGCAAAACCAAAGACAAGGGCAAAGGCAAGGATGGTGACGGTGCTGTCGCGGATGGTGTCAAAAAGCGAAAAGCTGCGGCGAAGAAGAAGGATGAAAAGGACGCTGACGGGGACGAGGCCATGGCTGTGGAGCCTTGAGGAATACGCCTGCTCTAGTGAGCAATAGGATCAAGGATTCTTCGGTCCTTGCTGGCGGCTTGAGAAGTATGGCTCCTCCATAGGCGGGGAGGGTCCGGGGTTGCGCGGGGAAAATGCTTCGATATCATATCCCAACTTGGCGAATATACACGGGGGGCGAATGTGATCTCAGAATTTTTGCTTGTTTAAGAACAGATGAACGTCACAATTTTGTTGTCTGCACGTATCGCTTCCTTAGTGCAAAGGGCCCGGGAGGGGGGGGGGGGGTTCGCTATGGAGGAGCATATGGTTTCATGTGTATCTTGCCCTGTCCCTAAGGTATTCTGAGAGCTGAGGAGTACGATGTGAAGCTTTCCAGTCGGTGTGATTCAAGACATTCATTACGCTTGTGCTTCGGGGATGGTATTATTGTTACATCTTATCTTTTTTCTTTCTTGGTATAAGCCGTCGTTGTGTCTCGTCCTCTCAGCGTCGTCTTGTAGCTGCTCTGGCTTTTATTATCTTGTCGCCTTTCGTGTTTCTCGTGATATGCTGCTTGCTGGAGTATGGTAACCTATTTCCTCATAGTGATCAGTTAGCCCCCCGATTTGTGTCTTTCGAGTTGGGCTTCTAATGTTATTAATCTTGGTGAGGATTTTTTTATCCAAAAAAAACTTTTGAGGGGAAAAGGGTGTGCTGGCCTTTTCTGGTATGTTTTTTTGTGCTTGTACGTTTTACTCCTGATGCTTCTTCATCAGATTCGTGTGCTTGTGGCGTGGTATGTCGCGACTGCTGAATTTGCGGGCGGCTCTCCCCGTTTGGAATAAGACACCAAGATAGCACGTCGCCATCATCGTCGTCGTCGGAGGCGGCGGCGGACTTTGTCCTTTGAGGTTGTCAAGGTGTCATGTTACCCCCGAAGAGGTCACATACCTGGTTGCTGCTCGCATGTAGCTTCCTCCTGCAGAATTGCGTCTTGCCTGTGTGGTAATGGGCCGGCGGTAACTGGCGTGGTTTTGGTTCGGTTACTCTGTCTGCCCAAGCATGCTGTTTTTGTTCCCGTGGAGTTTTGAACTTTTTGCCCGATGGTGTGCTATTTCTCGCGCTATGGACTTTCTTCTGTGCCCAGGACTTCAGCATCGTCTCTGCTCTCCCATCAGAGTCCCCGTATCCTCTGAAGTGAGACCCAACCCTGCTCGGTAGCGATCGTTCTAGCAATGTCTGTAGCAAAGCTTGGTGTCACGTTTCGCTTTCTGCCATAGACTCGAAGTGTTCTTTTAGGTTCTCAGATCGGGACGAGCGACGAAGGGTGGCGGGGGAGGCCGCTCTGCTTGGGAAATGCTGGCTTTCAAACAGGGGACCATGTCATAGAGAATCATGAAGGCAATCTGCTTGAAAACACATCATGTCAGTGATAACCCACTTGAAAGAAAACACTGCTTCTGGAACGGGAGTTTCTTTGTATGATTTCGAGCATATTTGCCCAATAGCATGCCATACTTCATCCCCAAAGTCCAGTTTGGCAGACCTGCTCCGAGGAATAGCCCACGACCGTCATGGTAATAGTGGCGGAAGCTTGTCAATGAAGACAAATGCAACAACCGGCGGCCGTCCGAAAGAGTCTTTGCGTGAAGTTATTGGCTTGCGCAATTTGTCACCCAATTCTGTTCATTGTCTTTTGTCGCATCATTCTACCGTCTCCATTCCTCTTCTAGGCTTCGTCAACATTCATGTTGATTGAATATGCCATGAAGTTACCTAGTTGCTGGGGAGCAGCTCTTGCCCTCAAGCGTCGTGCTGTTGCGCGTGCTTGCCTCGAAATTATTGAGCTCTTGGCTGAGGTACGACTCGACTCGAAGAAGTTTCAGTTGGCGCTCTTGCTCATATGTGTGGAGGCCTGCCGTCACCTTTCAGCCACACGCGCCGAACTTGTGCGCAGTCACTTCTCGCTGCGGGTTCAATGCGATTACATCGCCAGATGGAAGCTTGAGCTGGCATTCTTCAAGAGTCCATATGACATGCAAGACATGCATATTGTGTGCAGCCAAAACGTACCCGCTTCGAGGCGGCACAACTTAGAGAGCGATGGAGCCAACGTGTAGGACCGGCCTACAGCTGGACACGACGTGATGCCACACTTCTGATCTACGGAAATAGCTGAGATATTCTCAAATCTGTTTGCGATATTCCGCTGCGTACTCGTCTTCCGGAAAAGTTGTCACCTACGCGGCTGGGAATCAGATAGCGTGCTCATGAGGCTAGTTCCATTATCCAGGTCATTTTCAAAATGCTCTCTATGCTCATCACACCTAAAAGGATTTGTACATACTTCCCAGGCGTCATGTCAATGGTGAAGATCATAGTGGCAATCTCCTTTGTAGCTGCGATCAACTCTCTGACTGTGATGTCAAGCAGTGGTTGTGGAGAGCGCCATCCTGCTTGGATTGGCCCTTACAAGGTCGTTGAGCAGATATCATGCATTTCACAGAGACCGAACTCGAAGAGATCGATCAACACCAGAGAACCCATGGCTGTGGCGGCATTCACGTAGGTGTATCAAATCCTGCTTTGCACTTCAACACGTTTGTTATCTACGACGATTGAGCTCAAGCGCGTCGTGGCGCAACTGGTCAAACGGGCTGCGCTCCTTCCACTGGCCTGAGGCACTCAACTCCTCTCACCTGGGCAAAAGGAACCCCCTCCCACACCTGAGTCCACTCTCTCCCCGACTGGAGGAACAATCTCACCTTCACCTCAGGCTAACCGAACACCCAACTTCCCCTCCTTTGCCCCATCAGCACACCACACTACACTCTTTGACATCGTCCCAGGACGATCTCGACAACCTCGTGGCGCAAACACCTTTTTCGACATCGTCGTCAACACGACCACAACTACAGAGAGCCACTTCCCTCAAGGCTTCGCCGAGATGGTTCCGGCAGTCCCTCATCACCGCCGCGGGACCGGCGGCGACGGCGGATTGCCTCCGCACACCGCAGGCTTCAATTGTTCCTCGACGGCAATCCCCGGCAACACCAACAGTGTCACTCCTGAAGTTCGTGGAATGCAGACTTTCAAGAGTCCTCCCGGCGGCAACAACTTGTCCTACAAGCAATCAGTCGCAGAGGCAACTACTCCGATTGAGCAGAAAGATGTCCGCATTCCATCCTGGGCCTTCGTGTTCAGTCTGTCATTGTTCGCGCGGAAGCTCAGGTAAGCTCCGCCCTATTGCTACAGAGGCCAAGACACTCGAGCCTGACAGCTTTTGGATTTTCTCATATGGTTAGGCGTTTCTTGTTCAACAAGAAAACTGCCGTTTTGACCTTGGCGATGCTCGCCATCTCAGGTATGCTGTGGCTCATCCAGTACGAGGCGGCCATCATCAGCCCTTTGCCTAGTCCCTCGAGGGATGCCGATGTCTTTATTCTTGACAAATACCTCCCTCCTATCCCCGAGCTTCCCGGTTTGTCTGAGGAAGCCCAAGAGCAGGTCGGCGTCGACGAGATCAAGTGGCTTCGTGATTACACGTTTCTTGAGCCTGAGACTCTTCCTCCACGCACTCTCCAATCTCTGCTTGCGACACGCCCCAAGGCAGTTTTCGTCTCCCTGGTGCGTAACTCTGAACTGGAAGATATGCTCAGCAGTATCAAGCAAGTGGAGTCTCGCTTCAATGGTAAGCTCACGCACCACTACGACTGGGTGTTTTTCAACAACGAGCCTTTCACAGACCATTTCAAGGCCAGTGTCGGCAATGCTACATCTGGACGATGTTTTTTTGAGACCATTCCTGAGAATCATTGGTCGACTCCTGAATGGATCGATGAGACGCGCTTTGGCGTTGGTCGAGAGTTCATGGGAAGCATTGGAGTGGGCAAGTCGTGGCTTGAGAGCTACCATCACATGTGTCGTTGGAACTCGGGCCTTTTCGCTTTGGAGGATCGTCTCCAGGACTATGATTACTACTGGCGAGTTGAGCCTGGCGTAAGTGAATGCCCAGAGGTAGAGTTGAGGACTCATCGTGACATCGTGCTGAGCCATTTTAACGCAGGTGAAATTCACGTGTGACATCAACTATGATGTTTTCCGTTTCATGAGAGACAACAAGAAGGACTACGGCTTCAATATGGCGATCCTTGACGATGCACGATCATTCCCTTCCCTCTAGGACCGGACGAAGAATTTTCAGCATCAACACCCGGAAATGATAGACGGAGCTGCCGACCTTGCTTGGCTCCTTCACACCCGAGAGGAACTCAAGTCCAGTCGTGTGCCTGAAGGCATGGATAAGGACCTCGAGGAAGACGCAGAGGTGTACAACAATTGCCAGTTCTACTCGAACTTCGAGATTGGCTCACTCAACTTCTTCCGTGGACCCAAGCATCAGGCCTTCTTCAACCACCTCGATCAGGCTGGTGGCTTTTATTATGAACGATATGGCGACGCTCCTGTTCACACTCTAAGTGTCTCTATGTTCATGCCCAAAGGTAACACTTGGTTCTTCCGCGACATTGGCTATGCTCATGGTCTTTGTGAGCAATGCCCTCCTCATGCAGGCGACATGGCAATCTCTCCAATCGGCGAGAAGGGTCTTGATATTAGGCAACACGGTGTACCTTCGGAATATCATCGGCTCAAGCAGACTGCAGCCAGAGGTATGAAAGAAGCGGAAGGTATTCCCGCCCCTCAGTGTGGTTGCACCGCCACCACCCTTGACGAGAACTTCACCAAGCTTGTGCCTTTCGAGTCGAAGCAGAAAAAGCCAATGGATTCTTGCATTCGACGCTGGCTTGGCAGACTATATCTCCTTCCAAATCTCACGAAGAGGCCCCTCGCCGAAGCTATCCAGGCCGGCAGCGACGGTTACGGTGACTGGCCAATTCAAGGTATTGAGGATAAACCTTACGTCGCAAAGGAGGAATAGGTCATCCGAGACGAGGAAGACCTGGTCGATGAGGATGAGTGAACAGAAACATGCGCAACAAGAGTTGCAATCGTCAAGCCGAGCTTAAGTCACAAATTTGCAGCAGAACAACTGGACTCTGCTGTTTTGGGTTGTCTGCCCCGTTGAAGACTTTTCCTGGCGCGCAGTATGCCTTACTATGCATTATTCCAGTGTTCACGGTCAAGTAGACAATGTATCTAGGACTCCAAGTAGCTTGTAGGCAACAGCAAGGTCCCCAAATATCGTTCGTGCCAGTGCTCATCGTGAGATGTTTCCCATTTGACCTTGGCCTTTTGTCATTGTCAATGTTGTTAGTAGTGGCCGACGTGGTGCTGTCTTCCCCGCATTTTCCCAACTGGGCACATAAACAGGGATCCTGCATGTCAGGTTCCTCGGCATCTCTTGCTCAAACACCTCCAACTCCGCGTTCTGGCTGATGTACCAGGGGTAGTGCGTCGCTGATAGGCCGTCAACAGCTTTCCGAAACAGTGAGGCTGTGCTGATTTCTCGCTCCCAGCGGTAGTTTAGCAAAAAGCAGCGTCATTCGCTGCTCGGGGCTTTTTTGATCAGCGTGGCAATGCTCAGCTGTCACTGCAAGGGCGGCGAGGCGTGACGCAAGCTTTATTATATGTATTCCACCCTTGCTTGCGTGCTGTTTCACCGGCCGGCCCGTCCGTGAAAAAAGAGAGAAGGTTCCCCAGAGAACCCGCTCATTTCATCATCGTGAACGGGACGACGACTACGAGCACTATACGACTTCTTCAGCCCGGCATTAAATTTTGGTGACAAACCGGATATCACGACAAGTGACTGAGCAACCAGCACACACACACACACACACATATATATATATACACACACAATATGCTTCGTCCAACGCCTCTCCTCGCGGCCGCCCTCGCCCTGTCCCCTCCCATCCTCGCGACGTCCAGCCCGGACGCCGCCGCCGTCGTCGCGGCCGAGCCAGCGCGCGCCGTCCGCGCCGTCCAGCCACGCCAGACCACCGACCCTGGTGGCGACAACGGGTCGCCGCCACCGCCAGACAACCTGCTCTCCGGCCTGTTGGCCCTGGCCGGCGAGTTCGACCTCACGCCGTGTCTGCCCGGCGCGCTGGGCCTGGTGGGCGAGTTGCCGCCTATCCCGTCGGGACTGCTGAACAATGATGTTATTACCCAGGTCCTGGAGCAGACGACGCTGGCGTCGGACCAGGTTTGCAGTTTTACGATTACAGGGACGGAAGGGGCGCTGGTTACTAGGTAAGCCCTGTCTTCCCTTTTCCGGTATACGCACATATATATATATTTAAGTTCGCGCGGTGGAAAGGGCTCTGGTTTCTAGGAGTTTAGTCGGTGTCTTTTCTTCCCTGGAGGGTCTTGAGAGGCGGTGATGACATATCAATCACTTCACTTCACTTCACTGACACGATATGCATGGGTATACTTGTAGTTTCCTCCCCACGTGGTACAGCTGGTACTCGGCCCACTCGTCCACCATAAGCGAGATTATCTCGCAGTACGGGTGCACCAGGGCGACGGACCTGGTGCACACGGTCGAGGCGTACGAGACCTGTCCGGCCGTGTCGGGGATCATCGCCAGCGGTATCACGGCGTCACCTGCGAGCTCGACGACGACCGGCGATAATAGTGCCGGGGCATCATCGTCGCCGACGTCTGCTGCCACAGCCGCCGCTGACGCTCCGCCGAACGCCGCGTCGGGGCTGAGGGCGGATGGGGTTGCTGTCGCTGTCGCGCTTGTAGCGTGTGTCCTTGCTGCTGTTGCGCAGTGAGGGGTGGACAAAAGACCGGTGGCAGATAAATATGGAGTGGACGTCAGGATCTCGTGGGGATGAAGAGACTGGCCAAGCGGTCACAGAAGCATGTAGGAGGGCAAGAATTGTTCGTTAAACTTCAAGGCACCCGGCGGGCGGTGGAGAAGGTGTCGTCGAAATTGGCGTCGTAGTGGGAGCGCGCCACATGCGGGACGAAGATGCAGGATAATTGCTCCAGCTTTTCTCGAGCTGGCAATTGAACAGAGTATGAAATAATTGAGGGTGCTTCCAAGCACTGGTGGCGCTGCTTGAGTAGCGCCCGTTGTTCCTGGTGATCTGTGGAGCGCAGTGTAACCACGGGATGGGACTTTGACCGTTGTCGTTTTCCATTTTGTGCCCCCGGTCACGGCCTTTGGCCCTTTTGGACCTGGGAGCCGCTGCAGGCTATAACCCATTCTTGCTAGGATGGTCACCGGGTGATGCCCGACTTTTATCTGAATTCTGCTTAGTCGCGCTCTGGGCGGAGTATTTTGCGGTGGTGAATTTCACGAGGGAAATTTGTCGAGTCCGTGATGCAAGCCACATGGCGCTCGCGCCACGTCCCAGACACTCGGGACTCGATTTGCTGCCGATCTGAATTGAATGTGGGCGCATGGGTATGAGCTGGACCGCGCCAGGGGGTGATGTTGGCACTTGGTGAGACAGTCTGAGAGATAAGTCGTGCGCTTGTGTGGTAAGTCATTCCGAAGATATAGGATAGTGTGCGAACTTTGCTGTTATTTTGTTTTCCCCCATCTCACCTCGCGTGGTGCTGTGTAGACTGGAAGCTGTGTCATGATGATGTCAGCCAGCCCTAGAGAATTTGGGTTGGATCCGTCGGGAAGGGGGCTGGGATCGAGACATGGTTTCAGTAGGAAGGTTTTGCTTCTAGATGCGAAAAGGAATAATACGGCGCGGGCACCCCGGGGCTTTTGGCGCACACGAGTGTACCTTGAGGTAGGGAGCTTTCCTACTAAGGCTGCTCACCGCATTGTCCGGGGTGAATGAGGTCGTGGGATGGCAGGACGGACTAGGGGACAAAGGCCGATGGTGGCGGCAAATGCAAGATGGGCGCTGGGGATTAGAACGTTTCGAGGATCGTGAGGGGCGCCGGCGGAAGAAGCGGCATCTTCCGACGCTGTCCTTGTGGCTGGACGAGCCCCTGCTTGTGCGTCTCGCGCTGCTCCACTGCCTGCCTGACAACGGACGGGTCCGGGCAGTGTCATGGTCGCGTCACGATTCGGCTGGTGGTGGTGGTGGTGGTGGTTGAAGACATTCGCTGTTTGGTGCGGCGGCTCTTTGCAGTACAGGACAGTACAGTAGGTAGAAGTGAAGATCCAAGTCGGATCCGAAAACCTCGAGGCAACAAGCTGGGATGGATGGCCTTGATTCGGTAGGCTGGCTGGCTGGTCGGTGAAGTGGGATAGAGATGCCGCAGGTCACGCCTCGTCTGCGGCCACCACGTGCGCTATTCTTATTCTTATCTTATTCTCCTGGCATCGGCTAAGCCAAAGATTGTCAATGGGCCATCCATACTAACCCCAGGGACCCGCGGCCTTTGAGCGTGGCTTGCGTCGGAGCTGCCTCGCAAGGCGTTCAGCCCCCAGAAGCGTGACCAGGTCGACGTCAACGTGAGGCAACGAAGGTACTTGCTGTTACAGATACATCCATGCGACGAGGAATCTGTTAGTCTGTTGTGTGCTGTGTGTCCACATCCGACTACCGTCTGCCGTCTTGTGAGAGGGAGCCTCACGATCCCTCACTCACCCCCAGACCCAGCACGAGTAGCTGCGAAGTCGCGACCAACAACGACAACAAGACCTGCCTATCGCAACTGTCTATCGCAACTGTCTATCGCAACTATCTATCGCAACTGTCGATCGCAAGGCACTGACTTATCAGCCCAGCCCTCCAGGGCCGCCTGCTTCCCTGGTCCGCGCTGTCCCTGAGCGGCGGGCCGGCTGTGCAGTCGAGCTGCCGGGCAAGCACACCAGACTGGACTTGCTGCTCAGGCGCACCCCCACCATCGTCACCAGCTGCTGCCCTCGTCCTGGTCCTGCAGCTGTCTGCGCGGGCCGTCCGTCCATCGTCTCTGCTGCTGCTGCCTCTCCCGGCCCGCGCCCCAGGCCTCCATCGTCGCCGCCTCACCCTTCATCATCGTACCAGACAGAGGTCGCTGCTGCCCACGCCAGGCCACATGCATTCTCCTGCGTCGCGCGTGCTTGTCGTGTCGTTCTCGCCCGACACCCAGCCTTCCAGGGCTGCAGACGCATGCGCCCATGGCTGCCCTCTCGCCCTCGGTCTACGACGCCGGTCCTGCTGCCCATGCCGGCATGCTTCTCCTCGACCCTGAGCAACAGACCTCGCTGGCCGAGTTCAACACTCTCACCATTGTCCAAGTCCTCGACCAGGATTCCCGCCCAACTTTCGTCATTGACCTCGACCCAGACGAGTCCATCACCGTCGGCGCCTCTCGCATCGCCCCAATCTTCTGCAATGCTGCCCTCCGCTCCCACGAGAAGCTCGCAGACATCATTGTCGGCAGCGACGATGTTGAGCTTCCTGAGCTCTACGAGCAGTTCACTGCCTGGGCGACCGGCGTCACCAGATTCGACGACTCCAAGGATGTCTTCCCACTCTCCTTTCTCTTCAACGGCATGCTCTGGACCGGCTCGACAGTGAGGCGTCGGTGGAGACTTATCAGCGGCAACCTCCTCAGTGCCAGTGCCAATCCGCGTGATATCCAGCTTCTCGCCGGCGGTGCATCCCCCAAGCTGGAAGCAAAGACCGCAAAGGCAAGCAGTCTTGTGGCAGAAGATCTCTCTACCGTGCCACCTCAAAGTCCCAGGGGCAATGCCCGCCACAAAACTGCCGATGCTGGGCCCGTGGCTTCGGATCCTGCTAATACTGCCTCAATGGACAAGTCGACGGAGCCGGTCAAGCCCTCTGCGGGCGGCACTGTCACAAGCTCAAGTGATACTGGGACCACAGCTTCCTCAAAGCGTCTCTTTCTCGCATCACCAGACAAGGCTGTGGCAGACTGGACTGCAAAGGTCACCACTGGCTACCTCACACCTCACGTGGCCTTTGCCAGAAATTTCGATTGGGGCTCCACGCCTCTCGGTCCCATGAGTGGCTGGTCTGCAGAATTCCGCCAACTCGCCAACCTTGTCATGAACAATCCACACCCGGCTGCCATCTTCTGGGGGCCAGACCTCAACATGTTCTACAATGAGGCCTACGCTAAGGAGGTAGCCGGCAACAAGCACCCCGGTCTCATGGGAACAGGCTTTTCTGGACCATTTGCCGAGCTGTGGGAGGCTGTGGCACCGCTTTTTGCCGAGTGCGCTCGCACCGGTATAAGTATTCGCAAGGAGGACGACTACCTGCCAATTCACAGACATGGGTTCCTGGAGGAGACATTCTACTCATGGTCATGGACACCGCTATACGGAGGAACCAGGAAGATCCTAGGCTTCTACAACGCTCCATTCGAGACCACTCAGGCTGTTCTTCACCATAGGCGGACACAGACTGTGAACAGGGTTGGAACGGCCGTGTCGAGAGCCAAGACACTGAAGCAGTTCTGGAAGTTCATACTGGATAGTCTGGAGGAGAATCACTTCGACGTGCCTTTTGCATTATTATACTCTGTAGGAGATGGGTCTGAGGAGGATCTATCCTCCGTGTCGTCTGGCAGCACCATGTCACGCCGATCGTGTTTCTTCGAGGGTGCTATCGGCATCCCGGATGGTCATCCAGCAATCCCCAAGCAGTTGGACCTCAAGCGAAGCAGCGATGGATTTGTGCCAGCTTTCCGAGACGCTATGCGGACGCGGGAACCGACTCTGCTCCACACGCGTGATGGCACACTACCAGAGTCGTTGCTGGAGGGTATTGAATGGCGTGGTTTTGGTGACGCCTGCAAGGATGCCATCATATTTCCCATCAGACCAACAAATGGTGAGCTTGTGATGGCCTTCCTCGTCGTTGGTTCAAACCCTCGCCGCCCATACGACGACGAATACAGATCCTTCACGACGATCCTCAACCGTCAGTTGGCGACCTCGCTAGCTTCATTCATGCTATGGCAAGAGGAGGTTCGCCGCAGTCGAGATGCCGCTGAGGCAGCCGCGCTCGAACAGAAAGAGCTTGAGCAACAGTTGGCACTGCAGACTAGTCGTCTGAGACGTATGACCGAGCTGTCGCCGCAGGGCATGTTCCTCCTAGATACTGAAGGAACATTGCGCGAAGGCAACGATCGATATTTCGAGATGACTGGGCATCCACGGGACCAGCTACACGAAATGTCCTTCCTTGACCAGATTGATCCGCGTAGTGTGTCCGACATGGAGATTGGCTGGCGAAAATTGACCGAGCAGCGTTTGCCATGGTCAGGGGAACTGCTTATGAAGAAGGTCCTCGTGCATCCAGTAGATCTCGAGGGTCAAGAGATCGACTACTGGGTCTTTCTCACAGCAATCCCGGACTATGCTCCGGACGGATCGGTCCGCTCTATCATGGGATCATTGATCGACGTGTCAGAGGTCAAGTGGGCACAAAGCGTGCAGAACCGCAGGTTGCTGGAGGCAGAGGAGACACGCCGACAGCAGAACGAGTTCATCGACATAACCTCTCATGAGATGCGTAACCCCCTTAGTGCCATATTGCAATGTGCCGACGACATCTTGTCTACATTGCAGCAGCACCAAACCGAGTCGAATCCGCCACCGCTAGATGCCATTCGAAGCTGCCTGGAGGCTGCCCATACCATCTCGATCTGTGTGCAACACCAAAAGTCCATCGTGGATGATATCCTCACAGTGTCGAAGCTGGACTCCAACCTCTTGGTGATCACGCCCGTCCCTGCTCAGCCAGTGCAGGTGGTGAAGCGTGCGCTTAAGATGTTCGACCCTGAACTTCAAGCCAAGGACATTGAGATGACGTGCGAGGTGCAAGACTCGTTCAATGCGCTTGGGGCCGACTGGCTCCTCTTTGACCCGAGTCGAATTCTACAGATTC
This sequence comes from Microdochium paspali, assembly GCA_031142775.1. Taxonomy (NCBI): domain Eukaryota; kingdom Fungi; phylum Ascomycota; class Sordariomycetes; order Xylariales; family Microdochiaceae; genus Microdochium; species Microdochium paspali. Next base: position 2,558,736 of record JAVBIV010000006.1, read on the forward strand.
TCATCAATCTGGTCACCAACGCTATCAAGTTCACTGCAGGCTCGCCAAAGCGGGCCATTACCGTGTCTGTTGGCGTAAGTCGCGAGGCCCCGCTCTTCACTGGCATACCAAACTTCTTGTACATTCCGCCCAAATCGCAGAACTCGCAGGTGACGAACGGTGATAATTGGGGCGAGGGCGAAGAGCTTTTCTTGCGATTCAAAGTCCACGACACAGGCTGCGGTCTCACGCCAGAGGAGGTCAAGGTACTCTTTCAGCGCTTCTCACAGGCTTCGCCGCGCACCCATGCAGTATATGGCGGCAGTGGACTGGGTCTGTTTATCTCTCGACAACTCGCGGAGCTACACGGTGGACAGATTGGAGTGGCGTCCGAGGCTCAGCGTGGCAGCGTCTTTGGCTTCTTTATCCAGGCACGCCGCACATCACCACCCACAGACGGAGCCGGGTCCGGACCGATGGATCTTGTGCTGCCGATTGAGCTAGACCTGGGTGGCGGTGATTCGCTTAATCAGCCTGTGGCCCCTTTACGCCAGGACGTCGCGGGCACGACACCGGGTGCTGATCTCGTCGCCTCCAAAGCCGGCGCACAGTTCGACCCCGAGGAACTCGAGGTTCTCGTTGTCGAGGACAACTTGGTCAATCAGAACGTGCTGGTGAAGCAGCTTCGGAAGTACAAGATGGGAGTGAGTGTCGCCAACGATGGTCTCGAAGCACTTGCGTTCCTCGAGGGAACAACCTTCCGCCTGGGCGAGGGCGGCCGCCGCCTCTCGGTGATTCTGATGGATCTTGAGATGCCCAATATGGACGGGCTCACGTGCGTGCGTGAGATTCGCAAGATGCAGGCTTCAGGCGTCATTCAGTCTCACGTCCCGGTCATTGCAGTCACAGCCAATGTACGGGACGAACACATTGCCATGGCGAAGAACAGTGGCATGGACGATGTCGTCTCGAAGCCGTTTAGAATACCGGACTTGTTGAAGAAGATTGAGGTTCTACTTGCAGACCTGGCAACAAAAGAGCAGGTGGCCAGTACGACGTCAACTTCGGCCACCTCTACAACATCACTGGCACAGACTGTAGCCAGCACGAACGCTGGCGTCCAGACGGAGCCGGGTATCGCTAGAAGCGACCTCACTCGAATGCATACCGTATGAAGTGGCGCGTACACAGCTCGCATGACCTGGCGTATTGATTTCTTTGCAAGATCAGGTTCGCTTATTTTGGTTGGCTCGGCGCACGTCTGGCGTTTTCCATTTCTACGGCTTGGCTTCCTCGCTGGTTTTTGTGATTAGCACGGGCATGTTTGTATCGTCACGACGAATAGCACAATTTTTGGGGGAAAGAATTTATCACATTTCAATCTGCTGGGGAAACGATCGGATCACTCAGGAGGAACAGAATTATTACAGAAGTCACTATCAACATCACGGTCACGCAAGTCATAGACAGGGAAAGAGCTTTTCTTCATGTAATCATTCGTTTTTGTGACTGCCTCTACTGTACCAGAGATGGCGGATAGAACAAGATAGACAAGGCTTTGTTTCGTAGACCAAGCAACCAGGACATATCACATCTAGACAAAAAGAAAATGAAGAAGAGAAGGCAAAGGAATAATTCCTCTCTGCACACTTTTCATCCAGATTCTTCCAAGTCTCGTTGACCTTCCCGGTCCTTGTGTGATGAGATGGCATGCTTTATGCGTGTCTTTACAATCATCCTGGCTTTTTTTTTCTTCTCCCAACGCCAATCATTAAGAGAAAACGCCGTTGTGTTCCCCACAAGATGTAGCTGGCTTCGCGAAGTTCAACCCGTGACAAACTAGTCAAGCCATCTCGCGTTTTCAACCCTCAAACAAACTCCTGAAGCTCGACACCTTCTTCTCCATTAACATCTCCCAGTGATGCCCGGGAAGTTTTAGTGCCAGCTCTCTGGCGACGCGGTGAGACGAAGAGATCCCACTGTTGCTCCTGCTCCTGCCAATCTCCTTGACCGCTCTGACTCCGACTGCGAGGAGCAGCAGCAGGTCGAGGACGCGAGGGGAAGAAGAGGATCTCAGAGCCTCTTCCTCCAGCGACACCACTTGTATGTTCAGTAGGAACGACCACGTCGGAAGGCCCCTTTGTGGTGGTGATGGTGATGGAGGAAGGACTAGGGTAGCCGGCGTCACTACCGCCGCTGCCGCTGCCGATGACCGTGGACGAGCCGTACGAGGTATATGTGTCGCTGCGCTTCCTAGTTGCGACCTTGCTGCCTTCATCTTGGCTGCTGTCTCGCTCTAGTCCGCCGGCTGAGTCTCGGGGTGCTACTGCTCCTGCTGCTGCGGTGGCGGCGGGGGTGTAGGCAAATCGGGAGAACGTCGTGGCTGGGAAAGTCAGGGCCGACGGACCGGGAGTAGTAGTCGAGGTTCCGTAGCTATATGTTCCCCTGCGCGAGCGGTACCGGTTCTGGTTGTGGTGGTGGTGGAAGGGGGTTCCGCTCGGTCCAGAGCTGGCTTCTTGGGCTTGCGAGGTCGGACCAGTGGTGCTGAGGGCGATGCCGATGCCGTCTCCGTCTTGGGAGTGAGCGTGTTGTTGTTGCTGCTGCTGCTGCTGTTGTTGTTGATTCTGCTGCTGTTGTTGATTCTGCTGCTGTTGTTGATTCTGCTGCTGGGACCGATGGGCTGCGGCTCCGCGGTGCCGGAACGTCACGGCGCCGGCCCCCACCGGTGCCGAGTCGAGGCTCTGCAGCTCGTACGAGCTGGTGGCGGTGTCGATGTACGCCGGAGGCAGGGGCCGGGTGCAGGTCGCGGGATCGGTGATGCCGAGGACGTTGTAGGTCTGCGGGTCGAACATCTCGGGGCTCGTCGGGCGCCACTCTGGGACCGGCCCGGCCTCGAGGTCGGGCTCGTCGGAGCCCGGGTTGTGGTCCGTGGTGAAGTAGAGGTGATCTGATGCGAACTGCGTGTTGTTATTGTTAGTGGCTGTGTTGATCTCTGGAGACTTGTCGACTTGTATCCGCGTGAGACCGGTGCGGTAGGGGCATGTACAATCTCCTGTGGCTTGTTGCTGTCCCTCGAAAGGCGCAGGCGAGCGGAAACACGATTCGTCATGGATCACTGGTGTGAGCCAGGACCGGAGCTCGACGTTGTCGTCGTAGCCATCCTGGCGGCTCGGTCCTGCTTCTCCTCCTCCTGCTGCTGCTTCCTGTCTGCCGTCGGGAGCTGGCTCTCCGCGAAGGGCAGCGGCCGCGGCACGATCTTGCCTCACAGCTCTCTCAGCACAGCCGTTTCGACAGCGGAGATTGTTACGTGGGCCGTGGCGGGGGCAGGCAGTCGAGGAGGTGAATGACCCGGCCTGGGCCGCCAGCATGTCGTCCTCGTCTGTGGCGTCACGGTACTGGATCATGCAGGTCAGGATGGTGTGGAAGGTCACAAGGACGAGGAGGACGACGACCCAGAACGACGTCAAGAACAATGTGTGGTTCCATGCTTGAAGTTGTGCGTCCGTCATGGTGTCGACCCCAGAGCATGCGGCGATGAAGGATGCGAGCCATCTCGGGAGAACGGGGAGAATAGGCGTTGTCTGGCTTTGGACGGCGAGTGACATCGTGAGGATGGCATGTGTTATGGTTGATGATGGTGGCTTGGTTCTTGGGAGGGGGGAGGGTGTGATGATTGACCGCGACCAGTGTTTGGCTCGTAGACTCGAAAGCTTGGCGAAGGTGAAGCTGGAGCCTTGATCCTGATCAGTGTCTTGAGAGTGTATTGGTAAGTTGTGTCGATAAGGTGGTGGTGATAACTTCGGTTGAGGTTGCGACCCGGGTCAACACCAACTGGGTTGTGAGTAGATACGACTGACTGGCTTGTAGTCTTGGTCAGCAGAGGGAAGCGACCCTTATCGTTCGCACAATCTCGAACTGAGAAGTCGGTATATTGATCGGATCTTTCTTGTCCTCCGTGACGCGGAGGAACAATGGAGCGCGGTGTTGATGAGGGTGCAGAGCCCGAGACTTTCTGGCAGTATCAAGATTGTCCACGACCCCGCTCGAAGGTTGAATGAGACTTGGTGCCCGAGAGAGAGGATTTTCTGAATCGAAACTTTTGGCCATGTAAGTGGAAGCGGGACTGTGCAGAGGAGTGGTCGTTCTGGTGACCGTAGCAACGAGGAAGACGACGGCGGCAGTGGGCAACACTTCGAGCCTGTACCTAGCACTTGCACAGCGACAGAACTGGAAACGGTATCACATAGAGTGACCAGCTCACATCAGATGAATCACTTTCATTGGCAAGATACGGAGAACGCTGGATCCCCGGCTATGTCTACAACTCTCTGCCCTCGTCGGCTCCGCTGAGCACAGAATCATATCGAAAAGTATGCTGTGCTGCCACTCGGCTGGCATGCGGGACGACGTTGCGCTTTCCCAACCGCAGCCAAGTCTTCTTCAAGGGTGCGTGCATTCCAAGACATTTACCATTAAAGTCTCTACATATAGTTAGTCCAGCGCGTCCCACATGAGGCGTTGTCTGCTCAGGCATCGCCAGTTTGCCTTGCCGATGTCAAGTGGGTCACGAACCACGAGGGCTGTCAGTAACACCACCAGCCACGAGCATTCCAGAGAAACATGTTGGCTGATGAAAGCCGTCGCCTCGTTTTCAGCTGCAAAAAGTCTGCAGAATACGAATGGAAAACTTCGATGGCAAATACAGTGGCAAGATACGTGCACACGCAGACCTCGGCCCGCTGAGGTGGTCGTGAGGAAGCGGAAGCCCTGGTCAGCTTCGCGACAACTATATTGAAGCCACACTCGCCAGTATTGGCAACCGACGTCTCCCGAGCGGTTGAACGAATCGCCCATATTCTGCCAAGAGACCGCTCCGAGTTGAAAAAGTGCTCTGCAGCCTGCGCCGTCACTCAGGTGGTTCTGCAAAAAGAAAAAAAAAAAACAGAAATTTGGCCAACCTCGCAGCAGCCAGATGCCAACGCTGCGGCATCACACTATTGTCAGCACCGGCAAAGGAGCATAACTTTTCCAGTCAAGCTATCAGATATACTCTTTGGGGACCGTTTCAAGAAAAAGAGAAAAAGGGTCATCGGTATCCTGCTTTCACGAGCAGCTCAATCTCGCAGATCCTGCTTGACTCAATGTCGCAACACCCCAGAGCTTTCTCGAGGCACATCGATGGCAGGTATACGCCCAAACGCAGGGGCCAGATGCCGCTCAACATGCGACCAGCTGCACGCAAAAGTCGTCTCGGGCCCACGCTCTCTTCCACCTCAGTCTAGTCGCCAACTTGTGGCCCGGAGGCCGATTGAGATAACAGGGTATATCAGACGACAGTGTCTAGTCTTTTGTTCAATGCGTGTTCGTTCATGGCGTTTGAGCGTCAGATTTTATTGCCACCGCTCGAATTGAGAGCGAGTAGAATCTCTCTGGTCGTCAAGCGGCGAACGATTCACCGCCATTCGGTCGATTTGGTAAGTACTCGGGATCATTAGCATCTTCTCGAGTTGGGCACCAGATCTCGCATTATTGCTGGGAAGGACAGATCCGCCTACCTAGATATTTACTCTCATATATATATATACGCATATCCCTCAAGAAAACGTCACACCTTTCACTTGAAAAAAAGAAAAAAAAAAAAGTGCTACGCATACCTGGCAGTGACCGCTCGAGATCACAGCACATACAAATCTAGCCCTCGAACAGTGAGACACAGATGCCGTTACAACCCGAAGAGAAACGATCCAACACCATGCGCTCCTTCTTATATGCGAGCTCGCAACGGCAGCGGACGGGTTTTTCGATATTACATCCCCCCCCCCCCAACCACTGACATCCAAAACAGGGCTTTCACGTTCAAGATGGAGAGGATAGAGGAAGAACAAATCCAGAATGAGGCAAAGGGAAATCAAAGGGAGACGACGGGTGTCAATGCAGGCGTGTAAGCACGGCACCATGGGGGACTGTTTTAGTTGAGTGTTGTATGACATGGGGATTGTCAATAAGCCAATACGGGATTAGAGAGAGAATGACGATCCCCGGCAGAGTGAAAGATGGATGATCACACAAATTGATTAAAAGAACGGCCAACTACGATACGGGTGGCAATCAAAGCAGTGTTTAGTGTTTTGTGGATGCTTATGATGTATTATAGACAGTTCATAGCTAAGACAACAAAAATAAAACTTTAAAAAAAACTCCATGCGCGAAGAAAACACCACCGCTTCTTTCCGAGACAAAGGATGAGGGATACATGCTGGCGATACGTGCAGAGTGAAGGATCGTGTGCACGCTGGGAGCGACGTGAACAGTGTACGTGAGGTTCAGTAATCTTGGGGGATTGTGGGTAATTAAGTGAAAAAGAATGCGTGCTTGCTCCTGATCAGCCAGAGAGCTGAGTCGTTGCGTTGTGTGGTCGGATAAGATTGAGTACGTGGGCGAGGAACCCAGCAGGGTATGAACCATGCACACAACGACGACAGCGATAGACGGATGGGTGAACACGCTTGCATGTTTACATCGTGCTTTCAGTTCCTAACTAGATTAGCCTTGGAAGCTACACCACAAGAAGGAAAGCAAAGTGCCTGCTGGGGGTGATGTGTATAATGATGTAATGCACAGATCTCCGTGGGTTGTCCAATCTCTCTCTCTCTCGCTCTCTCTCTCTCTGTGATAAATGAAGGGGTTTCGGGGTAGTGATATATCCTCCAACCTTCCAACGACGGGATGCTTCCATATTACAGCATTTACAAAAAGAAAAACAAATAGTGAAACGTTTCTCATTTCCCACAACCACCACCCAACACCAGCGAGGCCGGCCTCATTCAATGAGAGCTTGGAGGCTGTGTGGTGATGGCGGTGGCTGCTTTTATCCTCCGATGGGGTGAATTTGGGTCGGGTGAAGCTCCTTTTGCTTTACATGCCGTCGCTAAGGAAAGGGGGAGAACGCATCAGAATACATGCTTCAAGTAGCGTTCTCATGATGCTCATCTCGGTGGGTAGGAGAGGAGGTGGTAGTGCGTGTTGGCATAAAGACCATAAATGAGACAAAAAGTCGCATTTAAGCGGTATCCCTTTGAAAGCGTATCAGAATGAATGACAAAGTATTTGGGATACATTGGAAATCAGAGAAGAGAGAGAAGGGAGAGCCGCGAAGAGAATGCTAGGACTAAAAGCATGGTATCTGCGAAAGACACAAGTGCAGCCACGGAGGCTGTCTGCGTTGGAGGCTCATGGGGTACATGGGTGCAAGGGGGGGTTAGAAGGGGGAGAGAAGGGTTGTACTCACAGCAGAGCAAGTTCCAGATCACCGTGGATTCTGGCCTTAAGGGTGACCTCAACCTCGAGGTTGAGATCGAGACGAAGACGGAGGGTGTCGCTCTTGCCGCTGTCACCGCCGCCGCCGCCGCCAGCGATGCCACCGAGAGCACCTGTGGCACCACCGACAAGGCCCTGAGCAGTCTGGCCAGCACCACCGCCAAGGAGGCCATCAGTCACGCCGCCGAGAGGGCCACCACCACCGCCGAGAAGGCCACCACCGCCCTGCTGCTGCTGCTGGACCTGTTGCTGGCGACGACGCTGTTGCGGAGGCTCGGGCGCCATGTCCTCCTCGCTCTCATAGGTATCAGACATGACGGCGTTCTTGGCCTGGGACTTGCCGCGACCGCGGCTGCGGCGGCCTCGGGAGCGGGAGGCTCCTGCTGGACTCTGGCTCACAGACGATGACATTTTGCGTTGTTGAGTGTTGGCGAATGTGGTTGTTGTGGACGAAGGAAAAATGAGACAACGTTCTCAAGTGACTAGAGGTACAAAAGTGATCAAAAAAGGGGTCTATGGATCACGGATGGTTTTGTTATAAACGACGTAGTGCTTGAAAATCAGGGCCACAGAGGCAAGATACCATGAACAGTCAATTCAAGTAAGTAAGTAACATCATCCCAACCTTGCTTGGCAACAGTCTTTCCGATCTCTGGTGGCAAGTACCTCGCACAGAGTCGTCGAATGCTCTCCACCGTGAATCAAGGAAGGCAGCGGCGATGGGCAAGGGGGTTTCCCTATGGACGCATCTTGTGTCATAGGTGTCCCTCGAGCGTGAGCAACGACGTCACCGAGTGGAAAGAGCAACATGGTGTGCGGCGCAGCCACCACGAGACAGACCTAATCACTGCTCCGCGACGACGCGAGGCCACTGAAACTGTTGGAAGGCCACCAGCTTGGCCAGCTCCCCGTCAATCTCCGCCAACGAGCAAGTGGCTTTCAGGGGGTCTGTTGCTGATATACAGCAGAACCGGTTTGCCCCCCTGGATCCGGAGGCGTCGCCGTGAGTGAGTGAGAGAGAGAAGGGGGGGGGTGTGCAAGAGGGTCCTGACGAGGCTGGTGTGGACAGTATGCATGCTTGGTATTCACAGGCTTGAATGGGGATTATCCGCTGGGCTCCAAGTCCGCCAGCTGTTGTGTCTGTTCGTCTGGCTGATCACGGAGGAGAACTCGGCTGGTTGCGATCTCGATGCGGCTGCATGGGCGACCGGGGTTGCTGCCGGGGGGTGGAGCAGTTGAGCCGAGGGGAGTGTCCTAATTACATTGCAGTGTGCTGCTCACGAGTGGCTGCCGGCATCTGTTGCTTCGGGGGGCTTCGTCGACCTGTTGGTGTTGAAGCAGGGCAGAGGCATCTTGAATTGAGGCTGGGCTGATCACATCTGCGTGAAGTGTCAAAACGGTTTGCTCATCATTTTGTGTGCAGGATGCTGCGAGCGCAAAACGGGCAGTCACTGCCTACTACCTAAAAGTAAGTACCTGCAGACCCCACAAACGGGGGACTGCCCGAGTCAGTGATGCACTCAACTCGCGTGATCCCACGAGCGATACAGTCCCCCCGTCGTCGTTAGTTCCAGGCACCACCAAGACGACAACATAGTGCTCCTAGCTTGTGTGAGACGGTACGCTGGGCAAGCTTGTGCAAGTGTGTTGTGCGTTAGGCTACCATAGTATGGCCGTTGAGAGGAGCTAACGCTAGCAGCTTGTGACTTGCAGTGTGTTGCGCCATATGATGCGACACTGCATCCAGGCAAGATCGAGATTAGATTGGGTGGGGCGTGGTGCCGGCGGAGCCATCAGTCCGAAGCAGGCAATAGTTACCGCTGTCGTGATCAAGGGGTGGGTGCGGCCCGTTAACCTTGGGCAGCGCTACTGCCACAAAGAGCTTAGCGCAGCGGCGGAAGACCCGTCCTGACAGGCTGACAAGGACAGTCCAGCGTCTCATGTCAGGGCCCCGCTGTGCCGTTTCCAAGTCATGGCCCCTGTCGCGCGGCCGAATTGCTCCACCTGGGCATCTCCAGCCGACAAAACGGCAAGAAGCCGAATGCGCCGTGTGCCCTGGAAGTAACGCTGGAGGCAGCAGCCACAAGCCCGACAAGTTGCAGCAGCTCAGCACAGCACAGCACAGCACAGCACAGCACAGCTCAGCTCAGTAGTATCCTCCAGACTTAACACCCAAAACTCAAGTCCCAAGGCCTGTCACCCGTCACCCGTCGGCGCGCACATAGCTGCTAGACACGCCCAGTTGCAGCTCGCGGTGGAGCTGGATGTCGAGCACCTGCCGCGCGTCCAGCCGCTGGTCCAGCGTTCCGTCCGGGTCGTAGTGCGCCGTCCACGACCCGTCGTGGTTCTCGACGGCCACAAAGCGCTGTCCCTCGCCCAGCGTCAGCCACTGCTCGTCCGCTGTCCAGCTCCACGACCCATGCGTGTGCTCCGCCGCCTCGTTGCGCGATCCGTGACGCAGCAAGCCCGTCTCCTTGTCTGCAAAGATCCAGTTGAGCACTGGCGGGTCGTCCGACACCTGCGCCACCATGCCCTGCACTCCTTCCTCGCCCGGCCACCCGAAGTAATACCCGTTGAATAGGTACCCGTCTGTCACGCGGTGCGATGGGTGGTCAAAGTAGAGCTAAAGAGACAGAATCATCAGTACTTTTATGCTGGACGAGAAACAGTCCTGCTGCTGTGGTCAAGTGTTCACAGTGGTGGTAGCGTGTGGTTGTGGCTGACCTTCTTGTCCTTGAACACGACAACGCCCTGCTCCGGCAGGGCCACTCCGTCGGCAGAAAACCGCGCTGTGAGGTGGAATTTGACTCTGTCCTTCGCCTGCTGGTTTTGCCGTTTCTGGCCGTCGATGGCCTCTGCAATTCCTATCACGGTGGGTATGGAGGTAATCACCAGAAACCCAAATGTCGAGAGCGCCATGGAGTTGGAATTGGGGTTTGCCGGGGCGCCAGGTTTGCACAGCAGGTTGCCAGATTGCCACTCAAGTCCCGGTAGTGTTGCTGTAATGTCGATATGCCAGACACATCAAGATGCAGTTGTCGTCTTGCAACGGTGACGGCAGAGGAGAAATCTCTCGGCCGACGGTCTCAACTTGGCTGCAATGATCCCTACCGGCTCTTTTCTGAGCGCCACGAGCCACAACGGGCATTACTTAACGGACGGAATTAACAAGAGTCGAGAAGCACCGGGATGACAAGACTCGAATGACCTCATAGTCACTCCATATGACTGTCGCCGAGCAGACGCCTGCAGCCTAGAGCCACATCTCTGGTGGAGGCATAAGCACCCCTGTCCCGGCACGATGGACACGCCTCCATCTGCCATAGTGAGCAACAGTTGAGGCGTAACGACGGCGCATGAGAAGGCACAAGGGTGCTGCCAACTCTAGAAACAGTACTGGACACTTGCGGGCAGGTCAAGTGCGCTGCCCGTCGACTTCCCTGTAAGATTACGTCAGAGGTAACAACCGTCGGCGCGCTCTTCCAAGCTGATGAAGTATGGAGTCGGTGGAAAAGCAGGCTCGAGGACTTGAAACCCCCCAGAGTCGATGCAGTGGCGGTTCCAAGAGCGTCATGCTGTGGCTGGGATTAAGTAGGACTAGAGAATAAAACCAAAAGGATGCTCGGTTGACACGGAGAATTCCTGTGTCGCTACAGACATTTTGTGTCCTTTTGCCCGTCTAGTACTGGCAGAAGCATAGTGCATCATGGCTGCCCCCACCAGCGACTCCAAGCCCTGGGAGAACCAGGAGGGAGAGAACAACGATAACAACAACAATGAAAACAACAACGAAGATACCTCCAACAACGAGAACCCCTTAGGCCAGGACCAGAACAAGTCCGAAGAGTCCCAGGACCCTGCCAAGACTGAAGAGCAGGACGGCCAGAAGCAAGATGGCGACGACAGCGCGGTAAAGAAGGATGAGGCCAAACCAGAGCCTGAAAAGGCCGAGGCGGCCGAGTCAAAGCCCGCGCAAGACAACAAGAAGAAGGAGGAAAAGCCAAAGCCCCAGCAGCAGAAGCAGCAATCGCCCAAGAAGCAGCAGGCCCGCGCCGAGTCGCGATCAGAGTCCGAGAAGCCATCGCGCAGCCGTCGCCGCCGCGGCCGCAACCAGCCGCAGTGGATGGACGACGAGGACAAGGAGAACGACCAGGAGAAACAAGTGGCCCCTCGCCGCCGCCAGCAGGCCAAGCAGCAGTATTCGCAGCAGGACCAGCAGCAGCAGTGGCAGATGCAGCAGCAACAACAGCAGCAGCAGATGATGATGATGCAGCAGCAGCAACAGCAGCAGTCCAAGAAGGACAGCGGCCAGAACCCGCTCAAGCTGCGCCTTGATCTCAACCTCGAGGTTGAAGTTACCCTCAAGGCCCGCATCCACGGTGACCTGACTCTCGCCCTCTTGTAAGTACATACATATTTCTTTCGCTACTCCTTCCTACCGGTCGCTTTGCACAATGTTTCCCCTTTGGCCCCTGGATAGTTCCCGATCGCCCTCTCCCCCCCTCACCCTTCACTCGCATTCCACTCCGCCTCCCCAAAAGCATCTTCTCGAGTTCGCCGCACGTCCTGATCACTCTCTGTGCCAGTAACTGACCTTTCGCGCCCCCTCGGGAAGTGACGGCTAAAACTCACCAACATCACAAATCACCACACACAACACGTGCAAAATCTCATAAAAACAAAAACAAACACCAAATCACTAATTGCTCTGCCGGTCACAGGGATGGCATTTAATGGCGATCAAACTCAATACATCGTCCGTCGTGGCGTTTGTGACCAACATCATGGATTTCCCTCTTACACCCACACACCAACACAAAGCATCTGCTGGAAAGCGCTTCCAAAGTTTGTTACTCTGCGTTCAGGCCTATCTTCTTTTCTGCTCTACATATAATATCGTCATATACCTGCAGCAAGCCAAGTGTACGAATATCACGATCAAAAACATAAAAAAAAAAAAAACTTCATGACATGACCAAGAAGCTGTTTGATTCTTCCCAGTGCATGTCTCGCCTGAGTCGTGTTGTTGCTGCAGTTGTTGTAATTGTGGATTCTTTGTGTCTTGCAATGGTGTAAGTCGAAAACCACCCCTGAATTGTGCACTTGGAAGTATAAAATGTTATGTCGTAGAACCAAGGGAAAAGAAATCGTGCACGGACTGTGGCTCACCGCTCACAGACACACATGGGCCAATGTTCCGCGACTTTGTGCGCGCCGAGAGGCCATGAGCACGGCAATCACACAAGGTTACGGGCATGAACTTTGTTGCCTTAGTTCAGCTCGTGCGGAGTAGTACAATAAACATGCGTGCGTGATCATCCGCGTGTATGTATGTGTGCGACCGCAAGTCCGCGATCCCGAGGACTCGGGTTTGTCTCTCCTCTCTCGAGAGAGAGACAGAGCGTCCGTGCATGCGGGTTGCTGCAGAAATTCGGGAGGCGAGGCTGGGGACGTTTCCGGCTCGCGATGTTGTTTCTGGGGGTGGCGGGTGCTCACCGGTCTTTGCTCTTCTGCTTTATCGGCGTGGTCTTTGTTTTGTCTTGTTGCTGCCTGCCTGCCTGCCTGCCTGCCTGCTTGTCTGTCTAGATGCCTCGGCATAGTCATCGCGGGGGACGGGAAGGGGAGGACGGGCGGTTTGCGACCGGGTTGAAGGGTCGTGGTACACACATACGACCCGGTACGGGGAGATCTCGTGGATCGGGCGTCAGGTTCGCTGCATGTCTTTCATGTAGGACGGGAAATTTGTACATTTACGGACTCGACTTCTTGACGCTCACGAGCATAACTTTTCGAAGCAATGGACGCTAGATTACGTGCTCAGTTGCCATGGAAAACGGGAGGACACAACCTGTGCCCGGATAAAGTGATAGAGCACGAACACCTACCAACAAGCAAAGAGTGGTGGTGGGTGGCAACCTTTCCAACACCTACCACTCCAGCCTCATCGTCAACATGACGAACTTTTGCGCACGCAGGCGCAGGGCATTGATTGAAACCGCGAGGGCGCTAGGCGGCGAACTAAGCAAGCAAGGTAAGCGAGAACAAGTTTTCCTTGATATCCAGCAAGAATCTAGACATGTGTATTCCCCCCTCCCCCGAGAATCTAGCGCGAGTGCATGGATCCTTGAAGATCACCACTCGTCTTTGCTTTTTCCCATTTCTCGTAGAGTAGGTTGCTGGAGGCTGTTCGTTTTGCACTGACCACACACATGTACATCCTTTTGCCCAACTTGCAATGGTCTCAAAGGTTTCCGAGTTTCAAAATTTGGACCTTGCGTGTACACACACACACACGCACGCACGCACGCACGCACGCACGCACATACACACACATACACACACTGGTGGCTTTCTAAAACGGACCTCGCGCCACGAGTGTGGCGGCGGGTTGTATTCCGAGAAATGGTCCCAAGGCGGGGAAGCTAAGTAATTGTGCCGAGCCAAGCTTGCAAACTTGGGGTGGAAAGTGACTTTCCCGATCCTGCCTCCCGCCACACGCAGGGTGTAGGGTGATTGGGCGGAAGTACCGGGGCGGTGTCTCGTGTCGGCGAAACTCTAAGATGTAGGTTGTGGCTTGACGACACGTAAGGAGCTGGCTGGGATCAGGGGAGGATTGGGGAAGTTAGTTGTGAATACTGGAGGAGGTTTGTGACCACTTATGATTTGAATAGGTTCTTCCTCTCAGCCAACGAGGTGTTTGGGTGTGGAGGAAGGAGAGGCAGAGAGGGTGTTGGGTAAAGTTATCCCAATGTGGAAATAAATGTGTAAATGGGAGAGTATCGAGGATTTGCACAATCCCACCTCAGAACATGCATTAGAAGACTCAAAAGTCGTTATTATGCACAGCATATCTCGTGAGGCGATATCCACATCTTCGATATCTACACGGGCCGGGGAAGGGGGGGGGGGCTGGGGGACTATCTGATGGTCAGACCTCTCTGTGGGCTGGGCTAGGAGTCAATCTGGCTGGGGAAGATGTGGTCCGGCGGCGGTGAGACCTAAGCCATGATGAAGGTATGAATTGGGAAAGAGTGCAGATGCGCGGTTGGCTGGTGGAAACGCGCGAGGATGCCAGCAAAGATGGAGCGAAGGCTGGGGAGCAGAATTGAGTTGTGAGTTATACGAACGCCATACGGGGAGCTGGCACTGCACTGCTGTCGTGGCTGGCTGGGACTCTGCCAGCACTTACAGCAACGCGGCCCAGAGCCGACCTTGTGCGCTGCAGGAGCTCACGTGAAGCAAGACGCGAGGATGACGCAGGGCCCAACCAGCATGAACGATTTCCCGGATGGAAGCTTCCGCTGCTCGCTGCCCAGCCAAGTCGCCTCTCCATATGGGCGAGAGCGGGGGAGAGGGACGTGGAGGGGGAGCAAGAGGTGGTAGAGGTCGAGGTGGCGGTGGAGGAGGAGGAGGTGGAGGGCTGGGCTGGACTACACAAGCTGGACTGCACACTGCACTGCACTCTGCACTCTGCACTCTGCACAAGCTGGCAACCCCGATGCACTTTGCAGCGTCATCCCGGCCAACCGCCACAACCACGTAGAGAGCACCGCAGGCACCACGGCCCAAGCCCAGCTCATCACATGTCGTGTCGTGTCGTGTCGCGGGGATTCGTTCGTGCCTGACACGATGCCGCCCTCATGAACTACCTCTACCACGTCCCCTATCTCGACGAGTTCTGCCAGTGCCTCGTCGTCTTCTACCTCAGCGTCCTCGTCGCGCTCCACCTGCGAACCCGCCGGCCGCCCATCCCTGCCCACGTCCTCAAGCAGATTGCACCCAAGAGCTCTAGCTCTGTTAGCGACAGGCGCAGTAGTCGTCCTGCTGGCCCTCCTGGCCCTCCTGCGACAGCAACCATGGCGCCCACAGCGACCACAGCGACTACAGCGACCACAGTGACCACAGCGCCCACAGCGACCACAGCGACCACAGCGACCGCAACTCCACCGCGAAAGCTCTTCAAGCCCGCGCCAAAGACCAGACTTCCCACCCCAGTCAAGCCCAGCAGCACCAACACCAGCAACAACACCAACACCAATAGCAACAGCAGAGATCCGAGCAGCCTCGCCTCGACCGTCCGCGACCGCTCCTCCCCGACCCCGCCACCCATCTCTCGCAATTCCACCCCTCTGTTCTTGCGCAGGCTTTCCTCCGTCTCAGTCCCGTCTCCCGCCCAGCTCGACTACGGCAACAGTGGCAACCAGGAGAACAAGTCTCTCGCTGCGCCGCCCGTCACCACGAGGCGCACCGCCAGCTGGTTCACGTCCCCCACCGCCACTCCCGTCTTTGTGCGCCGCAAGACCACCAGCCCAGGCGCCAACAACACCCCGGCCAACGTGCCCGCCCCGTCATCAGGGAACGGGAGGAAATCGCCTTCTGACGCATCGGATCACTCGTCCCTCCGCGGCAGTGAAACGGGTAGTGTCTTTGAAGACAACGAGAACAAAACCAGCAACGAGGACAAAGAGCCGGTGATCGAGGGAGTCGAGTGCGATCTGTCGACTCTTGCAGAAGAGAAGTCTGCGCTCACACCTACTCAGATCTTCCAGGCGCGCGCAAGGAGGTTTCAGCAACAGCAGCTGCAGCAGCAGCAGAAGGCCCCGCAGGAGTCTCAGGAGCCGCCAAGTCCGAAAGAGCAGTTTGAGCTCAGGGAAAGGGAGAAATCGCCATCGCCTGGAGAGAGGAAACCTGTTGTGGAGGAAGTGCCGAGTCCAGAGGATAAATCTGTCACGAAGGAGAATCTCGGAGCAGAGGAAAGGCCTAGTGCAGACGACAAGCCTGGTACGGAGGGTCAATCTGTCCTAGAGGATCAGCCTGTTGCAGAGGACCAATCGGCGGAAAATCCGACAAGTCTTGCGGAAACATCTGACCCTGAGCATAAGTCCGTTGCAGCGGACAAGCCTGTCCTGGACGACAAATCGATCGCAGAGGGCAAGCCTGTTACAGAGGACGACTCAGTCATCGGAAACAAGCCACCTGTAGAGGACGAGGCTGTCGTTGAGGACAAGCCTGGCGCAGAGGACAAATCTGTCGTAGGAGACAATTCTGTCCCAGACCATAAGCCAGCCACAGAAGACCAGCTTGTCACAGAAGACAGGCCCGACACAGCACCTCAATTCGTCGCAGAGGATCAGTCCCCTGAAAGGGACCAATCCGGTACGGAAGCCAAACCTCTCACAGAAGACGATTCTGTCGTAGAGGCAAAGCCAGTCTCAGAGGACAAGCAAGGTGTAGAAGACAAGTCTCTTGCAGAGGACGAGTCTGTTGTGGAAGATAAGCCTGTCGCAAAGCACGAGCTTCATACAACGGACCAGGAGGACGAAGCGAAGCCTCAGAACGTCGAAGCTCACGCTGCAACCACAGACCTATTGAAGGAAGACGACGGGCACGACCAAGGAGTACCACAAATCGTTGGAGAATCACCCAACGCCACTGTACAGCAGGAGCCAGAAGTTCAGCAGAATCCAGATCATCCACAGGAACCTGTGGACGAGGAGAAGCCGAGCGAAGAGGACAAGTCAGCCACCGAGGAGAGGATAGCTGATTCTCAGAGGCCGATTGACGAGGAGAAACCGTCCATACCACAAGAGCAAGCCGAGCAGGACCAGCCAGCCAATCTACAGAAGCCAGCCGAGGAGCAGACAATAGCCAATCAGCGGGAGCTAGCTGAGGAGCAGAAATCAGTCACGGAACGAACACCAGCCGATCAGCGAAGCTTCGTCTCGAAGCGTTCAATCGACGAGAGCCCAGAAGCCAGGGAATCGCCAGAAGCGGACGACAACGAATTGTCTCCTTCAACTCCAGCAGCGATCCTAGACCCCAATACCGAAGTCTTCGCTTCACGAGCGTTTGGCAGCTTGAGCTCCCGTACCTCCCTAATCGCTGACAATTTCAACTCACCAACCGAGCTCATCGAATTTTTCTCCGCGCACGGTCAAACAGAGATGAGCGACTTCGTCTCCGCCCTAGAGGGTAGTGAGGGCTCAGCTGATAGGAGGCACGGCAATCAGCAGAAAGAACAACCCGTGGGAGAAGGGAGCCAGCCAGAACAGACCGGGCCAGCACCGAAAACGAAGCCGATACGGAGGCCCGGCATCATGAATCCTGGCAAGCAAGAAGATGGCTCACAATTCTTCGATAATATGGGCCGCCCGGTGAGGATAGCACGTTCTGTGGACATTCCAGTACAGCGAGGAGAGAAGAAGCATGTCCAGCATGCCCCTCTGCCACCAAAGACCGAGCAAAAGTCCGACGAACAGAGCCGCGAGGAAAACAAGGATGAGTTGGACGCGCTGCCACAAATTGAGGATCTTGCAAGTCCTGACGACCTTGCCAGCACTGAGCACCTGCGCAGCACGGACGACCTAGAAGACCCACCAGAGGAATATCTGGATCCCAAGATCCATTCATCGCAGTCATCAGCCACTGTCACACCTATCCCAAGAATCGGCGCGATATCTCCGATACAGAAGCCGAAAGGTGGCATAACCTTGCAACTCTCCGATCTGGCCGAGGGTTTGGAGGGATACGAGGTAGATGATGTTGGCAATGTGGTCAATGAGAAGGGCAAAGTACTTGGCTACGTGATGGGCGATTTGCCATCCATGGTGGGCAAGAAGATCTCGGAGGGCGGCAAGGTATACGACGAGAACGGTGAGGTTTTGGGACATGTTACAAAGAACCTCATCAACGGCGAGGAGGATGACGAAAACGATGACGACGACGAAGACGACGACAGTAACGATCTCACAACCGCACTCAAAGGACTCCGCGTCGACCATGATGGTAATATTATGGACACAAATGGAAACATAGTAGGACGCCTGAACGAACCACCAGCGACAGGTGGAAGGAAACGACAACAACGAAATGAGCAACGACAGCAATCTACAAACCAGGCCAATGGCACTGACCAAGGTACTGATCATCACGGCAAGAAGTCCGATGGAAAGAATCCGAACAAAGGCAGGCATCCCGCAGTACCGGCAGACATCTCTCTTGATGTCAAGTCTACATATGACGGGATCCAGATTATCATCAAGATTCCGACCATGTTTGACAAGCCGCCAAAGACGATCACGATAACGTAGTTCACAGCGCGGAGCAAAGGTTTACAGCACATATTGAGCCACATGTTGACAGACTGATTCATGATTTTCCGCGGACTCTGTAGGACAGCAATCTATTTTTTTTTGACAACCTCAGAACACGTCTGACTAAACCACCGTGAAATGCACCTGCTGTAATTTGAGTACATGGAAGATAGTGCACAACTTACAGCTTGTCCAAGCGTTCCACATCCACTTAATGCAGCCATCCGTCAGCTGCTTCACAATTGACAGGTCCGAAACACTTGCCAACCGTCTCTCCCAAAACAACCAAGCGTCTGCAGTCCTTAGCAGCCACCATCTCGAGAAGAGTTGGACAGCAGCGCGTCGATATGACGTGGATCCTGCAGATCGCCTAGAGTCTGGAACTCTTCGCCATCTCTCACACCCTGGGCTGACCCGCCTGCAGGCCATGCGGAGTGCGGGCAGGTGTGGCTTGTCGACCGGGATCACAAACCTGTTTCTCAGCTCTCATTTCGATACGTGTGTGAGGCTCAACGTGGTGGGTCCGTCAGCTTTTTTCTTGTATTCTCCCGTCTGCCATCTCGATAGCAGAAGAAGGGTGTGAGGAAGAGGGGCAGCAGAATAGGATCGTGGAGAAAAGCAATCTATCGTAGACGAGACAGCCGCGCGCGATGGGCTGAAATGGACGAACTTTCGCTGCCCAGTTCTACCCTTGCGGCCCTTTGAGCATCTAAAGTTGATGAGGTGACGTTAGCCACACGCAACACCCCGCCTTGTCGTGGGAGATACCATTTGGGGTACGTCGAGCAAGTGTGGCTGGTCGTGATCTCCTCCTGTGTGCAGTCCTTGGAGTCAAGCACGCTGCAGGAAGGAGCGTCGTAGTGTGAATCTAGTGCCAACCAAACCACGAAATTCTGCACGTCAAAATTCCTCTCGAGTTTTGCTTGTTACCGTCAGCACCATCACTCCCGCTGTAGGCAGCCTCACCAGCGCACTTACACCAACAGCTCTGTGTGTGGCGTCAAACCACACCCACATGTTTCTTGCGCGGGACACCAGGAGGGCATCATCGCCCAGATCGACAGCCGCGTTGAACCCTTGCCCGCGGTCCACTTGTGCCGTTTTAGCATTGTTCCAGGGTCCCCATGCGGAACATCCTGCTGTGGCTTCCAGTAGTGTCATCCCGTCGTCAGCCACGGCGACGGCGCGTGTGGGCTCTCCAGCCACGGCAACTGGAACCGTGGACGATGGGCATTACATTACGGAGGACAATACGGAGGGCCCGCTCGTGAGGCTAGGCCATGCCACCCGCAACTCTATCCCTGCAAGCCCCGGCCGAGCTATGGCGACATGCTAAATTCATACTATGTAAGTGTATGTAGTACGCCACGCTACAATACGCTGCACACGTGTCGGCCGCGAGGTGCTAGTCCGGAAGACTGCTAGCTCCTGGTATCAGGGCGGCTCTTGAGCTTGGCAGTAGCGCAGTCTGGCCGGCCAGACAGCAACAACATCTGTGGCTGCAGCCACACCTCCTGACGACAGTTCCCTTCACACGCCTCTTTCCTTACGGTTCGCAGTTGACATGAACAGGGGCTCTTCGGCCCATCAACCGAGCATGCCAAGACAGGATCTTTGCCGGTATCCTGCTACGGCGGCTCATGAGCTTCCCCTCCCAGGCCTCGGGCATCGCAAAGGGTCCTTGCCGCCGGTCTAACGATCGTGATATGCGGCTCTCCCGACCTGGTCCATCGAGATCGCCCAGAGTATCCCGTCCGCCGGTTCCGCGTGGGGCTCGATGATCCAGCCACAAAACACTCGCCGCGAGCACCGATTCCTTGTTTTATACCTACCTTTGCTGCCAAAAGGACCAATCAGCAACCATGTGGCATGCAGCTTCGACTGCCACAGGCCCGACGATGCTCCGCTACCTAGTAGTCAGCTGCTCAATGCCCGAAGCTCACTGAGCCCGGCTGAACCTCCGCTTGCATACGCCGAGCTATCGTCCTTGCGTGAACTGCTGCTCCTCTGGCCAATCTCGCTTCTGGCATCTAGAGACGAGGTGTGGCGTGGCTGCAGAGGCAGATATGGCGGAGACCCTGGCTCCCGCGAGGCCTTCATGCATCCGTGCCGATCAAGCGACCCTTGCTACCGGCCTACCTTGCAGAATGAACGGATCCAGCGTCGATACGTTGCGCGTCGTTCACCCCACCGCAAAACATGTTACACCGAAATGTGTGAATTGCCCGTCTGGACTAATCGATAGCATAATGACGTGCCTTACCCCTGGAGCCCCCCAAACCCTCGGAGCTTCTCACGGATCTCTCACACATACTGTTACTGCTATGACGTCGAGGCAGCACGCGGCGCAGCAACTGTTGAGGGCAGGCAGCTCCGGGATTATGGTGGCCAGCCCTTGACGGAGCAATGGCACTCGCCTCCTGTGGCTTGACCAACATCCATTCCGTGACGTCGGTCGATCATGTCTTGTCACGCTTGGTTGCATTCCTCAAGGCCATGGAAAGAGCGATGTCACTCATGGTTGGCACGATGGCATCCCAAACCGGGCTCGTCAGCATGGCCTCATAAATATCTGGCGCCCGCTCAGTGACAATACTCGTGACCTACTTGAAAAGACATTCCGCTCAAGTTATTGAGCCACCCAATGTATTATACCCGATTCCCAAGACAACAACAACAACAGCAAAAGCCATCACAAACACACACGCCCACCCAATCAGAATCACCATCTCCCCATTACAAGGACGTCATAGCCCAGCTCAAGACCTATCATATACCCCAAGACCTGAACCCAGTAGAAGTCATCCATCCCGCAGCCATGTCAGGACTTACAGACACGGCCAAGGGGGCCACCAACGATGCTGTTGAGAAGATGGGGAACGTAGGCGAGTCTGCCCAGAAGCAAACAGGCGGCTCCGACGCGGGCGTACCAAGATCTATTCCAGACACATCAGCAGACCAGTCCGAGTTTGATGCGGGCCACAACGGTTCTGGCGACGGCGAAGGGGAAATGGTCCCCGCGGCTGGTCGGATCAACGAGAAGGGCGAGGTCGTAGACGACGACGGCAACCCCATCGGTAAAGTTGTAAGTGGCGAGGCCAAGGAGCTGGCTGGCTTTGTCGTAACACAAGAAGGCGACATTCTCAACGAAGATGGCAATGTCGTCGGCAAGGCCGAACCTCTAGAGGACGTTGCCTCCGAGCTCAACTACACCACAAAATCAGCCAAGGAAGGCGCTCAGAGCTCAGGAGAGGGAGGCGGCCTCGGTAGCGTCCTAGGCGGCGTAACCGGCGCCGCTAAGTCAGTCGTCGGCGGGGCCGGCGATGCTGTCGGCAAGACTGGCAAGACTGCCACCGACACTGTTGGAGATGTAGCCAAGGGCACCACAGACACCGTGGGCGAGGCTACAGGCACCCAGGAAGCCACTGACAAGGTCGGTGATGTCGCCAAGGGCGCGACCGACACTGCCGGCGAGACTGTCGAGGGTGCCACTGGCACAGTAGGCGACGCTACCAAGGACACAACCGACGCCGCCAAGGGTGTGACCGACGACGTCGAGGGTGCTGCGGAGGGCGAGAAGGCCGTCCCTGACACCGAGGAGCTCGGCGACAAGGTCAACGAGACGGCCGAAGGCGCAAAGGAGACGGCAGAGGACACCGCTGGCGATGTCCAGGACCGTGCCGAGGAAGTTGGCGACGCCGAGGCCCCTATCGAGCTCAAGGATGGCGAAGTGCCCAAGTTGGGCACTGAAGCCGCTGAGAACCTCCCTGATGAGGTCCCTCCTCCCCAGAGCTTTGGTGACATCGAAGTCCCCTCGCTCGCTCCCTCAGTCGCCAACAAGGTTGTCGGCCTCTTCGAGGGTCCCTTCACCGTGTCTGACGGCGGCAAGGTCGCCGACAAGGACGGCAAGATTCTCGGCAAGTTGGCCGAGGGTCAGGACATCCAGGACCTTGTCGGCAAGGAGATCCACGGCATCGACGCGGAGGGCAACCTCCTTGGCGAGAACGACACTGTCCTCGGCAAGGTCGACATTGCCCCCGAGGGCACCATCGCCGAGAAGGTCAAGGAGGAAGTCCCCGAGGCCGCTGAGCGTCTCGACGCCCTTGAGAAGGTCGAGGAGCAGGCCAAGGAGCAGGCCGACGAGGCCGCTCCCAACGAGATCAAGATCCCTTCCTTCGCGCCCTCTGTAGCAGGCAAGGTCCTCGAGATGTTTGAGGGTCCCTTCAATGTCGCTGAGGACGGCCAGGTCAAGGACGCCAAGGGCAAGATCCTCGGCAAGCTCGCCGAGGGCCAGGAGTTCGACAGCCTCGTCGGCAAGGACATCAAGGGTATTGACGCCGAGGGCAACCTGCTCGGCGACAACGAGACTGTCCTTGGCAAGGTCGACATTGTCCCTGAGGGTACCATCGTCGAGCGTATCAAGGAAGAGGTCCCTGAGGCCGCTGAGCGTCTCGACGCCATCGAGGAGGCTAAGCAGCAGCTCCCCGACCTCTCTATCCTTCAAGGCCTCAAGATCAACAAGGCCGGCAACGTCGTTGACAGCAACGGTAACCCCGTCGGCAAGGTCGCCTCCGGTGATCTGAAGAAGCTCGCTGGCCGCACTGTCGGCAAGGACGGCAAGGTCTGGGACGACAGCGGCAACGTGGTTGGCGAGGTCGAGGTCCTCCCCGAGGTTGTCAAGAACGAGGCCTCTCCCTTTGAGGACTTCCCCGACGCGACCGTCGACAAGAACGGCAAGGTCATCTTTGAGGGCCGCCAGGTCGGCATCGTGGACGGCGACGACTTCCAGAAGTTCATCGGCAAGAAGGTCGATGCCGACGGCGACATCCTTGACAAGAACGGCAACGTCATCGGCCACGCCACCCGCGCTGAAGCCGAGGACCCCGTCGAGCCCGAGCCCGAGCCCGAGGAGCAGGTCGACTACTCGATGCTGCGCGACAAGAAGGTCAACAAGGCCGGCAACGTCGTCGACGACAAGGGCACCGTCTGGGGTCGTGTCGTGCAGGGTATCCTGCAGAACCTCATTGGCAAGAAGGTCGGCGACAACGGCGAGATCTACAACGACGCCGGCAAGGTCATTGGTAAGGCCGAGCCCGTCCCCGAGGAGGAGCGCGCGGACAACAAGGAGCCCGCGCCGTTCGAGGACTTCCCCGGTGCCACCGTCGCCGACGAGGGCAAGGTCATGTACAACGGCGAGCAGGTCGGCATCGTCGTCGACGGCGACGCCAAGAAGCTCAAGGGCAAGGCCGTCGACGCTGACGGCGACATCCTCGACAAGGCTGGCAACCAGCTCGGCCGCGCTGAGCGCTGGGAGGCCCCCGAGGCCGAGCCCGAGCCCGAGGTCGACAATTCTGTCCTCGCCGGCAAGCGCATCAACAAGGCCGGCAACGCCGTCGACAAGCACGGCGACATCTACGGCCGTGTCATCGAGGGCGCCCTGCCGCGCCTCATCGGCAAGATGTGCGACAAGCAGGGCTTCATCCGCAACGAGGGCGGTGATGTGATTGGCAAGTGCGAGCTCATCCCCGAGGCGGAGCGCGAGGGCATGAAGGAGGGCCCCTTCGCTGAGCTGCCCAACTGCACCGTCAACAAGGAGGGCGAGATCGTGACCCCCGGCGGCGACGTTGTGGGCCGCCTGGTCCAGGGCGACGCCAAGGTGCTCTTTGGCCGCGCGGTTGATGACGACGGCGACATCCTCGACAAGAACGGCAATGTCCTCGGCAAGGCTGAGCGCTGGGAGAAGCCCGAGGAGCCCAAGGACGTGAACCCCATGTCTGGCCGCAAGGTCAACCGCGAGGGCAATGTCGTTGACGAGAACGGCGATGTCATTGGCAAGCTCACCTCCGGCGACCTCGAGAAGTGCGCTGGCAAGAAGATTGACGACGATGGCGATGTCATTGACCAGAAGGGCTCCATTCTCGGCCATGTCACCCTTCTGGACGACATCCCCCCCGAGGCGCCCAAGGAGGAGGAGGAGTCCGAGGAGGACAAGCAGAAGCGCCTCCAACTTGAGCAGGACCGCCAGATTGCTTCGCGCATCGCGGACTGCTTGACGCACTCTCTTGACAAGATCAGACCTATTCTCAAGATGATCACCTCTGTAAGTAACACTCGCATTTATCTGACATCACACTTTACATCCATACACACCACACAGGGATAACAACTAACATCACCTGCCACCACAGAAAATCGAGAGCGAGGAAGCCAAGCCCGAAGACGAGCGTGACGAGGAAGGCCTCGTCAAGGAAGTCCGCCCCCTGATCGAGGAAGGCGGCAAGATCCTCACCGAGGCCAACGGCGTCATCCGCGGTCTGGACCCAGACGGCCGCATCGCCGCCAACGCGCAGCACAAGACGGCCTCCCGCGAGGCCACCCCCGAGGAGTACCGCCTCGCCGACCTCCTCAAGGAGCTGACCGGCAACGTCACCGAGACCATCGAGAACGCCAAGAAGAAGCTTGAGAGCATGCCCAAGGCCAAGAAGGAGATCAACCCCCTCTGGGGCCTCCTCGCGGAGCCGCTGTTCCAGATCATCGCTGCCGTCGGCCTCTTGCTGAGCGGCGTGTTGGGTCTCGTCGGCAAGCTGCTCAACGGCCTCGGCCTCGGTGGCCTGGTCAACAACCTGCTCGGCGGCCTCGGCTTGACCAAGGTGCTCAGCAGCCTAGGTCTGGGCGATATCGTCGGCACCGTCACTGGCCAGGACAAGAAGGGTGGTGGTAAGAAGAAGGGCGGTCTTTTGGGACTGTTCTAAGCAGGGTCGATTTCGACTTGCTTGTTCCGGCATGCTTGCGCATAATGTATCTTTCTTGTTTTCTCCTGCATCTTGTTTTCATGTATCATGACCTTTTATGTAACAGCGTTTGATTTCATAATATTTTACGGAGTCACGACTTATTTCTAATCAGTCAAGATATCATCATGTATGCCCGTCACCAGCAAAGGGCCAGGAAAATTGTAATTGTCGATAGTTGTACAAAATATGATCTTTCACATAAACATGACCGAATGACATTGTTGCATGAATCTCAGTCGTAACCTGCGAGAATGATTGTCTACGACCATACTTCTACATCTTTGTTCTGACAATTCTGATATCTTTCAGCACGGATTCTTGTAATGACTGACCACTGGGGAGCGTCGAGGAAGCTATTGTAGATTGAGGCATGTATAGAACGAGAGAAATTTGATTGAAAAATCTGCTTCGCTTCCAAGGCGCCTCTTCTTCTGCAACTTCCCAAGCGCTTTGGAAGCGTATACATACTAACTACTCACATGTGAACAAATTGCACAACTCGTTTCTATGCAAAGATACAACGCACGCCATCTCCATGCAACCGCAGATGCCCAACCAGACGCTGTTGATCGTGCCAGCCGCCCTAGCCATTTTCGGTATAAGTGGCCAAGCTCTGGTGTAGTTTGTAAGTGGTGCTGCGCCACGTCATGGCGAGAGGACAATGACGTCACCGGTCGCGCCCTGATGGTGGTGTAAGTGCGCTGCCATGGCAAGCCACTCGCCACACCACACCAGCAGCACACACACACGACTTCCTTGAGGCGGACAGCACGCTGTACATGCCAGACTTGACTGGGCTCCCGTCATTCTGGGTACAGTAGTCAGGGAGGACCAGGGGGGGCACGTTTGAGCGATCTGACGGGCGACCCAGACGTATGGAAACTCTAATACATTGCGCTGCAAGCCCACACCATACATGTCCCGACTTCACTCCTTCCTTGGCTTTTTTTCTTGAGTCTGCACATGAACCCCTTGCCACCTTGCCCTCTTTCAGCCGTAGCTAGAACAAGAAAGTGCATCGTGTCGTGGCAACTGCCGGGCCCGACCAAGATCTTATTTACACGCCTTTGTAACTAACTACCCACCCCTGCCCCAGCAAGCCGAGGAGGGTCGCAGCACATCGCGATCTGGACGCACACATCCTAGCTGGATCGCGGCGACATCAAGCTTTATCTGCGCCTGGGCGATTACCCCCCTGGCTCGCCTAGTTTGAGAGACGACGGTTGGGCCGGACTGCCGAAGGACCTGTTTCCCTGTTTTCGAGGGTAGTTCTGCATATTATCCAAGAACAATCCCCACTTCGGAAACCGAACGCAACACTCTTTCGACAGCAGTAGCAGTTTACCGTGTCGGATCAGTTATTCCTCCACGAACTCGTTAAAACTAAAACCATTACACCAGTACGATCAAAGCAATCCTCCACGATGCCGCGTACATTACTGCTGTGTTTCATACACGGGTTCAAGGTAAGTTCATGGCTGCTTCAATCGCTTACCAGAGAATTCCTGAATGAACATGGCTGACACACATGAGACAAAATCAGGGAAATGATGATACCTTCAAGAACTTCCCGTCGGATCTCCAGAAGCAGGTCGCTGCCCAGTTGCCCGAGCACAATGTCGAGGCCGTCGTGTATCCCAAGTATGATACCAAGGGAGAGCTAGGACAGTGTTCTGAGAGCTTGCTGAGCTGGTGAGTCTGCGCAGTGCTTTCGTTATATGATGGTGATTATTGACTCGACTTTGCGATTAGGCTCAAGGAGAAGGTCATGGACGTGCGAAAGGAGCACAGCGAGAAGCCATGGCCGCCGCATGACCGCGACGTTGGAGTTATTCTGGTTGCTCACTCGATGGGGTAAGACGCATCCTAAATATCGCTTGAATGAGTACAACGACTAACATCACATCGCAGAGGCTTCGTTGCCGCTGATACAGCTCTGTTAGTTCTCAATGAGAGACTGGCCAACAAGACGGAAGGTGATGACAACAGCTCGATACCAATCTTCCCACTGATACAAGGAGTTTTGACCTTTGACACGCCCTTCAACGGCCTCGCACGCTCCATGTTTGTGTACGGCGCCTTCTCCAACTATCAGAAGGTCAGCAGCGTCTTCAATGTCATGACGGCACTTTCCGCAGCCCCTTCAGCTTTCGCCCGGAAGACGCTGGCAAGCACCGCATCAAAGGCTCCCAGGGTTTCAGCTCCCTCGGGCTCCTCAAAGTCCGCCGCATGGAAGGGCTGGCAGCTTATCGCCGTGAGAACGGGCACTGTCGGCGCGATCGCCGCCGGTGGCGTGGCCGCCTATGTCCACCGCCAGCAGATCATGGACGGCATGAAGAGCATGCGCAACCTCAACAAGGAGTCTGTCAAGGAAGGTTACCAGCAGGGTGTTGACACGCTCAGCCAAGGCCTGGCGTACATCAACCGCGGCAACGTGGGACGGTCCTTCGAGTACCTCTCCGACCACTTCATTTTTGTTGGGGCACTCATGAAGCAACAAGAGCTGAGTCGCCGCCTCGAGAGGCTGGGCAAACTCAAGGGCATGGGTATCCACGACTTCTACACCTCTTTGGGTGAAAACGGGGTGTGGAGTGGCGGCTACTTTGTGCCGGAGAGAACGTTCTGTGCGATCCCGCCGCCCGAGCACGACTCATACCCGCTCTTTACGCGCCAGGTCATCGAAGAGGCAGAGGAGGAGGTGCAGGCGCACATGAGCATGTTCATCCCCGAGAAGAACAAGGGCTACGACAAGATGACTGCCGACGCGAGTAACCTCGTGGTCCGCTGGTTCAATGACGAGTCGGAGATTGTCGACGAGGTTGGGGCGGCTGCCAAAGTGGTGCCGGAGCACATTGAAGAGCCTGTCTCTACCACAGAGGACGGCAAGGAGATCCCTCGGACCGATAATATCCCCGACGAGAAAGACACTGAGAAGGTCATTGCTGGCGATGGTGACGATAATGACGACAATGACGACTTCCCATCGCCAATGGACATTGCTGCAGCGGCCTCCATGGTTCCCCTGCCCGACGACGCCCAGGAGAACCCGCTCATGGCTGAGGCACCTGAGGATGAGAAGCAGACTTACATGCGCTACCTCATGGGCGTCGCTCAGCAGGCCGGTACTGGCGTGCGCTCCTATGTTCCCAGCAAGCTGCCTGACATGCCAAGCATGCCTCAGATGCCAGCGGGCCCGAGCTTCAAATCTTTTATCCCTAGACAGATGCCCGATATGCCCTCAATTCCTCGGCCATGGGGCAAGAAGCAGGACAGTGCCGTGGAGGAGAAGAAGGCGGAAGGAGAGTCGGCGGAAGATGAGACCCAACCACAGCAAACTGGTGAGACATTAGAAGGCACTGCGGCTAAGGCGGAGGCTACGCCAGCGGCCAAGGAGACTGTCCAGGCTTCGTAATGTTGAGCATCAACGAAAGTTCGAATATGACTCGTGGCCTTTGTTATCAGGGTCAAGGAAGAGCTTGCAGGGCGGACTGGTTTTTCCACAAAACGAAACTCAAAGTTGCGGTATTAGTAATGTGTATCCTTTGCGTAGGTAGAATGAATATCCTAATGTGTTACGATGCTAGGTTGGATAATTTGTGAATGTATTGGTCAATGCTAAAGTACCGCCGCGCTCAACCACAGCAAACTGGGGTCCATTTTCAGCGCAAAGGCCTGGGCACGGCAGTCAGCATAATTGGCGGCAGTCAAAGAAAGCAGACATGCGGCTGAATTCTATGCTTTTGGTCGTTCGCACTCTCCGACCCTCGAAGGGGCCTTTGCAACATACACGTTGTAAGCGCAAGAGGCCCACCACCGTCATCTTCATCCGGAGGGGGGGCCCTTGCGGAGGGAGTTCCGTGGTGGGGCTCCGTGGGTAGCCGGGGTCGTCGCGGGGAAGCCGAACACGGCATGCGCCGGCGCGGGGCAGCCACCGGGCCTTTGACCTCGACCCTCCTCCACGGCCGTCGCGACCAACTTTCTGAAGCCGCTGGGCCATGGCATTATTGCTGTCACGCGTCCTCTTCTCTGCGACACCGTCCACCGCCAATCTCTCCAACAACACCGTCAGACCCAGCATATCCAGGAGCTACGCACTCGGACGTCCCCTCTCCCGGCCCACCCTCGTCCTCTCTATCCGAGCACAACGCCCCTCGCGATACCGCAGCATGTCGTCGTCCTCCTCCTCCCAAGCGCCGCGGCGGACCTGGGTGCCAGACTGCCCGGCCGACAGCCCGTTCTCGCTCGCCAACATCCCCTTCGGCATCATCCGGACGCGCAACGACAATACGCCGCGCCCGGCCGTCGCGATCGGGAACCACGTCCTCGACCTCCGCGCCCTGACACAATTCTCCTCCTTCCCGTTCGCCGACATCTTCTCTTCTCCCGACCCATCCGCCTCGCCGTCGCCGCCGTCGCCTGAAGAGCTCAAAGCAGCACTGTCCTCGCCGACGCTCAACGCCTTCGCGGCGCTAGGCCGCCCGACCCACCGTCTCGTCCGTTCCGCCCTGCAGTCCCTCCTGGACGCGAACACCCCCAACCCGGCTGCGCTCAAGGACGACACGGCGCTGCGCGAGGCGGCCCTGCTCCCGCGCACCGCCGTCCGGATGAACCTACCCATGACGATCGGGGACTACACCGACTTCTACGCGGGGTACCACCACGCCTTCGCCGTGGGTTGCATGTTCCGCGGGCCGGACAACGCCCTGCAGCCAAACTACACCCACCTCCCCGTGGGCTACCACGGCCGGGCGTCGAGCGTCGTAGTGAGCGGGACGCCCATCTCCCGGCCCAAGGGCCAGATCCTGCTCAGCCCGCCGGCGGGGGAGACGACGACGGCGCCCAAGAGGCCCGTCACCGCGCCGTGCAGGAGACTGGACTTTGAGCTGGAGCTGGGCTGCCTGATCTCGCGGCCCAACGAGATGGGCCGGGCCGTAAAAGTGGACGAGGCGGACGAGGGCCACATCTTTGGCTACGTGCTGCTCAACGACTGGAGCGCGCGCGACATCCAGAGCTGGGAGTACGTCCCGCTGGGCCCGTTCAACAGCAAGAACTTTGGGAGCACGGTGGGCGCGTGGGTCGTCCTGGCTGATGCGCTGGAGCCGTTTCGCTGCGCGGGCATCGAGAACCCCGAGGAGGGTGGGGTGCAGGAGTATCTGGATGAGAAGGTCGCGAGGAAGGGGGAGAAGGGAGGGATGTTTGACATCCAGCTCGAGGTTGATTTGATCAGTGAGTTCTTTCTTTCATTCTATCTACCACGTCGGGGAAAAAAAACGTTGCGCAAGAGTACGCGTTTGCTAACTTGTGCCTTTCTACTTCTTCTTTCGCTCATCTAGCACCAGAAGGCGATACGACAACCATATCGCGCACGTCCGCCAAGCACCTCATGTGGTCGTTCCCGCAGATGATAGCGCACCACACCCTCGGGGGTTGCCCGATGCGCACGGGAGATCTCCTGGGATCCGGCACCATCAGCGGGACGGGCGCGGGGGAGAAGGGGAGCCTGCTGGAGATGTCGGAGGGCGGCAAGAAGGAGGTCATGCTGGCGGGCATGGACGTGCGGACGTTCCTCAAGGACGGGGACTCAATTGTGCTGCGCGGCGAGTGCGGCGTCGGCACGGAATGGGCACGCGTCGGGTTCGGCGAGTGTGTGGGACGGGTGCAGACCGGGCTGCCCTGACGTGGAGACTTGATTGCCGAGGTGGTGGAAGCGGACTGTATCAATTGTTATCGACTGCACGGATCCATCCGTGGGGAAGTTGCTCAAGATCAGGTCTAGACGGGTCACAGTTGATTGAGAGGCATAGCCGCAAACTTGTGATAACAAGTCGCTTTCTAGGCGGCAGATACGCAACACGTCAAACATGGTGAGCCCGGAGAGAATATCGGACTCTTCAGCTGGGCATTATCTCTCACATGTCGGTGCATTTGTTCGGTGATAACAGCCCGCGGGCGTTTCTTTCCCGGTCGTACATAACAACACAACGCATAATGGTGGCTGGGAGAGGAGGTCCCACCTCGTTCCCAAATCCTCGGGTCCGATCCAGGGTATCTCGTGGGTCTTGGCGGACATGGCCGGGCGCATTGACGACACATCCACGGGGGGGGATGAGACGCTGCGAGGCACTCTCAAGCTTTCCGGATGCCCACGGGCCGTGATTCTTGGCACGTGCGGTGTGACCGTCGACTGACAAGAAGTCGAGGGCTGTTGGACGTCGATTGTTGATGAGCACGGGGGAAGAGGGGGGGATGAGAAGGGAGGGAGGGCAGGGTCGGCGGTGACCGGCGGAGGAAGCCACAATCGGGAGCGGTGTTGGAGATAATGAATAAAAGGCAGCAGCCATGGTGCGGATTAAGCATAAGCCATCCTAAGTGTTAAGCTTGACGGCTGCTGTCTCTGCCTGGGGCTGCCCGCCGCCTCGCGCTAGTCCGGAACAGACAGGTCCTGTTCCCTTTTGCACCAACACTGGCGGTCGCTGCAAAGGCGCTGGGACAGAGAAGAACCACAGGGCGGAGGGAACGACGTCGGAGTGGATCCCCAATCTCCACGCCAAGTGCCCTGCCAGCCAATCAGACAGCCCACGGGCCCGGACCCGGGACCACAGCCCCAGCTCCTCCACGCCCGAATAGGCAACTCCCAATGCGACTCCCTGAGCCCTTCTCCAGTTTTCCGCTCTGGCTGGAGGGATCAGCCGAACCTCGGAGCATCGCCGGGGCGAGGAGGGCAAAAAAATGTAAGCAGCAATCCCGTCCGAGCTGAAAGAGAGATAACGAGATGGGGATGATGCAGAGACAGGCAGGGTAGCACAACCGACCGAGGCGCCGGGGGGGAGAGCCAGCCTGCAGGGAAACGAGACATGGCCAAAGAGTACAAGAACCTCTCCATTGTCGATCAGTTGCTTTTGCCTGCTCACTTCTTTGCTTCCTCCCCTCGGCTCAAGGGTCTCGACGAGAAGTTGCCCTCCCTCCCCCCCTCTCTTGATCAAGCTGCGGATTTCGGCTGTCTAGGGCGAGTATTTGTCTCTTGACATACCTACGCCCTCTCTCCCTCCTCCTCCCGCAAGACTCAAGTCAAGATGCGCGTGGTCCAAGCCGCTGCTATCGCCGCCGCCCTCGCTGGGCCGGCTCTGTCATGGAACACTGACGGTATGCTCCTCTCTTTCCTCCATCCATCCCTCCAAAAGACCCCCCCCCCTCTCCTCCCTCAACATTATACCATCGTAAAAAGTAAACACCAACACTAACTCCCCCTCCCCACACAGTCCATCAGCAAATTGCCTACACAGCCGACGAGCTCCTGCACCCCTGGACAAAGCAGATCATCAAGCAGCTCCTCGAGCCCTCGGCCCAGGGCTCCCTCGGCCGCGTGGGCGCCTGGGCCGACGGGTACCGGTACACGGACGAGGGCAAGTACACGTCGACATGGCACTACATCGACCCGGCCGACTCGCCACCGTCGCAGTGCAACGTGCACTACAACCGCGACTGCAGCAAGAAGGGCTGCCTGGTGAGCGCCCTGACCAACCAGACCGAGATCGCAAAGGGTTGCATATCCCGGGCCAAGGCCGGCAAGATCCGCAACGGCGAGGACGTCACCTGCGCCAACGCCGTAAAATTCCTCGCCCACTTCGCCTCGGACGTCACCCAGCCCTTGCACGTGAGCGGCTTGGCCGCGGGAGGCAACGGCTTCAACGTCACCTACAACGGGACCAAGACGAACCTGCACTCGGTGTGGGACGGGGCCATCATCTACTCCCGGGCCGGGGTCAGCGGGACCGGGTTCAAGAACGACACCCTGCAGCCCTTCTTCAAGAACGCGCTCGCCCGCCTCCGCGCCGACGACTTCGTCACCAGCACCGACGACATGCTCGCCTGCTCCGACCCGGGCACCCCGCAAAAGTGCGCCATGGAGTGGGCCCGCGACACCAACGAGTGGACGTGCGACTACGTCTACTCGCAGATCTTCAACGGCACCGACCTGGCCACCAGCGGCTACGCCGCCGGCGCCGGGTACATTGTCGAGCTGCAGACCGCAAAGGCCGCCGTCAGGATGGCCACCTGGTTCAACAGGCTCGTCGAGGGCGGGTACAAGCAGCGCGACGTCAACCTACAGCTCGTCAACAGCTGGGTCGGCGGACCTAATGCTGGTGCGTGATGAGGTTAGTGTGGAATAATGGGGGGCCGGCGGTTTGGTAAATTGGGCAGTGTGGGGGAGTTGTGTCGGTGGTTGATAAACATTGGGTGTTTGTGGATGGGTAATCTGGGTCTAGTCTGGATTGCTATATATACTGCAAATAATACGCACAAATGACAACGACTTTTTTTTAATACATGGTCTTTGAGAGTATCAAAGATTAATTGTGGCAGTTTGTCGTTGATCCATGTGTACCAACTACCCAAGGGCTGGTAAACTTCTTAATCAGTAACAGGAAAATCAAAAGCGATCTGAGAATGAAGACATAACACACCGAGGCATCGCACGGGTCATGCGATGAACAGGGTCACACAGTGATGATTGAGTCGTGTGCGTAGTCAATACCTCCGGATTGGGACCCCTGGCTTTTCGGGCTACAGCCTAGGCAACGCCAAGACTGGCGGCGTCGGAAATGTGACGTGCAGCGTAGCAGACCGACTGCGCTTATCAGCTCCCAACGTAGGCAATGAAATTTGGGTAGGATATCATAGTCTTGTACAATGGCGCATTACGATGGAAGTCACTTGGAAGCAGTTGAAGTGCAGCCAGACTTTGCTTGATATTGAGTACAGGATGCTAGCTGCAGACCGAAAGGGAGGCCAGCCCGATTGTCACAAAGACAACCATGGCGTCAGATAAGGGAGAATGCACTTTCCACAATGATCCGTCGGTCCTGGGGTCGGGACGCTAGAAACAACGCGCGCTCCCGCACCACAGAGACCAGTCCATGCCATCGATCACAAACTTCCGTGAGTTGACGCCGTGCGGTAGCAGTAATGAGTAATGATACAGATACAACACTGGAGGACAGCAGCAGTTCCCGCGACGGAAAGACTGCAAGCCGCCCCCGAGGGGAATGATAGGTGAGACTTTCGACGCCGGATGTGAGAGGATCACAGGAGGGGGGGAGTCATTCATCTACTCGCCACCCTTGTTCTTCTTCTTCTTGCCGCCGCCAACATTGGCGAGGGTGGGTGTCGAGGTCAGGTGGACGTAGAGCCGCTGCCAGTCGGCCTCCTTCTGGTCCTGCTCCTTCTCGGAGTACTCGTGGTGCGCGGGCATCCACTCGAAACCTTCCAGGTAGGGCTTGTCCATCTCGTCGTCGGCCTGATTATTTAGAGTCAGTATGCGGTGATCTGGAGGTATCGCAGCTGCACGTGACCTGGACCAGTCCAAGTACTCACCCTCTTCTTGTTGACTTTGTGGATGGCATCCATGGCGTCCTTGATTGTGACGCCTGTCCGGTTCCGTGCTGTCACGTGAGAGCCGAGGGCGAAGTGCAGGTCAATTGCCCTGACGATGGGAGTGACGAGGGGCTTCTTTAATATGTCCTTCTCCTCTACCGTCATGGACGAGGTGTTGATCTTCCTATGGGAGGGGTCAATATCGTCAGCGACGTACACCTTGGACCTGCACTCAAGAAGAAATCGTCAGTTCAGCTTACCACCCTGTCTTTTGTGTCTCTGGAGCTATTTGCAGTGGTGTCTTGTTCTCCCCTACAAGAAAGTCATGGTCAGCTGCGGGCTGGGAGTCGCGATCGATAAGACAAGTGAAGATCAACTTACATAGTTCCTTAATGCTGGCAACTCCAGCCACGATGGAGCTTTGGCGGCGGTCCTTCTTGGGACCACCGGCCGAGCCGATCTTCTGAAGAGGCTCGAGGCCGTCGACGGCGGAGTCGACCTTGGTCAATGGTTCCGACATGATTGGGAAGAGGTTGGGGAGTGTGCTAGAGATGAGTTCTAGCGGTGTTTTTAGATCAATTGGTAGTTATCTGATGTTGTTGTTTATTTAGTGGTAGCTCTAGGAAGCTCTTTGCGGCAGCTTTGGTTTCGCGACCTCTCTCGCGAGAGAGATCCTTGCTCGGGGAGTGAGAAGCGTACCTTGTGAAGATGACTACCAAGGGAGTAACTGTGAGTGTGTGATTGCCTATGGCTGACTGCTGTTTGGGTATATGAAGTCTGTGATGGTAAGAATGAGCTCGGGGTGAGTGAGGAAGAAAGGAAGAAGAGAGGAGAGGAGGAGAAGGGACGAGAGAGTCGCGAGAGGGGTAGAAATGGACGACGGGGAAAGAGGGGTAAGGTTCGGCCTCGATCGCTTGGATGCTGCCGGGTGAGTCGAGCAGGGACGAGAGACGAGACTCGGGGGCCGTGAGGAGTCGAGCTGTTTCGCAAGGGAGCGGGGAAAGCTGTCGCGACGGTGCTGTAGCTCGAGAGCTTGCTTCTGCTCATGTGCTCAGCTGATCACCCAGTAGCGGGCTGAGGAGCTGTAGGTACCCGGGCGAGCCGCGCGAGGAGCAGCAGGTTGACGTACACGGCGGGCGGGGTACATAGTACATAGTAGGTAGACCCCCGGGACACTGTGCCTGCCCTGAGAGGGAGAGTGGTGGCCTGGCACCGGGCGGGAACGTACAGTACGGTACAGGCCAGTCGCGCAATGGTGTGATTGTCGATCGTGCGGGCAGTGCGCATGCGCCAGTATCTGACGAGTCGGCAGATCAGATAGCGTGAGGTACAGGCTGGGCTGGTGCGTCACAACCGCCCGTGCCCATGTCATTCCAGATGTCGACTGCCATCGCAGTGCCCACCACAGTGCAGGACAGGCAGGGTATGGGGAGCAAGCAGGCGCTGCCGGACCCGTTTCCCCAGATTCCACTGCCCTCCGAGTCCGGGGGTGGGGCCTCCGCAGGGGTCGCGCCTGCCGCGTGTTCCCATCCGCCCGCTCCTGTGCAGGGGCCACTCAGACTGCTCGTGTGAGTGTGTGTGTGTGTGTCTGATGTGCCCTGGGCTGCGACTTTGGCGTCATCAGAGGGCATCTCTATGTGCTGTTGTTTGCGTCTGGCAGGAATTGGAGACGTCCTGACAAGGGGCAAGTACTGCCCTCGGTGAACTGTGCACGCACTGTGCATCGCCCAGCAAGGTGGTGCGAGCAAGCTCTGCCCAAGTCGTCGTGTGAGGAGCTCGGGTGGGGTCAGTCCTGTTCTGTCCAATGACAGCCGCCACAGCGGAGCCCCTCATCTTACCACCGCCCGCCCACAGGCACCTCCGTAGCATGATATGGTGCTATCGCCCTGGTGGCACCACCCTGATCCAAACTCTCTTTCATAGACAGAGAGAGAGAGAGCTTCGCGTTTACTCGTTTCTCCTCACTTCCCTAAGTACCATGGCCGCAACCAGCCTGGCACCCTTCCACCAATATGCTTGCTACCTCGAGTCAGTCCGTACAGTCCGACATCCCCCCCTTGTGCATGGCCTATCACTTTTAATCCTCGAGTGTTTGTCAAGTGCTCACTAGGGTCCCTGACACCCAGCGCATGATGTCGTTCTCAGCCCTACGGCATGGCAATTGCTCAAATATGATGTATATTACTGCATTGCGCCACCATGCTATGCTCCGGAATTATGTTGCTTTCCTCCAATAAATCGTCCCATCTCCAACCAGCACTACCCTGAAGCTCAGAACATGTCCCTGAAATGCTGATAAACACTGGGCCCAACCAACCCGGAGGCATCGACAATAACACCATCGACGTCCGGTACACTCCCCCCATCATCAGGTTGTTCCATACCCGCACCGCCAGCTTGCTCCGGCGGTGGCGTAAACCCGTTCGTCCCATGACCACCAGTAGTACTGATATACCCCTCAAAAATCTTGGACATTTCACTTGATATCTGATGTCCGTTTTGTAGACTTTCGATTATCCCGCCCGGCGTCGTCACCGTAATCGTGCTGGCCCCATGAAATGGTGACCCTGTTACTGTACCACCATTCACTGTGCTGGGTATGGGCGTGCGCGAGGCTTGGTACATGGACGGCGCACCACGGGCATCCGGTGCGGAGAGTGGGTGGTGGTGTCCCGTGGCCAGGCCAGCCATAGTCAGCGCCGCCGACGAGTGCGGATCTTCCGCGAGGCCGAGACGCGGCGCAACTTCCCGGAGAGACTTGATGGTGCTCCAAAGACGCTTTGACACGAAGGACTTGGCCGACAGATCTTTGACCAGCTCGAGTGCCATATAGAACTCATCGCGGCAAGAAGCGCTAAAGTTGACGGGCGCATGGCACGATGCCAAGAACAATACGGCAATAGCTGACGTCAGGAACTGATGGTAGAAGCATTGCATCCTGCGGTAGGCATTTGTTGTGTTGTGGAGATGCGAGAGATACTTGATCGTGTTCTTGGCCAGCTGGACGACTAGCTTTGCTGAAACGAGGTTCCCCATGATGCAGCTGTGCGTATGCAATATAGGCGTGTATAAAAGGAGGCGTATCTGATTGAGGCGCAGGTACGTCCAAATTTGGGACCGTTGTGCATTGTATTCCTTGCGCGCCTTGAGCTGAGGGTTCATGAATACTGGTAGCGCCTCCCAGTTTGACAGCTCCAGCTGGGTCTCCTTTGGCAGGCTTGTATACCATTGCTTGACTGACTGGTCAATATCTTCGATCTCGCCCGGCATCAAGTCTGCGCCGAGCTGGCCATCAAACTGTCGGATCATCTTCCATACTCTAGCGCTAAGCTTGGAGTAGTCAATCATGGAGACAAGGAACGGGTAATTGTCGGGATACGGTAGCTGAGGGTCGATCTCCTCGTCTGGGCACGCCCAAGGCAAGCCGGTTGCGAGAGCCCACCGACGGTCAACCACATAGGCTGTCCAGAAGGTGTGAAGGACGTATATGCGGAGATCCTCCGTCTCGATGCGGTCTATCGAGTCGCGGCGGTGCAAGCCCAGCTCAAGACACAGGCGTGTGACTTGACCCATGACCCGCCAGGCAAGAACCTCCTCGTTTGTGAAGAACCGATAGCCCGCAGTCAATGCTAGCAGCGGCAGTGTTTTAATGTCAGCCGCGTCACTCATGAGCATCCTGTCCAGGATTGGCCGAGCACTCTCGAATAGTCGGGTGGCTTTCTCGCTGTCGCCGTGTGACTCGACCACGAGTGCCATGGCCATGATGACCTTGAGCACGAGAGTATCGACGTCCGTGAAGGCAAGCTCTTGCTCGCCCCTCTGGAGGTAGCCACTGTCCCGAGCCTTCTCCATCCATGAGGACAGGTTTTTGGCATGCTGCACCACAGTCCCAATCTTAACAACAGGATACATGATGCCGACTTCGTCCTCGTGCAACTGGCAAAGACGAAGGATCTCGTCCTTCTCAAAATCCCAGAGCGGGTCTCGCGGTGGCTCGTCATACCCTGGCTGCGGTGGCGAGGACTGTTGTGCAGCGGCTTGTTGTGGGTGGCTTGCGGTGTATTGCGAAGATGCTTGTTGCTGGTAACCTGGTGAAGCGTGCGAGACTGCAAGTGGAGACTGCCCAGGGCTTCCTTGGCTGCCAGCCATCTCGTCGTTGCCATCGCTAAGGCTGCTGTAGCCCATCTTGTGCAGCGTCTTCTTGGCGACATCGAGATTGAAGTGCGTGCTCGTCGGCCCGCGGAACCCTGCTGCTCTAAATGGAGGCAGCTCTGGCCGTTGCATTGCTCCCATGGATCCTGCATTTAAATTGGCATGGGTGCTTCCAGTGGTGGGCAGAGGTAGAACTCGATCCTGAATCGGTGCCAGGCGAACAGTCTCTGACCGTAGAGCAGCCAGACTGTTGAAGAGGGAGGTAACCTGATCCTGAAGGCTCGTGACCTTGCGGTCCATCTGCTTGAACTCATCCGAGTCCTTGACGCTCGATGAGCAGCAGTTTGGCGCGTAGAGGCATTGCAAGTTCAGATTGCCACAGCGCTGACATGGCGTCTCGCCGTTGCATTTGATCTTGCGCCTCTTGCACTCATTACTATGTCCTTGAGGGTTAGTGGTTATGACAACCTGGAAGGAGCAAGTTCCAGGTAGCAAGGAGCAAGGCACCGGCACACTCACCAAGCGATGGAGATATAGCGGCTGCGCTTGCTGCGCTGTGCAGCAGCACCACCCTTGGCGCCAGGGGAGGCCTCGCCATCGTCGTCGTCGACGACACTGCCAGGCGCTGTGCTCTTGCGCTTGGCACCGGTGACGGGGCGCGCTGGGTATGTGCCCGAGGCGGAGGGTGTGGCAGCAGCAGCGTAGAGCTGGGGTGTCGAGACCAGGGCAGCAGCGGCCGCCGCAGCGGCAGCACTCATGGTGTGGTGCTGCTGGGGATGAGACGACAGGCCCGGCGAAGCAGCAGCAGCCGCCTGCTGGTGTTGAGCGTGTAGTTGGACGTGGTGTTGATGCTGGTGCTGGTGCTGGTGCTGGAGGAGCTGTGCGGAATTGGGGCCGGCGACAGCGGAACCAGGCGTGCCTGGACTGCTGGCAGAGCCAAGCAGATTGCGGCACTCGCCCACTTGGTTCTCGAAGAACTCCATGGCGTCAGTCAATCCGTCAGTCGGTCGCTCGCTCGCTCGCGCGAGTAAGAATCCTCGTTGGATCCGACCGGCTTGCCTCCGCGCGTGTGTGCCGCTCTCTGCTCGGTCGACGCGCGCGCTGGCTGTCGAGGCCGGCCGTGTTTCCGTGCGTGCGTGCTGCGGTGGCTTGTGCTCGGGGGCGGGAGGGTGAGAGGCGAGAGGCTGTCGTGGAGCACGGATGCTGCCCTGCCCTGCAAGACGACCGCGGCAACCCTCCGCGCCACACCACACGTCGGACGGCCTCTGCCCTCTGGTGCGGCTCCCCTGTCCCCACCCTGCCGGCCGCGCTTCCGGGGTCTCACGTGATTCTTCAGCCGTTCCCTGGGACAATTGCCGACGCGCATCCACTTTGCCTTGCCCTAGGCCAAACGTGCACTTGCCCTTTTGGCAGGGCTCATCCATGGCCCCTACCTCTTCAAGCAAATCATCCCTCTTTCGAGACGACCGCTTCCTGGCCGCTATTGCTAACTTACAGGGCTACTTTCATACTACTGACAACCTCAGCCTCCAATACGATGTGGTTCGATAATGAGGCGGCATCTCTTACACCCCTCCCCCCTTCCTCCTTCCAGCCATCAGCCAGCGGCGGTCTCACATTCCAGTCGCGAACCCCCCCCCAGCCCATTACACAAAAAGGAAAAGAGAAGAAAAGGAAAGCTTTACACTATCCCATCAGCATAGTATTATCCATAGTTCAGACTAGCAGGGCTACAGTCATGCGCATCTGGTCAGCCAGTCAGTCACCCACTATCAGAATCCCCACGCGATGATGCTACAAGGTCAGGAGCTTTTCATCAGGCTTTCATGAACACCCTTTGCAAATGCAGCCTGTCCCCCCCCCCTCCCCCAGGGGCACACACATAATCCGCTAGAACGCCGTGTCTGTTCTTGTTTTCCCTTTTCCATGGAAACTCGGGGATTGCATGACCTGCCCGGCTTAGTCCGGCACCAACGTGTCACGCACGTCATGCCTGCCCGCGGGATACACACGACGAGGTGGAAGAGGTAGGTACTTAAGTGACAGATTAAAAGCCCGACTGTGTTTCCCTCATTTATGTAGCACCACCACCAGCGGGCACATTGTCCGCCTTGTTTGGGATTTCAGCTTCGTCTTTTGGTCCGTCGCGAATCTACATACATCCTGTGGCGGCGCCACAGGACCACGTGGTCTGGGTGACGCCTTGCCCCCTCCACCTTCACTCGGGGGGCGGCAGGACACATTTCTTGATAGAGACAAGTCTTGCTGACCTTCACTCTCTTTTTTGGTGGTTTTTGAGGCTTGCTCGATGAGTGTTCAGAGGCTGTGTCTTCTCTCTCTCTCGCAAGGTAGCAACCAGTACGACAAGTATCGGGACATTGAAAACCATGGATTTATAATATAAAAAGAAAGTAAAATAAAAATCCGCCAGGTAAAAGGTTATGTACGAGCTATGCGAAACAGAAACTTATGTACAAAAAAATATGTGTGCGTGTGAGTGTCGGTCGTTGCCGAGTTATTGTGAAGTAGGAGATGTGTGCAAAGAATGCTGGCACCCCCGATACGGGCAGATGGCACCGTGGTGGTTGTCTATGAAGAATAACTCCAACGTGGCGCCTGAAGGTATCGAGTGAGAATATGGTATGTCCAAACGACCCAGGAAGCAGACGTAGGTGGAAAGGAGAAGAGAAATTAGAGAAGAATATACGAAAAGAATGTACAGAGAACACGTCTCGAGTTTCCAACGACCGGGCCCCTCCCGGCTCACAATCCCGCCCGGATGTTATCGTAAACACTCTCCGGGTAGCTCAGCAGGTTCTGGGACTTGTCCATGGTGACCATGCCGCCCTGGCCGTTGAACGCGGTCGCGATGAGCGACTTGGCGTCGGTCCGGTCGCCGCTGGCCTCCCAGAACATGGTGCCGCCGAGACCTTTGGTGCTGAGGAAGCCAAGCTTCTGCTGGACGCTGTAGACGTTGTCGTACGAGACGATCCTCTTGGCCAGCTTGTCCTGCGAGTACGAGGCGCCCGCGACTTGGTCGTAGAGCTCGACCGACCCGTTGAGGGGCAGGACCTTGTAGTCGTAGATGCCGGCCTCCCAGGACCCGCCGCCGACGCCGGTGGCGGGCTTGCCGAGGCCTGAGGTGCCCTCGAACGCGTGCCCGTAGAGCGGGACGCCCATGAGAATCTTGCTCGCGGGGACGCCGGCGGCGAGGTAGTCATCGATGGCCCTCTCGGTGGAGAAGGGCGTCGAGTCCATGTTGAGCGGGTTCGGGTACAGGTTGGCGTGGTGCGCGGTGTGGTTCAGGTCCCACGCGCCGGCGTAGTCGTAGGCCATGAGGTTGATCTGGTCGACGACCTTGGCCAGCTTCTTGAGGTGGAGGTTGGCGTACTTGGCAGGGCCGGCCGACGTGGCCACGGTGAGGAGGAAGTGGTAGCCGCCTGCCGCGCGGGCCGAGTAGGCGTCCATCTCCTTGCGCACGGCTTTGAGGAGCTTGATGAAATCCTCGGCCTCGGCCGGGCTGGCCGGGTACTCCCAGTCGATGTCGATGCCGTCGAAGCCCCAATCCTTCATGAGGCCGACAGAGGTTTTGGCAAAGGTGGTCCGGGCCGCAGTGGAAGCGGCTATGCCTGGGAAGTTTGATGACAGCGACCATCCGCCGATGGACATGAGGACTTTGAGATGGCGGTTGTTCTTCTTGAGCAGGCCAAATTGCTTGACCGCGCCGTAGGCGTTGTTACCGACATCATTCCATGCTGAGGGGGCGTGTCAGTAAGTGTGTTGACCAGTCAAGAGGAAGGTCGTGCTTGACTTACAGTCGGTCGGGTAGTGCTGATCAAGGTCAGCCCATGTGTCGCTAGAGATACTGCATGACCGGCGTTAGTATCTCAGTGGGGTAGCCTGCTCCTAGTCACATATCGACTTACACAGTTCCGTTGGGTTGCACGTTCATGAACGCGTACAGAACCTGGCTGATCTGGCTAGCTGGGAGCTTCGTCGGCGGGTACGCGCGAGCGTAGATATCCCTGTGCAGTTCTGTCAGAATCCTATCGTGCCACATCCTTATACTTTGAACGATAGTAGACCTACCAGTTTGGCCAATATACAGCGTTCTGGAAACCCGTGATCTTCTTGTGCAACTCCAGGGGCTTGGCTTGACCAACAGAGGCTGTGAGCAGCGCAAGCGCCGCAGTAAGGACGGCAGACTTCATGTTTGCTCAACTAGCGAGGTAAGGAGTGAATAGTAGTGAGTTGAAGAAATCGGTAATCGAAAAGCCGGTCTCCGAGAGAGAGCTGTGGAGCCAGAAAGACGATGAGCGATTCAGTCGAGCTACCATGATGCCTTATATATGTATATCGAGGAGGACATGCCATG
The DNA here is from genome assembly GCA_031142775.1 of Microdochium paspali. Classification (NCBI taxonomy): domain Eukaryota; kingdom Fungi; phylum Ascomycota; class Sordariomycetes; order Xylariales; family Microdochiaceae; genus Microdochium; species Microdochium paspali. Next base: position 2,601,821 of record JAVBIV010000006.1, read on the forward strand.
CTGAAGACCCCTGTCCATCTCAAGATGTCTTTTTGTCTATCGGATTGGGCCGAGATTTACTGTAGGCACATGGACGCCTCACAATGGCGCGCCGCCAAACCTGCATGGGCCGAGTCATGGAGATGGTGAGACATGATGCGAACTAGGGGTGTTCAGCCTAGTGGGCAGGGAGGCCAGCGTGATGCGGCTTTCTTGGACAAGGCGGCCTAGCTAGAAAGCCTGGGTCGTCCATCTCGAGAAGCCCCTGCGGGCCCGGGTTAATCAAACCCTAATCGGCAACGTTGCCAACGACTGCATGATGGGCCTTTGAGGATAAGGTCCTGCGAGGCTCTTTGCTTTCCGCGGAGAACGAGTGCCGATAGTATCGGTCAACCACAAACACGGTCAGAAGCGGGAGCCATCGCTATGGCGGCGTAAGTGTATGTACTCCCTTGTTACTGGAGAGCACTCGTCCTTTGTCTAATTGGATTCCTCGTCTACCGGGCCAGGCCGGTCCCTCTGCCAGGGTAGGAAGGTGGGAGTGTCAATATGTGTCTCTCGCCACGGGCGTCTGAACCGACGTAACCACACTGATCGACACGGCCGCAGGTCCAGACAGGTTTGTGTGGCAAAGGACGCAGTCGTGCATTCTGTGTAACCGTTGCCGCAAGGGACAAGAACGCGGCCTGGCGGGAGGGCATATATGCAGGGCTGTCATTTGGAACAAAGCCAAGCCTGGAAACACCACGTGTCGTAGCAGTCGGTGCCGCGTGGGAGGCATCTGTCGAGGTCACAGTCCGCCTCGTGCAGAATGTCGCGAGCAATTATTGCAGCCGCCGTGCCAGACGTGCAGTGCAGGTGCACCCGAGTGTCGCGCAGCGATGTGGACAGGAATGCAGCTGCCAGTATGCAATGACAGTACTGGATTACTCCTTACCCGACTGCCATCCCAACCACCCACCACTGCCGGCCGAAATGCGGCTAACATTCTTAGCACGTCAAGCTTGACTCGCACTAGCGAGAATGCTTGCTGTAAACCACCCAGCGTGCTTGTGATGGCTTTCTTTGATCAGTTGCAATAAAGCTGCATTGTCTAATCTCGTAAAAAGCATCGGCCCAGTTAACGACGAATCTCGTTGGCTAAAGTTCCAGCGGTGTCCCCTGCTGGCGCATCAACGCCCCCGGACCGCCCGCCAGCCAGGGGCAAGGAAAGCTTAAAAGCACTTTTGTGGAAATCATTGCACGACTCTTTGCCTGCACTCGGCAGTAAAAGCCTGTGGTGCGATTCCGGCTGGCTGGCGACAAGCGGACAAGCGGGTAAGGTAATGTTAATAGAGCCCGATCAGTCAGCGTGACAAGGCAGGGTCCCCCGTCAAGCTTTGTGGTGCCTGGCTCATCCGTGATTCCCGGCAAGTTCCCTGCACCACGCGCCTGTCAAAGAGCAATGATTGTCTAGTATGACCTTTCTCTCAAAGCTCAACTCAGCCAGCGTCCTCCCGCCCGGCGACGCACCGCTCAACCGTCCGCAATCTGCAACGTTACTCAGCGGTAAGTCTTGAGTGGTATCGTTTGAAAGATGGTCAGAGTCACACGACGACGCATTCAACTCTCAGGACCCCTTCACTTGGCACCTAGCGTCACAAGGGGGCTATCGCAAAGATTTATCGGCTGCGGGGACTTTGTCGGTGTCTTTGTGCTGTGGAGCCGCATCCGCTTCGCCCCGTGGGTAGCATCGCGCGGGAGCAGGTTGCGTGTGGGGGGGGCTTGTGTTTTGTCGCTCGCGTGATTGCTTCGTCCCGTGGCGCGCACGTGCAAATGGTAGTGGTGGTGGCAGGCAGGCATCATATCGCTCGGTTTTTCATCTGCTGCTTCCTCAACTGCATCGCCCGGCGTTCTGATGTTTTGCTAGTTTTGCTCTGTAGTGTTGAAGCAATATGGTGTATTGAGCCATCTGCTCATCCTATCTTTCCTTGCTGACTTGAAGTCAAATAGAATTATCTCGCCATGCATTCCACAATCTGTGGGTCGAACCTGTAACTCCCGCAACGCCCAGGGGCGACCTACGATAAAGTTTAAGCTTGGCGTTGAGGGTCGTGCAGAGGGACTAGAAGAGGAATTTTCTCGTGTTCATCTTTTGTTCTTTACTGACAGGCATAAAACTATACTTTCTCTCCTACAGCTTTAATTTGGTCATGAACTCCTGGTACCCACCATGGAGAAATGTGCGATGCTTAGTCCAACCTAGTCGCGTCAACTCCCCTATGTCCCAGATTCAACTCGGAAAAAATCAAATGGCTTTGTTGCTTTTCGAGAATTCCTCAAATTTATAACCTCAATTCTACCCAGATCAGACCAAACCACTCATTTGAGACTAGTGGCGTTGGAGGAGAGGGCGATCCAGGGCTCAGTCGTCCGACAGAACATACCTGACCACATATCAGTATGACCAGATAAATACTAAACCTTCAACTCCTACGTCATACTGATGAACTTGGCGACCCTGTTCTCAAAGTCAGCCCAAGGTCTGCATAGCCGGAGTGCTCCAGATTCTAGTGATCGCTAAGGGCGAGCTCGCAGTTATCCATCTCGGCGAACTTGTAGTTTAGATCGGCAGTGCCCGCTCCCATTCTGGTCTTTTGTATGCAAGTGGCTGACAATCAGTTTCTCGTCCCAGCTGTCGCAGACTGTGTCTATTCGAGTTCAGCCAATGGAATGTGCCTCAAACCCTGCAGTGACACAGCGCCTTGCTGGATTGGGAGAATGGCTAGAAATTTCGCCTAGGTTCAATTAATATCGCCAAAACTCTGCTTTGAAGGTGTTGGGAGTCTAGAAATGGTTCAAACAACCGACCCAGCTTAATTACGACTTACAAAATTAAAAAATACAAAGAATTCTCAGAACCCCTATATAAACGTTATAGACTCAACTCCAATAGAGGGAGTGAAAACCACGCGAGACAAGTTTGTCGTCGTTCCCACAGCACTTTTTCGAAAGAAGTACGCAGCGCGAGGTCCAAGGAAAAAGACCCCGTGAGTGTGTGTGCCTCTCATTTCAACCAACATGCCATGTGGTCGATACGGACCCTGCCCCTCGCCATAAGATGTACAGACGATCACTTGATAGTCGATAGCATCTTGTGGACGACTGTCCTGATGTCCTCGTCCCGGCGTCTTGAAAGAGCCTGTTGGGGAATCCGGCATGCGCGTCTGCCACGAGAACCCTCAAGGTGCTCTATGTGACTTTGTACATGTTGTCGGGTTTCAAAAAAAAATATACGCTGAAGCACGGTCGATACGGTCTGATCGGCCACTGTAGTCGCCTCGGAGTAAGCGTTGGCGTGACCGGCTTATCCAAAACGTATGCAATGAAGACAAGATGTGCTGCTAGAATACTGGCCTTGCTAAAGGTAGATTTTAAATTACACACTTGATCAAGGACTCTGGCATCCGCATAAAGGCCGCAGCTGAAGTAGCAAAGCTGCGACATAATGAGACACGAATTACTTCTAGCCGGGCACGATGTACTGCGAACAGATTTCTTGTCTTGATAGAGCAGAGGGATGACGACAACATTTGCCTCCAATGTCATGCTCTTCTTCGTCAGCGATTCCCCTCAGCGGTTATATTATAAGCCCGATCCGGTCTGGTCTGTCGCTGGTTGTGCAATAATCACCTTCAGATCTCTATGAGATAGTCAGAGTGCCCGGCGGCCTATTGGCATGAGCTCTACCGTCTTCGTCAATATCAAATGTCTGAAGCTGTTCCTGCTGCGAAGCTTACGACTCGCGACTACAGCTCTAACATATTCCGTTACAAAAAGCATACTTTGCAACTAGCACGAAATCGTTGAATGAGCTCTAAGGATGATAAATCTGACTGTACAAGCTCGGGAGCTAAATCGGGAAAGCAGCAATCATTGGCACATGTATATCAAGACGGAGAAAATCAAGTGATTGAGCCATCTCTTAATGGAATCTGGGATGCCATGATCGATGGAGTTCCTAGTTCATGAGTTGGTCATGTACGAGCTCTGGTTTACTCGTAAAGCATACGAGAACCTGCAGATAGACCCAAAATGTTATCTCGCCATGTTGCCGCACATACATAGGCCCAGCTATTTCATGGTCAAGTATGTCCTTCTCAACCGCTAGAGATCAATAAAGCCGAGTAGAGGCGTAAGCACGTTGTGATTAGGAAAATTCTGAGTCTGAAGAGCAGCAGGCTGCGTGAAAAATGTTGTGGGCACGGTTGGAAGCCAGGACATATAGGATGGCAAAAGGGTTGCGACAATTGAGGTGACGGGAAACATTGACACCGTCGCGTCTTATTGTCTTAGCGACCTTCATCTGGCGGCCTAATGTAGATCCGAGGCAGACTGGACATATTCAGTAAGAACATATACTGATGAGAGGACGGATGACTGTGATCGCCGTTCTAGCGCTGTCAGACGAACTAGGACCTCCGCTAGTAAGATGTTGTTTGACCGAGAGTGAATGGAGCAAGTTGACGCAAGAATTTAAACCAAGGCCCCGTGAACGTGCAAATGGACTTGTAATAGCAAATCGCATTCAGTGTAGCTGGTGCAGCCTTGAATAGGGATCACCTTGAGGCATATGTGCATATTCGTGCAACCTGGAGAATGTGCCGGCAGACTGCCAGTGATTTTCGCTCGTCATACTCAAGACTGACATGCTGTGAATCTTTCGAAAGATCTGCTACAGCGCGGGGTGGGATCGACGGCGCTCATCCACGGTGCAACCCCGGAGGACAGGGTGCTTGCTCGGCCGGGCTATCTGCTCCTGGAAAAACAAGGCCACGATTGGCTACTGGGCCGGATAGGCAAGCATTCCAAGGCGGTTCTTGGATCTTGGGTGCCCGCAACTGGGCAGGTTGAGCGGGACCATCCTGGGGGTGACGTCAGGCTTCTTTCTCCAAGCTGGTTGACTCGCAGCATTGTGCACAAGAGGCTGTCTGGCCGAACTGGTTGAGTGCAATCGAGAAATCGGTGGCTGCAGCTTGTATCCGCTCGTTGACCATGGCCTGGCGTCTTCCCATCTCTCGTCAGTCAGTAATCGAGCACCCCGATTGATGACCCGGGCTAGCTTAGGAAGCCTCAGGGGCGTTGCCAGCCTCGTCTGAGCTCGCCGGCCGGTCGCGCGCGCGCTACTTGTGGAAGAGCAGGCGACGGGCAGTTTCCGTGCTGACACTGCGGCGATCTTGGCATTCTGGGGGAGTAGTCCGGTGCGATGGGGCGGAAGATGTTTAGGTGGCAGAGGAGAGGGTCGGAGGGGCGGTGCGAGTCTGCCGTTGGCGTCTTGGTGCCACTAGCGCCACCATAAGTGAGTGATGCCTTGGCAAGCAGGCAGCCACTTTGGACCTGTTGTGGAGATCTGGACCTGCCCTTCAATCGCCATCAACCGCCACCACACACCACGCATCTACTAGTATGCTATGTAGTAGAGCTCTAGCCTCTGCCAGAGTCGCATCTGGCGTTGCATCTGGCGTTGCATCTGGCGTTGCATCTGGCGTTGCATCTGGCGTTGCATCTGGCGTCGCACCTGCGCCCTCCTGGCCTGCGTGCACTGCGGCTGCCGCGAGCCATGTCTCCAATTCTTCAGATCTCAAGCATTGCCGTCGTCCGTGCATCCTGCAGAGTGAAGCCCGAGTCTGACAATGCCGGGCTCGATGTCATCTAGCTTATTTGTGCTGCGCCGCTGCTGTTTTTAGAAGACTGCCCCGCATGCTCGAGCGATACCGGGCGAATTTGGGGTGCAGTTGAGGCTCGCCACCACTGCGGCCAGTACGCATGCGGCTGTTGCAAACTACGCTGCCTGAGGAGTTCCCCTGGGCCTTTTGGAACAATGCAGAGCTAGCATGCCGGCTCCATGGCGTGCAGCACGGTTCCCAGGTTACTACTCCGATGCTGCACTAACTCACCAACCACAAGTGGGCCTCAGGCCGCATGAGCCAATTGTGCAGCCTTGTGCCAATTGCTGACTGCTGCAGTGGGCCCTCCCTGGACGACGTCGCCGGGCAGGAGCGACTGTGCTCGACTCGAGCTACAAAGTATCGCCTGGCTAATCAGTTAGTCTCGAAAGCCTTGGTGCGCCAATCGCAGAGCCGCCTGCCCCAGCAACCGCCCCACTTGCCCCTTCAAAGGCCGTTGTGCGCAGCCCTGCCACTGGCTGCCACTATTATCACAGCCCCTTCACTCCAGCTGCGCGTCCGCTCGCCGACAGCTGAGGTCCTCGTTCAAAATCCTTCCCTTGCCCTCCACCTCGTCGCTCCCTTCTGCAACGTTCGACTGCCGCCCCGGCGCTCGTCCACCAGCACGGCCCTTTACTACATCGCCGACCTCCATGGGACGCCCCGCGCAGTGTTTCTCCTCCAGACCATCGCTCAATTCAGCCGCCCGCTGCCCCTGACCGTTCTTGTCGCGCGACCCTGGGCACTCGACTGCCAAGCTTGAGAAGGCTTGGGACCGACACACCCAACCCCCCGACACCACCACCGCCACTGCTGTCAGCCTCGACGACTTCAGCCCGGCATCCTCGATTTGCGCCTTTTACACCTCATAATCAACCACGGTCGCCATTACACTCAGCGCGCCCTCTCAAGCCCAGCGCGCGTGGTGGACCTTGATCCACCCTGCCCCTGGCTGTTAGCAGTTTTCGTGCTTCGATCACACAACCGTTGGGAACCAGGACTGGTCGCTGGCTCGTTGCGACACGAGCAGTCAGCCGACCTTTGCGACATCTGCGAATACATGGGTCAGTCCAGCCGAAGTTGACGCCGATAGCCACGCAGTCCCTTCTGCTAAAGCATTGAGAACCCCATCAAAGGCGGTATTGTCAATGTCTCGAAGCATGCCTGACCAAGAGGAGTCAGTTGGACTCCTCGACGATAACTCCCTGACGCTAGAAGCGGTTGTCACGTCCTCGTCCAGCACATCGCGCGGATCATATTCGTCTTCGGTATCTTCGTCCAGCTCTGTCTGCAGCGATGACTTTGACTGCTACATTGACGAGCCAAAATTTGTCGTCTTGAAAAAAAAGTCAAGATGGTCCGATAGTTTCGCAGGATGGTGTCGTTCTCGCCCACGGCATGTCCGACGCAAGTTCAGGAGGCCTCGTTGGGTTATCATTGGTCGCCTGCTACGGTACCTTATACTCGCTATCTGCGTCCTTCTTGTTGTCACGCCAATATTCGCATCCTCATACACCAAACCGCCAGCACAGTACCGAGATCTTGAGTTGCGGTGTCATGGGCCAAAACCTCCTGCAGGCTGTGCCAATCCTCACAATGAGAAGGTCTTCATCGCGATCAGTCTCTACGATAACGGAGGCCACTTGGCCGGCGGAATGTGGGGCGCGAACCTGCTGCAATTGATACACATCATCGGCGAAAAGAATGTGTTTCTGAGCATCTATGAGAACAACAGTGGTCCGGAGGGCGAGGCAGCGCTACAGAACTTCAAGAGGCGGCTCCGCTGCAGGAACAAGATCGTAATCGACTCAGACGTCCCCTTGTCTGATTTTGAGCACCAGACAATTGTTTTGCCAGACGGCAGCAAGCGTTTGAAACGCTTAGCATACCTCTCAGAGATGCGAAATCGAGCTCTTCGACCAATCGATACTTTTGATACCGAGGAAGGAATTGTCGAGTACGACCGCATACTATTCATGAATGATGTGGCTTTCCGACCCACAGACGCGGCGAACTTGCTCTTCAGCACCAATGTGGGCCCCGATGGCAAGGCACAATATCTTTCGACCTGTGGCCTGGACTACATGTCACCATTTTTATTCTATGACCTCTACGCCATGCGGGACGCTGAGGGTTTCTCAAATGGGCTGCCAATATTCCCAATCTTCTCGAATGCAGGCGAGGGCATGTCAAGAGCAGCTATGTTGGCTGGCAGCGATGCAGTACCTGTATCTTCATGCTGGGGCGGTATCGTGGCAATGGATGCCAAGTACGTGCAGAATCGACAGGCTACGCTTCCGAGCCCCAATTTCCAGGATATTGGAAGCCACGTTATCAACCCAGAAGACCCCACAAATATCACAGCCCCCGTGCGGTTCCGATATGAGCCCGAGATATTTTTTGATGCATGCGAATGCTGCCTGTTTCTCGCAGATGTATCGCAAGCGGCGCTGAAAGACGATGCGGAGGAGGTTGGCGTCTATGTGAACCCATATGTACGGGTTGCTTATGACTTCGATACACTTGAGTGGTTGCCGTGGGTCAAGCACTGGGAACGTCTCTTCACCATACCACAGCGCATTCTTTCACCAGCACTGGGACTACCAACACACAACCCGCACCGGACTGTTGTGGAAGGCGATGAATTTACCGAAGAGGTTTGGGTCGGGGAAGGCGATGGTGGCCACTGGAAATCTGTCGACCGCATCGCGCGCAATGGCATGTTCTGTGGCGTGAGGGAGATGCAGGCTCTGCAAATTGGTAAGTGTACTTGTCATATGAGGATGCCTGAGTTATGGCCTTGCTAACAATGTCTATAGAGGAGCGCACTGAGGACAAGAACTGGGAGAACTTCGAGATTCCTGGTGGCCAGACTTTGTACTTCCCAACCTAGTGTGCTTGGTGAAAGTCCCGCGTCAACATCGTTCCAAACCAGCAGAGACTCCTGTGGCATCCGACACTCTGCACTGGCAGTATCACGGCCTTGATACTGTTTGCGCGAGCTGCGCGGTAAAGAGTCAACTCGGCTCACGTGGCAAATGCACCAGCAACGCGATTGTCGTCCCCCGACTGTCCACACATGATGGCAAACCACCAGCTCGATATGCACACCGCCCCGGCCTTGCTTGCATATAACACCCACAGTAATAGAGCCAACGCTACCGCGGCAAAGCCGTACAGCCGCGTGCGCGCCGACACCGCCATCCACCCCCAGATCGGCGATTAACACACATTCATCATCCACATACACCATGCCAACTTTTGTCGCGCGATACCCCCATTTTCACCATTGCCGCATTTCCCGAAAAAAGCGAACACTTGAGCATCCTTCATGTATATACATTTCTCTCTACAGCACGTTGATATATGCAACACGCCCGCCTTCACGTTCCTGCGGCGGTCTAGAGCCTCCTTAATACAATAATGATATACTTCAATATTTACACGACGAGTCCGGATTGTGCAAATGTGACCTCCAAAGTGAAACCAAGAACGGATGGTGGCTCCAAGCCCGATGAATCTGAATCGATGAGAAAGTGGTAGTGTGGTAGAAACGATCATATACATGTATGTATACATATCAGTTTGCTCGATAATCATCGGAACCCGCTTTCCCGTGCCAAAACAGCACAGACACATCATCAATCCCATCGTAGTAACACGCTTGCGAGAGAAACAAAACGATTCCGCGCACAATGCAGGCTTCCACATCCATGGCTCCTCCGCGCCTTATGCATGGCAAACACCAGAACCCGGGGCAAGGCAAGAAACTTGCTGGCTTATGCCTTGGTCGCCGCCTTGGGAGGCCTGCCGACCTATTGTTTTTTTTTTCTTGGTCAGAGTCATGGACAGCAGTGAACCAAGAGGAGAGTGTAAGAGTTGGACGTGCTGGGAGTGGAGAAGGGTTGGTTAGAGAAAGTGATGAAAGCCGTGCATATGTACCTTCTTTGTGGTCTTGGCCTCTGCCTTGTCTATTTTTGCTTCGGCTTTGTGGACGGCTGCTTTCGCCTGTAGGGGGTTTTTACATGTCAGTATTTTCTTTTTGTCTTTGGCATGACGACGTGAAATGTTGGGATGCATTTTCTTGGAGGCTGCAATCGGGCAGTCGGAGTGCTGGAGGCGCATGTTTCCGTCTCGAGTATTGAGGGAACTGTTAGGCGCCAACGACGACGATCCGTTGGTGAAGCTGTCACCGCGTATGCCCGCAACTCTGCGAGCACGAATACAGTCCTACGGGCGCATAACTCCAAACTCACACACTTGCCGGGCTTCCGTTGTGAAGACACTCTTTGTGCTCATGCGGGCGCTAACAGGAAGGGAGGGGGAAAGGATTATAAGTCACCATCCCAAGGCGCTTACCTTTGCGCCGACGCCGTTCTTCTTGGGGGCAGCAGACTTCTTGACGCCAGCTGGCTTGCTTCCAGTCGTTGTCGTTGTGGTCTTTTTTGTCTTGGGCGCGGTGGTACGCTTAATGGCCGGGGCGGTGTCAATGGTCTGGAAGACACGCGGCTTGGAGTTGCCGGTTGCTGAGCGGGTCCCTTCGCGAGGCATCTTGGGCGTGCTTTTCAGAAAGTATGGGTAGAGCTTGGCGTTGACAATGAGAGTCTGTAAATGAGTGGGAGACGGTCGCAGGACCCTCAAGTGCCCGAGAATATGTAGAAGGAAGAGATGCGACACGTGTTGTGGACGGGCGACAGATTGCGACTGGGAGTGTACATCATGTTTGATTGATGCGAAGTGGTGGGCAAGGTGGGAGAGGGCGGCTTGCGAGGGGGGCGCGCGGGGGGGTGCCAGTCGCAACTTGGTCGCAACTCGAGGGACAGCAGCTGACTTTGGGCGCTTGTTTACCTGGCCGTCCAATGCAAGCAGGGGACAGACATACAGATAGCAGATAGTAGAGGAGAGCTTGGAGGATAACGACCTGACCCGGAGAGCCGGCGGGCTATTGTGATGATTAGGAGGGCGCGGTATTGGCTAGACTCGACAGTATGAGGCGTTGGGCAGTGCGAGCGGGCAGGGCGGCTACCGAAGCAGCCCTGGACCAGTCGACGCCATGCAGCTCGAGAATGGAGACAAGACGCGACCTGCCGGGACAATGCATGCACAATGGAAGCAGCGGCAGGAGAAGCAAGGTGCGGCCCCTGATGCGACCCTGCCTCTAATGAACCCCAGGCCTCTCCCGGACATATGCTGCCGTCTCGAGTGTTTTGGCTGTTTGAGGAACGACTCTTCTTCATGCTCCAGGTCTGTCATGCCTTTTCATACAAAGTGACAGCAGCACCACTATCACAGCCCTCTCGCAGCGCTCGCGGACTACAAAACACCATGGACATGGTCTTCATTCAGCGGCGGTCCAGCATCTCAGCCCAAGTCAACAGCCCATAAGCTCACAACACCACCAGACCAGAGACACAGCGGCATTTTTAAGAGTTATTACTATTGACCACTATGAAAAGAAGAAGCAAAATGAGTCCAAAACAATGAAAGGAATAGAGAAAGGCAAGGCCATCTTTGCAGAAGCTGCAATCATACCATCGCCAACACCAGCAATCCACTCAGGATTTCCCGGAATTCAAGAACATAAACCAAAACAAAACACCAACCAGCACAGAAGAAACTCCAACGAGGAAGCGGTAGATGCATTTGCAACTTCCCTGTCTCGGAACCACGTCGCTAAGCCACTGAAATAACTACCATGCAGTTGTCCTTCAGAGCGTCAATTGTTCTGCTGCCATCGGCCACGACCTTGGCTTCACGAAATTCAGTTGCCCTCATGAGCGAGGGCCTGCGCGAACTTGGAACTTCTTCGAAGCTGTGAACCCTTCACGTACACCCAGAATACGGCGGCGACCAGGAACAACGAGATGACAGCAAGGATCATCGAGGCCATCTGCAGATTGAGGTGCTGCTCGGCCAGAATATTAGTGTAGAAAGGGACGGCAGGGACGGTCAGAACACCGGCGAGGAAATCGCGAGCCCAGCCATTGCCACCCGTGGCGCTGGCGCTGTACTCGGCACCATAGGCGCGGACCATGTACTCGATTGTGCTGGCGTAGACGGCGTAGTTGGCAATACCGATAATGAAGCTGCCGAACATGGAGGCCCAGCTGGGGAGCGGTGGACCACCGCTGGTACCAGCAAAGATGGCTAGGCCGATCGGGAGGCAAGGTGCGAGCCACAAGAGAGGCTTGAGACGGGCTTCGTACTGGGCGTACTCATTGCCGGGGTCAGCCTTTCTGGCAGCCATGTTGCGTTTGTAGAAGGGAAGAAAGATGAGCCAGGCGGCGCAGTATCCAGCGAAGAGAGGGAGGAAAGAGAGGCCGATCTCGACAGCGTCGAAGCCCCATTGACCATAGACGATACCGAAAGCCTGGACCTGCATGAAGATGAGGGCATCAGAGAAGCCAGAGAGCATGGACAACCATAGAACGATGGGCTCAGACAAGAACATCTTGAAAGGCCGGCTCCAGATGGTGATGATTTCGTTCACAGTCAGCTTCTTCTGGACGAGCTCGCCGGGGCTGTAGATGTTGCAGGTGGGATCCTCCTTGCGCTTCTTCTTGGCGATGTTGTTGAGCACAGATGCCGTACGAGTTTCCGGGGTGACCAGGTGCAGAAGAGCAATTGCAGCACCGAAGGCGACCTGCACCACACCAGTCATGCGCCAGGTAGAATACTGCTCGATGAAGCCTCCAGCGATAGGACCGAAAATGCTGCCACCAACCGAGGAGAAGACGATGAAGGCGGTGGCGTACTGAAAGTCGTCGTCGTGACTGTCAAACATGTCGGTGATGATGGCCAAAGTGACTGAACCACCGGCAGTGCAGAGACCACCAAGGACACGAGCAGCCATAATGACGCCAAAGTTGGGAGCAAGAGTCGCCATGAGGCCGAAACCGTTGACGAACCACATTGACAGCTGGAGGATGAGCTTGCGCCCAAATTCCTCAGACCACGGAGCCCAGAGCTCACATCCAAAGGCGTAGGCGATGAGGAATGCCGCGGCACCCCAGCGCGCCGCGTCCTCGCTAACGTCGAACTCCTTGGCGATTCCGGCGATGCCGTTGCTGTAGAGCGTGGTGTTGAGGTTCATCGAGACCTGCACGAGGAAGACGACGCACAGAATGAGCCACTTCTTCTTGCGCGAGTAGGCGACGGGCAGCTCGCTGGCGACATCCTCTTGCTTGAGCTCAACCTTTGGCCTCTCGCTGGTGATGTTATTGTCGGTGCTAGGGGCGCTTACGGCGATTATGGTGCTGGTGTTGTCCTTATTTTCAAGGTTGGCGTCGACAGTGTTGCCATTGTTGCCGGTAGGAAGGGGATGGGCACGGGTGAGGAAGGGCATCTCTTGAGCCACACTGGTTGGACCGAGGGCGATTTCCTCAAAGTTGTTGCTGTTGTTGTTGTTGTTGTCGGTAGTCATGGTGGATGACTCGGTTAGGTGAGTAAGTTGGTAAGTTTGTGATGGGATGTTGTGATATTGCGATGTCGTGATATTGTGGAGAGAGGATCGGACATGAGCCAGACGATGGGGTTCACGATAGTCTTATAGGGCGTAGAGGAAGGGGCAGAGGCTCAGATTTCTCGATTGCTATTCATGAACATGGCCTTGGTATCATGTGCCATGGTAATGGCGACGATGGATTGCGCGGTTCCAGAGGAGCGGATATGTCGCAATTCTTTGGTAAGTTCGGTGTTAGTCTGGTACGTTGGGGTGGTTCCGTGCTTGATAAACTCTTGGTTGAGAGCTTCCAGAGCTTCGGAGATGGCCACTACTGCGGGTGCCGCGGACCTCACAACATTTAAATTTCGCTAGGTTCAAAGGCCTGCTACAGGTAAGACCAGAGCAATGTCCAGAGCGGCGATGGCCTCGTCTTCACCCTGAGCAGATCCAACCATGTATCTAAGTTCTGCATATTATAAAATCATCGAATAGCGGCACAAATGACCCAATCGCGAGCGCATCCCTCAACTGCCGTGGCTAGTCGTCCGCAGCCTGAAGCCAGCGAAGTGCGACGCGACCACTCTGCAACAATAGCTTTGCACCCAAGCCCACAGAGAAACATCCCATGGTACACAGCGAGTTCGTAACCAGGCAGGAATCTGCTCTGTGGAGCAGGTGCCGAGTCGTAACGTGCGAAAGAGTAAGCTTATGTCCATTGCAGCCTCGGAGACGGCAGTGACATTCTCCAGGTAATCTACTTACTTACGAAGCTAACTAGACAAAGTCTGGGGAAAGAAAGGGACGGGGTGGGTAGGATCTGAGTGGAAAGTCGCGATGGGTCTGCTACCTAACCACTGAACGCCGGATCACGTTTCATCCGCAAGTTCCGATGAACTCGCGAAGCATGGAAGCGCAGTTTCTTGAGTGGAGGAGCCAGATACACGTGAGCTTACAGCCAGATTCCGAGCGTTTTCAAGTATCGGAGATGGACTTGACACTGGAAGCTATCGGAAATGGTTCATGGGGAAGTCTGGTGTTGTGTAGGGGGGACTCATGTTGTTCTACAGCTGCAGAGGACGGGGACGGCCCGTGGATATCAAAATTTGGTTCTTGCATCGATCGGTTGACTCAATGGGAATTGTAATCGAACGATGTGATGGAGGATGAGGGATATCAACCGAGGTTGAGCATAGACAATTCGCGCGTCGATAATTGCACACATTATCTTGGTTGGTTCTCGGTAAAGAGCCGTAGTTTCATGAGTTGGCGATCAAGCTTGCCCGGAATTTCCGTAGTAGCGGCCTTGATTTAGCATTGTCTTCATCCCACACATGTGCCAAACATCCGTGGCCCGAACAGCCACACTACAGAGTAGCAATGTCCAACCCATCCACTCTCCCCAAGAAATCCCCCTTCGCTCCTCTTAGCAACTCATCAACATCAACGAGCCCCGTAGCGATATACTTCTCACTGACACCCGTATTGACCCTCTTGCTCAATAGCTCCCTCAGCTCTGCCCTGAGCGCCGCGAGCTCGGCCTTGGTCAACCCTCGCGCCTCCTCGGCCTTCTTCTGCCTCCCGCTTCCCCGACCGCCCCATTTCCCCATGTTCTTGCTGTCCACGTCGTCGCTGTCATAGTCTACCCCGAGCTCCTCGGCGGCATTGCGCATCCAGTCGTCTTCCTTGGAGCCCTTCTCTTTGGCGAGTTGCGCGTCGGCAATCTTCTTCGCCAGGGTGAGACGGGGTTTCAGACGGCTCACTAGCTTCCTGTCCATTTCTACGGATTGCACAAAGAAGTTCTTGCGGCTTGGCTTGTCGCTGCCCGCCGCGCGCTGGGAGTGCACTTTGGCGATCAAGCGGCGGGTAGGGGTGACTTCCTCTGGCGCGGACAAGAGTATGCTCAGGCCGGTCTGCTGTGCGCGCGCGGTACGTCCTGAGCGGTGGACGTATGTGTCTGCCGCACGGGGGACGTGGTAATGCACAACCAGGTCTACGCCGGGGATATCAAGACCGCGGGCGGCGACATCGGTGGCAATGAGTATCGAGGCCTTGCCCTTGGGCGCGGCGGTGAAGCGCTCGATGGAGCGGAGGCGGGCTTTTTGCGGCATCTGTGAGTGCAGGGCGAAAGCAGAGAGGTTGAGGTTTTGTAGCATGGGTGTTATGCGTCTGGCCGAGCTTATAGAGTTTGTGAATACTAAGGTCCGGGATGTTGGGTAGAGGAGGAGGAGAGCGTAGAGGTAGAGATCCTAGTGGAAGTCAGTTTGGTGGGAATTGAACGTGTGGTTGAGGGGACGAGGGTACTAACCTTTTCCATGGCACCGCATTCGACAAGGCCCTCTTTCAAGCCTTCAGCCATTTGTGATACTGGATTCACATCAATGAATTTCGGCTTCTCTTCACGGAAGTTTAGCTTCTTGAGCAGGTATTCCATCGAGTCCTGCTCTGTCATCAGGTTGTATTTCCCCTTGCCGGCGAGCTTCTGCTGCAACCCCTTATGAAAAGTCGCAGAGAAGACGAGCGTCTGTCTCGGGGATAGTTCATTCTCTTCCCCATCTTCGTCTACCTCAAGGCGGTCTAGAGCTGACAGGATCTCTGAAGCCTCCTTGAAGTGACCTTCTGTCAGAAGTCTATCGGCCTCGTCAACCACCAGATAGCTGACGTGGCGGAAACTCTGCATCAGATCCGAGCTCGAGCTAAGGACTTCCCACAGACGACCGGGGGTACCAATTACAATGTCGGCCTTTGCTAGTTGTCTCTGCTGTTTCTGTACGGACAGTCCTCCTGTGACAGAGCAGACGTATGGTGATGAGTCCAGTCCGGAGCACAGGTTTTTGATGTGCTCGGTCAATTGATGTGCCAGCTCGCGCGTTGGCGAAAGGATGAGAGCCAAAGGCGTCTTGGACGTAAATTCGCCTTCACCAGTCTCGTCCCTCTTTTCTAACGACTCGACTTCCGATTCCGATCTTGTCTGTAGCCACTTCTCCACAATTGGAATACCAAAAGCCAGCGTCTTTCCGGAACCTGTGGAGGCCTTGCCAATGACATCGTGCCCCGCGAGGACATGTGGCACAGCAGCTGCTTGGATCTGTGTCGGTTTTGAGAACTTCAGTTTCGACAGTGCGGCCAATATTTGCGGTGATAGGTCCAAACCCTTCCAGTCTGTGACGTCGACCTCTTCCTCAGGCTCCTCCGCTGTGTCGACCAGAGCATTGAACACATTGCTCTCCAGTTGCAAATCGTCCTCAGTCTCAACTGCTGCCTTTTTCTTCTTTTCTTTCTTTTCCTTCTTCTTCGTAGCTTTCGTGCTTTCAGCGACCGTGCGAATTACGGATTCGAGCTCGGTTGCCTCAGGATTACCCGAGGCTGCGGGTTCGTCGGCCATTTCTGCTTGCGCCGGGGGCTCTGCAGAAGACACCGTAGGCTCGGTCGGCTCGTCGTCGAATCCTTCAAACTCTTCTTCGTCGGCTACATCTGTTTTTGTCGCCTCTTCCTCCATCACTGATTGGCCCTTCTGTGACTTCTTTGGTGCACTCTGCTTCTTATCGTCGTCCACGGTCGCAGACTCAAGGGCTCTGAACTCGATCGTGTTGTTCTCGTGGCGGATCACCTCGACGTCGTCAATCTCCTCTAGACCAAAGAAACCCTCCGCATCGTTCGTCATTTCCGGAAGAGTTGCTTTGCGCCATCGCAGCGAATCGACGCCCACGCTTCTTCTGGCCTTCTTGCCCGCGGCTTTTGAGTTGGACGTATGCGTCTTGCGCTTCTTGTCGGGGACAGCCGCCGCATTTGGGGCGGCCTTGCGCTTCTTGTTGGCCTGTATGCTGGGCGCCATGGTGATCCGCGGTCAATCGCTTAGATTAGTATCGTTGATATCGCTGTCGGGCAGTGTGGCTGTTGTTGCTGTGTAGAAGTCCACGAACAATTCGAGGTTGACAAGCTTATCGGCCATGGATAAGGAAAAAAGTTTGGGGCGGCGCGGTGCATTGTGCAGGGGATGCTGCGGCCGAGGGTGCAGGGGTCCAGCATCGGCCTGCAGGGCAGTGGTCCCACTGGACTTTTTCATCGCGGCATCTCGCAGCGCCTTAGACAAACAACCCCACCACTAAGTAAAAGTGAGAGGGGCAGGATTCGTTGGAGTGTTTTCCAAGTTGTGACCGAATTGCACCGAGGCGGCTCTTCTCTCATTGCCCATCGATAGCCGGGACTTTTCGTGCAGACTCGACACCATGGGGAAGTCGTCAAAGGACAAACGAGACGCCTATTACCGCCTCGCCAAGGAGCAGGGTTGGCGTGCGAGAAGTGCTTTCAAGCTTCTGCAGCTCGACGAAGGTATATTGCTTTTATCTTCCACGTATCTTGCTTGTCCTTGAGTGCTGATCCAATCCTACAGAGTTTGACTTGTTCTCGGATGTCACCAGAGTCGTAGATCTTTGTGCAGCTCCTGGCAGCTGGTCCCAAGTTCTCTCTCGTGTTCTCATCAAGGGCGAGAAGTTTGGCAAGGCTGCATGGCAGGACCGCGAAGCTAAGCTGCGTCAGCAGATGCTAGGGGTGTTTGGCAACGGCAAGGGAGAGAGCTTAGAACCCGTCAAAACTTCCACAGAACCGGTGGAACGGCTTAAGCCGCGACAGGATGTCAAGATTGTCTCCATCGACCTCCAGCCTATAAGCCCTTTACCCGGCATCATCACCCTTCGAGCAGACATTACACATCCTGCCACAGTACCTTTACTTCTCAAAGCTCTCGATCCAGACTATGATCCGCAGAGTGGCACCCAGCAGGCCGCTCAGCCTGTTGACCTCGTCATCAGTGATGGCGCGCCCGACGTGACGGGCCTTCACGATCTCGATATTTACGTCCAGTCCCAGCTGCTCTTTGCCGCGCTTAATCTCGCCCTGTGTGTGCTCAAGCCGGGAGGCAAGTTCGTGGCCAAGATATTCAGGGGAAAGAACGTCGACATCCTCTACGCGCAGCTCAAAATCTTCTTTGAGCGAGTTCATGTCGCAAAGCCACGCTCCTCTCGCGCGAGTAGTGTCGAGGCTTTCATTGTCTGCTTGAACTTCCAGCCTCCCAAGGGGTTCTCTGCGAGTCTAGAGGAGCCACTGGGTGTAGGCTTCCGCCTCCCTCAGATGACGAGGGATAACCAGGAGAGAAGCGCAATCAGCGCTACAACAATACTTCAAAACCACGAGACAGGCGCATGGGATAGTAGCCCGACAGCAGTAATACCTACGCCAGACAAGGATGGTATAACGGAGCTTCTGGCCGAGGATCATCGACCAATATGCCGCCAGAACGATGTCCGTTGGATCGCCCCTTTTATCGCTTGCGGCGATCTTTCAGCCTTTGACTCAGATGCATCGTATCGACTTCCTGCTGATCATGTGTCGCTCGATCCGATCCAGCCTCCTACAGCTCCTCCTTACAAGCGTGCTCTGGAGATGAGGAAAGCGGCTGGCGGCGCTTATGGCAAGACGAGCATTGGCAAGACAGCAGCATAGAAGCACGAGGTGGCGTATCGAAACCATAACGCGGTGCATTCTTCCTAGGTAGGACGACTGCACCACACCACGACCAACTCCAAACAGCACAGCCCGTGTGGTTATACAGATGAAGGATGAGGGTGTATCTCCGCAGGCCCCTCCCACACCCCAACACAACCCACGTTCGCCTCCAACTCTCGCCAGTCCTTGACGCCCAGAGTCTTGCGATATAAATCCATTGCGTCAACAGTAATCAGCATGAACCGTCGAAGGTGCGTCCACTCAGAGATGACGTCCTTGACGGCATCCATCATGAACCGAGCGAGGCCCTTGCCCTGGTGTTCGGGAAGGACATATACATCCGTCATCCACGCGAACGTCGCGCCATCCGTGATCAGACGGGCGAAGCCGACCTGTACGAGGTTCTTTGGTGATTCTGCCGTGGCGATTGGTTAGTCAACATGGCTGTGGACGAGCGAGGAAAAAGGATTGAGCATCGCAACTGCAGCCGCAGATTTCTTGCCCCATCCCCATTTACTGAGAGTGTTAGAGTCACACTTACCCAACTCACGACCACCATCAGCACCACCACCACCACCACCGGCACTAGCCTCAGCCTCGCCAACCTCATAAAGTCCAAAGCAAAGCGAGTTGCCAAGCGTCGTGACCATGACGTCCCTCGGCAAGCTCTGCGCCCACCACATGACGTCAGACGCAAACACGCGGTTGACCTCGTCCACCTGCACCAGCGCGAGGTCCGTCGACACGAGGTATGAGCCACGGCGCCAGCTACGTTTGGGGACGTCGAGTGGCATCTTGTCAATGTCCGGGTACGACACCGAGGGACCTGGGGGCGAAACTGGTTGGTGTACAAAAAGAAAAGTCCGATAGGTTGTGCAGGAACGTTTGTGAAGTAACGTTTAATGCGTACTGCAGCCCGAAACCGAACTTCTCGACTGTACTAAGTCCACAATGGTTGCGGCCTTGGACCGCTGTGAGAGACTTGGCCCGAACGATACCCACGAGATAGACAGCAGCCCCTGAAGCTCGAATAAAAATAACTCGGTTTTCGCAATGAGATCCTGTGCAGTAGAGTTGATGAGCTTTATCCTCAGAGTCAACCTAGAATGAACCCTTGTTCAATCTGTGTAATTGCCTCGTTGCAACAAAGTTGGGCTAGCTGCTGGTTGTTCGAAGTCTGAAACCCACTCAATACTCACAGAGAGAGAGAGGGGTTCAAGAAAAAAGTGGCTGGCCATCGGACATCAACCCGAGCGGGACTGTTTCTGTGACTTGAAAGCTTAATATGCACAGGCCCCCCCACATCTTGTAGGGGAATGTCCTGCCGAGTGCGCATCGATCAACGACAACCTTCTGCCGAATGACATCTGGAGCCTCACAACAGGCGGACGCTGGGAATGACTAGTTGGCATCCCGTCCTCCTATATGACTTTCTCTGAGCTTGCGCGACGTGCGATGCGTGCAGGTCACTGCCAACATCGCTGAGTCCTGTCATTTCGCGTTACCGAAACACTGTCAATCATACACACATTCACAAGTGTCAAGCAACATCAACGGACTGTACAGAATATGCTACCAGTAGACCGACCCCATCATTCTTTATTCTTGATACATAGAAAACATTGTAGTTAAAACGGAATAATGCATGTGTGTGAGCTATGTAGCTCGATATTGCGCCGAGCCAGGCATGTTATGCGCCATCTTCCCATCCCGAATCACCATATCGCCTCAGGCACCTGGATTTTTCCAGACTGCTTAAGAGCTTCCTTGTCTGTACCTCATTATTCTGCCCGGTACATTTACTGCCCAGCAGCACCTCCCCCACGTGCGCGCTTGGCTCCATTGCCAGCTACTTCCGAATCCCCTCTGGGGCGCTTGTTACCCGGCTGGAACTCAGGTGCGCCAGCGTTCATGCTGTTACGTCCGCCTTGCTGACCACCACGTCCGCCACGCTGTGTGCCGCCGCGGGCTGCACCGCGGGGGACTTGATATGCACCGCCCCGACCACGTGTCGCAGGGACAGGAAGCGATGGAATGCCAGATGCTTTAGGCGCGGGAATTCCTGACACAGGCTGAGCTGCCGCAGGCTGTTGGCCGGCTGCAGGAGCTGCCTGAGCCGGTGCAGCATCTGGCGCAGCAGGCTTGCCGAATGGATTGACCGCTGTGGGCGCACTAGAGTGCTGAGACTGGCTTGTGGCGAATGGGTTGGGGATACCACTGACACTTGCAGCGCCGCCAGGCTTAGGAATGCCAGTCGCTGGTGCAACCTTTGTGTCTGCAGTAGTCTGTCCAGCTGGTGGAGCGGTGACAGCAGCAGCAGGAGTTGCGGGTGTGGCAGCAGTAGCTGGCGGTTGTGTAGCAGGTGCAGCTGCAGGAGGTGGAGGAGGCTTCACGTCCTTAGCCTCCGTCCAGACCTCACCGACGGCACGCTCAGGGGTCTCCTTCGCTGCATTTTCAACATATCCCAGTTTGGCATTGGCCGCGCGGAAACGGTTCTCTGCCATGTTGATACGCAGCTTCGACTTTGATTCTGCCATGGCCTCTGCCTGCTCGCGAGCTTGTGCGACCTTGGGCTCGTACTCAGCCTTGAGCTCTTCCCGTAGCTTCTTGGACTCCGCAGTAATCTTAGCGCGGATGTTGTTCGTCATGATGCCCTTGATGGTCGCGTTGTTCGAGATCAGGTCCCTGATTTCCTTGTCACCAAGGCTGTTGACGTCGACAACGGGTGTGCTCGGGGTGCCCGCCGGGAGACCCTCTACGGGTTGCTGCTTCATAGGCGTTTCTGGTGGGCCAGGCTGCGTCGGTGCTGATGTGCCAGCTGGATTCTCGAGCTCCCAGATCTTTCTCTCCTGCTCCATGCGGAGCTTGAAATCAGCCTCAAGCTTCTCCTTCTCCTGCGCGCTTTGAACCTTCTGCTCCTCCATCTGTGATTTGAACTCGTTGAGCCTCTTGTTGAGTGCATCCTTCATCTTGTCGCTGCGCGCCTTGACGGTCGCATTGATACTCTCCTCGGCCTCACGTGCCTTAGCTTCAAACTCGGCTGCCTTGGCCTCCGCAGCAGCGATTTGCTGCTCGAGTGCCGTACGTTCTTCGTCTGTGAGGGAAGCTGCAGTAGCTGTTGTGCCATTCTCCATGTGAACATCACCGTTGGTGGCCGCGGGCGCTGACGAAACGTTCGCCAAAGCCTGATCACGCTCAGCGGTGGCGGTAGCCAGCTGCGTCCGCAAGCTCTCCAGCTCGCCTACGACAGCCTGCTTCTCTGCTGTGATACGGGATAGCTCAGCGCGAGCTTCCGCAAGCTGGGCTTGCAGCTCCGCAATCGCTTGGCCATCGCTTTCAGCGGCAGGTGCAGGTGCAGGCGCAGGTGTTGATGGCGCAGCTAGTTGGGGCGCCTCGCCGCCAGCAGGAGCCACGTTGTTTTTAGCCTCTTCCTGCAGAGACTCAACCTGTTGGCGGAAGCGGTTGATTTGTTCTTCGAAGCTCGCGCGTTCTTGTCGAGCAGCTTCCAGCTCCTGCTGTGTCGACGACAGCTCAGTGCTGACTCGCTGGAATTCTTGCTGCAATTGATCCTTCTCAACAACAACTTCCCGCTTCTCGGCATTGAGCTGCCTTGCCTTCTCCTTGGCAGAGTTGATTAAACGCTCACGAGTAACTTGCCACGAAGCTTTGTCCTCCTCAATGGTCTTTTCGAGAGTCTGGATGCGCTCCTTCAGCTCAGTCTCAGCGGCGCGCAATGTTGTGTTCTCCTCCTCCAGTGCTGTGATTCTCTCCTTGAGGGTGTCGAGCTCGGCTGGATCGGTCCTTCCATGCTTGGACAGGATGTCCTCCGTCCTCTTCTGCCACCTGTCACGGTCCTCCTGCAGTTGTCGCATCTCGGCATCCTTGAAAGCCTGTTGGCTTTGCAATTCCTCAATTTGACCCTCAAGGGGCTGAATTGTGGCCTCGAGTTCAGCGACTCTTGCCAACTTCTCCTCAAGCTTGGCACGAGTATCACGAGCCTCCTGGCGGAGGGCAGCACTGCTTTCCCGGAATACGTTGAGCTCCTCTAGCTTCTTCATGAGCTCCTTGTGCGACATACTATTTCGTTCGTTGTCGGAATGCGACGCCCGCTCTTGCTCCAGCTTGAGACGAGCCTCGTCAAGTTGAGCTTGGCTGTACTCGAATTGTTGTTGTAGCCTCTTCACCTCTTGTACCTTGAGCTCATACTGGACTTCAAGAATCTCCTTCTCGCGGCGGAGGTAGTTGCTTAGCTCGCGGAGGTTGTTGTCGCTGGTGCTGCTTGGCTGAGCAGCAATAGCATCCAAGTTGTCGCCAGAAGCATCCCTGCTCTGCTGGAGCGCAGCGATCTGTGTGTTAACATTCTCGAGCTGTTGGTGAAGGAGCTTGTTCTGCGCATTCGCGTCGTCCCTGCGTGCGCGCAGCTCTGACAGCTCCTGCTCAAACTTCTGTCGCCTCTCCTCCCAAGAGCTCTCGCTTTGGAGTAATGATGCCTTGGCAGATTCGGCTTCAGCCTTCCACGATGCAGTTGTCGTCTTGAGCTGGTTGTGCTCTGTGCGAAGGGTAGAAAGGGCTTGAGCAGTTTGGCCGTGCTTCATGACTTCACTCTCGTAAGCTTCTTGCGCGTTCCGAGCAATCTCAGCTTGAGCACGAAGATCCTGCTGGTGGAACTGAGCAGAAGCACTATAACGCTCCTCCTCATCCTTAAGACGCTTGATCTCCTCGTTCAAGATAGACTTTTCCTCCTCGAACCGTCGAGTCACTTCAGCCTGAGAGTCACGGATCGTAGACAACTCTCCGTTAGATCTGGTAAGCTCCGCAGAAATGTCCTCAACGCGCTGTTCGAGCTCCTTGATTGCGGCGTCCTTGGCGTCGAAGGACGCCTCAATCTCCTGGTTGTACTGCTCCTGAGCGGAGTTCATCCTCTCAAGCTCCTCCTCAGAAGCCTGGCTGAGCTCCTTGTACCGCTCAACCTGCTCCTTGGCGTTGTCCAGCTGTGCTTGCGTCAATTCCAGATCGCGCTTCAGATCCGTGACCTCATGAATCAGGCCTTGGATCCGCTCATCAGCATCACTAGCAACTGGTTGAGCAGCAGGAGCCATGGATCCAGGTCTGGGAGTTGGCCGGGGCTGCAAGCGTTCGGCCCGCTCCTCCGCGCTGCGGAGCTCGATTGACAGGCCATCGACGCGACTTTGAAGATGATCGCGGGTGGTTTTCGTAGCAACAAGCTCCTCACGGATCTGGCTAAGGTTGCTGGTTAGCTCGTCAATGCGCTTCTGTGCCTGTTGCGAGTCGAACTCTTTCCGCAGCTGGGCCTTCTTGGCTTCCTCCACCTCTTCTCCTAGCTTTCTCTTGGTGGCGCTGAGCTCGCTTTCCAGGTTCTCAATCTGCGTTTGCATACGACGCTTGGTCTCCGCCTCGCTAAGCTCACGCTCGTTCTGCAATGTTTGTTGAGTTGCAAGAAGACCGTTGAGTCTGGACTTCTCCTGCATAAGGTTCTCGTTGTCGCTAGCCATCCGCTCCTGGATGTCCTTCCAGAGCTTCTTTTCTGCCTTGAGGTTGGCGTTCTCGCTTCGGAAACTGTCGAGTTGCCCACGCGCCTCGATCAGGTCCTCAGCGACTTGTTGAGTTCGGATGTCCTGCTTGGCTGCAGACTCGTTGATAGCCTGGTTGCGCGCTTGGAGCTCCTTGTTCTCAATCTGCAAGGCTACAAAGTTGGATTGCAGCATCTCGAAGCGTTCGGAAGCAAGGGTCAACTGACTTGTCACCTTCGAAAGCTCAGCTTGTAGGCTATTCTTCTCGGACGATAATCTCTCGACCTGATCCTTCATCGTCTTGCGATCTACAGTCTGCTCGTTTCTGTAGGTGTCGAAGTTCTGTTGCAGCTCGCGCAGTAGTGCCGTGTAATCAGATCCTTCCTCAGCACTAGAATTATGTTCGATGCTAGCCAGCACGCCCTCCCGGCCTGAGTGTCCGAGGGCGGAAGCGAGCTCTTCGGCAGACGCGCGTGACTCGACGATCCGGCGGAACATATCTCGCTCCTTCATGATGCTGTCAGCCCGGACCTTGAGTCCGCCAAGCTCATCCTCAAAGATCTTGAGCTTCTGGTGCAGAGCTTCAACCTCTTTATGGTCAGCGATAGCTTGGTTCTTGGCAGCAACGGCCTCTTCGCTCTCCATCTTGTCGCCTAGCTCGTGCGTCACCTGGAGAAGCTGCTGGTTCTTCTCCTGCAGCTCCTGAATGTCCTTGAACACTACCAGGCGCTGCAAAATCATGCTGTTGACATCCGATGGCTCGTCACTGCTGTCATCAACCTGGCCTCTCTCAAGGCGCTGAAAGTGTAGCGTCTCCTCGATAGACATCTCATCGAAGCCCTTGTCGCGACAGTGAATGTTAAACAGCAGCATCTGTACCTGTGCTCCCAAGTCCCGGAGCTGGTTTCGCAGGATTTTGAGCTCAGCTTGCGCGGTCTGGGCAACCGCCTCCGCCCTGCGCGCAGCCTTCTTCGCGTTGTCACGGTCGGTGAAAGCCTCATCTGAAAGATGAGAAATGGTCTTGAGCTCTTGCTGCAACCTCTCATTGTCTGCGTGCAGCTCTTCCAATTCCGGACCCTTCGCTTCAAGCTGCTCGATAACATCATCTAACTCCTTGGCGAGGTTGTTGCTTCGCTGCTTCTCGGCGCCAAGCAGGCCCTTGATCTTGTAATATTCCTCCAGATGTTGCGTTCCCATTGTCTTGCGCATCGAGCCGGGTGTGAATGGCAGGGGCGAAGCTGGTCGGAACGGCGATCCGTTGGCACGAGGCGTTTGAGGCACAGAGCCTGGCTGGTTTCGCGCGCCATCAGCGATCATCGCCTCGAGTCGTCCAACCTCGGCCTGCAGCGCATCTGCCTTTTCAGAGTAGTCGTCGCGATCTGAGTTGGCTCTCTCCAGACTCTCGTTGACTCGTCGAATCTGGTCCTCGCACTCGCGCTTGATCTGTTCCTCTCGCGCCTCGACCTCTTGCACACGATTACGGTGGGTCTCAGCTTGCTTCTGGTGAAGGTCGACCAAACGCTGAAGACTGTCGTTCTGTTGTCTAAAGTCCTCCTCCCTGCGAGCGGCGGCCTCTTGCAGTTGCTGAACCTTGATCAACGCCTCTTCAGCCTTCTTCTGTGCGTCCTCGATTCGTTGGCGGAGTTGGGTCTCAGTTCTCTTCAGAGACTCGACCGTGCTAGCAGCGTCGTCGTTCTGACGCTGTAGCTCGGCGATGCGTGCGCCCTTCTCTTTGCGGAACTTGAGACCCTCCGCCGTCTTGGTCTTGAGCTCGTTCTCAAAGAATTCGCTGCTGCGCTGAGCCATGTCAAGCTGCTGTTGGAGGGACTGCTCCTTGAATTTCGCGCCCTGCAGTGAGTTCTGGATGTTCTGAACGTTCTGCTGCATCGCTGTGAGCTCTTGGCTAAGCTTCAGATTCTTCTGATGCTGCGCCTGGAGCTCTTGCGATAGCGACTCGTTCGCAGAGTTCTTGGTGTCGATGATGGCAAGTGCTTCGCGGTTCGATGTCTCGAGCGAGGCGATCCGCGCCTTCAGTTTTTCGACTTCTGACTGCGAAGTTGAGCTCGAAGATTTGATCAACTGCAGCTCATTCTCGAGCGTTTGCCGTGTTGATTCTGTCGCAGCCACACGTTTTTATTAGCATTTTTGTTGACTCTGCCGACCATGTGCGTCGATTGCGACACTAGCAGGACTGCTTACCTTCTTCCTTGAGCTTGTTGCGGATCTGCTCGAGCTCGCGAAGAGCCTGCGCAGCTCTCTCATTGCTAGCATCGCGTTGCGCTTCAGCTCCACGGACCGAAGTCTCAAGTTGCACCTCGAGCTGGACTTTCTGTGTGTAGAGCTCGTCGAACTCATATGCTTTGGCAGCAACGGCGGAGAGGAGGGCAGTGACGAGATCGGTTGTTGGCGCGGTGGCAGTGGTCGAAAGGTTGTCCTGCGGCACGCCCAGGTGGGCAGCCAGATAGCCGATGTCCACGTCGGCCATGGTGTACTATTATTGATGACGCGACGTCCGCTTCATGGAGGACAGGCTCTCAAATTTGTGAAAGGAAGAACGAATGTGGGACGAATCGAAGGATTAAAGGGAGGTCGCGGTGTGCGGGCGAATCGACCAAATAATAGGTGCGAATGAAATAATCAACCTGGGGAATGGATGGGTAGTCAAGACCCGATGGCCAGTGTTGTCGGTTGGCAATCGTCAGATCGTTCGCATCGAAGACTTGACAGGCTGACTAGCGAAGGCGCGCGGCGCAGATTGTCGTTGGTGGCCACGCAATCGGGGTTCGATGCGTGATGGGAAGAAAAGGAAGCCACTCCCGTCGACAATAACAGTTGCAGGCGCAGGGTGATGTCGACGACCGGGGCGACCTGAATTGTGTCGGTCTGGACGAGTGGCCCTTGCGTGGTGACGGACTCGCAAAAGCTGCAGCAGAAGGAAAGGCCCGGGAGACGCGACGGTCTGGCGCAGGAGGTGAGAGCAAGCACTGACCGGGGCTGCAAGCTGCAGGCGGGTCCTGTCCAGGTGAGGTCAGGCACACTTCGCGGACCCACCCAAGCAGTCTTAGGTTGCTATGCGCCGGGGGCCGAGCTGGGAGCTCCCGGCAAGCAAGCACACGGAGGAGACTACGAGTCTAAGTAAGGCCAATTGACCTCATTGGTCGTCATCAATCTTGAGCTAGCAATGGCGATATGAGCTTGCGTCGAAGCTGCTTCCGTGATAGCAACTCTTGATCTTTTTGAAGCCTCGCGAGCTTGAGCGTCATCGGTCATGCTTGAGTGTCGGCGTTCTTGGCCACGCCGAATACCACATATTCTCACTTCCAGCCATTTTCGAAGGGGAAAAACGAAGATATTGTAGGACCAAAGAAATCATTGCTATCATGAATCGCTGCTAAATATGAAGAGATATCCATCGCTCAGATACTAACTATGTAGGTCGACCTCTCCTCCACCAAAGATCCAGTGGGTCGTTTACGTACAGTCTATTCCCACATCAATTACCTTCCTTATGCGGCATTCCCGCCTCCAGGCATCTCGTGATACTGAGGCTGAGCCTGTGTAGCCCACTGCTGCCCCTGCAGCTCAGCCGTCTGCTGCATAGGACGCCCATGATTAGCACCTGGAGCTTCGTGGACCTGCTGTCCCCAGCCATTCGGCCCAGCCGGGGACTGCGGCGAGACCATGGACGATGCTGGGTAGACTGTCTGCATACCGCCACCAGGTTGCTGTTGAGGATAATATGCATTCTGGCCCTGTAGCTCCGGCCGGAAGGCCTGTTGGCCGTACAGCTCAGGACGATATCCCTGCCCGTGGAGCTCGGGATGAGGCGGCTGCTGTTGCTGCTGTGGTGGATGAGCGTACTGGCCTGGCATCTCGGGCATAGCTGGTGGTGGAGCGTAGGGTCCGTTGTTCTGGCCTGTATGGTTGGGAGATACTGGAGATACACTGGTGTTGCCTGGTGTGCCAACCTTTGGGCTGGAGCTGCCAGAAGTGGCCGGGCGTACGGCAACAGCTGCAGCGTCCAGCTCGCTCTTGCTGCCTGATACAATAGCAGGTGCCACACTTGGCGAGCTGTTCTGCAGGTTGTTTTGGGCCATGCCGTTATCAACTTGAGCATTGCGTGCCGCTGCTGCGTTCTTGCGACGCATACAGAAGAAGATTGCAACACCGACAAGAACGACCACGGCGAGGCCACCGATAACACCACCAACGATCAATCCGATATTCGGCTTTTGATCCGAACCGGACTCGCCGTTCGTCAGGTTGCCAGGGCTCCCTCCACCCGATGAGCTCCCACCATTTGAGCTGCCGCCGCCGCCGGCGCTCCCGCTCCCGCCTGAGGACCCTGTCTGCGAAGGGCCAGAATTACCAGCGCCTCCAAGACTACCAGTGTGCGCTGTGGTCGCGACTGAGTCGTTATTAGCATGGTAAATTGTGATTCCCTTTCAGGACAGGATAGACTTACTGGATTCTGTCACAGATGGGGTCACCTCAGCCCTTACTGCTGCGCAGAAGTAGTCCCATACCGACAGAGCGGAGCTGACATCGTCCGTGGCAGTGCTATCACAGGAGTACTTGACACTCGAAGTGATGACCTTGCTAACCAAGTTCGGCATGCCAGTTTTCAAGCAGACGCAGGAGGCGAGACCCGCCGGGTCTTTCGGGCACAAGTCGTAGGTGTTCTGAAAACACAGTTAGTATTTCTCATGCCATCAGAGTCGGGCCTCCCTCGAGACATACTGTAAAGACTCCATACGAAACACCATACTGGGCGCATGGAGCAAGTGCGCTGAACTCCGGAAGGGCAGTGATGTAGTATGACACTAGAAAGCTCGTCAGCGCCATGATCGCCTATTTGATCGATTCTTGCTACACTGACTCTGTCCCGGAGGAGGGGAGGGAGTCGGGAACGATGTCACACCGGCACCAAGCCCACAGTATCCAGCGAAAATTCCCTGTGCTGCGCTCAGGTCCGCCGTTATCGGAGAGCATGAGTATTTGACGCTCGAGTTGATGATTTGGCTGACGCGCAATGAGTTCTGATTCTTGCTGCAGACACAGGACTGTAGTAGGCTGGGGTCTTCGGGGCATAGAGCGTACGTCTAGCACGTCTGGTTAGTTTCGTTCTATGATAAGCTGAGCTGTGACATTGCTGCGCTTCTCACTCACCATTGACCTATAAAGCACACGTTAGCAAAGGTATCGCTCGCGCTCCATTGTACATGAAACTCACAAAACGGCGTACGAAAGCCCGCTTGCCGCACATGGCGGAAGATCCTGCACAGCGGGCAGGTCGGTGATGTACACAGCCACCGGACTTGACGGCTTAGGGAAAGATCCGATGCTGGCCTGGTTACAATAACCGTCGTAAAGAAGCATTGCACTCGATAGATCGTCCGTCGCAGTCGCTCCACAGCTATAGCTGATCGATGACCCAATGCCCTTCGATACTGCCGCAGAGTTGGCACCGCCGTTCTTTGTGCATACGCAAGACTGAAGTTCGGAAACTGCCTCTCCGCATGCTGAGTTGGTCATGCTCATCACATTGTAGCTGATGGCGGACTGAGCACATGGTGCCTGTGGGAAGACATGATGTTAACGATAAAAGCTCTCGCTAGTGCCACGAGCCGGGTTTTGATGTCCGGAGAGCCGTAGCAACATTCCAGGCGACGCTACCGTCCAGACTTACCAAAGATGTATAGATCTCGATATCCGTCACGTAAACAATGCTCTGTGCAAGCGAGGCAGATGTGCATACGCACACGGCCAACAGCAAAGACCGCCGCAACGCCATGGCGTGCGGAGCAGGTATGGCGTTGTTGGATGGCGCACTGACAAATATCGGAAGGATCTCCAGACGAAGCAAAATTCTAGACACAACAGATACTGTTCGACGATGTATTGCAGGATGTGAACGAAGTAATAGAGGGAAAATAATGAGTTGAGTTCACGACTGGCAGGTCAAGGGGACTGGGCTGAACGCCTCTCGAGACCCCTTGTTCTACCCATGGCTAAGTCTACCCGTTTGGCGCCTTGACGTCCCGCTTCGTCTTGTCTTAGTCCGCGGTTGTACAAGGCTCTAGCCCACATACATCGTGTATACTAGATTGCCGTGGGCACGTCCCTTGCAGCCACCGTGAGTCAAAACGCGAGCACTTCTGTCCAGCATACCTGTCTTTGAGGGCATAGACCCAGGCTCGCCAAGCACCGTTGCGGCAGGATACCTTGTCAGCTGAAAACTGCCTGGGCGACTAGACCCCAACAGGATAGGTGCGCTGCAGAACGTCAAGCAGGCGCAGATCTTGTCTTGGCCCTTGACTGCTCTGAACGGGCGACAGCCAGGCAGCTCCAGACGATTGCCGAGGTTTTCTTGCCACAAGGTCAAAGGAGTCTAACTACCGTGGTGGCGGTGGGTCGGTTCAACCGTTAGGCGCGGTCAACTGGGCCAAAGGGGCAGTCTGCATATCTGCCTAGAGCGAAGTGCCAGGCTCTCGAGTGACAGACCTTCATTAATTGTTCGAGCCTTCTCATGTTCTGCGCTTGGTCGAAAAGGCATCGTGGCGGACTGTGGCTGCATTGTCCTCCCGCATGATCAAACTTTTGAACATGCTTCGTGCCATGTAAGCAACCCCTGTGTGCGGCTGAAAGACGACCTGTCTGCCAAGCCAAGTTACCGCCGACGGCGAAAAGCCCAACATAATGAGACCAGCCAGCTACTGATCCTTCAATTTAACGATTCCGACGGCCTGCCTAATAGCTGAATCGGTTCCGATACCCAACGCGGCATCATTGGTTGTCTGGAAGATACAACTGCGGCTGATGAAAACATACATCATATTGAGCTATTTCCGCCCGCGTCAATTTCTTGACGGGTTTGACCTACAGTCGGACTGTGCGGGTGTTGCAAAAAATGGCAGCCCCGAAAAGCGCGCCACGACCGAGACTTGAATTTCACTGCATAACTGGTCAGATTATTGCGTTGTGTCGTTTATTCCCACACATACTGGCGATTTTGCTGCAAGCAATTAGCTTCGCGATGCCTTTTTGAGTGCATAATGACTTGTCGCTGATAGTGGCAATATGCCAGTGGGATCGATCGATATGTCAAATAAACAGCCCTAATCTTGCATCTGTCGCACGTTGAGGTTGATTCGCTTGTTCCTCATCCAGCCTTTCCATCCCTCGAACTTATTGCCATCAGCTGGCCAGTCGGCGAGGAAGTCAGGACATGTATCCTTGAGCACCTTTGGCACACCATGCCAAGCATAACGAGACTCTTCCGACATGTATATGGCGTCCCCCGACCGCAATCTCAGAAGCAAATACGGCTTTTTGGCAGAGCCTGCACCTTGTCCCTCGGCTAATCCTGAGTAGTCATTGGGCGCAATCATGAAGACTGCATCGCATCCGATGCTGAGGCTGACCAGGCCCTTGTCTGTCTTTTCGCTGACGTCGCGATGCATCATCATGGTATCACTGGGAGTGTAAAAGTTCACAATTGCCGCCTGAGCATCAGTCTCGGGAAATAAAGTGTGGAGGAAGTCCGCGATATCTGTTGGGAAGTCTGGCCGTGCTTCTTGGTCAGGATATATGCGGTTTGTCCAGTCATATTGCCCACCAAGAGTCACCCAGGTGAGCTTGCGCAATAGAACCTGCTTGATGGAAAGTGGCCGATGCACTTGAGGGTCTTTCGGCACAAAAGGAGTGCTATCTTCGGGCGAGTACGAGAAAAATGATCTGGCCTCGATATCCTCGCCGGCTCTATACGGTAGTTCATAGTGAAGATGAAGATTGGTCTGGTGCACGGGGTTACTCAAGTCCCGGTGCACCATTCGCTCGAGCAGGTCTTTCTGGATGTTTGGGGGAATCAAGTTTGGGAGAATCAGGAGACCTGCAAAGCATTTAGTATTCCCAAAACTTTCGATGTCTCACTTTGAGGTGGCGAACTGACCTGGCAGCAAGGGATGATAGTAGACGGGAGCATTTTGTACGTCCTGGCTGTCAAGCCAAGCATCCCCATGAAGCGCCTTGAACGAGGCTTTCAGGACATCGGCTGGGACGTGCGTCTTGAGGAGGAACTCGTCTGATGTCCGAACATCGTCAATGTCGGGATGTTGTTGTAGAACAGAGTGATCTGTCCTTGAGTAGGCTTTCCACGTTTTCTTGAGCTCATCCGAAGGCTGCTCGTGGGCATCGAGTGTTGTGAGATCTATCGTCATGCTCTATATGCTCCGGGCTCTGTGTGATCGGGCGATGGAGAAGATGCTTTGGGGTGTGAGGAAAGTCGTGCAGGTCGATGGCACGGAACAGGGAATACGTGCACTTCCAAGACCGTTTAGGGGTGCTCTTTGTTACATCCAAGACGCCTCAAGAAGCAGAGCATAACATAATATGACTGTTTTTGAACGCTTGTTTCCCTCAGTGAAGACCTTGTCATGGAATCCCATGGCGAACAAATGGCATGGAAATTGGCGATGCCCCTCTGTCGACCATGGCCGCAATCGAGGGATCGCGATTAGATAAGAGGGCGTAGAGGGGCAGCGTGGCCCCACCCACATGCACCCACTAGGGCAGGCACTTGCATGCAGCGTCCTGGCCGGGAATTTAGAAATGCCAGATGCCATGCTCGAGCTAATTGGTCCCTGGGGCTGCTGGCAGTGTCGCGCCAGCGCGCGTCTCTCCGGCCAATGTGTGTTTACAAGACAACAGAAGACACCGCCAGCAAGCACAGGGCGACTGCACAAAACTGGCTACAGCCTCACCGCTGCTCGATGCGTGCCTTGCCAGGAATCCGCCATTGATCATCTGTCTCGCTTGCCTTGTTTGTTCTGGACCTGCATCCCCAATCAGGCTGATCCGGAGCACGACAGTCCCTATCCATAGCCCTGTCTATATTGCTGACATTTCATTGTTGCACGTGGTGCCCCTCGTGTTGACGGGCCCCTCTACGCCCCGGACCAAATATTGACATTCGCCCACTCCGGCCGCCACGACAACGCCCACTCTGACCACAAGCTCGCCACGAGCCCTGCTCCCACAACCACAACGACAGCGACAGCGACAGCAGCAACCGTGACGACGACCACGACCACAACTACGGCAATCAACTCTTCTACACCCGATTGCGGCATAGCCTGTGACAGGGCAGTAAGTGCTCGTCTGAAGACCACACACGCTGCACACGCATCCACCCGAAACCCTGCAGCAAGCCACCAGACAGTCTCAGTATGGAGAACTACCAGAAGCTGGAGAAGATCGGTGAAGGTGAGCAATCTTGCTGCCCTCAAAACACCACGCTTCCTCAGAGGTCACACCCCACTGACTCTTTCTCTCTCAACCCCTAGGAACGTACGGTGTCGTCTACAAAGCTCGCGACCTCGCCAACAATGGCCGCATCGTCGCCTTAAAGAAGATTCGCCTCGAGGCCGAGGACGAGGGTGTGCCTAGCACTGCCATCCGTGAGATCTCCCTGCTCAAGGAGATGCGCGACCCCAACATTGTCCGCCTCTTTAACATTGTCCATGCCGACGGCCACAAGCTCTACCTCGTCTTCGAATTTCTTGATCTCGATCTCAAGAAGTACATGGAGGCTCTGCCGGTCAGCGATGGCGGTCGCGGCAAGGCTTTGCCCGAAGGATCCACGATCGATCTTGGTCGCCTTGGTCTTGGCGATGCCATGGTCAAGAAGTTCATGAGCCAGCTCTGTGACGGCATCAAGTACTGCCACAGTCGCCGTATCTTGCACCGCGATCTCAAACCCCAGAACCTGCTCATCGACCGTGAAGGAAACCTCAAGCTTGCCGATTTCGGTCTGGCCCGCGCTTTCGGTGTGCCACTCCGGACTTACACTCACGAGGTTGTGACTCTGTGGTACCGTGCACCCGAGATTCTGCTCGGCGGTAGACAGTACTCGACCGGTGTTGACATGTGGTCGGTAGGCTGCATCTTCGCCGAGATGTGCACGAGGAAGCCCCTATTCCCAGGTGACTCTGAGATTGACCAGATTTTCAAGACCTTCAGGTATGTGCTACGATATGTTGTCGATTTACTGCCCAAACTAACTCGGGTGTAGATTGCTTGGCACCCCTGGCGAGGAGACGTGGCCCGGTGTCACTTCTTACCCAGACTACAAGTCTACTTTCCCCAAGTGGCAACGCGATTACAGCAATCCTCTATGCACAGGCCTTGATGAACACGGACTCGACCTTCTCGAACTGATGCTTGCATACGACCCTGCGACTCGGATATCCGCCAAGCAGGCTTGCAACCACCCATACTTTGAAGACTACACAAGGCAACAACAGACACACTACGGGGCCAATGGCTACGCGTAGGCTGGTACCTTGACAGTAAGAGTACCGCAAGATGAATCCTGATATCTATGACGCACCTAGGCTCTTTGCCCGACTGCCTAAGCATATTTTGGGCTTTCTGGATATCGCGGATATTGCCTTGTCGTCACCTTCTTTACCTGATGCACCATGGCTCAATCAGCAAAAGCTTTGCAGTTTTCGTTATACTGCCAGACGCCCCAATGAGGCTTCGAGAGGAGGGACACATATCCGAAACGCGGTGATGTGCATGCAAAGGGGCAAGCGAAAGTCATGCGACCCAGGATGGTCGCGAGGAGTCAAGGCCGGATTGAGAGTCGGCGGACCTTCGCCCATTCGTTGCTGCAACCGTGGCTTAGTCGTTTGAACACGACATGGCTCTGTTGAATTTGTACATGGAGGAGCCGACGCGGGATGATGAACGGGAGTGAAGAGACATGACACGATGACCGTGCACGAGCTGTTGCTTGCGCAACATTACAATTCATGAATTTTCACACAATATACCATAATACCCATCAAATTGACCGATCTGAAGACGATGGTGAGGTCCTGCCACGGCGGAAATGCGAACACACGATGCCTGCGAAAACAGACCAGGTTGTAGGTATGTAGTCGAGGTTCTACCACATCGGCTTCCTTAATCAGATAGATGGCCGCGCCTGTGACCGGCTCACTGTGAGAGGGTAGACCCATGGCAAACTCGGACAAATGGCATATCTTCCTCTTCCACACGGCGTACTCCCCACGTACTTAGTAAGAAAGATCAATGCCTTGCAGCACGGCATGCATGGATCCTTGCAACACTCTTGACTCGATCATCCTGTATTGACAAAGCTCAGGCCAAATCCGGGCCTATACGATCGTCCTGCTAACTTCTTGCATGGTATATCTTGCGGTTGGGAGGCCTGGGCGTGTGATTTATAGTTTGACCAGACTGTATCATGAGGAACTTGCTGACTCGGAGAATAGTTGGCAGCGGGCATTGACAAGGACCTTAAATTTTTTGTAAAAATAGGATGTGTGTGGAAACTGTCCCCAGGGTAGTGCGATAACCTCGTTTCGAGAAATACGAGAGGCTTGGGACTGGCGGGGTTGTGCTGTTCACTTACGTTGGCCTTCTCTCTCTCTCTCATATTTGTTATTCATGGTTGCAATGCGGGGAGATGACCAGCTCGAGGAAAAGCTGGTAGCGCTAGCTGTAACCACGATCTGGAGCTTCCCGCGGAAACATAGCCCGGGAAATGGCCAGAGGGTTGAGTTTTTTTCGGATGTACTGTTTTTCAACCAAGAAAACAAGAGGGGGAAAAACAAGTACTTGAAATGCTGGTTGTGAGTAATGTTCATTTGTATACATCGTGCGATGGATGTATTTGACCTTGTATTTTGTGATATATATATGCGTGCCGAGATTTCTCAAAACACAACTTAATTGTTG
Source organism: Microdochium paspali (assembly GCA_031142775.1). Classification (NCBI taxonomy): domain Eukaryota; kingdom Fungi; phylum Ascomycota; class Sordariomycetes; order Xylariales; family Microdochiaceae; genus Microdochium; species Microdochium paspali. The sequence continues at coordinate 2,637,751 of JAVBIV010000006.1, forward strand.
CTCCTTCTTCATGGGCGTCATCTTCCCGCTGTCGCCGTGGATCAGGTGTATTCTGTTACACTTGCACAAGCGTAGCATTGTGGTATTTTTAATCTCGATGGGAAGTATTGTAGGATGCGGGACATTAACTTGCAACTCTACGACAACAGTATAACTGGATCTCCAGGTCCCAAGATATCCTGTTTGGGCTTGATCATGCACGATGAACTTTCGTGATAACAGGCCAAACTTGGCTTGAAGATGTTGTTCTTGGCGTGGTTTTCGACCATGGATTCACACACGCACACTGCACCAGAGTACAAATTTAGATGAATCAATGCAAGTTTTGCGATCAAGAGTCCAGACGAGCTCTCCACTGCTACGATCCCCAGTACAGATCACGATAAGCAGGTCAGGCCTTGTTTCGTCATTCATAGATGCCCCTAATAAGCAACTCTAAATTCATGTCCCCGTCGTATAAGCGTTCGAAACTCAGGATCGTCGGTCTGCATGGTTCGTTCAACGTGCCCCCCCCCCCCCTTCCCGAAGCATTCATCTTTTCGTGATCAGACAACTGGCCCTCCCCCGGCATCCAAAGCTGACAAGGTGTGCACAGGACAGCGCTCGCGACAGCATGACATCCCCAGACCGCATCCCTTGACGTCATACACATCCTGCGAACCAGCAAACCCCTAGCCGGTCAGACAGACTGCATGCATGTCATCCACAAAGACGCACACGCCCCCTACCTAGCGCTGGCTGACAGAACTAAAGCCTCCCCCCCTTCCCCTGGTCCAAAACAACCCAAAGTCACCCGAACGAGGTGCTCACCATGCCCCAATAAAGATGCAAGAATCACCTGATCGCCGGGAGCGCCAGATCCCTGTCATCCCGGCGGCTCCCAAGCTCCAGCGTCAGCAAGCGCGCGGCTCATTCTCTACCCGAGGCTAGACTAGGCTTCAAGAAGAAAGAAGGCTAACATCACAGCCCCCAAAACCTCCCCGCTCCCGTCAAACCCTTGCGTCTAGTACCATGCAAGACGTGTAACGGGCCCGTTTAAACCATGCAAGGTAATAATGACCGGGCCTCTAGTCGAGTGTAGGATGAGTAACCCAGTATTGAGAGAGAGAAAAAACATGACGCCGAGAAGAGGGGGGTGATTCTGCGGCCCGAGATCACTCCAGCCCGGGGGAGGAGGGGGTTTCGACTTCCCGCGCGTGTAGCACAGAAAAGGGGGGAGGGGGATGGACAGAAGAGAGAGGTAAAGAACAAGCGCGCACAAGCGCGCGCTTGATGGCTATTTTTGGGGGAGCCGCTCATGAGGCACACGCGCGGGCCGCACATACAAAATACAACACAACGCACGCAACGCACGCAACGCAACGCACGCAACGCACGTCCTTGCTCTTTGATTTGTCTAGATCTCTGCCACGGCTTTCCTACCGTGGCTCATCCCCCCCTTACCCCTGCCTGCATGGGCGGTAGATAGCGGCATCCTCCCCCTTGCCGCATGTCCCGCGGTGACATTCTGCGACGACGACGACGACGCCGGCGATGACGCCGGCGATGACGCCGGCGACCACGCGCTGCGGTTGCGTCCTTGGTAGCTTGGCCCCAAGGGAAGGAGGTGTGTTTAGTGTAAGGCCAGGCCAGGCCAGGTCAGACTGCATGCATGGCGCGTCCAAGGCTCATTCATGTGCGGTTGCAGAAACCGGGGGGCGGGGGCTGTGAAGACATCGTGGGGGAGCAGATGGGTAGAGAGTGCAGCGGCAACTCTGTCTTCCGTGGTGATGTGTCTGAGGCAGGGATTCGTCTGCGGCGACTGCTTACCACAGATGGAGAGATAGAGAAAGAGAGAGAGACTTTGCGATTGGGGGCCGTCCAGAGTCGCAGGCTGCCGGTGAGCGAGCGAGCGAGTGAGTAAGTGAGTGAGTGAGTGAGCTGGACATGCTTGACCCGGTACTTTTCCCGCAGGGCTGTGTGCATGTGTATGTGCATGTGTGTGTGTGTTGTCACTGTTAGAGCCTCCCCTCACATATCTCACATCCATCTCACTTCCAAACGTGACGGCGTCACAAAACAAATGCTCCGACACACACAAAGTCACCAAATCCCCCCGGCCCCCAACCCCCCAACCCCTAACCCTACAGTCTCCAAAACACAAGCCTCCCCCACACAGAGGCGCGCGCGCGCACGGCACGAAGAGAGGCTGTGTACAGAGTTCATGCATGCCCGCCGTTGTTGTAACGGCTTCTTCTTCCCCCATCCAAAACCCCACGAACCAGCTGACTAACCCGCGGGCACGCACGCACCGCCACCCCCTTGCCCAGTCAGTGGTTTCATTTCTCACCATGTGTGTTGTGTGTTTTGTGAGGCTCCCGAGGCCGGAACCCCGCCTCTCTGCGTCTTTGTGTCACGGTTCAAGTCATATCCGAGATAAGCTAGAGCTCTAAGTGTCGGGGCTGCTCCTCCGGTTGCGAGGCTCGCACTTCCCCGTGCCGTTGTAAGCCCGTGCCTTAGTTCACCGGCCCTGTATCTCTTGCTCTCTCTATCTCTCCCCCCTCTTCCCACTGCTGATCCGTGTTGCGCCCCGTAAATGATAGCGATTGGTACGCGTGGCCAACCGACAATTGAGGCACAGTTGCGAACGGGCACGACAACCTTCTTTGCCCGCCGAGACTGGCAGCAAGCCGTGCGGTGGCAGCTGTAGGCGAATCGCAACTCGTCCCGATATCGTACTTGGCCAGTTGTGAACAAAGCCGCCCCCCAAACAACACAGTTTCATCCCGCAAACGCGGCAGAGGAAGGGTGTGTCTTGAACTATCAATAGTTTCCTCCTCTTCATCTTCCTCCTCTCCATACCCTACCAAACCCTACCTGCATCAATTACGGAAGCAAAGCCGCAAGAAACAACCTTTGACCTCTGCGAACCCCTGTTCCCGGTCTGTCAGACAGATACACACACACACACACACACACACATATACACACCCAGTCCCATTTCATGCATGCATGTCGGCAACCGACACCACAGCTACAGCCATAGCCATAGCCACAGCCCTACCAATCCTCCAGTACCGCAGACAGGCCGATGCATCAACCTTTGTTCCCCCAGACATCCAACATGAAACCCCTCTCAAATTCTAGCCCAGGCATTCACCCCACCACCGTACGTGGACCAGAACATGAACTATCATCGTCCTTATCTGATCGTGAAGCTCGACCCTATGCGCTGACGACATCCCCCCCACACACACGTACAGCAGCGAGCCACACGTCATACACGAGTACGGTAGGTCCCAGAACAGTGTTGAGCCAAGGAGCATCACGACTCGCCTAGAAAGTGATCCATATGATTCTGCACCAGAAAAGATGACCACAGTTATCAAAGCCCGAGTCATCTCAAACAAACTATTGGCGTCCCCGTCTCCGAGGCTCGTTGTTTACGCGGCGTGTACCGATCTTTTGCTAGCCCTATGAGGCCTGGAATCGGAGAACGCATCCGAGGAAGAAACGTCAGAGGTAAACCATCAGTCTTGAACCAAAAAGAAAAACGTCCTTCATTTGTTCCCACTCAGGAATTAGTCTGTCCATCCTTGTCCGGGATAGGCAGTTGGGAGCGCCAGCAAGGCGTGAACTTTCTCTCTCTCTGTGTCTCTCTCCCTCTCTGGCCAGCCGCTACGGGTTCCAGAGGAGTGGAACGGACGACGGCGTCAAAGTCTGCTTGCGCCCGAGATGACACAGAGACGTCATGTTGGCTAGAGAGACGTTTTGTCAACCTTGGGGTCCACACGAGGTTGTTGGCTCTTTAACTACCGAGTTAGGTATGCGCCACAACTACCGAACTGTTGGTACAGGCAAAGATGTCATATCTAGCGAATGGCAGGCGACCAAGGCCCCTTGGGTGGATCCGCGGTTAGAACCCGCGCCTGCGGAACAGACAAGTCTTGTCTCACTCCGCAGGAAATTTCCGATTATGGGCAAGAGTCGATGCGGAGACTACCGAGCATAGGTACCATAGACACACCAAGGTTCAAGACATTATGACCGTTCAGCCGGTACTGGCGAGCGGCTTTTCGAGGCTGACTATCCGGGAAAGCACTGGTGTCAGTCTGCGACGGTGACGAGCGCGCTTCTGGAATTTCCGTTGTGCTGGTAGCGCGGAAGTCTGACGAGTCGGACCAGACTAAGTTCCCCGGACTAGGACAGAACCGGCGACTCGGACAAGGCCTAGGCCAATCGACGCTGTCTCGTCTAGCGGCACTGGTACCGTAGTGTAGAGTTTGAAGAAGGCGGCGCTTAGGGACGGTATGGCGCCAGGACCTGAGACGTACGGACGGACAGCGGTTGTAGCCTAAGAATAAACTCTTACCGCCAACGCGGGCGGCAAGCAGGGCCTTAAGCGCGCGCCGGGGTCTGAGCAGCAGGGGGTGCCCACAGGCGGTCATGGCTCTCGACAAGCTGAGTTCTAGTCAACATCCCGACCCCCTGGAAACTCTGATAGCTGCCTAGACGTTCCAGAAAACAAGCCTCCGTAGAGCAAGCAAGACCTGGCGGTACTGCCTACAGGAGGATTTGGCGCGTAGTTGAAGTTGGTGCGCATAGGAGGTTTCTGTCCGGTCGCAAGGTTCCGGCAGCAGTCCATGATGGCACATGCGCCATCTCTTGCCGGTACCGGAGCTGCGTAGCGCTTGTGCAACCGCTCGCACACCGCAAGGCTATGTTTTGTCATTGCCAGTTGGCAATTGCCAGCTGAGACGTCGCATCACGTGCCGGTCGTGTTACACGGGAGCGTATTGGCTGTCTGTTTCGTATCGTATGGTCTGGGCTTGAACGGTTGTGTGCAGACACGAACGCGGCCCTTGCGACTGACGGCTTGGCGCAATCAGGGTCTTGTGCTTAAAGTTCGCAGGGCCATGCGATGCAACTGGTCGTGATGCCAAGGCGGCCTGGGGTGCTTCGCAGGGTTGGTTGTCATGTTGGCATCACAGTTTGGGGATGCAGCTGGCAAAGTCTGGGGAGCTTCTGGGGCAGTCTTGGCAGTCTCGGCAGGCTCGGCAGGCTCGGCAGCTTACTGTTAACCAAGGTCTTTGAGGCCCAAATGCTGCCACGACACCAGATGTTGGCAAGCAGCGACATCAAAGCAATCAAGCGATAGTTTGCTGCCAAGCCGTAAGCCACCAAGATAGAATCCCAGCGGGATGGCGTGCGGCTTGGCGCAACATCAGGCAATAGAGTTGACTCGCTCATTGTCTGGACGAGGAGTCATGATGATGGTTTTTCGTTTCTTGGCCCTGATAGAGCAGTGAGGCTGAGTGACGACCAAGGTGCTCTTCGGTATCCGCGGCACGGCGATGGCGATGGCGATGGCGGCGCAGACATAGACATGGATATGGACATGATGGAAGCCTGGCTGGACTCGGCTTGTGCGAGGTGCGGGTGCGGGTGCGACTGTGGCTGACTGCGAGAGGTTGACGTAACTCGAGGATCCAGCAGTAGTCTGGCATCGATCTGGTGGTGGTATTGTGGCATGATGTTGTGGCAAGCGGTCTTGGCGGCCTCGTCGCGATGGGCACAAGCTGGCGAAAGCGCGAGTCGGGCGTACCTACCCAAAGTACGTAGCGTAACTTCCCAAAGCCCCATGCTCAGCTGAACGGAAGAGAGGAGGTGGGGTCCTTGCCGAGATCTACGCCACCGAAACCCCAGGCGGGCCCTTTCCGCTTTACGCTGCAGCCAATCCGAGCCGGGGACCGCATTCTTTGTCAGCAGTCCTCCCAGCTCAGCCACACGCGCTCGCCTGGATGCGCGGTCGGACTTGCGCCGGGCGATTCGGACGAGCCTCGGGAGCCGACAGCGGCAGCATCTAATACTACCTCAGGCACGTTAAGTAGATCTGCAAGAGGTACTGCAGCTTGACGTGCGCCACAGAGGGCCGATGTCACCATCCTTACCATCCTCACCGTCCTCGCCGTCCTGCCGGGGCCCCTGCCGAGTCTCGCCCAGGTGCCGAGCTGTGGCTGAGCAATAGGTGTGGCGCATTTCCGTCGGCAGTTGCGCCTAGTCCCTTGCAGTCCCTGTTAGTTATGGAGTAACTAGTCGTGCCATGGTAATTAGAGCTTCAATACACGCCCCCCTCCCCTGCCCGCCTGCCAGGCCAGGCCAGGCCAGGCCTCTCTCTGCATAAGGCGCATGACCCAGGCCTCCCGCTGGGCACAAGCTTGACAGCAACTCGAGTGACACGCAACCCTCGACGATCCTTGGCGAATCAGGCGTCTAATACGAAGAGCCTCGGCCCTCTAGCCAGAACTGTCAATCACGAGACTGAGGAATCAAGATGGTAGTAGCTGTTGTCCTCCGCTGGTACCCGTGATCCCTGCACGCCTGCAGCAGCAGATGCCACCTGCAAGTGCGTAACTTGATCAGTAGCCTGCTTAACCTAGCTTGGGAGGCCACGGGAACTGTTGTTTTGAGCTACGATGCACATCACCCACCATGACAGCCTCTCTTTCGCTCTCTGTGTGCCGTGGTAGTACTGCCAGAGCATCGAGGATCGACCATCAGTAGAGCAATGCATGTGCCCCAACTGCGTACATAGTGTGTGACAGGTTGTTGATAGAGAGACATACCATCAAGTCAGACCCCGTGCCCCTCCTTCCCCTCTCATCACGATCGCATCAACTCGAGGCAGGGCGAGCATCACCTGTTCAAGCAATTGACAACAGCCAGTGCATATCACTCCTACCACAATGGTCAACTGCCAGACATGCATGCATGCACGCACATGCAATTCCTCTGAATCAAACCAAGTTTCTGTATCAAAAGTTCAAGCCCAGCACAACCAATCTGCACGAAACACCCCCCAATCAATAACAACAACCACCACCAAAACGTGACCTCTGGTAGTTACAACGCATCATCTGCCTCCTGCCAGATACGTGCACCAACCCCGTCCGCCGTGCCCAACAGAAACACTGCACATCAGAGAGAGTCCATGCGCATAGGCATCGATATTGAAGAAAGGACCCCCCCCCCCGGGCTTCCCAACAGGGCGATCACCAGCCGTCAGTGGGGGGTTTGTGGCCAGGTTAGGTTTGCTCCCTCTCTCCCCGCGTCAACGCGCCCCCTCTACCCTCCCCGCTAAAAACAAACACGGCAACGGCGATGCCCGAACCTAGAGCTAACTAGCACTGCGCACATGGCACGTGGCATGCGCCTTTCCTCCTCCTGCTCCCACGATCACTCACATCGCATCGCACCTCTTTATCACAACACACACACGCGCGCGCGCTCTCTCTCTCTCTCAAGATATTGTGCTTAGTCTGTGTAACCTCGTGTGTATTTTAGGTTTCTTGAGATACTGATCAGCTGGGTGACGCAATCAATTCAGGACAGGTAGGTAAGAAAGGAGGAGCTGAGCTATATCCCATTCAATGCAAGGTTTGGTTGTGGGTTGGGCCTCGGGGATCGGAGGGGGGAGCACGAGCGATCTGTGCGCTTTTCCCCCCTCCTCCCTGCATGCTTGTGTCGTCTCAATTTTGGGACGCCTCCCCCCCGGCTTGCGCGAGAAGCACAGGCTGGATTAGCGAGCTTATTATTATGAATGAAAATTCAGCCCGACTCCCCAGGGGGGGGACCGAGGTAGTCCGTCTGTGCACATACTCTTCCCCCCCCTGCAGTGGTTGATCACCTAGACGGGAAGTGTGCAAAAAGTCTCGACTTCATCTCGGATAAGAACCTCGGGAAACAACTGGTCCCTTCGTCATTTATCCGAGCGGCTTTCATAGAAGCACATAGCAGCAGCAACAATAACAACAACAACAACAGCTAAGAGATGAGTCAATTGAGAGAGTTTAATCAAACAGTTGGCTGCGTCTTGTGTTTTGCATTCTATCAGTCTGAGACAAAACATAAACGCAAGCCACACTCTCTATCTCTCTGTCTCTGTCTCTGTCTCAATACACGTCTGTGGGTTCAAAGTGCTCAGGAAACCTTGTAAACTCCACTCTCTCAAGTAACTTATTGGATCGCCTCCCGCCCCCCTTCTCCACAGACCTCCCAGCGCACGGGTACTTCTCAAGATATCATCAACCCGCCCCCTTCCCATAACTAGAACAAGCTGAACAAGAAAGTAGGAAAAAAGAGAACAAGAAAAGAGGGAGAGGAAGTGTCATACCCGTATTACTATGACAAGAAAAAAAAAAAGCTTCAAAGCTCGAGCCAGACTGCATAAGTGTTTGTTGTTATTGTTTTTTTTTTCACCTGGTCAAAGTTTAGCTTTCTCGAGTTGCCCAAGGATGGCATTTGATACTGGCGCGACAAAGCAAAAAGCGAAGCCAAAAAGTTGCAGCCCCCCGGGGCAGCCAGCTGAACCCGCCTGCTGGACCCTTGCCCCAGCCCGCGCGCGGCGGCCCCCTGTCCTACCTCCCCGAAAGGCAATATTGCGAAAAACAGGTCCAACCCAGAGGTTCCACGCCGGGCGCACGGGTTAACAACATGAACTCAATGTGTTGATTGTGCGAGAGAGAAAAAGTCAAAATAATGATTCCAAAGAAGAAAGAAAGGAAGAAACCATAACCCTGCTGCAAATCATAAACATAATTAGAGTCGTCTCTAAGGACGATCACCAGTCCCCTGTAATTTGTAAAGGGGAAGAGAGAAAAATAGTGAGAGAAAGGAGAGAAGAACAAGAAGAAAGAAAAAAACGAAACACTGAACGCCTGCAGGTCCCAGCGCTGTGGTTCCGCCACTGTCAGTCTGCAAGCTGCAGCTGTAATGAACTTTTTTCTTTTTTTTTCTTTTTCCTTCTTCTTATATGCGTCCGCAATCGCTAGTTCGCATGGCAACAACAAAAGAAGAAGAAAAGAAAATGAAAATTAGACACAATGACAAACGACAGGAACTCTGATAGCTCGGTAATTTAACTCAGCCTAAGGGGAATCAGCTTCACCATGCTTGGTTCGCTTTCACGATACTGCAGCCAGTCACTTCTTTGTGCATTTTGTGTCAGCGGTGGGCGATATCGTGTCCGCGCGCCAAGGTTTGGAGGTGGAGGAGCTTAGTAATAGCCAAGACGAGTTGGCATCCCTTGCCCGCCGCCCTCGTGCCACCCACGAAAACAGAACCCATGCGCTGCAAGCACTTTAGCTCTGAGCGATTTCCTCATTGCCCGTTCGAGGAATCATGCCGCGCCTATTCATCCTCCCAAAACCCTGGCAACGAGGCGGACTTCATGTTCGCGAAACTCCCGCAATGGGCGCTTGCATCATCAGTACTACGCCTTCTTCTGCCTGGTATTTCCTTCTTTTTTTTCTTAGCGGAAGAATGCGCCAAACGGATATATACCTACAGCTTTTTGGTAAACGATGTCCAGGATCCCTGTTGTCAGCCCATAATGGCAGCTAGTCTGCCTTCCTCCGCACTCAAGCCACAACGACAGGGAGGGGTGGCGCTAAGCTTACTTGGCTCAATCAGCCTGCCTTTGCCCTTTAAAGCTGCTGCGCAGGGGGTGCTTGTTTCCTTGGCTTAGGCGAACTGACTGTCAAAGCAATAATCCACCAAGGAGTTGAGTAAACTGCAATAGTTCTGCGGTGAGGGCTGGTAGGCTGACAAGAAAACCCTCCGCTTTTCTCTCTGCCCCTCCATCCCTACACCCCTTTCCGCGCGTGACGGTGCGCCTCTTTGACCCTAAGGCGGATAATTCGAAAGGGCAAGGCGGTCCAGGCTTCAGTTTCTCCGCACGGCACTAGCGCCTGGAACCAGGGCTGGGATGGCACGTTGGGCAAAGGTCGACACGTGGAAACAGTGGGCTGATGAAGCCAGGTGGGATGTGATCAGACCAAATCGACACCAGGTCGATGTCTAGCGGTCTGTCATCGGTCAGTCACGCAACTCATCATGCACACAATTCATCCGAGATGCTGTCAGGGTGCGAACGGTGTCAGAAGGGCCTCTGCCTTTCTATGGAAGCGCCTAAACGGGACTAGTCGCAAACAAGATGCAGGGGTTAAGGGGCTCTCAGGTCAGCTACGCAAGTCATGCATAGCGTTCAGGACAGTGGGAGAAGCTTTGTTGGACAAGCAACCTTACCCTCGTCTCGGGTGACAGCCATGTCTGCTTTTCCTTGGGCTTCATGTTCTTCAAAAAGACCCGCCCTCATATATGGAAGCAACCCAATCACCGAACAGAGACCGAGACAGACTTGTGGGAACAAAAAGCAACCGTCGGCCCGGCCTCATTCTCGAAAGCCAGGGCAGGGCGGACGGTGCGCACCTGGATCATCGAAATCGCCGGATTTGGTTAGCGGATTCGAGAAGCAGGGCGCGGTGGGTCGTGGAACTCTTGCTCGCAGCCTCAACCAAGCAGTCATCTCACTGTCACGCAGAAGCCTACAGCCGACCTCGCCGACAAGTGAATCAAGTGGAGCACGCCCAAGCTAGTAGTCTGCTGGCGTAACAATGATCCCAAGGTCATGGATAATGGAAAAGTCAATCGCCAAAACGTCGTGGAGTTTGCATCGCCATAAGAAGAACTTTCTCCTTCCTCTCCATAGAAGCGGAGAGCAGCCACTTGGTACGACGCCGTGTCATGCCCTTACGAGGCGCAACAGAGATTGTTCATCGAGCGAATGCTCTGTGGTGCTGCAGGATTGGCGATACCACAAGACTTTTTGGTTGACTTGTAAACACTCCAAGGCTCCACAGTCTTGTTAGTGCAGTGGGTTCAAAGTGGCCCCATCACATCCAACACCTCGTGACAATCCGGAGTGGCTCACTGACCAAAAGTTCATAGTTGCGGTGAGGGTTGAAGATCCATTGTCGGTCGAATTGAGTGTTTAGGCATTGCGCGTTCTCATGTGGCTGTATGCGACCTGCACAGGCGGCAGTTGGGGTACACAAGCGATGCAGCCGCCAGTGGTTGGCAACTGGCCGATCAGGGGCTTGCTGACGTGGGTCAGTGCTGAGGATATGTATGCCTTCGATCCGCCAGACCAAGATCTGCTTGGTGCACAAAGCGCCTGTAAATGGAAGTTCGTCCCGTGAGATGAGCGATTTGCATAACTGTAAGTGCCTCTTAATCGTTGTTGTTGTTGTTGTTGTTCTTGATGTCTCTTTCTCCTTTTGGCAAACAGCCATGAACGCTCGGCGCTTACGGCCACGTAAGCTATGAGGCCCAGGTCTGGCTGAGCAGAGTGTAATGACTCCAGACAAGAGTCAAGTCCAAGAAGCTGTGGTCTGTGCGGACCCGTGTTCCGTTCCTGCATGACCGCCATCAACTGGATTGGATTTCCGTGTGGCGCAGTACAGGATTCGTACATTGCGTGCATAGGGGGGAAATAGCGGTCTCTCGTTTCACAAAGTGAGGTGCCTAGCTGATCACTGCCGATTGACGGAACCAACATCAGCATCGGCCCTTGGCCGCTGGGCCGTTCTTCAACCCGGTCTATCGGCCGTCTCCCTGTGGGGCTAGTGGCCGGGAGGAGCGCCCCATTGCGGTGGAACATTCGACGATCGGATTTGGTGCTCGTTAGTCTGTGGCGTCGTCCCTGCGCAAAGCGCGGAGACTGCACTTCCTAGAGTGGCTGTGGTTCAAACTCCATCCATTTCCCATGGTGGCTGTCAAAAGGGCATCAGGGCGAGCAGTGAGTCGGGACCCCGGTACAAAGAGACAAAAAGCTGTGGATACAATCTTTGTGAGAGCCTTTGAAACCTGAAACCGAGCCGGAGAGTCGTGGTGCACAAGGGCGATCTCTGCCGAAGATGCTGCGAAAGAGTTGTGGAGGGGTGCTGGGAAACGAAACAGTATCAGCTCCTTGTTCGACTTCAGTATAATGAGCGAAGTACAGGAGATCCCTTCTGCAAGGTACGATACGAGCCAGGAGATCCGATGTCAACTTCGGTCTAGCTACCACCTCTGGGGGTACCCCGTCCGTGAGCACGCTGAGAGTTCTCGTGGCGTGTGCGCTTCCTCAGCATGGCATGGACTTCCCTCGAAGTATATTAGAGACTGCCTTCTTTGACGCGGCCGGATGATCAGAGAGCATTTCCTGCATGAACCTTGAGGCATTCGTATGCACTGCAGACCAAAAGCTTGAGCACCACGCAATCATGGCCGTGGTGGGAACGGCTCGCATTGCAAAAGCCGCGCATGCTTTAGCTACGAAGTGTTTCGTTCTTCTGTATTAGTCGTGAACGACCGAGCGACCAGAGCCTGTGATTGGACGAGCATCATAAGTGCCCCTGTTGAAGTGTCTTGTTTTGAGTTGTGGATCCATGTCTTGCTGGATCATCACAGAAAGGGTAATGCTAGGCCATCTCAGGGGTTTGTGGAGAGTTTCCGCCACTTCAGGGGAATTCATGTTTCGTTGCACCCTGTATCAGGCACAATTATGACAACGGTGACTCGCTGTTGATCAGACGACAAGCAGTGCTTGGCGATATTGTTTCGGTGATATTATGTTTGCCTGCTGCGACTCTATAGTGTGTTTGGTGTTTTGTTTGACCACTGACGAATGTTGCGATGGTGCCGGATGGTGACCATATGGGACGTGTCGTGTGTTCCGTGCCCGATACAGAGTCTGGGAGCTCCGGTGCCAATACGGGCGACGACATGCAGGTGGCTGGACGAAAAGGGACGGCTCCGTGGTAGCCGAGAGTTGACGTGCGCGCGAGGGTGTCGGCCGGTGGCTTGCCCAACTGTCTCATATCTTGAGGGGACTGGACTGACATGGCACCACGCAAACACAAAGCGAGAGAGGGCGGGCTCGTCGGTGCAGCAGCGAAAGCTGGCTTCCCGCGGAGGACTGGCCGGCCAGTGTTGACGCCATGCTTGTTGGGCCGGGCTGCTGCACGCGGTGGCCCGTCGTCGCGACCAGTCCATGCGCTGCTGCCGCGGCCGGCGATGCCAAAATAAAACAGACAACAACAGCTGGCGAGCGTGTACGGGAAAAGAGGGCGCGCGGTACGGCAGGGCAGGGCGAGATGGACGAATAACTGAGGGGCAGCAGTTGAGGCCAATCCAGGCCCGGCAGGAGGGCAGGAGGGCAGGAGAGGCAGTCGGGCGTGTTTCACGTTATGGCGGGCCGGGGCCAGCAGGGCCAATGAGGGGCAGGCATGGCAGAGGCCCCTTGCGCCTGCCAAAACAGCGCTGCTCGGGGGCTGTCGAGCACTGCTGGCCACTCGTTGGCGTTGTGCAGGGGCGCCCACCAGCCCTGGGGAGGCACCTCCCCGCCTGCGACTGGCTCTCGACGATCCAGCGCAGCCTCTTCCCGGCATCCTCCACCACCACCCACCCGGCCAGCCAGCCGACCAGCCGATCACTGCAGCATCCGCGGCGGCCTCGTCGCCGGTGGCCAGTGGCCAGTCGTCGCTATTGTTGCGTTTCAGATTTCAGATCCAAGAGCAATATCATACATCCCAGCGCAAGGCCAGTATGTATTGTCCAAAGTATATCATCAGCCGCCATCCCTAACACGAAAGGCTCCCTTCTTGCTGCCTGCCATCCTCGCCCTGCCTGCCTAGCACGCCACATTAATCAATCCATCGCGGCCCTCACGACTCTACATACAGGTGGACAAAGGGATAGACTCCTTTTGCACCTCTCGACCAACTAATCCGCCGCCCACAGCCATCTAGCGCCGTCCGGCCCCTTTGCTCGCCCCGACTATCAGCGCTGGTCCTTGTTCTTTCGGGACGCCTTCCTTTCTCCCTGCGGATCCAACAGCTCGCTTCTACTGCAGAACAAAACAGCCTGACTCCCTTTGTGCAACTCGACTGCCAGCATTCCAGCGACCTTAAAGACCCAGGCTGAGCCCGTGGACGATTCTGCCTCTTTTGGACTCTGCCAGTCAGACACACACATACACTCTCTCTCTCGCACACTCTCGCTCACCCAGTCACTTGCCAAGTTGAAAAAGTCGAATATCGCTGCCTGCACCTAAGCCGCTCGGATTCGCAATCGCGGCCACAGCCCGCACCTGCACCTGCACATATCTGCACATCTGTCACAGCACTGCCCAGGCACACAACACACAACACATAACACACAGCACACATTGGCTACCAAACAACCTCGAGAATTTGATCTGCAGTTTGCCAACCCAGGCATTCTCGGGCCAGACGCCATCTATTTTTGACAAGTCGAGCCTGGCGCATTGGTCGTCTCCGCATTCTCGCCCTCCTGCACCGTTGCACACGCATCACTAACTGACTGGTAAGTGTAAAAGCCACTCATTGACGATAGAGTCAAATGACGGGCGACATGGCACAACGCAAGCGGCCTTTGCTAACAAAACCCGACGGGCGCAGTCGTTTTCGCTGCCCAGGGTGCACTTTTGACCGAGCCGCACGCACGCAAAACCCACTCGCTACTCTTTTAGGAATCCGCCGGACCGGAACCAACTTTTGCACGTAACTCGTCGTGTGGGGAACTGAACCGCTCTGCACTCGACTTGCGACAAGACCTTGCAACAGCAACAAAGACGAGTCGTTTGCCTCTCTGCCTCTTTTGCCGGATTTTTTTTTCTCTCTCTCTTTCTTTCTCGACAAGAAAACGGCAATCAGCAGCAACAAGCACATCTACTCCTCTACACCGCATCCCGCATTACTGCATTCCTGGCCTGCAGAACAAACAAGGAATTACAGACCCGTACCCTCCGGCGCCGTGCTGCTATTCACCGCTGGACTTGCCGAAGTCGCCGCTGCTATCGCCCCGGCCCAGCCAGCCCAGCCAGCCGCCTAGCCAAGCCCAGACCAGCAGACCCGCCTGTCGAGCCCGGAGCCTGAGTCGCCAAGGCCCAAGCCTCGCCTGCACCCACGTCACACCCTGACGACGCCCACACCCCTCCCGTCCGCAGCCACGCCCCTCCTCCCCACCCCCACCCAGCTGCACGCCCCCCTGTCGGTGCATTTGCGCTACGCCTCTGTGCTTCTTCCTCGTGATAGATCCACGCACCCTTCCCGCCCAGCCTGCTGTCTTACTACAAGACCACCTGCTATCCCGTCCTCCCCGACGGCGGCACATACATCTACACGCCTTATCCACAGACCTGTCTCGTCCCTCCCCGGATCTGCCCCACGGCCTTTGATCGTCCGCCCGGTAGTCTCCTGCCTTACAGGATATATTCATTAGGATATATTCCACTAGTCTGCACCCACCTGCAACTCCATCAACAACTTACACCACCACCAAACCACAACCACCACGCGGCCTCACCTACCACAAACACACACACATATTCACACAACATGCCTTCGATATCAGGCCTGTCCATGGCGGACCTCAACGCCGCCGCCCTTGAGCACTTTGTCTACACTCCCGTCAGCAAAGACATGATCTCATACCTGGCGGCCGCCGCCTCCAATGTCATCCAGTGCGATGCCACCATGATGCCCCCGCCTCCTCAGAACCGGACACAGAACCCGACGCCGCCCAGGACACCTTCCCCCCGCGCTGTGCGCAGTGACGACTCTGGTCTTCCTACTCTCGAGGAGTTCATCACCAAGCTTGTTGTCTCTTCCAATGTCCAGGTCCCCACTCTTATGTCAACCCTGGTCTACCTCACTCGGTTAAGGTCCCGCCTCCAGCCCATGGCCAAGGGACTTCGCTGCACCACCCACCGCATCTTCCTGGCCGCTCTCATTCTCACTGCCAAGTACCTCAACGACAGCTCACCCAAGAACAAGCACTGGGCTGCCTACTCCAACATCAACAACGAGGCCTTCAACTTTGGTTTCAGCCGCACCGAAGTCAACCTGATGGAGAAGCAACTCCTCTTCCTCCTCGACTGGGAGCTCAAGATCACTGAGGAAGACCTCTACCGTGAGCTCGATGTCTTCCTCGCGCCCATCCGGGACGAAATTGAAGGCAAGCACGTCCGCCGTATGCAGCGCAAGGAGGCGCTGCGCCGGCAACAGCTCGAGGCCGAGGCCTGGGCTGCATCCCAGTGCACTGAGACGCCTGTACCTCGTGAGAAGTCGCAGCCGCAGCCCACGAGAGCGGCCACCCCTCCTCCTCCTCAGGAGACCATTCGCATGGTGCACGACGCCTCGACTCCTCCCGGGCTGGCTTACAGCTCTTCTGGCAGCTCTTATGCCTCTTCTGTCTCTTCTCAGCCGAACTCGCGCTCCTCAACGCCCCTCACGGATCCCGAGGACGCTCCTCACCATGTATACGACTGCTCTCTGTACGAGTCGCCTGTGGAGATTGTCCCTGACATGCTCAGCTCAACCACCATGAGCAAGCCATACCACAGCAGTGGCAAGCAGCTGCTACCCTATGAGATCAGCGCCGAGCAGCTCAGAGAGCTGCAGGATGGCACTGCCAAAACGAAGCGTGCCCGGACAGCTCGCGGCGTCTTCGGGCGCATGTTTGGCACTGCGACTACACGATAGATGACAACACATATTTGGAGCTCTGGAAAGCTCCATGGTACTTCGTCTTCAACAAGACGGCAGCATTACTCGGCGTCTTTTGGCACTTTGCACACATATCATCGGCATCAGCATTAGCGGATTTGTCTTTTTGGGGGCGTTCTGGTTGGACATCATACACGAGCGTGCTCGACTAATTGCACGCATGCTATTTTCCTTTTCTTTTATACATACGCGATAGGCTATATTGGTAAAGCGGACACTGTCCCACGGGACGGAGAGTGTTGCAGGATGGCGACACAGGTATGACGGTGGTTGGCCTTAGGATTCGGATCTATGGAGTTTCTTAGGAATGGCGGGTCATGACTCGGAATGCACGGAAGATACCTTGGCGTCGTAGTATACGCGTACAGCAGCAAATTAGTGGCTCCTACACGTCATTCTGGAACGAATGTTCTGGAGTAGACAGCAATACCAAAAAAGCTCTCTGGAGCAAGATTTGCTATAATCACCTCTCACCTTGGTTTCTGCATATCGTGTCCTTTGCCCTCGTGTTCCCTTTGCCATATGCTCAATTTCCTAACTCGGCTGTCATCAGCCACATTCTCGTCGTCACCAAGAAGTGGACCCTTTTCAGGGTCTTGGAAACACCATGTCCCGTGCAAGTGGAGTCAGTGCTCCCTGGTCCGGATGACGTCTTTTCCGTATAACAGCCACCGCCACGCACCGCTGACAGGAGCACATGTGCACATATTAATTACTGCAATTCTGACTTAACGGTGGTTGGAGACTCGTTGCTGCCTTTCACACAGATAGATCCCCCCCCCCCCAGGCCCCTGCTAAACGGTCGCCTTCTGATTCTTTTACTCTAACCTTGTATCGCAACCCTATGCTTTCTGAAATGTTAATCAGCGAGCAAGGCCACATACACACACACTTTGGTAGATCCTTTTTTTTTTCTTTCTTCTTCTTGGATGATTCTTGGAGGTGAAAGTTAAATTTGTGACTGCGTACGTTCAAGGCTTGGCGAGAAGTATATATATCATTACTGTTATATATTTGGCCTCAATCGGGGGAAGGGGGAGGAGGCGGTGCTGTTCATGCATTGATCTTATTATTTTATGAATGACTCGGTTGGTGCACCTGATGATGGGGGGTTGCAACGAACACTCTTTTTGGTGGCCGGGTTAGCGTTTTGTTTTTGCTGAGTCACAGATTACACCTGCGCCTGGGTAACTAGCCCTTTGATATAGCAGTACTATTATATATACTAGGGATGTGCTTTTGACTTTTTTTTTTCTTTCTTCTTTTTCCCTTTTCGGTTGCGGCGGTGAGGACGGTGGTGACGAATCTTGCGCGGGTTTGTTTGGTTGGCTGGTTTTCAAAGAAAAACGGAAGTGGTGGTAGATCTGGGCATTGACCACGATAGGTGGTGCGTGAGAGAGCGCAAGAGAGAGATGGAGAGATGATGCAACGTTAGTAAGAAAAGAACAAGCACCTCACTCCAAGTCGTCAACATTGCCACACCTCTCTTTCTCTCTCTTGCGCGCGCGCCGTGCGCGAGACAGAATTGTGGTTTTCTCCAGCGGGGAGTTTTTTTTCTTCGCCTTTTTGCCGCGCGGGATGTCAAATTGATGCACGTGAGGGGGCAGCAGGAGTGCGCTCAAGCTCGAGCGATCATCATCGCTCGTGACACAGCGCAAGAAATTTGGGGGTGGGGAACGAAGCGGGTTGCAGGAAGGACATGTGGCTTGTCAATGGCTCGGCGATAGTTTTTTCTGGCCCCAGCCCTCCTTTCTCGCATGCAAATGGTCTCGGCAGTGACTTTCCATTGTACATGCAGGATGAAGAACCCTACGGTGGGATCTACAGTAAGTGACGGTAGGGTGAAAAGCAGGGGTCCGGGGGGGGGGGCGCGGCAAAAGATTGATTTGCCAGTAGGCTATTACAAGGGTGGGGGGGGGAAGGAGGAATAAGATACTAGGAAAGTATGTATACACTTTACACTTTAGTTGGAGAAATTACAGGTACGCTGGACAATGCGGACGTGTGCGATCCCCCCCCCCTTGTCAGCCGGGCGCCTATACACAAACTTACACACGCGCGCGAGACCATTGAGAGAGGCTGGCTTTGTTTTCTGACACACATGCGCGCGCGCGTGTGTGTGTGCGCACGGGGCGGTTGGAGAGTGTTTTTCGCGTGGCATTCTTGTTGACTTTCTCTCTTACACATGGCTTTTGGGGACGGCGGCGTGACTTTCGGCACACCCCCTCCCTCGTGTCGTTGCTTGTACCTGCGGACGTTGTTGGTCGCTGATTAAACAACCCTTCCTCCGGCGGGGGGGGGGATGATCGTCGCAAACCGGCTGTCAGACCGGCGCGGGCATTCTGGCTCAACTGCCGAGGACGCCCGGATGTGGGGAGGGGGGGGTCCCGGACCGGCGATCGGTCGGTGCCCCACAGCCCGTCTTTGAGGGGATGTTGTGCCGTCCCGGGGGGGGGGGGGCTGTGGCTGGACCAACTTGGGCATCAATGTCTTTTTTTGGGAGGAGAGGGAGTTTCACGCCACGTTTTTCTCTCGGGGTCTTTTGATCTGGGGGAATTTGACGGGGGATTTTTTTTCTTTCAAAAGGCTAGGTGGGGGGCTTTTTGTTGTGGGGAGATAGGTTGGTCAAATGGGGTTGTGTTGCTGCCTTGGGTAGTGCTCTACGTGGGACTGTGACGGGGGGGAAAGGGTGTTTCGGGGAGTTTAGGAGAGTTTCTTTACGGTCTGTTGTTCATTCACCTACCTTGTCTGGGGAACTTTGGATAGTGACACTGAGATCGCCCTCAATGTCACCTCTGCAGTTCTCTGCGCAGTGAGAAATAATACCAGCTAGGCCGCCAACCAGGAACTCGACAGTTGCATGTCATGCAGCCTTCTGAATCGTCGCATGGCATGCAGCTCGTCGTTTCAGCGTGATGACGCCAGCCGCGGAGGGACAGCAGAGGCAGAGGGCGGAATTGCCTGCCTGCCTGCTACACAATGTAACGTCTCGGGCGTTTACCGTCTGATGAACAGTGCTGTCTGGCGTCCGATATTGCAACTTCAGTCCTGCGCCTGTTCCGCCTTTGTTCCGCTCCAGATTGCCCGTGTAGCAGTGCGGTACATCATGCGGTACGTCACAGGGAGATATCTCACTCCCCCTTTGCTATATGGCACTGTCTATTCCTCGTCACAAGCCATTCCGGCAGAGACGATTTACTCAGCATGAATCAGACAAGACGCCCACCAACCACCCCCGGGACAACATCGGAGCCTGGGAAATCTGCACATTTGTTCACTCGGCCGGTCCGATCAAGTTATCGGCCTTGTTTGGTCAGCACGCCCAGAGCAGATTGGGGGACAAGAGTCATGTGATAACGGGGTCCGCCACAATTGTTTTGTGTTGCGTTCATGCTGTCCTTGGCGAAGCTCCGCCTTTCACGACGCTTGGATATATGCATACATACAATACCTGACTAGTTCTCAAACGCAAACGCCTGCCCTCGGGGCCACATTTCGCCGCTGGGCCCGGTCGCCCTCATATCTTTGAGGGCGAAAAGCATTGTACCTATTTCCTCCTCAATACCAATTCCATGGTTTCCTGACCGAGATGGCAGGAAAAAAGGTTATCCGCGCTGCCCCCCCCCCCACGCATGATATTTCAGGTAGATCAAAACACCCCTTACTCTAACACAACATACTTACTCTAGACTTGTCGTGGGAGAGGGATCGCGGGCGAGGTTGCCTAATCTGGCGCTCTAGTCGCGCAGTCCGCCCCGTTTTGGATGGTGATTGTGAGGCAAGAGTCAGTGCCGCGAAGGAACAATGAGGTGTGGCGTGTTGACATTGCATGACATCCTGTGAGTAGTGGTCTTGGGGGCGGGGCATTCACACTAGGCTTGATCCCTAGGCGTTCACGGCGGCTTGGATCGACGGCGAGTAAAGGCGACCGTGCCGCAATAGACATGTTTTTGCGAAGGAAGATCCTGAAACTGTCCACTAGGACTCACTGGGACGCTCGCTCCTGCATATTACGCGGTAGTAGAGTCCTAAGCGGGGAGTTAGGCTTACGTACGGATGATCTTGTGTGCTGGAATGCTCATGACGTAGGTTCTTACAGAGGCCATTGAGTCGTTGCTAGGACTACACAGAGAAACGCAGGATGGAAGGTACAGAGCTGTTCCCAAAGGAGTCTGGCCGCTACGCCATGCGTGGGAACAGTCCTGTTCTGTCAAGATAAGATGCGCGAGGTGGTGGGTGTTAAAAAAAAAAACGCCCCAGGTAAACACTGTTCAGTAGCTGCGTGAGACATATTCCTGGGGCGTTTTTCGTTTCTTGACACCCACCACGACGGGTAGTAAATCTTCGTGGTGGTGGATTTGGCGATACTTGCCGTTGACCAGGGTTGTCAATGTTTCCGCATCCGTAAAGGTAACAAAGCTTTGTCCTTCACATGGGACCCCCCTCCCCCCCTCAGCACCACAGATCTTTAGCTCAGATGGTGCAGAACAAAGCGATAAAGTGGTCAACTCGGGCCACCAAACTCAAATGACGCGACCTTGCACTCTTGGGAAGGGCACATTGTAGGTGAAGGACAAGGACAAGGACGAATTCGGATGGGCCGGACCCCTGTCGAGGAGCCCAGTAGCCAGTAGCCAGTAGCCAGTAGCTAGTCGAGGCCTGGATCCTGGACAATATGCAGGCAGGTCGCTTGGTGGAGCTACGGCTGCTACCGAGACCGACATGGCGGGTGGCTGGCCGCGTCTTACTACGCAAACGTCATTTCCTGCGCCATGCGCCTACTTGCGCGCGCACTCTGGGCTGTTGCGTCCAGGCCAGATCTGAGAAATCCTTCTTGAAAGAGGGAAGGAGATCGCGCAACGGTGGGCGTGCCGCATCGTTTCGACATGGTACATGTGTGCACTCCCGCTGCAGGTGCGGGCGGGCAGCGGTCTTGCAGCCATCTTCAAAAGCTTGTTTGTGCTTTTGCCTGCTTGTGGCGTGCATGTAAGCGAGGCAGGTAGGTGAATAGGTAGGTAATTAGGTGACCTGGCCCCCAAAGTTACACGCACAGCTGGCGCCATCGCTTGAGCCTCGAAACACAGTCACGTCGAGAGGCGATGGCGATTGTCAAGCATACTGCACCACAACGATAACGACAACGGTCTGGGTATGATCAGAGAGCATGCACGTTCCTAACACACAAACAGGCGGACAGACAGACAGACAGATGGACAGACGGACAGACCATGCCAGGCGAGCGCAAGTCAACAGCGCTGAACGGAGCTTCTGTTGACAGCTGCAACGACTAATACAATAGTACACTGACAAAACCCATGACAGCCCGGTAACAAACTTTGTTGCCGGTAGGATTACCCAAAAGTTCATGCACTCCCCCCCCTCTCCCCCAAAGGCCCATGCCCGCGAAACAACCTTGATCGGTCTTCAGATCAGATCTCCTCTACTCCGGGACCTACCGACGGCGACATCCCCTCCTCCAAGTCGCTCCGAGAAAGCGACCTACGCACGACTTTTACAGTATTTGACTTTTTTTTTTACTTTCTCTTTTTTGAATTTCATCGGTCGCTGTTTACCCCGCACGGCCAACTTACTCAGACAACCATGCACCCCGATTATAACTGGTTACTCCGCTCCAGTTGCAACCTCAGCGTAGCCTCCAGCGCATAGCCATTCCAATTTCTAGACGCGAGGAGAGGATGATCAATGAGTAATTAGGTCAAGATGGAGACCCCCCCGTCTCTGTCAACTGTCAAATGCCGGCATTGTGCACAGGTCCCCACAAATCCCCTACAGGAAATGCAGCGATCCCACTCATCAAATCACCGACCGCAATCTAGGGAAGGAAGGGGGAGGGGTTCAAAGTGTGATAAGATCAGCAAACGGGGAGACCCGCGCACAACTGCCGACAGTAGTTTAGTCATGCTCCGGGGGGGAAGGGGGGGGGGAGGATCATCAGTCATCGCCGCCCCCGAAGATCCTGCGTCGTGGTGTGCAGCTCTAAAATCAATTGAAGGGTGAAAGACAGAAAAAACCGTCGTGGTTTCGCAACGTGGATTACATTGCGAGCGAGGCTTACTGCGAAGTACAGTACTACGCTATGCTGCCTGAAGGGTCTTTGATGGGGGTGGGGTACCCCCCGGGGTGGGGTACCCCCGGGGGGGGGGCTGAATCATACCGCGGTACACGCGCGCGGGCGCGCGCGGCTACAATGCTGTCAGATGCTTAGGCAAGGCTTGCTCATGTATCGTGTCGTCTTTGCTTTTTTATCGGGCCGACAGGTGGCGTGGCGAGTTCGAATGTGCAGTGCCGAGATTGAATTGGCTTGAGGGGAGACGAGTGGACTTTGTTGAGATTTGGCTGTTAATACCTCGCATAGTCGGTTTTGTCTCCGTGTCTACCCTCCCTGTGTTTGTCAGCGAGTATCCAATTCATTGGGGGGTGCGAGAATGCTGTCAAGGACTTGCACGGCAGAGGGGTAAGTGCATGTATGGGGAAATTCGTGTTCAGGTCGTAGATGTTCTCGAAGTAGCCGCTGCAAGTCTCCGGACGAGATACTCTGTTTCCATATTTGGCCGCTTCGATCGGAGGTTTCTCTACTATGTGCGAGAACTTGTCAGGTATCAAAAACGTACTTCATCATTACTACTAACTTCGAGGTACATTTGTTCTACTTCTACCAGTAATTAACATTTGATCTTCAACTGTTCCCGCCAATGTGTCTGAATCAACAAAAGAGTAATCACAGGACACCGCGGTGCATCCATGGCAAGGATGAGATACACTGCTAATGCCAAGATGTTCTCTACGACGACATACGGTCGAGGAAATGAATCTGGCTGTAAAGCCTGCAGAGCTGCATCGAACCATCATGCTGTGACACTTGTCCGAACCGAGAAGTTCAAGTCCTGGGATCCCGTTGTTCACTCCCGCCTGATGGGACTAGAGGAGCATCGCAAGCGTATCGTATCTTTGCTACTTTATAAATTCTTCGAACATGAAAGCAAGGCGCCCGCAAAGACGCCGCTGTAGGGTATCTCGTGAGCACTTCGCTGAAGCACCCCAGAAACAAAACCTGTCTTGGGGACCTCGCAATACCAATTTCTAGACGCCCAGCCAGGCCTCTGAAGCTCCGGATCATCTGCAACTCTTCCAAAGCCGTCTGTCGAAGCGCAACTCCCTTGTATATGCCGTTCCTGCTGCATTATAGAACTGTCATGCGCGGCTGACAGTGTCTGGCAGCTTTTTGGGCAGTCCTGAGGGCTAACACGAAACCATCCTACTCGGAAAGTTGACTGCAGGGACTTGCCGGCAGCTGTGTTTTCTAGCCTCTCATGTATTGCTCATGTGGCGGCCGCAACGTTGTCTCACAACAGCCTTGACAGTCTGGCTCATCCTTCCCAAGTTGGGTTTTTTTATCGTGACTCAGAAGACATGCAACCGGAAGTAACGTTGTCAAGCTCTCGCAGTTGTGATTTTGCATCTTGCCGAATTGGCTGAGGCTGTGCCCCCCCTGTCTGCTGACACCATACGATGAGCAGGGGTGCTGTACTTTGGTAGACGAGAGCAGACAAAGTTGTGGATGAGCAGAGGCGTGCAGGTCGTGTATGCAAATGCTTCATGAGTCACTGGTCCTGATTTTTGTTAGGCAGAGGACAACAATCCAAGATGCGCCAAGCAGCACAAACGAGAAGAGGTTTGCGAGGTTGTGCTGTCTCGAAGTGGCAACAACCAAACTTATTGGGACTCACTCGGGTGGAACCGATATTGTCTTGGCGGCCCCTTGTTGTGGAGATGCGCCACAGGGCTGAGATTGAGTTCGCGGAAACTCTTTCTCAACTCACCTCACCTCACCTCACTCGCTGACAAGGGACGCAACTCTGAGCCTACATGTTCAGAGCACGGCATTTGTTTTCCCGTGTCATCAATCCCGTTGTGCAGAAATCGTGTATTGCCGGCCCTATCCCGTCCCTATTCCCATGTAGACTTCGCTTTATGTCTTGGCACCACCTCATCATGGCCTAGTGCTGACATTTCTCGTGTAGACGAGATCCACGCCGCAAAGTGCACCAAAGAAATGGATCTTGTGGATCTCGAGGACCTGCCTAAACTAGGTGGCCGGCACGGGAATGGCGCTCGGCCGGAGGGTCTCCTGATCACCCCTAAGCTCTTCAATAATAATTCTTGGGTGCCCGTCCAGGTCCTGATAATTCTTCTCACACACACACACACTCTCTCTCGATAACAACGCCACAACTCTATCGCTTTCACGCTCGCTGGCACATATCTACACATTCGTTATCATACCTTTTTTAAAAAAAAATCTCCATCATGAAGGCCATCTCTGCCTGGGCTTCCACAGCCCTGCTCGCCTCCCTGGCCGTCGCCACGCCCACAGGCACCGACAACGACTCGCCCTCGGCCACGACAGACTCGGCATCAAGCTGCACGGCCTCTCTCGTCGCTGAGCTGTGCGACTACCCGGAGCCCAAAGACGGCTACGGCTTCGCCATCGCCGCCAGCGGGCCCGAGACGTGCTGGGACAACTGCGCCAGGAACGCGCCCTGCGAGTTCTTCATCTTCATCCTGGGCAACCCCAACATCGGCTCGGGCACATGCTGGATGTACCCCGGCGAGACCTACGACCCTTCGCTCGGGTCCACCAGCGGCTGCAACAGCAGGGCCATGAAGGTCTACGACTCGGTATCGTGCACCGACCCGACCATCGGCGCGCCGCAGCCCATCGGGACCAACACGGCCTCGGTCCCCTCGTGCGCCGCCACCGCGAACCCATCCCCCGTGGCCAAGATCTGCGGGTATCCCACGCCCGACGACGGCTGCTTCTCCTCGTGCGCCGCCTCGTCGGGCTCCGCCGCCTGCCTGAGCCAGTGCGCCCAGAGCGAGAGCTGCGCCTTTGCCGTCTTCAACCCCCGCAACGAGCAGCTCAACCCTTACTACGACGGCACCTGCTGGATGTACCCCGAGGGCACCGCGTACGACCCCAAGCTCGCGGGCACCTGCGCCGGCAAGCCCGAGCAGTATGTCTACGAGAACACCTGTCCCAAGATCCCCAAGCCCTCGCCGTCCAGCAGTGCCGGTGCTGCGACCGTCACGACCATGAGCAACGGAAGTGCTGGTGGCACTGCTGGCAATGGGGACTTAACCGAGGCTGCTGCTCTCGCCGCCGTCTCGACGACCGCGTCTGCCCCCGCCAAGGCTGCTGCGGGTGCGCTCGCCGGCGCCTCTGCTGGTTCGCTTGTTCTCGGTGCTGTTGCGCTGCTGTGGCAAGCTCTTGCCTGAAGGAGGTTATCTTTGGGGCTACCGTTCGGTTTATCTGAGTATATACGCTTAGATGTAGAATGACATATAATGCACAATATAATGACCAGCATCACAACAATCTCTCCACAAACCATAAGTTTTGTGCTTTTTCTGGTTACATACGCGATAACGGAAAGTTATCCTCCCGCCACTTCCTCTACTTTTCCGTCCCCCTTTTCAAGGACACGTGCAACCGCTAGAAAATGTCCCCGCACCGACCTGCTGGAAACCTCACATTGGTGACAAAGCAGGGTTTCGGTGATCTCGCAACTAAACCAGAGGGAGGCGTTCTTCACCAAGCACCTTGCGAAGCCTTAGCTACAGTCCTATTTGAACGTGACCCGATCAAGCATGTTCAAGAATGGGGAGAGTCCTTGGCGAGACTTGGGTCATTTTAAATTTTTTCTTCCCACAGTTTCGGAAAAGCTCATCACGTAACGCTTGCAACACAAACGTCCTGGACGGGGACACAAGGCGGAGAGCAAATGGGTTCTGAGCCATACCATCCATGCTTGTCACAGCAACTTCACTGAACCGTATCGACTGTATAAAGGCTGTTGACAAGCGAAATTTGATATTCTAAAATGAAAGAAGAGTTTATTGCTTTCTAATACACATACGCATTTATCATCGTGCTCGTAAAAGACTCAAGATTAGCAATACCTGCAAGAAGCGCCCCACAGAAAAGACATACAGCCACACAGCAGTACATACCCCTTTTCTTTCCCCGCCCACGCGCGCAAGGTTTCAATGTCGCCAAGAACACATCGATAGAGCGGCAGTTGGGAGCCGAGATGGCGCATGGGACCTGTTGCCAGTCGAAAATACATAAGTGCAAGGGGGGTCCTGCTGCACAAGTATGGAGATGCTGCCTGCTCAAAGAGTTCCGACGTAAAGCGCCGAAGCCTCCAGGCCTGCTTGTCCAGGTATCAAGGAGACCTGAGCCTGTCGGACGGGAGGAGTTGATATTTATGCTAGTTGATAGGTCATTCGGCTTTTCGAGTCGTTCACTAGCTTGATGGTTTTGCTTTTTTTTGAACTGTTAGGGAGGTTCTGGATGACTACTGTTTCGAGCCGTCGAATTCATGTTTCTCTGTCTTTCTCGTTTTCCATTTTTTCGGCTCTCTTTTGCATTCCTCATGTCATTCTCCTATGTGTTTGCTATTGATTCTATCGCTAGATCCGAGGTCTATTGCTTGACTGAATCCTTTGGATCGGCATGATGCACTTCGGCAGGAAGTGTTCATTTCTTCACAACTTGATAATTCAAGTTGACCTCGCCAACTTTCGCAAATCAATGAGCAACTTTGGCTCATCCGTATTGCTCTTACTATCCGTCGTGATGCTCACTTTTGACAAACCACTTGTGAATATAACAAGACCTCTTCTCAATTGGTCACGTCTTGTGAAACACCCACACAAGATCCCCCATACCTACGAACATAGAACTCGCCAACCATACATTCCCATCTCAACCCGTTGCGCACAGCCCCATTATTAATACAAAGCACCTCACGGCTGACTCCTGCCCGGAGCATTTCCCTCGGCCAGATTCCCCGTACTAGTCCCCTTCTTCATCTCCTCCCTCCAAGTCTGCCTCTCCAGCTCGCCCACGCCAGGACCCTTGTACACGCTCCCGTAGACCCCGCTCGCCCACGAGCTCCCTTCCTTGGCCGCCTGGCTGCTCGCCTGCTGCCCTTTCGCCGTGAACCTGCGCTTGTACCACTTGCCGTAAGCGAGCAGGTAGTACAGCCTGAAGCACAGGAACGCAAACTTGTCGTGCTCAAGGTCCTCCGGGTACGTGGCGCCAAGGTCCACCGCGGCGGCGATGCCGCTCATGATGGCGACCTCGTGAGCATTGACCAGGGTCCAGGAGGCGGCGAAGCGGGTGCAGTTCTTGGCCTGGAGGAACATCATCCACGGCACGACGAGCAGGTAGTGCGTGTACGAGTGGCACAGCTGATGCCACCAGTCCTTGCGGATGATCTTGGTCTCGTCGATCTCGTCGTCGGTCCAGAGGTGGCCGTCGCGGTCCTTGTTGAGGTAGATTGTCTGGAATACGTGCTGCTCAAAGGGCACGTTCTCGGGAAATTGGGACTGGTAGTTTGTCGTGTCGAAGCACATCTCGAGCTTGCTCTGGTCCTGGTCGTACATCTTGATGTAGTACATGGGCCGGAAGCTGTTGACGGCGTAGTTGAGCCGGTGGGAGTGGTCGTGCTCGTTGATCCGGGAAGTGTTGGCGAGGTCCTCGCGGTAGAAGTTCTCGTAGTGCTTCTTCATGTACTCGGCGTCGCTGTGCGTGATGGTGATGTCGTCGCTGAACTTGGCCGAGCCGAGAACGCGCTTCTCTTTCCAGGTCGCCGTACGACCGAGGACCTTCTTCGCGGTGTCGGCGAGACAGCAGAGGACTATCTCGTCGTAGTGCTCCTCGACCGCGGGGACGTCTTGGTCCGCGTTGTTCGGGTTGTGCCCGTCCGGAACGGGGGTGCGGGACCGGAGGCGGACCGTGACGCCCTTCGCTTTGCTCCGGTGAACGATCTCGGTGAGCTCGGTGGACAGACGCACCGTGACACCCTGCGATACGAGGTCCTTGCGCCATGTCTCGTAGAACTCGGAGAAGTTGGGGAACACCACCATCGGAGGCTGGTTCTCGACGACAGTGTCCTTGGAGGCCGGGTACCACATGCCGTAGGTTGGCGATGTGCAGAGGCGCTCGAGCATGATGGTGGGTACTTCGGGGGTGGCGTTTCCGGTCCCCAGGAAGAGCGCGGTCATGGGTAAGGCGACGGTGTTGATGAACTCCTCGGAGAACAAGAACATCTTGAACACGAGGTGTAGCGGGATCAGGGCGAACAAGACCTCGAACCAGCGGATGATCTTGAGCATGCGGACGAGGCGGATGACTTCCTTCTGGTGTTTCGCAAGCAGCTGGGTGGGGAAGACGTTTGTCCAGAAGGTCTCGTCCTTGCCGAAGGAGACGTGCAGTTTGACCGGGTCCGCGTGGAAGCCCTGGCGCTGGAACATGGTGAGAGTGTGGTGGAAGATGTAGGAGCCGCCTTGGACGCCCTGGTTGCACCACGACGCGCCGTGCTTGTCCTTGTCGATGGGGATGGAGAAGGCCTGCCCGCCGCAATAGTCAACTGCGTCGATGACGGTCACGTCGAACTTGTCCGGGTGCCGCGAGAGGTGATATGCCGTGGACATGCTGGGAATTATTAGGTCCTGTAATCACACGACGCATACGCAGAATAGAAATGGGGGCAGAGCTTACCCAGCCGCGCCAGCACCCACGACGAGCACCCTCTTGCGCCCATCGCGGGGCTTGTTGTTGTTGTTGTTGTTACCGTTGTGCTCCATCGGGTTGACGGCGTCCCGCTCGACGTCGCGGTCGAATCGAGAATCTGTCATGGGAAAGTGTAAGATGAATTGTGCTCCGACCTCAGCGCAGGTGAGAGCAATCGCATCGAGTAGCAGTCATGAAGACGAAGAAGAAAGAAGAAGTAGAAGCAGATGCGAGCAATTCCAACTTACACACCAAGAACAGCTACCGCAGCACGCTTATATGATACACTCCCACTCAACCAGCCAGTCTGTCTGCCGCTCGTGCACTGCTAGCCTCGCTGCAAGGCGTGTAAAAATCCAAGCAGAGAATTGATTGATTGATTGCCCTTCAACTGCTCATCACCTACGCACTAGACTCCGGCGGCACGGCAAGGGGGAGAGCCACTTGGGGGCACAGATGATGGCTACACTCGACCCCCGAGCTCCCAGACGACGTCATCGACTTTGGGGCATGGGCGCCCTCTTCAGCACCCAACGTTAAACCTTAATAGCGCTGAATCCCCGGCCAGCAGGTCAGGGGAGATCCGCCAATTAGAGCCCCGCATTCTCGATCGGTACCTACGGATCGGGATACCTGCCATCGCATCTTGCATGTCACAACTTCACAGAGCAGCACATGCTTCGACTGCCTTACCCACAGGTGTTGCTACTCCCTACATCGCGCCCAAAAGTCACAGATTCCCATGCTCATGCTGTCCATCACCACTGCTCCACAATGGTTACCGAACCTCGATAAAGAAATACCAGTCTCCTGTGTGTCCTTGACGAGTAACGTTTGCAGACCTGGGCATGACACTTTGTGCAACATTTGCAGATGTGCCTCTCGTCATTCGTTATCGTCATGATAAGCTTCTACCTCCGAGCAAATTCCAAATATGCCTTGATGTCCGCACGATTCAAGTATGCTATCCTATATTTCCAAACACGCCCGCCTGAAGAGAGAAAAATGCATCAATGCTCGCTCTTAAATGCCACAAACCACACAAATCATGGGCCACATCAACCCTCCAGCCAAGTAAATACTCTGCTGTCCGGTCATTTTCAAAACACATCTCAAAAACTCTCTTAAAACGCACCCGCAGGCTTTGCCTGACTAGCAGGCTCCACCTGTGTCGCCGGCACGTTCTGCTCCGCGGCATCAAACGACCTCCTGGGCGGGGCCAAAACGTCCTCAGGGACCGTCGTGGGCACCGAAAGCGCCTTGTTATTACCACCACCACCGCCGCCACCACCACCATATCCGCCGACGGGACTCCTCGACTCTTCCTCGCTCTTCTTCATGATCTCGTCCTTGCGCGCGACGGCAGGCCAGTTGATCTCGTTGTTCTTGGCCGCCCGCTCCGCCTCGGCGAGCCACTCGCGCCACTGCGGCGTGATGGGCGCCGCGCCGTTCTTCTCGACCCATGCCGTGCGCTTCGTCTCGCGAATCGCCCACCACAGCGTGCGGGTGAAGCTCTTGACGCCTTCGCGCTGGTCGGAGGCATCTGTCGTCTCGTGCGCGTGCTCGGCGTAGGACGGGGTGATGTCCCTGACCTCATACCGGGAGAGGTCCCAGAAGAGTTTCTTGGGAAGCATACCGAGCAGCCAGTACATGCCATTGAGGAGGATGTAGCTGGCCGCGATGAATACCTGACTCCACCACTTGCAGTTGCCGAGCAAAATGACCGTCACCATGAGCAAGAAGGTGCCGAAACCCATGAGAGCACGGTATGCCAGGGGTCCGACGCGGTAGTCGCACTCCTCGGTGCCGTAATACAGCTCACGAGCGACCTCCTCGGTGCACTTGATTACCAGGAAGGCACCCTCACGAGTCCTGATCACCACGTCGCCGTCGGGGACCTTGTTGGTGTGGCTGCGCTTCATAAGCACGGGTCTCCACCAGGATGCGAGACCGACGACGGAACTTTGCAAGGCGATCAAAGACACAGCGACGATGGCGGTTGCGTCCTGGTCGTATATAGCAAGGCCGATAATGCCAATGGTGAGGAAGACGGAGAAGATGGCGAGGATGTGCACAGGCGAGTACAGCGTTGCGGGGATGGCCGGGCGTTCCTTTGTGTTTGCAAGGGTCGGGTTGGCAACGAAGTCCTGCACTCTCTCCTTGACAGTGTGTCGCCTCTTGATGCCTATCTCGGGGTCGCCCGGGTCCCGTCGACTCCTCCTGCTCTCCCGGCTAACAGCACTTGTTCGTGGATGTGCTTCAACCGGGTTGACATCGGCGTCGGCTGGGGGGCCAGTGATCCGTGCGGACTTTGGTGACTGTAGAGGCGCGCCTTTCGCTGCGTTGTTTGTGCCCGTCCGAAGCCTGCTTAACAGGGGGCGTCCGTTCTCGGTGGCTTGCTGCCCAAGCTCAATGTCTGATGTGGTATTGCGGTCGGCGTGGGAGATCTCGAGTACCTGAAACGCGAAGGCTTGGTATTCTTCAAGAGGATGGATGATGTTGGCGAAGAAGCCGACGCTGTCGAGGACGACACCGCTGTAGATGCCTGTCATCTTGGCCTTGACTTCGGGTAGCCGCACAGGTCTTGACGGTTTCAGAAGGGCTTGCGGGGCGGGTATGATGCGCGGCAGCAGGCACAGGGCGCTTGCGGTGATGGTCTGGGAGTGGTCGGCAATCGAAGACTCGCCAATGACGGCGAGTAGAGTGACGACGTCGAAACGCCAGTTCAAGTACCCATCGTCGGATGAGAACCATTTGTTCGCCCCCACGAGATTCCCAACGCCCAAGTCCTCCGCCATCGTGACGTGCCCGAGAGCGTCGAGAGTGTCGGTGGAAGATAGAGCCCAGATGAGTCGTGAATACGAAAGCTTGAAGCGTGGCTGCGTGGTATTCGGCAACAAAGTGTCGTATTCCTGGCCCAGCTGAAGCTCGGGGACGAGACCTAAGAAACTTGAAAAAAAAAAGCGTAGAAGCGATAGCAACGCGGGCCGAAGAAGACAAGAGAAGAAGACTGTCGCTTGGTATGCCGTGCTGAATTAATTGGAACAGGCAGATGAAGGATCGAGCTGACGAAAAGGATAGAAATGTTGCGAGGTCGACGTTTTGCTGACAGCGAAATGAAAGACAAGGCTGTTTTGTTTGTTGGCTGGCCGGCACTGCGGAGACCTGGAGAGAGACCTTTAGACCTCCACCAAGGGCTGAGCCGACCCAGCCTTCAGGGCTTCACCCGCCAGGGGTGCCCCCCCTCCCAGGCCCAGGCTTGGCCCGGTTGGGCTTAGTCTTCCCGCTAACCTAACCTTAGGAAGGCTAAGCCTCAGCCCAGCTACTTCCACTTCGATGGACTCGAGTTAGGCAGAGACGCTCAGCCCTCTCCCTCTCCCTCTCCCTCTTTCTCTCCAACAGCCTAGCAAGGCTTTCTTGGAACTTGAACCGCTATCGGCAGCCTCTATGTTGGCCCGCTCTGTGTCATGCTCGTCCTACGTGGCAGAAATATGGGCGTCTGGAGGCATGCATCTGGCTGCATGTCCGCAGCTTCGTGGTACTGCATAGCCAAGACGTTGGTCGTCTGTTGGTCCTCCTTTGTGTTTCAGGAGGCTGCTAGCCTATCGAGCGTCTGTGGTTCTAGAGCAGACTCTAATACACAGGATCCGGAAAAATCGGCTCGAGCAGAGCCCTACCGACGGCAGATACAGCGGCCCAGGCGCGCGGCTGTGTTGGCCCCGCAGTGTTGTTGTGGCGGCACGGCCATCATCTGTGTGTGGCGGCTCGTTGCTGCGCGTAGAATGTGGGATGCTTGGCGTGTGCACGAGCAGCCACTGAACTTGAGAACATTGAAGCAACGGGCTTGCTGTACTTAAGTGAGCACCAGGCGCACAGTGAAGTTCACGATGGGGTGGCCATGATGGAGAATGGGCCGGTGCGACTCTTGCCAGAAGCTCGTGTAAAGACACCAGTGACATGCCCTGCTCCTTCCACTTCTCAGCACCCGCTTCGAGGACAGGCTCGACTGCAACTTTACTCGTCAGTCATGCTTAGACAAGTTTCATATCTTCTTTGAATTAACCGGAGCTCGTACTCATTCAAATCTATCGGAAAATGTAGGGTCCTCGCCTCCAGCGCCGTTGCTTGCCATGACCATGTAGCAAAATATGAGTACCAGCCTGTTAGGAACTGGTTGACAGAAACGCCAATATGCAGTCACGAGTGCCAAAAGCTACAGCATTAGAACTTCGCCGTTGGTCGAGAAGCCCTGATGCCAATGTCCACCTGCTCGAGACGCTCAAGCTCGGTTCGCTTGGACTTCTCCTCTTTAGTCTCGCTTGCTACGGCGAAAGCCTCGTTCTCATTGACCCAGGTAATGAATTCGTCCCACCGCTTCTCCCACTCTCCCTGGACCTCCCGCCACTCCGATTTGTCCATGCATGCATGTTCCAGACTCCACTCAATCAACCGCTTGCAGACATGCAGCGTCATGGCCTGCTCGCCACGGCTCCGACCGACGAGAAACTGGTAGAAGTCGTGTGAAAGCGTTGATCGGAACAGAGTTGGATTGTCACTGGCGAGAGCACAGTGATATCCGGATAGTAGAAGACCGTATATAGCGTGCTTGGATGGGTGAGAACTAAGGCCGAGAATCTCGTTGGATATCGGGCAGCTCTCGATGCAGATCCTCTTTTGGACGAATTCATCCCTGAGATACGGTTTCGACAAGAGAGCGAACCCATGCCCGATCCGCTCCGTGTTCTTGAGCGACAGAGCAGTCTCGAGGTTGTTGTCCGAGTCGTCGTCGGTCTCGCCGCAGTGCAGCAAGAATGGTATATGCACTTGGTTGTCCTTGCACCGGACCTGGAATGCGTCCAGTTCTGCCTTGAAGTACGACAGCGGCTGACCGCGAGACTCTTCACCGACCAGGTCGAAGCCAGCAATGTACTTGGGCCACTTCCTCTTGAAGTCGAAACACTCATCAAGGGCCTCCTGGATCTGCAGTCGTGAGAAGGACCGTGGCGTGCAGTAGATAACCTTGAGCCCGCCAAAGTAGTCGTTGGTCAAGCCCTGTCGTCGCTTCTCGTCTAGCTGTCGTCTGAAAGTCTCGTATTCTTCAACGATAATGCTCATAGTATCCCCGTTTGAGAGCGTTGTCAAAGTCTTGCCGTCCTCCATGATGCGGAAAATCTGATTGTTTCGCATGAAATTGGGGCGGATCTCGGCGTATTGTATGTTTTCACTAAGAAATTGTTCCAAGCACCTTCTTGTGTATGCTCTATACACAGATTCATAGTTGAAGAGTCCCTTCATCATCCTTGTCCTGCCATTGAACTTGGCCCACGCACTGTTTCAAAGTGCTTGATTAGCTCTACGAAGGGGCGACTTTGGTCCGAAAGTGACTTACCCAGCTTGGTCTTGCTTGGAATCATGCGCTTCATCAGCATTGAAGACAAGCTTGCGAGCGAGCCAGTCCCTGGACACCCACTCCGATAGCGGTGACAAGGCCATCCATTCAGCCTCAGATCGCGAGTAACCGCTTTCTTCCTCAATCGCCTTTAGTGTCGGCGACTTGACAAACTTCCCAGATTCCCGGTTGAAGCAACTGCGCGCAGCATCCCATTCCTGTCTGAACCTCCTGTAGGGCATCTTCCGTAGGTTTCTGATGTGGTCATGCTCGGCCTTCCGCGAACTATCAGCAAGGATTTTCTCCTCTTGTGCCGAGAAAGGATACCGTATTGGATCAAAGACGCTGTAAGTCTCCTCATGGGTTGGTGCACGGATGAGGAACTGAATCTCGCATGTGTCGAAGCTTATTTGGTCAACAAGTGCCTTGTCGCTGCTTATTGTCATCAGCTCTTCCTTTTCGGCATGCGCTAAGAGGAAGTGCGGGTCTAGATTCGCGTTGAAATGGATATGAAGATGGCCACCTTTGGGCATTCTTTCGACAATCTGGAGCACCTGTGACCGTTTGGACGAGACGTGCTCTGCTTGCTGCCGGTATGTGCCTTCCGGCCCATTGATAAGGTCGACGTTGGTGAGATAGTGGTCATCAGGCCGTCGGGGGTGTCGCTGGCCCTGAAAACCTGACAAGGGTGCCGCCAGCTCAAAGATATTGATCATATCATTCTTCCTGGCATTTTGCAGCCTGCGGTCTGCTTCGCGCTCCCGCTCCGTCGGTTGTGACGAACCGAGAAGCGCAGCCCACGGGTCTCTGGGATGATGGCGGCCACTGGTGCTCTGTTGTTCCCTTCCTAGAGTCATCTTGGTGAAGTGCTGGACAGTCCGGGTGATTGGTGACTTGTGCCGTGGCGAGTCGATCTTGTTGTAGTCATGGCTGCTGGGATCGCCCTCCAGATTTGTACTGCACGAGGCCCCCATGGAAAGGGATGACTGCGGCGATGATGGCGTGAGCGCAGACCAGCCAAGACAGCGACGTTACCGGATGCGAACAAATGCTGTTCCCATGCGCATGGCCCACCTGGACAAGGAGCCGGTTCCTAGTTTGGGGCGATGACAAGTAGCGCGGGTCTGGTCTTCCTTGTATGACAGGTTTGCTTGGCAATCTGTTTGACTTTGGGGCGCAGACAGCTCGCTTGCTCGGACTCGTGTCACGGTGAGCAAGCGCGGAGAGGCCGTCGCCGTCAGCTGAAATGTGGCGGTCGTGTTGAGATGCAGAGAATTGAGGAGGCTGACGATATGACAAGAGCACGGTGCAGGCTGATAAGAATGCGCCCAGGTGGGCGAGGCGGTTTGTACAAATACCTCTGCAGCGCTGACTACTTTCCAAGGTTACTTAGTACCCAAGGTTTGGTTAGCAGGCGGCCTGGAGTCGTGTGGGCGGCAGCCCAGATTGGCAGACCAGCGCTTGCAAGAGGCTGTTGGTTGCCGGCGGGTGCTGGAGAGCTGCAGGGTTTCCGTCCATCTGGATGTTTGTGGAGCTGCAGAGCCCTAGTTGGTTGTGTAAAGTGCGGTCTGAGGACGGCAATCGCATCTGCCTCAAGGGGCGCAAGGAATGACCAGGTGCCAAGCCAAGGCGCCTCGAACCGGCACGTGCTATTACTCTGGGAGCGTCCAACGGTCCAAGTCAAGATTGCCAACGTACAAGCCATCCATTCCTGTTTGCCACTTGCAAACTGCGGCAACCCGATAACTAGCGGTGGGACAGGCAGACTTGCAGGCGCACTCCGGACCTCTGGGAGGATCCTTGTCAGTCAAAACGGCCACCAGGCTCCAGCGCTTATTACAAAGTAGCCTCACATAAGCGAGCATCGCCATCATGGCCAAAGTATCGTGGCATGCCACAGCACGTGGAGAGTGCCTCGTGGCACCCAGCAACCTTCCTGATGTGTTTGCTGCCAGCCTCATGATGTCTTTCTGTCTCCTGCTGGGGGCGAGGCTCTGGAACGCCTCGAAGATGACCTGCCGTGCTGCCCTATAACAACACATGTCTGTGTCCTAAAAGTCAGTGCGGCTGCAACACCTGAGCATGCATGCAGGTTCCCGCCGAGCCTGCTTGCCCCAGCATTCCATCTTGCTTGCCCCCGCCCCTCCCCCAAGAGATCCCCACAACCCCACGGCCCCACCTAGCGCTACTTTGTAGAATGCACTAATTCCCAGCTCCACGACACCAGCCTCCTCCTACTCCTCCACGAGCCCATCAGGCACAACACAAGGCTGTCTTGGTATTATCATTTGCACTCCAGCGCACCCGAGCGGCATATAGTTTATAGACCGGCTGTGTCAGAGCTCCACCGCTCTCACCTGTGATTGTGCAAGCCTTCGCAGCTGATTCTGCCTCCTAGGCTCACGGTACAATCGTGTGGCGAAGAATTGATGCACCAAGCCTGGTGGCAGAGAAATCGTGACGGCAAACGAGACGGGAAAAGTTTTCCGTCCTTGAAATTGAAAATGCTACCAAAACGACTACTGCCCAGCCTCTCTCGTCTGCGCTTTCTAATTAGAACAAACAGCCTCAAAAATATGCTGCAAGAACTTTTGTCTCCTGCTCTCTCGTAGACGCGCGCTAACCTCTGCAGATCCAAACCCAATCTGACCTAACTAGCGGTTGTCGCTTAACAAACTCCTTGTCACCCTTCAGTCATCAAACTTGATACTGTTGGACTTGTTGACGTCCAGCGCACCGCCTCGGTACGCGCCCCGCTTCTTCTTGTTCTTCTCCTTGGTGAACCCCTTGCCCTTGGTGACAATCAGATCGGCGTGCGCACGGTCGCCATATTCGTGCGAGACGTACGCGTTGGAGCTTAGCCGCGGGTCGACGTAGACGTCCTTCTTGATGCGCGAGAAGGGCTCGTTTTGCTTTTTGGCACCCCCGGCGCCCTTGCGGTTGTTGAGGACGGGGTTCGGTGGCAATGGCGGGTTGCCTACAGACGCCGCTTCGAAGGCGGGAGAGGTCTTGTCAAGTGTGGCAGAGGTATCTGAGCCTTCGCTAGTCGTGGCCTTTTTGGTCTTCTTGTCGCCTGTCTTCTTCTTCCTCTTCTTGTCATCGGCGTCAGAGTCAGAGTCGCTCGATGACGACGATGATGACGAGTCGGAGTCGGATTCAGGTAAGGGCACCTTGGCCGCAGTTTCGGCAACCTTGGCGCCCTCGGACTCTGAGTCGGAGTCAGAGTCGGAGTCGGAACTGCTGTCGGACGAAGAGGACGATGACGACGAGGAAGAAGAGTCCGAGTCGGAATCAGAGCTGTCTGCCTTGGCGGCAGCCTTGGTCTTGACCTTCTTGTTCTTGGGCTTCTTCGCCTCAGCCTCCGAGTCGGAAGAGTCTGACGACGAGGATGAGCTGGCGCTCCTGCTGGCCTTGCGCTTGCGGGGGTTCGCCGCTGCGGAAGTGCTGACTGCAGTAGTAGCGGTGGCGGTGGTCGCCTTCGTCTTCGCCGCCTTCTCATTGCTGTCGCTGTCGCTGTCGTCCGAGCTCGAGGACGAGGAGCTGCTACTGCTCGAGGAGGAAGAGTCCGAGTCGCTATCGTCGTTGCCACCAGCGTCAGCCATAGAGACGTCATCGCTGTCGTCGCTGTCATCGTCGTCGTCGTCAGAGCTGCTGCTGTCGCTAGAATCGCTCGAGTCGCTGCTCTCGCTGCTCTCAGACTCCTCATCCGGCTTGGCCACAGCGGGAGTGGTGTCCTTGCTCGATATGGTCTCCCATGTCTGGTACACGCTAACGAGCGAGTGGCCACCGCTGCTCTCGGCGGTCTCGGCGCCGCTCCAGCCCTTCTTTGCGCGGTGCTTCTGGAATTCGCGGTGTGCCTTGTCAAAGCCCTGGTCTGACAGGAAGTCCTCGACCAGGTTCATCAGCTGGCTCGGGGGCTCTTGAGCGGCGGCGCTGGTGCTGGCGGTAGCGGCGACGGGCTCAGCTTTGACTTCCTTCTTTGACTTGCCCATCTCGTCAGTTTGAGTTGCGCTCGATGGCTGTGTTGGGCCACTTGGGTTCGTGGATGAATTGTTGGAAAAGAGCCAAGCAGGTGGTCCTTGTGAGGTGGGCGCAGATGTTGTACTGTTCTTTGGCATTGGTCGGTGATGCGATAATCCGCCTTGCAGGAACGTCAAATTATGAAGTTGAGAAAGGCACGCATAGATTTGCGCTTGAGGATCGGCGGGAAGGCTGGAGATGCGGCGGCGACCGCGGCCGGGTCCAATCGTGAAAAAATGTGGGCTGCGATAAGGGACTTTTTTCTGCCAGATCTTGTGGAACTGGCGCTGGCCGGGATCTGCTGATGCCCGATGGGGTGACCGCCTTAATTTAGGTATCCAAGGGCGGCTCCCCAAGCACTGAACTGCTGAAAGGAGCGTGCTGCAGCAGGGGGCTGCAGTCACAATGGGTGCATGTGCAAAGGCAACAAGGCCAATCCTAGAAATAGCGCCACCTGGAGGTGCTCTGTCGCCGCCTCCGCCAGGTCTCGCCTCCCCCTTGGATACGGACGGTGAACGGGAGGTATAGCCGTGAATGATGTTTCGAGAGCCGAGCGGTACACAAGAGGACCTAGTCTTCCGGCGTCGCCATGATTCCAGCTAAGCGCAACGAGTGCGCATCTTCGCCTTCAGAGCTCCCCTCTACGATCATTTCAATGCACAAGCATGTGGCAGGGGAGTTGCACTTCATGCGCTCACGCACTTGGGACGATGAGGAGCACACAGCTGCAACTCCGTTGCCCAAGCCTTGTCTCAAGTCACCTACCGGCCAGAGTGCGGCACACAAAGTAGCTCGGTAGGATGCTTGCTGGAAGGCATCTGGTCAGAAGGATGGAATCAAGGAGTAGTCCATAAGCTGGGCATATCGATATGATCAGCTGCCCAGCCCAGCATTCTTGCCACATGGCAAAGAGAAGGCAAGGAAAAATATTTATCTAGCATAGCACAACACGCAGGACGAAATGATACCCTGCAAGATGAGAAGCGGCTTACCAAGGACAGAGTCTTGTCAGTGCCATGTGTGCACATCCACCACATCTACCTACTTAAGTGCCTTAGGTATCTACAAGACTTGTTGCCAACGGACATCGATGTCTCGACAGACGTGGGGCGAGAGCCAGGCCAGGACATATATGACCACCACCTTAGGACTACAATTTGACCCCACGCGCTTGCGCACCAGTCAGCCTTGTAAGTGTGCCTAATCAGGCTTCGGCTATCAAAACGGGCAAACTGAACTGCGCTGAAAATGCCTTTTGCTTACAACTAGGGCCTGAGCATCGCGATCCCATTTTTGGGCGTCGCCACTCGTCAATCAGTACTGGGCTGCTAATGGGAATTGAGAGGTCAGAGGGACCTGCCTCCAAGTTCTTCCGCGATCGCCTGAAGCATAAGCGCACGGCAGACTACTCCTTCCACACAGCTAGATCTTTCTGGGGCATGGTAGATTAAGTTCCCTTGTATGAACCATTTTCGCAGGATAATCACATAACCTCGGTCAACCATCGTCACTCTTCTCTATATCCACACAATTGAGATACCTTTCATCCCCGAAGACAGTTCCAGTCTCGCAGCTTCCGAAATCGCCATTACATCGCTGTACACAATGGTTCCACCTCCCACGCCCGTTCCGACCGAGGCTAGAGATGGTTCTGATGAAACGCTTCTTTCTACTACTCTTCTGGTGGACAAGCGCGATTTATATCAGTATCAGCCATTACCGCCATACACAATCCGACTACTCCATCTACTGCCTGCAGACGACGAGAGCAGCCCGATTCGATGCGAGTTATCTGAACTCCGTTTGGATCAAAATGGTCATCGGCCAAGCCTCTATGAAGCCCTTTCATATACCTGGGGCGGCTCTGAACAGACTTGTCCAATCAATATCCAGAACAAAACCATTGGTATCACAGCAAACCTTCACGAGGCTCTCGTACGATTACGCCATAGTTCTCTACTACGAGTACTTTGGGTTGATGCTATTTGTATCGACCAAGGTAACCGCTCGGAGAAGCAGATACAAATCCCGCTTATGTACAGTATCTATACTCAAGCAAGTTCCGTGCTTGTTTGGCTTGGAGAAGCACCAAATGGGGACGATGAAGTCTTCGATGATCTTTGCGTTATGGCAGACAAGAGGGCAGCAGATCCAAATCATGAAGAGCGGATGATATCTGAAGGAGTCTGCCTGTTGCTTCAACATAATCGGTTCCAACGAATCTGGGTACGTGGTTTCCCTGCTTCAGCATGTTTTTTTGCGAAATCCTCACAAGCTATTCATAGGTGCTCCAAGAAGTGGCGGCAGCTCGCCGTGTCCAAATCCTACGCGGTCACTCTGGAATTGATGGATACGCTTTTTGTTTGGCGATGGAGTCACTTCAGAATTCCCTTCGTTCTAACGAGAGGTACCAACAACTACACCGTATAGTCCGACCTATTACTTACCTTATGCGGCAATCAATCTTTCGGCCTCTACGTCAAAACTCAGCTACAGTATCCCATGGTCAGTACCGTCTGGGAGAGTTGGTTGATATGTTTCACACCCATCAAGCATCTATATCTTCCGATAAGATTTATGCATTAATGAGTATGAGTTCTGATGGCTCTGTACAATCATCACTGACACCAGATTACAACCTTCCATTCCATGAGGTCTTGAAAAGACTAGTCGAATATCTTTTTCTAGGACAAGCTACTGTTTCCACACAACAGGACCGAGCAGCCGCAGTCATTAGGGGAAAGGGGCGTTTCATCGGCTACATCGAATCAGTAAAGCCCATTACGACTTCCAATCAGCAAAATCTACAGGTTCGCTGGTACGGTCCAGCTTCTCTGGCTAGGGACAGCAACTGGGACATCTTAGCTTCAGCTATGCCACTGCAACCCGATGATCTTGTATATCTCTTCCACGGAACTTCAACGCCCGTGATTCTCCGGATACAGGGCTACGTCGCAGTTGTCCTTACAACGACAATTTCCCTCCCATTACACGCTACAAAAAAGGCCCTAGGGGAATTATATAGGATGGATCAACGACCTTTAACTATGATCTGGGACTGGGACTACTCACCTGATGATCTAGATCGAGTACAATCCTACAACCTTTGGACTCGAGCAAGACCTTGGGAAGTACCTAGCTCAGAAGCAGATCTTGACGATACGTTAAACGATTTGCACCAGCTGGTGGATCTTGCGTTTGACTTATATGAGATTCAGTTCCCAAAAATGGCCGATGGACTATTCACTCAATGGATCCAAAGGTGTAATACGGAATTGAAAACAACAGAACCGCAGACCTCCGATACTAGTCTGTACGCAGCTCTACAAGAGCATATAAGAGACATTTTCCGTCAGGCTCCGAAACATATACTCCAACAATCAGCTTTCTGGGCATATGAACAAGGTCAGCAAACGCTTTTCAGCTTGTTATTGGATGTGAGACAGGTCTTTTTGTCATCCGAGGGCCGAGATCACCAGACAATATTTTCGCTTGCAATAGAGCGTAGAGACGAGGCTATCATAAAGGAGCTCCTTAAGCGGGAAACAAACATCGACAGACGATTTCAGACTGCAAACGATAGAGAAATGACAGGACTCCGATATGCAGCAGGAGCCGGCTGTCTAGGCATTGTGGAAATCCTCCTAGACGGTAATGCAACTGTCAATGAAACAGAAGGTAGAACAGCGCTCCATGCAGCAGCAGAAGGGGGCCATCTTGCTATTGTCGAGCGTCTACTGCTTGCAAATGCAGATGTTAATGGGCAATTACGTTTGGACTTGGAAGACCCGCTCGTAGAAGCAGCGGGAAAGGGCCATCTGGCTATTGTCGAGCGCCTGCTGCTTGCACATGCAGATGTTGATGCAGAAGAAGCAAGATCCAATCGGACGGAAGCGCTCCGAGCAGCTGCAT
Organism: Microdochium paspali; assembly: GCA_031142775.1. Classification (NCBI taxonomy): domain Eukaryota; kingdom Fungi; phylum Ascomycota; class Sordariomycetes; order Xylariales; family Microdochiaceae; genus Microdochium; species Microdochium paspali. The sequence continues at coordinate 2,680,064 of JAVBIV010000006.1, forward strand.
TCGGGGGTCATCTTGCTGTTGTCGAGCGCCTGCTACTAACAAATGCAGATGTCAATACAGCAACAGAAAGCCATCTGACGCCACCACTCCGAGCAGCAGCGGGAATGGGCCATCTTGCTGTTGTCGAGCGTCTGCTACAAACAAATGCAGAGGTCAATTCAAGATCAGTACGCGGTTTGTCGACGACAGCGCTCGAATCAGCAGCAAGTTGGGGCCATCTTGCTATTGTCGAGCGTCTGCTACTTGCTATTGCGGGGGATGATGTAGCAGCAAAACGGCAAATAGAGACAGCGCGCCGAAGAGCAGCAGAAAATGGCCATGTCGATGTTGTCAAGCGTCTGCTACTAACAAATGCAGATATTAATGCAATGGCTGGAAACGAGCGGGAGTCAGTGGTCGACGCAACCTCAGGAATTAGGGATATTGCTAATTTGCTCAGGAGTCTGCGTCCTGCAAATGCAAAGATCGATAATGAAATAGCAGGAGTGTACGGACCGGCGCTCTATTCAGCAGTACGCCAGGATCAACTTGCTGTCGTCCAGCTTCTGCTAGCTGAAGGTGCAGCTGCCAATGGAGTAGTGTATGTGGACTTGGAAATAGCGCTCGCTCTAGCAGAAAGGAGCCGTCGATTTGCTATTGCCGAGTGTATACGAAGAGCGCAGTCCCAATGGGTTTTACAGAAGGAGGATGGGTACTTGGGCAACCACCCCAAGGCATAAGCAAGAGTCTTTGCAGAGAATAATACCTAGCGTTGAGACAGTCGCTGAAGTTTGCAGAGGCAAGAGCCACATTACCGAGAATGACGAATGGTAGCTTTCACGCGATCATCGTTTTGAGATATGTAAACCATGCCTATGTGCGCACAGTAATGGCGGGATCTGCCTCTTCAAACTGTATGAACAGCCTGCGTGGTTAGAAATGGATAGTTGCTTGGAGGTTCTGAGGGCAATATCTGTTTGTCGAGTGAACACAGCCATTGTAAGGTCTACATTGAGACTACTCAGATATCACAAAGATCCCCGTAAGTACTTGGTACTTTGAGAAACACGCTGTTGTCCTCCCACTTCACACGATTGCAGCAAGAAAACCTTCGGGAATGTAGACGATCGACGAACGACTGCATGAGAATATGTAGAGCGTATTATCTGAATACCCCTTATGCCGGATGGCATGGGTGTCATCAACCCCCACCCTCGAAACCTTCTAAACTTATAAGCTGGAAGGACTTGAGGTAGAATGCCAGGTCTACATCGCCAGCCTCAAACCTTCTCACCGCATTTCTCCCAGACAGCCAAGCCCGTCAAGAAAGTACTCACCACCATAGCGAGCCCAACCGTGCCCTCATCAAGCTTCAACCAGCCGACAACAGTACCGGGAATCGTGATATCAAACGCACAAGCCATGGCCCCTCGTCCCAGCTCATACATCTGCGCGCGCGCCTTGCGAGCATGGGCTTCTCTGCCCGCGGCTCCTTTGCGCAGACGGGCCTGTTCCTCCTTCAGCGTGGCCTTCTCGTCCTTGCCACCCCCTTTCTCCTCTTCATTAGCCACTGTGGCGCCGCCGCCGCCGGGAGCATCACCCACGACCACGGTCTGCGGCACAGGCGCATAAGCCATAACACCAACCATCTTCCATAACCCGCTCAACATGCCACACACCAGCCCAAACAACCAGAACCGCTGCGCCTCCATGTTGATACTGACCCGTGTCTGCTTGTCCCACACAGCTAGCCCCTCGATTTCCAGCACATCGATCATAGTAGAGGCCTCCAGCAGCTGATACATGCCCATGAAAGTCTTGGAGAAGATATCAAGCCATACATCTGCGCCTGCCCCACCGGAGCCGTTGCCGGCACCAGCGGCAGAATAGAGTCTCTGGGCGTCCCGGAAGCTCTCGACGAAGCGGAACACGCGGAAGAAGCGCCGCGTGAGGTTGAAGCGCTGCTTAAGCGAGATCAGAATCGCCATGGTAAGCTCTGGGGATGCTGCACGGCCGGTCCATGTTGCGATCGAGGTGAGGAGTAGCTCGAAGGGCAGGGCGCAGGAGGCGAAGACTTGTGCTAAGGCTTGGAAGAGGCGGAGGATGCGCTCGATGCCGACTGAGTTTTCCCCACGGTTGTTAGTGGTGAGGGTTAAAAGTGACTAAGTGTGCTGTGTGAGAGTCGCGGGCAGCAAGCAGCCTAGAATGGGAACGTTGGAGGGGTGGCGGAGGAGGGGCTTACCCGAATCGGTTGTGAAAGCAATGAACTGATCTAACGTCTGAGCCATTGTGTCTGGGAGTGGCCGAAATTCCCCTCATGCGAATGCCGACTGGGACTGGGCGATTTCAAGCCGAGTACGATGTCTCACTTTCGAGTCCTAGTTAATCATGTTGATGAAAGAAGTCCCTAAAAAAATCAGGGTCCTGCAGCGGTGTGAGGGCAATGAAGACCCGATTTTCTGGTCAACCACGTCCCGAGGTTGGCTAACGTTGGAAGGCTCGTGAGTTGATCTAGTGTACAGCATGTGTGCCTAACGTTCGTGGAGACCTGTATCACAAGCGCAGTAGCCCCTCTCAATCATTCTTGAGTGCAAATTTAGTGTAACGGGCTACTACTTATGCCATGTGTATCCGTCACAAACGCTTAAGTTGCAGTTGTCATTATACAGAATATGATCGACGTTGGTGGTTCGGCAGCAAGTGAACAAACAAGAGACAGCAATGCAAGTAAACTGATTGGGGACTATGTACAAAGCATCAGTAATTCTGGCAAAGTGTACAGCCTCTTACAAGGCCGGCAAAGGCCCAGTTGAGCAGGTCAGTGGATGATACCCTTTCCCGCAGAGCCTCAATTATTCTCATATGCAAACAACCTCACATGCCAGGCGACACAAGCTTGCCCTGTGCCCTTGACTCAGGGTGCCAGCCACCAGCAAGCGCCTCCTTGCCACCGTTCTCAGCTGCAAACTTCTGCATTCTCGTCTCAAGTTCGGGACGGAAGTGACGGATGAGACCCTGAATGGGCCAGGCGAAAGCCTCACCAAGAGCTAGTATTCAATCATTAGCGTACATTCATGTCTCCGATACGTGGTTGAGACTTACCGCAAATAGTGTGGCCTTCGACCTGTTTGGTCAGCTCCTGAAGCATGTCAATTTCGCGCTCACGACCCTGACCCTTCTCAAACCGCTGCATAATCTGCTCGGTCCACTTGCTTCCCTCACGACAAGGTGTGCACTGGCCGCAAGACTCGTGACGGTAGAAGTGGCTTAGCCGAGAAATAGCACGGACAACATCGGCGCTCTTGTCCATGACAATAACGGCAGCTGTACCCAGGCCGGACTGACTGTCCTTGAGAGCGTCGAAGTCCATAAGTTGGTCGTCGCAAATCGATTTAGGCAGAATGGGCGTAGAAGAACCACCGGGAATAACAGCAAGCAGGTTGTCCCAGCCACCCTTGACACCGCCACAATGCTTGTCAATAAGCTCTCGCAGCGGGATGCTCATCTCCTCCTCGACAGTTGCTGGGTTGTTGACGTTGCCAGAAATACAGAAGAGCTTAGTGCCCTGGTTACGCTCACGGCCAAAACCAGCGAACCAGCTACCACCCCTCCTGCAGATTGTCGGGGCCACAGCGATGGTCTCGACGTTGGCGACAGTGGACGGGCAGCCAAAGACACCAACAGCCGCGGGGAACGGGGGCTTAAGACGAGGCTTGCCCGGCTTACCCTCAATCGACTCGATAAGCGATGTCTCCTCGCCACACACGTACGCACCAGCACCACGATGGATGTAAACGTCGAAGTCGTAGCCTGAGCCGCAAGCGTTCTTGCCAATGAGACCGTCCGCATAAGCCTCGTTGATGGCGTTTTGAAGTACGGCAGCCTCGTGGACGAACTCGCCACGGATGTAAATGTAAGCGGCAGTAGCGTTCATGGCACGGCCGGCCACAAGACATCCCTCAATGAGCTTATGGGGATCCTTACGCATGATCTCGCGATCCTTGCAAGTTCCGGGCTCACCCTCGTCGGCGTTGACAACGAGGTAACGTGGCTTGGTGTCCTTATCCCAGTCCTTGAAGTTCATGAAAGACCACTTTAGACCCGAGGGAAAACCAGCTCCACCTCTTCCACGCAGGCCGGAGGCCTTGATCTCGCCGATGATCCAGTCGTGGCCCTTGAGAATGATCTCCTTCGTCTTGTGCCAGTCACCCATCTTCTTTGCGTGCTTCAAATCGGGTGGGAATCGACCATAGAGGTTCTGAAAGATGCGGTCCTGGTCGCGGAGACCGCCGTACTGGCGCTTTGGGGCACCATCCTGAACTGTCGCAAAGCCACGAGTGGTCGTAGAGGCGGCAGCGCGGGAGAAGGCCTTTGCCGAGGCGGCTGACGGCGCAGATGTCCTCGACAACATCGTTGTGGTGCTGTACTGCCCGATTGGACTGTGAGGGAAGAGGGCGGATGGCGACGAGGCCGGGAGTGTACCGAAATGCCGTTGTCTAGCAGCAGCAAAATAATGAGGGCACTCTGGCTCCACGATCGATGGATGCGGAATCCCTCTGCAGTCATTGGACGGCTTTGATAATGTGGGCTCCACTAGCACTCTTCCTTGCCACAATGAAGTCATGGATTCCTGCACAAGTACCCTTGTATCGGGGCTGTTTACTGGATAAGCCAATATCCCCTGTTCTCCCGCGTCGGGATAAGTGCATCATGAGCGTGACGCCGGAGCTCGATGCTTGCCCCACTACAGCTTAGATGCCAATGCTCCCCACGAGCTTTAGGGATGGCGATTCGCGTTCGCCCACACTGTTGGAACAGGCCCGGTCGCACGATCGCAACGACTACCTCCCTTTCCAAGGCTGTGTCGGCCACTTCTCGCACACAACGTGGTTCCTCGACGACATGACGCCAGCAGTCCGCTGAACAGTACCGACCCCAAGGCCAAAACGTGGCGGAACAGCCCTGGGATTGTTCACCGCACCACATCTCACCATGGCTTCCTCAAGCAGCAAGCGACAGTCCGTCGCCCCACGAGCGCCAGCCGGCCCGAAAGCACCAGTCAACTTTTCTTCATCGATTATTATAGCCGACTCAACAGTTCTGCTCGGGCATCACACAATCAACATTAGCTCCGAATCCGTCGTTCATCCTCGTGCGAAGCTCGATTCCTCAAACGGTCGCATCACAGTTGGACGACGATGCATTATACACGAACGGACTCTCCTAGGAGCGCCGTCAGTAGACAAGACGCCAATTGACTCGCGCGATGGTGTCGTTTTGAGCGACTACGTCACTGTAGACGTTGGTGCGGTAATCGAGTCTGGAGGAACCACTGTTGGCGAGTCGTCGACGATCGGTGTTGGATGTAGGGTTGGCCGAGGAGCGAAGCTCGGCAAGGTACGTCTCTGGGCCTCGTAGGTCACAATGTTATGCAGTGACCGAACACTGCCGTGCCTGCTATGGACTAACTCTTACCAAACAGCATTGTACACTGACGCCGCGAAGCATCATACTACCCGGCGAACGCATTCCCGACTTCACGGTCGTCTACTCCAATGGATCTCGGCGCACAGACAACCGGAAAGTAGCCGACCTCAAGCACAGGATGCAGGCACGCCAGATTGATGTATTGAGGAAACTAATTCCCAGCAACCCATCTAAGTTTCAATGATACCCATTTGCTCTTCTGTTCGTTATGTACATAGTCCTTGTTTGCCTGGTACCACAGATTGCAGCGTAATGCCGCCGAGACTATGGCGTTCTGTCGTCGGAACCGGGCTTGATCCTGAGACAGAAGCAATGAAATGCGCGGGAGCATGCAGCCGGGATCAGAGTCATGCTTGTTTAGGTCCTGGTCTGAGACAGAAGTGACCCCGACCCTGTGTAATATGTCTCGTTATGCTCAGCTATTTGATACTTCCATGGGATAATTCATACTTGTGCGAAAGGCGCTTAATCACGATGGATCCCACCTTAATCGTCAAAAATTTCCCATAGTCACATAGGAGATGTGCGAGATCTATGGTAGCGCATGTATGTTGCGGTTCAGTACGCCGCACTGGCCGAACACGTAATAGTCCGAATGCCTTCACAGCCTTGATGCGCACATATCCATACGTGGACACTTCACCGAAGGGAGGCTTAGCAAAGAGCGCCTTGTGCCGCCCATGGTGCAGCCACCCCTGCAGGTGCATATCCAGGCTGGCAGCCCGCGGGTAAAGGACCCGCGTGACGAACGAATCGTAAACGCCAACAACGCTCAGGCTCTGCAGGGCTGTGCTTGCATGCAGAGGACTATATCTCGCCGTGGGCTGTGTCTGGCGGTTATTCCACTTTGCTCATCGCCGCTTCTCGTCACTTGTCCTCACTGCAACAACCTGACTTTGTCCGCACTCACGTTGAACCTTACATATCTATTCTAACGCCAAGAACATTGCAAAGCGTTACAGGGTCACAGCGATCTGGTCGTTTCTCGTTACAAGATTCTGGCAGACTATTAGGCAAATCGCCTTGTGAGCTCTGGACTGGTTTACAATCGCCCATTGTAGTATGCCGATCGGAATGCAGCAGCCACCACAATCTGTCGTCACGCTGGAGTATGGTGTGTAGCGATCTCGCGGAAGCCAAGTCGAATGTTACTCACAAGAGCCTTGCAGATCTCGCACGAGAAGAATGGATCCAACGTTTAAACAATGACTTCAAGGTAAGCCAATAGCTTGTTTGAGAAACTATACAAATATGGTAGCTTACATTTCTGTAGACCGCTAGCGACCTGCCGAGTATCTGTTTTGCGTAGGCACCTCTCCAACTCGTACCCAGCTGTAATATTGCAAGACTACCGGGCACGGACGTTTTACTGATCAAGTCTTCGCCATGCCCTAGTTTCATGACCAGGAGCAAGTTTCTCGATCTGAACGAGAACAATGCACCGCTCCTGAGAGCCTTTGGGGCACCTAGATACCTCGCAAGACCGGCATTGAATGAACTCAATGGCTACTTCGGGTCCCGTACGCGACATGCTGAAATGAGCGACGATTTAGCACAGTGTAGTAAGTGTTGCGGCGGTCTGGTTACTTGTCAGACCATTGCTTGCTGATCATCCGGCTTTCGTATAGGCACATGGTTTCAGGTCCTTGTCAAAATGGTGCGCATCGTCCCAGACAAGGAGAAAAGACCGGGAGACCCAGAGTACGTCATCGATCCAAACAAGGATTATATCTGGTATGAGATGGGCTTCTTCACCTTCTGGGAGAAGACAACAGACGATAGAGGAATGGACAATATTGTCCTTCGAATTCTATGCGTTGATACACCAACAGACACAGCGAGGGGCCTCAAGCAACTCCTCGAGGAGCGAGACCAGCCGGACGGAGATATCAACTTCCATGATCCCCTGGCTTTGCATGGATCGTTGCTGGAGAAAGTTATCTTGCTTCTTGATGTCGCTGTGTGGCGGGTCCGAGATCAGGTTAGGGACATGGAAAAGGTCAGTTAAGCAGTCTTTCACATACCATCCAAGATCCAGGCTAGGGCCTAACACACTTCAAACAACACCAGTCTCGCTTGCACACCAGCGCCCGGAAACGCTTCGAGCTCATGCACGAGATCGGTCGACACGGTATACACATGTCGGAAGTTCTCGAGGTCTGCGCCAACACGATCGAATCCTTCATTGGATATCAGAAAACCGTGTACGACAGGATGAAGGGACGACTCGGCGATGAGTATACCTTACAGGCGCAAGAATATACAAGGTTTCAGCTTGACGCCATCAAGTCGCTGAAGTTGCGCTCGATGTCGAATGACAAGAGGCTCGAGAACGAGATCACGCTGGTGAGATTTGATATTGCTGCTGTGGACATATTTGTTCGGGGAATATCGGCTAACTTTATCGCGTAGGCTTTCAATCGCATCGCAAACTCGGACAACACTGTGGTGAAATCCATCGCCGTGCTGACCATGTTCTTTTTACCTTCGACCTTTGTTTCAGTAAGCTCGCTCCCCTTGTCATAACCCCATTTTGTTTCCCTTGGCGGCTTGGACTGACAAATTGTGATCTAGTCTATCTTTAGTACCAGTTTCTTCAGTTTCCAAGACTCTGGCTGGACAATGTCGGACCAATTCTGGATCTTCTGGGCTGTAGCAATCCCCGCTACATTATTGGCACCGATCTACATGTTGTGTGCGTTTAAGAAGCCAAAGAAGGTCTGGGCGTTCTTCGCTAGGCAGAAGCAGAGACAGCTTGCCGCTACAGCTACGGCTACAGTCTAGGGTGACTAGGTCATCGTATCAGATTTACCGAAGCACGACTCGTTCTTGATGGTATTTCTCGTTACTATTTCAGCATTTGTGTTGTTGGTTTTGGATAGGCTATCATGAAATATGGTTTCGATTGCCTTGTAGATAGCGTTTCATCATCTATTAAGTGTATTAGCTTAGACAGTACTTACAGACTATCCACGATTGACTATACGGAGGTATTCCCATCAAATTCAGGCGGTACGTTCTTGAAGCGCGCAAAGAAACTATAGCTCTAAAGGTGTGGGCATTAATTCTATCAACTCCGAACCTCTATTATAGCGAACAAGTGAATGTCTAGATCTCCTCTGGACTTGTGGACCTCTAGGTATCTGAACCTCTGACCTCCGCTAGGGGGCAAGGAATAACCTGGGACTTGTGTGTAAAAGCATCAGAGATTCTTGCTAGTCCTACACAAACGAACCTAGTCATGCCAACGAAATTACTGCAAAATGAAGAACCCGGGGTATGTTGACATATTGTACACTCGTGCCAGCGTCGCTGACATGATTGCTGCCGAGCGCCCGATAGCTCAAGGCAGCTCCAAAGACTCGAGAGCCTCCGTCAACAAATCGTACCTCGACACACCAGCCACAAGCTCGTGCCAATTCGCCTTGTCAACCCCCGGGAACCTCGAAGCAAGCACACTACCCACCGTGACCATCCCACAATCCTCATCCTGCGCATCACAGCCATAGCGCTGTGCGGCCTCTACAAGAACCGGATTGATCGTCACGCCTGTCGATAGTGCGCCCGCACACGTGCCCTCCAGCACATTGTAAAGCACCACGACACCGAAATCCGCAGGCCGCTCGATGTCTTTGGTCTGGACGAAGTTCTCAATCGCCGCCACGTAGATGTTCTTGGCCTGCCTCCTCGAGTAGCGAGCCTCGAGCTCCTCGCTTCGCGTGACGAATTCCACGGCGTTGCGGATGCGGTTCCACGCGCCCCGTGTGCCAGCCGTGTTGTACGGCTGCTCGTTGACGTCGGACTGGACGGGGACGATGTCAAAGTGCATGACATGTGAGACGGGGACGCGCTTGCTGAAGTACTTCTGTATCATGGCAATCTTGTGCTTGTTCTCGGTGGGGATGATGACTGTGATCACAGGTTGGTTTGCGGGCTGGAGGCATGCGATGGTGTCCTTCTTCACCGGGAGTGCTGGGCCGAGCGTCCAGTTAGGGAGGGTGACTTGTTGTTCTGTCTCTTTGAGTGATTCCGTGGTGGGATGCGCTACTCGCAACTGCTTGATGCTCTCGATGGCGGCGATGACCTTCTCCAGGCCCTCTTTGTTGCCGAAGATGAATCCTGCGTGCGCAGAAGGCGACGCTTCAGATGGATAGTAGAGGTTAGCTAAATGGACGATACAACGAAACAACTCGTAACAATATGTAGAAACATACCAGTCGTTCGTGAAGAACTGCTCCAGATACGTCCACACTTGACCTCAATCGACCTTACAACTGCGCCGCTCCAAGGGGTGAACCATTTGACGTCCTTACCACACTCCTTGAACACCGTCTGCATGTATTCACCAACCGGCAAGGTAATGACGTCCGAATCCACACCGAGCACAATGTCCTCTGGCAGTACCGTGGTTCGCAACGACTTTGACAGGAGCTTGCCGTCAATGATATCGTAGTCTTCCGAAATCACCGAATTGACTGCAGGAGTGCGATCCAGACAATGCTTGATGGTCAGATTGCGAGCGTCGTTGTGGGACTCGCTGCTGTCGACATTGATGATGTCATTTGAGGCGTTGACAAAATCGCCTGTAGGCGTAATCCAGTAGAATGCCATGGTGGCAGGGTCAAGATCTTTCGTTGAGATGCTTGCGATGTCGCCGTCTGCGTCAACTTCTTGTGGTTGACTGTCTTCAGCCGGCTTCTTGGATGGAACCGTCCATCTTTGAGTGTAAGTGATCGCCATCTTGGACCTTTTATGCGATCTAAGCAGATGCTATTGATGAACGATTACGGCCTTGTAAGGAGTCGTGTTCAGCGAAACCCGAGAGATAGATTCAGCGTGGTGTTGAGGCCGCAAAAGATACGCGATCGAGATGGGAATTCGTTGTCGTTCTGTTTTTTCTAGCGAGCGCGCGTGCTTTTAATCAGTCGCAGTTCGGCCAGGTATACGCGCAAAGCAATATCTGATGTTGCACGTGGACGAGCTGTGTAGAGTCGCTGATGCAGCAGATAGTCACGCTGAATCAATCTGTAGAATTGTGACCTCAAAAGGTGTATGTGTAAACGGACGGCATGCTCGATGGTCACTGGCCGTACACTAAGGTGGCTGTGCTGTTAGCCCAAGGCACACCGCAGTGTCCACCTAAACCATTTTCCCTTTGCGTGTGCAACGTGATACTCTGCCTCCACCAACCCAGAGGATAACAGCCTGCTGTGTGATGAACAAGCACCAAGGACAATTGTATAGCGAGTCTCCGCGATCAATTTCGGACAAAAGGGAAATCATATTCGCCTAAGGCGACATTGCTACCAGTCTCTTCCGCTCTCGCCGTAACGAGCAAGGCGACGGTGGAACAATTGGCACGAGGCTCTATATCCTCCAGGCAGAGGAAAAGAGCTTCAGAGGTTCTTCCAATGGAGATGTAGATACTTAGAGGCCTGGACACATAGAGGTCCTGACCCTCAGAGATCTCGCCTTTGTGCACGTCCGTGAGGTGCAAAGATCTCGTGAATCCTGGAGGCCCTATACTGGCCTGGCCCTCCAGCAAGTATATAATTGTGAAAGCCTTGGTGGGTGCTTTTACCTAACGGCACACCAGGCAGCCCATGCGGAAAAACATTACAAAGGACTGATGGGCTGCCTCCCGCCCAAGCTTGCTTGCCGTATTTGCCACTCCGGCATCTAGGATTGGATTGTACTTGTAGGCGAAACGAAATGTGATTGCTCGTATGAGCCATGGTATACTAGGCGCAATGAAGTATTTATCACCTGATGCTAGGCAGCACAAGGGGCGAACTGTAACGGCGATTCGAGAATGTGTCTGCACCACAGCAGTTCAGGCAGCGAAGTTGGGATACTGGCTTGTCAAGTGGCGATCCGGACAACGAATAGAGTCATCAGTCAACCGCCCGAGCGGCATAGAATTTCCGGCTTGCTAGAAATGCAGTTGAATAGGACAAGCAGCAGGCTTGTTTTCCTTGGAGCCACGTAGTCAATGACTGGTTGGTGGCAACCACGGACCGCGATGCGCCCGCGTATGAAAGCCGTGCGTAAGAGATGACTCTTAGCAGACGGCCGCGTTGTTCATAGCCCCTCTAGTTATTGGCCATTCCGACATTTTGAAAGCCTGTCGTCAATATCAGCCTGCGCTCCGATTGTGCACGGGACAGATCTCTTCGCCACGCCAGCTTGTGGTCAAAGATCAAGGCTGCTTCACATGTCTCAGCCGTCTTGGCCTTGCCAGCACCCGTGCGCCTTGCACAAAGACGTGGATGAGAAACATTCGCCAGGATGATAAGACGGCATCGTGCCCGTTAACCTGAGCTTTAAGCTACGCGCTAGGTTTCAGAGTCAGCATGCGACTATCTATGGCGCTGATCTGAAGCTGCCAGTCCATCAAGCCACCTTCTGTGCTTACCTTACTTCCCTACACTTCGTGACCTTGTACGCCCTCTCGTCAAATGGGGTCGACAATGCCGCAAACGCCTCGTCGACTTGAGACGTCCTTAACCTTGGTCCATGCGGCCCACAAATCTTAACTGACAAATAGTCCTGCTAGATGGTGACTAGTGCGAAAGCTGAGAGCGACCACCGTATAGTGTCCTATGTTCCGAGCTCCGTTGGTAATGCAGATACCGGTGGTCAGGTCGGGAGCAGAGACTACAACTGCTTTCGGAGGCTAAGCCCACTGCTGAGCTTCAACGTTTCGTGCCATCTCGCTGCTATGTATTGTGACTTTGGTTGTATAGACTTAGAGACAGAGGGCAGTGGATATCGCAGCGGAAACCGTGAACCTCTCGTCGCGGCGGAGGCCATGCTTGTGTTAGTAGAATGATGCTCGAAGTTCTATTTTGTTATAATCTAATTACCAGTAGGGCAAAATGTAGTATGCTCCACTCTATAGCGGGCTTACTGTACGTCATATACTACGCGTCAAATTGGAAAAGGCGAACCGAAATATTCTTTCTGACACGATCAAAATCAGTTTAGTACCTAAAAGAAAATCCAAGAAGGCTCCCGGAATCTTTCTCGAGCTCTTCGGACTACGTGGATGGTAAGAATTTCAGACGCACGCTAGCCTGCCTGTTCTCAGGTCGCCAAAACCAGTCCAGGTAAGGGTGAGGATCGCCGTTACTTTTGACTCCGGCGAATGACCATTTCTTGAGCTTATAGGGTCTCCAACAGGACATTATTGGGGTTGGCGCTTAGTCCGTTCGGCCTTTGGACTGAGGATCCGCGGTACGTCAACTGTCCCCCGAATGTGTCAATCATGCCTGCATGCCTGCATGCCTTGCCCGACTCGTCTTTGTAGAGCTTATAGCGCAGAGAAAAATCGTCGCTGATGTTTCCATGGGTTAGAGCGAGGACTTGGTCACAGTAGCCTGTCATCCGTCCTGCTGTTCGCAGACAGGGGAAACTATAATCTCACAAGCCCATGATAATTGCAAGAGATCAGGGCAACATGGAAAAGCTTTTCTTTCTTGTTCCCTTTTTTCTTCCCAGAAACCTAATACTAATTAAGATGTCCCCCTCTATAACAGACATCATCTATTCAAGCCCCTATCAAATGCTGCGAATATGCGTCGTATAGTGAAAATTCGGGATCAATACATACGGTATTTCTGAGGACGCAACATGTCATATGCATGATTACCAGTATCGTCTGCTCAACACGCCGACAGAAAGCAATGCTGATCCCTGAAGACGTCGTGCACTAGCTTGGAACCTGGTGACACATGATAATCTGTCCCCAAGTCCGCGGTCGGCCCTCATGGTCCCAATACAAGCCGTGATCCCGACCTTGCTTGATGTAGTAGAAACGCTGAGTCCCGTCCCCGCCCTCAGTTTTGAGAGCGTCTGAGATATTGTACCTCAGCCATTCCCACCCTTCTGCATGCACATGTTCGCGGGGCTCTTTAATGAAGTACTTGAGCCTGGCGAGGTCTTTAAAGACACCTATAGGCAGTTCCACTACGAACGGCTGAGCCGTCGTGAACATGGCGAACGCATCGGCCAGAGGCTGCAACAGTGAGCTCTCTATATCGTGCAGGCGATCTGCAGGACGGGTCGTGTGGTCATCATAGAGATATTCAGAGAAAGATATGACGAGTGATTCCAGATGGGGGAACGTCATTTGCAAAGCGGCCACGTGTGGCATGGACAAACGGTTGCTCGCGTGGGACATACTGCCGCGCGCAGGAGCATGGTCCCTGCCCGGCTGCTCGAATAGCACCACGTCAATGCGCAGCTCAAGAGCCTTGACCATGGTGAGGTGTTGTGGTGGCAAGACTACATATTCACGGCTGGGCGGGCATAACAGCAGGTCCAGAAGTTCCCGGCTCTCGAGGATGAACTTGTTGGACCCGTACAGCACAGCGATGCCCTCGACGTAGGCCTGCCGGCAGGTGCGCAGCCAGCCCAACACGCCGACGATGTAGTCACAACTACCTGTCGGCATACCTTGGGGTGGAGGATACAGCCCGCACATCATAGCCTCACCCTTGAGACAGACATCGTGATGCGGCCAGTAGCGTGTTGCCGCGGTGCTCCAGGGATACTGTCTGTGGCATACGCAGCTGTACCATCGCCACTCGCGCTCGTGTTGGGGGTTGAATGGCGGCGTGCTTTCTGCACAGGGTGCTGAGCCCCTACCATGCGCGGCGGTGTTGCCTGCTGTGCGCTGGTGAGACTGCCGCCCACGGGGCACGAGACGTAGGTCTATGTGGATCTCTCGATGGCCAAACGCTGCGATGAGGATCTCGTGTCGTAGCTCGGCAGGGAGGCGGGCCAAGGTTCCGAGGCTGTCAACCTGTGAGGGTGTGGCTGTGTGCGTAGGCGTATTGGGCCGTGGCCGCTCAACTGGCAGGAGAGGCGGCACAGGGGCAGGGAGGGGTGGCGGTGCCGGCGCAGTCTTGTTGACCCGGGCACGAATGGAGTCTATGAGCCGTCTCATGGCTCTAACGCAAGGCGACTATTCGTTCGCGCGAGGAATACAATGTGCGCGCGGTGACAAAGTCACGCTATATCCCAGGTTGCCACAATTATCGCCTATACTTTACTAATCCACATACTGAGCCCTGGCGTGCAGTGCTCAGTCGCGGCTCTTCCAACATGCATGGAAGCTGCTCTCGATGCTGAATCGTCGGCGGCTAAGATTTTGGACCCTTCTTCCTTCTTCTTGTCCTCCTTCTTTTCTTTTCTTCCAATTGGAAGGTCGGCTATTTCGAGGCCTTTGTGTAAGTCTCAGAAGCTGGAGCACTGCTCAAAAACAATCATCCGCAGTCGGCCAACTCCCTCCCTGGAACAATGTGCACTAGCGTGTTTGGACAAAGCCAAAGAGTGGAGCTGGACCCTGAAGGCTGGTCCCACTTTCTGCGACGACCGGCGCTCTTTTTCCCCAACACCGCATCGCCCCTTGCTTTTTCCCCATTGCATCCGAACCATCTCCAAATCAACCTCCGGGGCTCTTCTTGCCGTTGGACTTCCTATTGGCCAGGTCTTTGAGACCTCACATTCGGTCTTGCACTGCTCCGATCGTCTGGCATCGCGAGCAATGCGAAACACGCAGCCACCCTCGCACCATCCATTGCACCATGCTCTCTGACCAAGCACTCGACGAGGCCGCGGCAGCTCTCGATACATTCCGCCAGAAGGATGCGCTGACGAAGCTTCTCGACAACTACTCCTCGCTGCTGGAAGACTACAAGCGCCTCAAGAGCGACTATGAGGAGGAGCGAGAAGGCCGAGAGCGCTACAAGCAGCTCGCCCGTGGCCAAGAGCGCAACCCCTTTGCGCTCGTCTTGGTAGATGGCGACGGCTATATCTTCGACGAGGCCTTAGTCCGCGCCGGCGAGGAGGGCGGCAGTAGAGCTGCAGTTCGCCTTAACGACGCCGTCAAGAATAGCCTCCGCCGCCGGGGCATTGACAACTGCGAGGTTATCACCCGCGTGTATGCCGACCTGGTTGGGCTCAGCAAGGCCCTCGCTCGCAATGGAGGCCAGTGTGGATATGAGAAGCGGAGTCTATCCAACTTTGTTGCGGGCTTCAACCGGTCTTCAGGACTGACAGACTTTGTCGACGCTGGCGAGCTAAAGGAGAACGCCGATTTCAAGCTCAAGGCGATGCTGCGCCTCTATGCCGACAATGCCCAGTGCAAGCACATCTTCTTTGCCGCCTGCCACGACATCGGCTATATTGCGGACGTCACGCCTTTCCGAGGGAACGCTGATCGCTTCACGCTTGTCCGGACGCCCAGTCTCCGTTTCTGCGACGAGTTTAAGAAGCTCGGCATGGGCATTGAGGAGCTTCCAGGCGTCTTCCGCATGACACCACTCCATGCCGCCCAGCCCATACCAGCACAGGCAAGCAAATCTGCGGCTACTTTGACACCTACAAAGACCCCGACGGGCATCCCAAGTAGGCCCCTCTCACCTGCCAGGGCGTTCCAGTCAAGCTCGGTCAGTGAAGAGAGCCAAAAGGTCTGTCCTTTCAACAAGATCGGCAAGTGCAAGTTCGGTAGTAGCTGCAAGCTAAAACACCTTAACCCTATTACTCCTATTGCACCTTCAACTCGTCCTCAGAAGAACGACCTTGGCGGAATAAGGATGGACTTTAGAAACTTGCCGCGGAAGAGCGATATCCCCACAGGATATGTTGCTATCAACAGAGATGGTTGTCGCCTGGATCCGCTGATGGAAGAAGCTTCCCCAGCTGCCGTCGCGGAGCTCAAAAAGCGATCTGACGATCGCAAGTTGTGCAATACAAAGCAGCTAACCGGCCAGTGTGGTAATGACCACTGTCTGTACGATCACAACCCAATCTCTGATGATCTTCTGGTGGCCCTAGAAGCTCTATCTCGGTCCCTGCCGTGTCCCAGACGCGGTGCATGCAGAGTATCCAACTGCGTGAGTGGCCACATTTGTCAGAACCCCGACTGCAAGCACCGCGGCGGCAAGGCGTTCTGCCGAATCCCTTACATGACACACGACGAGGATCTCTACTTCGACTCGTTGATGCCTGGGATCACAAAGACTGTCGATCACAATGGTGGCGGTCACTACAGATCTGGATCGATAGACGAGAAGACCAGCTGGCGTCGATCGGAAAGCGAAGGCAATACTGGTGATTTACTCGAGATTAATTCCCCAGCTTACTAGGTTTGAGCAAGAAAATATGAAGTCCTAACCATGGTAAGGGCGATGCTAAACAGCAGTCAAGGGGCGCAACTTATTGCTGGGGGGTTTTACGCCTAAGCAAGTCGCACGCCGAGCTAGGCTTCTCAAACAGACAGACAGAGCAGTAACTCTGCTACGGCCCGACGAGAACGGAGAATGAATAAAACGCGGAAAACATCGTTTGGAAAATGTAGTAGGCATCAAGCGAAAACGCTTGAGCCTTTGTCCGCCCCAGGAAGGTTTGTACTTGTTTCTGCATCGCACAGCAAATCAGTGCGATCCTCCCTCTCTATGATGCCCCCGCGCGCACAGTGGGAGGAAGAGAAAAGAGGGAAAAAAAGCAACAGTGCTTTGGAGCTCCGGACTTTTTAAGTACGACTGAGAAAGAAAGCGTACGCAGCCGGATGCTGAGTGGTGGAGAAGAGCCACAAACACACACGCACATACACGCGCGAGGACGGAGGCTAAACTTCTGCGAAGCCCCTGTAAAGTCGCTGTTCACGTGCATATTAACTATCGCTCTACTGGCTAGCTGTAGGCAAGAAGCAATACATGGACTTCGAAAGAGGGTAACGAGATTGTAGTGGTGTGGTTGTTGTTCAATGCGTGCCCGCTTTTGAGACCAACTTCCACATTGCCGTGAGAGCTCGAGCACAGCTGTTCCGTGCAGGCCTCGTTGTGTCACAATCCTACTGTATGTTCTATGCTTCAAGGCCACTTGTGGCCTGGCACTGGGGTTCTTGGCCGTCCGATCCTCGTATTCATACACTGTTATCTTTACAACAATAAAATACAGCACATACCCTCCGCACTGGAGATCGCTCTGAGCAAGCTCTCATGAAATAGCCTTCCGCACGGCGAAAAAGTAGTTCCCAACCTTCTCGCTTCCCTTGACCTCCCTCCATCCAACACCAGGGACATATATAACACCCATACACCTCGGTGCCTCCCACATTGCGCCTCCACCACTTCCACCAACACGACCAGCATCAACACCTGTCCCCGCTACACCGCCACCACCCTCACTCGCACTCCTAATCTCGGCGAAGTGCTCTCTCAGCTCCGCCTCATTGATATACTTGCTCCAGTCATGCGTACCTCTGGGCACGATCCTCAGAACATCTTCCGCCATGAAATTCGTGGTGAACCAGCTCAACCACGTCCTCGCGATGGTGCTCATGACCAACCACCCGCCTGGCTTCACAAAGGGGGTACACCGGTCCAAGAACTCTGCGGGCTGGTTCACATGCTCGAGCACCTCGAACACGCTGACGATGTCGTAGGCCTCGTGTGGAGACGTAGGGAGCGGAAGGGACTCAATGGAGGTGTTGATGTAGTTCAGCCTCCCTGGAGATGTCTTTGGGTTCAGCAGGGGGTCACGGAGGGCGTGGCGCTGCGCGATGGAGAGGACGAGGGGTGTTGGGTCGATTGCGGTTACTGAGTGTGTTGTGGGCAGGCGGGCGGCGGACTCGGCGAAGATGCCACCGCCGCAGCCTATGTCGAGGTATCTAAGGCCTTGGGACTGTTTCGAGTCTGGCGGAGAAGAAGAGTTCAGGGGCTGGGGATAGTTGTCCCCTACTGAAGCGCGGATGGAGCGGATGAAGTCGTGTCGCAGAGGGTTCATCAGGTGGAGGATGCGTGAGGGTCCGTGGGGGTCCCACCATGATGAGGCGAGCGCGTTGAAGTGGGATACTTCGTCGGGCGAGACGGTTGTGAAGGCGTCGTTACTTGCTGACGGACCCGGTGAGGAGGGCGGTATTGAGGATGCAGGTGATGGTTGTGGTGATGGTGGTTGGTGTGCGCGTGGGCTGGTTGTGCTCAGGAGGCGGCTGCCCCGCGGGATGACGGCTTGTCGTCTAAGCCATGGCGCTGTTGTGGTGGTGTTGGCAGACACCCGTATCCTCCGACATGTGGCCGCGGGGTGTGGTCTTAGAGGCATTGTCGCAATCCGTGACATGAACAGTAGGCTGGCTGCGTCATGGGACGGGATAGGGGATTGGAGAAGGTCAACTCGCGATCGTCACAAGCTTGAGTCCCGCGTCATTTGCGATAAGTCCAGCGAGCTCCGATAAGCAATATTTCAGCGGGGCCTCGGCGCTCTCCAGGACCCGGCCGGCGACTGGAGCCGAACTCGGCCTCGCGGGGTTCCAGAATGTGATTGTGCATATGAGCACCTGGTGTGCGTGCATATGCATATGCATAAACACTGTCCACAGAAAGGCAGGGACAGCCGGGGCTCGGGCCGTGGAAAGGAAGATAGATGCATGACAGTGGCGTGTGGTGGTCTGGATCCGCGCCCGGCTGCCGAGCTTCGGCACGGGGACAAATGCTTTTGTCAGCGCTCAGTGTTGCTGCTCACATGCTCAGCCCAGCGACTGGTGCAAGTGCAGTAGTGTGCCGTACTGAGGACCCCACCACTCGGCGCCCGCGCCTTCCCACGAGTTCCTCGCCTTTCCAGCCCACCTCTCTGCTCCCTCTGACTTGGCTTCACGATCCTCCTTTGCTCTCACTCCTCTGGTCCTTTACAACACTCTCCAAAGTCCCAGGGCTTCACAAGCAGTCTTCCTATTGGGACCACAGTTACTCCGCTTCTGCTTCGCTTTCATCAGCACCATCCTTGCTACTCTTTGCAACCATCCCCCACCCGCTGCCAGTGTCGGTACAGCAACCACGACACTTTCTCGAAGCCAGTATAATCGCACGCGAGCGATCTGCCTGACGCGGCCTCGTATGCCCTGAAAATCTCTAGTCTCGACGCTCCTGCCGCCGCCCAACGCCCAATTGGTACCCAATTGAGAGGCACGAGCATCACTGCTATCACCCAAATCTTCAAGATGCCGTCATCTACCATCGACCACAGCCAATTCGACTCGATCCCTGACACTGTCGCGGCCTTTAGTATGTTCTAGCCCCTCTGCCGAAATTCGCAGAAATGTTCGAGGAACGTGGCTAACTGCTTTCTCCGCGTTCAACAGAGAACGGCGAGTTCATTGTCGTCCTTGATGATGCCGATCGCGAGAATGAGGGCGACCTCATCATCGCCGCCGACTCCGTCACCACCGAGCAGATGGCTTTCATGGTCCGCCACTCGTCGGGATTGATCTGCGCGCCCATCACTCCGCAGCTCACTGAGCATTTGGCTCTCCCGCAGATGGTCAACAAGAATCAGGACTCGCGCACCACAGCGTATACCATCTCCGTCGACGCCGCCGACCCTTCCGTCACCACGGGCATCAGTGCCCACGACCGCGCCCTCACCGTCCGTCTGCTCGCAGATCCCAAGAGCACGGTTGAGACCTTCGTCCGTCCAGGCCACGTCTTCCCGCTGCGCGCGCGGCCTGGTGGTGTCAGGGTTCGCAGAGGCCACACGGAGGCTGCCGTCGATTTTTGCCGTCTTGCTGGAAAGCCCGAGGCTGCGGCAATTTGCGAGCTCGTTGAGGACGGAGAGATTGTGGAGGGCCAGGCTTTGCACAAGGAGCCTGGCATGATGCGCGCTCCGGCCTGCATCGCGTTCGCCCGCAGATGGGGCTTGAAGGTGTGCACGATCGAGGATCTTGTCAAGCACATTGAAAAGGTAGAAGGCCCGTACCAGCCGAAAGCGAATGGTTCCAGCGCATAAGTGGCTACCTAGCCCTTGTCCGTTGGCACACTCAAGCCTTTACGAGTAGAGCAGCACACGCATTTGCTGGCACTTTCTGTTAGTGGACTGCTTCGGCTCTTCCAGTGACCTGTCGTGCGTGGCTTTGGACGGTACGAGTCACGGTTACACGTGCATATGCGGGCTCTATTGTCCTACCTCGCATTTGGTTCACCGCAGCCAGGACACTTGCAATAAACAATCTTAAGAACTACAATAGTTGCTTCAAGCCAGGTTGTCAAGCTTTAAATAAACGGCCATTTACTCCATGGAATACACATACATTGGCAAACTATGAAAAGAATCGCGTCCCCACACATGAGAAAGGATAGCATGACACTTGCAGTAATTTTGACTACTCCTTGCAAAGCCTAAATTCGACCTTGCGACTTCATGTATTGGCACTCTCTCACTTCAGGAGCTTACTCTTGCTGTCCTTGATGTTGATGAAGGTGTACTGTGGTTTGAATGGGTTAGTTGACTGTTATACTTGGCGAGTTTTATATTGCGTCACAAGACGCGGATCGGCGACTGGAAACTTGACTTACCTCCGCATATCTCGGGAAAGAATCGTACAAGGGGATAGTCGACACGAGCAAGTTGGGCTCGGTCCATGTAGCACGGAACCCAGCCTCCTCGAGGGCCTGCCACCAGCCCATGAAGGCAGGGGTGTCAGCGATACGGCCCGGGTCGAGATGAATCTCAATCATGACCTGGGCGATGGGCACTTCGCCGAGCCCATCATCCTCGAGGGCGGCGAGGACATTGCTCCCGCTGTCGCCGTCGTTGTCCTCCTCAAAGTAGTCATCACCGCCGCCCTGCTGACGGCGGTCGCTGCCGTGAGACTTGGGCCTACCGCCACCGGCCCTGGGCATACGGAAGGCGTCGATGATGCTGAGCATCGTCTCGAACTCGAAGCCTTCAATGTCCATCTTGAGCACGTCGATGTGGTCGTGCCCGTTGCGCTTGAGGAGGTCCTGGATCGAGTAGAATGGCGGGGACTTTGAGGTGTCGGTGACGCCCGCGATGCCCTCCTTGTGGAAGTGGGCGCGGTGGGCGTAGTCGGCGGAGCGGTTGAGCTGCGGGCCAAAGTCGTCGACGCTGAAGTCGTAGCCCCAGATCTCGCAACCATTGGTGCGGGAGAGGAGCGCGTCCTCGAACGACGACTCGGTGTTGATGCCGAACGAGTAGATCACGCACTTTGCCGGCTCGTCGCGGGTCTTGGGCGCCGGGACGGCCTCGAGGAGCTCCAGGCCGCAGATCCATTTGCCGCCGTCGCCGAGGCGGCCGATCCGCTGGACTGAGTGCGGGCAGTTGAAGGCTGCCGTGGTGTAGTCCCAGATCGTGAAGGGGGTCTCGATGTAGCCCTTGTGGCCCTGGCAGGGGAAGCTGTTGGCGTTGTTGTCAGCACGTGGATGGGTATGGTTCTTTTGTCTGTTGGTCGTGTAGAGGCAATGGGGAGCCAGGCAAGTCTCGCAGTCGGTCGTTCCAAGGTGTGTTTCAATGAAGCTTGCGAGATCAAAAACAGTAGAAGTCACGACGAAAAGAAAAAGATAAGAGACTCACAGATCCTTCTTGACGCTGGCCTTTCTGAAGTCGTCGTCCAATTCATATCTCTGGGCGACCATGGTCTGGTAGATCCTCTCGCTGCGCTCAAGATGCTCGCGAACCCAAGCTTTTCCCAGGCTGCCACTGCCACTTCCCGACCATGGCCACAACTTGCTAATGTGCACCTCGCCGTTGAACACTTTGTGGACCGTCGACAAATGGCCGCCGCTGTCGTTGTCGTCTGTACCACTGCTGCCGCCGCCGCCGCCACTGAGCGTGCTGAAGAGCAACAGCGTTAGGGCCGCTGCGAACAGGATCTGCAGTGTCCGCATAGACGTCACCATCTTGGCTGCTCTGTCTGACGAGGAAAGGTTTCAATCGGATAGAGGGAATATTTGGCCGCTTCTGGCCACGTAAGATGCTTTTCTGATTCGTTTGGAGACCAAGATCCAAAAAACTGGAAATTCAGAAGAGGTAATAAGAAGACAGGCATATGCTTCAAGATAAGGACTGAGAAAAGAAAGCCAGCACAAGACAAGCAGGAAATCCTGACGAGTAGCCACCTGTACCTGCTCAAAGCTTAAAAGCGTCCTGAAGATATCCTCTTCGACTTTATTAGAGTAAAGGGAGCACCAGCTAGGCCTGATCCCCACAGTCTAGACACAGAGAGAAGAACATCGGAATTCGGGTCGACCCCCCTCTCCCCCCTCCCCCCTCTGGGGAAGGGAGGAGGATCGAGGGCTGGCGTATGAGCCTGCGACATGCGGGATATCCCTTTTCTCGACAATGCTGCCGCGGATGGCCCGCCAAGGCTGCGGCAGCCCGTGCCAGGGACGGGCCTTGCACACATCCATCGTAGAGTTTCGTCCTAGCCGAGTTCGGCTCGGAGAGTGAAGGCGAACAACGAACGTGTTGGTTGTGTGGAAAAGAGAGTTGCCGCTTGGTCTACCTGCACGAGTGAACCGCCATGGGGAGAGGAGAGAAGCGGGCGGATATCGAGGAGGCTCTAGTAGTGGTCTGTCTTCTTGAGGCTGGTCTACAGCTCTTGGCTCCCAGATCAATTCCATCGACGACACTGCTCGCGGGGACGTATGTGTTCTCTTCGACTGGCTGCGGTACTTCCTCCGCCATGCTTCAGTCGGATTCCAACGACCAATGCGTTGTCCGAATGAAGTTGCTGGCGCTTCTCATCCGTGGCGAAGTGGATACTGTCTAAGACATTGTAGGTCGGCATGAGGCGCGCCTGGCCTCCAACCTTCTCTGTTCCAGCTCTAGTGCCGCTCGCATTTCTAAGTGCCTCAGGCTGATGCAAGGTAGCTGCAGAGGTGGCAGAGGAGATCAAGCAATCGTGTCGTTTCTTTGACTCGGCCGGGGCATGAGGGAGAATAACAGCAGCGAGGGCGAGGGCGAACAGCTGAGCTCTCCCTTTTTTTTCCCCAGCCCGCCTTGTGGGAGGGCTGGCCAAGGGATCCATCTCCACAGCCTCTTCGGCATGACATCCGCGATCCCTTTGCACATTGATTAGCACTAGCGCCGCTCTCCATGTGAAGACGGATCCCATCTTTGAAGTCCGGCCGACGGATCAAGTTCGAGTATGGGGACCCTTGGTTCTCCTTACAGACCAGACGCAGCATCTTATAGTATACAGGATATCTCGCGACCCTTAAGATAACATAGAGTACGACGAGCGGTGATATCGGAGGGAAGGGTCCTCCGGATACCTAACGCTCACCGCGCTTCTGCTGGTCAGGGGGCGAGCAATGTCTTAGACACGACATGACCCCGAACAACATTGTCGGCTGGTTGAAGTCTCAGGTAAGATGAGGTACGTATTGAGAAATGGTATGAATAGATCGTTGGCATGTTGTTCAATTGAGCAACTGCACAGATGAGCTGTCTCGAGCCGTCGCGCAGGCAAGAAAGGTTCACCGCTGCGCAGGACGCTGGAGGAGGCATTCTTGTTCATTTTCGCCCGGGTTATGATGAGGAGCATTGAGGTATCGGTGGAAGTTAAGATCGTCCCCAATAAAAATCACACTTTCCTGTGCAGAGGGCGAGCTCAGGAGTGGCATAGGCGGGACATTGAGCAGGTTAACTAATACTAGCCCAGACAAAACTCAGTCGAGAGCGATGTACATACACCCTACCTCCGGGCCATCTTGTGTTGCAGACATTCAAGTTTGGAACAAAGGAATTGTGCTAGCCGTCACATCCCGATGGAGGACAATATCTCTCTATTGTTACAATAGCGATAAAATTCTTTTGGCGAAAAACAACGGAATCCCATCTTTCTATCAATGTTTGTGGCCGAGATGCCCATGCCCATCGCCATGCTCATGATCATGCCCAGCATGGCCCTGCACCTCCCTGGGATCTAACCAGTCCTCAAACCCGTCCTCAAATAGCTCGACCAGCTTCGCCTCGCGCTTCTCCTCATTCTTGATGCGCATCGCCTTCTCCCACCTGCGAAACTCGCCGTCCTTGAGCAGACACTTGTCCAGGGCCTTGCGGATGCGGGTCTCCCCGCCGTCACGCATCTGCAGTCCGATAAACACGAGCTCTTGTCGCCGGTCTCCCCATGGGTCCTGGTAGTCCTTGAGGATAGCCTCGCGGGTAGGAGGGTGCGTGGGGAGCTCGGACTCGGGTAGTTCGCAGCGCCAGAGGTCGCCCGCGTTGATGGTTAGCATGACACCGGCTTGGGACCATTCGCCGAACTATGGTGGGGAGCATTGTCAGTGACCTTGCTTTGGCAGCGTGCTTCGTCCATCTCAAATATGATGCAAGTCTGCGGTTTTAAACGTGGGGACGTACCATCTTCGGCCTTGTCGCCAGCCACAGGAAACCTTTTGACCTAAGCAGCGGTCCAAAAGTAGGATCTTGCATCTTTGCAGCGAGACGCTTCTTCGGGTCAAGCTGCGGCTGCTCATCGTCATCAACATCCATTTCCTCGTCGTCATCTTCCTCCTCCCACTCCTCATCTTCATCCTTCTGATCGTCATCATCCTCATCCATATCATCAGGCTGGTACTCCTCCTGAATAATAACAAACACATTCTTGATTGTCTCCCATAACCTCTCCGGATGGAAAGGCCGACGAGCACGATACACAAAAGTGCTGATTCCATACTCCTCGGTCTCGGGAACCAAGTCCTCGCCTTCAGTGAGACTCTTGAGCCATCCCGCGCTAAGCACGGCCTTCTCGTAGCTGAACAGCCGGGTGTCCAGAATCTCCTTCGGATCAAGGCGGGACTTGACCGTTGTGAGAATCTTGGCAGTCGGGTTGAGCCGCTTGATCAGCCCGCGAACGCTGTCGATCTCACTCTTGGACACGAGGTCACACTTATTGATAACAATTACATCAGCGAACTCGATCTGGTCGGCCTGTAGCTCGCTGATGTTGCGGTCATCTTCCTCGGGGACGACGCCGGGGCCAGCTGCCGAAGTACCATCCGTGATCTTACCGTCTATGATAGGGCCGTCGGCTGTCGAGACATTGGCTGCCTTATGCCGATCCGCTAGGAAGTCTGCCGTGTTGAAATCGGTCATGCAGTTCACGGCGTCAATGACAGTGACGCATGTATCCAGCCTCGCGATGCGGGAGAGACCTCCAGACTTGAGGATCTCTGCGAGCCGTTGGTTGGTCGAGGTGCCGACTTCTCCACTGTTTTGCTTCGCTTCTGCTTCTAGATCATGGCCTGCGGCGATGTGCATTTCGGCGAATCTATTAAGAAGTAAAGTAGTGTTAATGTAGGCATGACTAAATAAATTCTAGTGTAAAGGGAATTCGAGTGCCACGCCAGTACGAAGTAAGTGATACTTTTCACCGAGCGAACACAAAGAAGGAGTGACAGGAAATAAGAAACAACTCACTCTTCCGAGAAAGTCTCAGCAACCTGCTGTGGCTCACTCACACCGGAACTCTCAATGAGCAAGTAATCCACAGCACCCTGCCCCGCAAGTCGAGCGACTTCCTCGAGCAAATCTCCTCTAAGAGTACAGCAGATACAGCCATTCTGCATAGCAACGACCTCCTCCTGTTTACGCGTAACATCGTGATTACGTAGCAGCGCAGCGTCAATATTCAGCGCGCCGACATCGTTGACGATGACGCCGACTCTGAGTCCATGGGATGATGATGTCAGGATGTGCTCGAGCAGTGTGGTCTTGCCGGCGCCGAGAAACCCTGAGAGTAGCGTCACTGGTAGACGCTTGTCGCTTGGGTCGTTGCTGCTGTTGACGGCTAGAATACCGCTATTGCTCATGTCCTGGTCGAGACTTGTGGCTGCTGAGCTGACTTTGGTGGCTGTCGATGGCTCCGAGAACGCGGATGTGGGAGAGCTGCTTATCGAACCTGGCACCATTGTTCTAGAGTCGTAAAGACAATCGAGTCGTAGGAAATCAGGAGGGCAAATAACACAGAGGGATATTTTCAACAGCAGCTAGTCCGAGGCCATTTCGATCCTTGCTCGCACTTATATATGATACATGCCTAGCACAAGCAACTATACAAACCAGCCAGAAGCCCAGTTCCGCTTACACGCATGCTACACGCACAGACTCTCGCGACGAATCATAATTGACAAATTGGAAACAATTCGGTCTGATCGTTGCGCAAGACACCTTGAGGGCCGTCGTGATGCGGCACAATTGGGGATGGTGGCGCCTGGTGTGGTTATGAGAACCCTTCTGGCCACAGATCCCGGGTCCTCATTTTGGACGACCTGCCACGGCTGACGAGGGAGTCACTGAACCCTGCGCTAATGGAACTATCATAAGAATTTGTGTATCAAGCACTTTCGATTTTCTGGATGTTCTGCTCCAAATTTTGTGCGATTGGCTAGTCAGCTGGGGAATTGAAGATCTTGAATTTAGCCACTCGGGCGATCACTTGACCGCATCCACGGCGCATTTCCCGAGGCTGGCATGCCGCCACGATCTGGCCTGTTGGTGTTAGGCGGTTGCTGTGGTCGGGACACAGGATGTGATGGACCCCAGGCGACTCGGGCACCTGGTGCTGCTGGTGGAGGCATGTTTGTGCTGTTGCCGTTCGCCCATGGTGCTGCCATGCCTGCGCCACCCATCATGGGAGGAGGTGGCATCATCGAGCCTTGTGTCGAAGGCTGGTTTGCCAGGTGCATAGATTGCTGCGGTGGGGGCGCGCTCGGATCTATGTCCCACGAGAACAGTGTGCCAAATGGAAAATGCTGGACAACTGGGAACTTTGAGAGAACTTCGGCATTGAACATCTTGACCATGCCCTGCATCAGGTGTGTTAGTTTTGTCTGAGCAGTGTAACCCACATAATAGTCATTGCCCCTACCTTATTGATTTTTCCCCATCCGTCCTTAATACCGGAGACGTCAAAGAGTATGGGGCTGTGCTCCCAAAATGGTCCCTTCTTGACATCGTTGATGAAGCCAACGGCAGAGAAGTACATGTTCCGTTTCCTCTCTTCCTCCACGTACTCTGGCTTGACGATGAAGCTCGGTTTTGTAGCCCGGAAGAGTGATCCCTCAAGCGGCATCGGCTCGTCCTCAGTGATGGCTCGTGTCAACTGTGCTGATCCAAAGATGTATGGTAGGAACGAGTGGTCATCAAGACCCCAGACACCGTGGGAGCCCGCCGGTTCGAGTGTGTATGTCAATATGAGTCGACGAACGACTCTCAAATACGGCTCGACCACACCCAGAACAATGCTGCGCTCAATATCGCCGTTTTGGCCGCCGTCTTTGAAATAGCCTAGCTTCCAAAGCGCGCCAAGGAAGGCAAAGAAGCTTAGCTCATGACCAGTGCCGTAATCGAGACGCTGTGTGCTACCAAACCCGCCAAGAAGGTAAGCGGAGAGTTCGGCGGCGACTGGTGGTTGGACTCTGGCATCTGATACACCGAATTGCTGGAGCTCTTTGGGGAGTATGTCTTGCAGCAACGCTATTTGGTGCTCCTCGAGCAAGGCGAACCACTTGCGAAAGCTGACATTGCCAAAGCGGCGAGGTCCCTGGTCTGGAGGCGCCTGGTCAATGAAGGAGTCGATTTTTTTCAGCATCGTTTGAAGTCGGCGCACTGATTCCGGGGGCTGCTTCTCATAGTCCGATCCAATCTGGAACGTGGTGAACTTGTCTTTGCCATCTGGGCTTGTACTTTTTCGTGGGCACATGGCGCGGTTGAGCTGCATGAGGAACAGGCCAATGTCTCGGTAGGCCTGTGAGACCAAGAAGCGAGCCACATCCGGTCCGTCGTTGATGCATTTCTTTGGCGTCACAAAGGTATGTGGCTCTACCAGTTTCCAAACCTCGAGCTTGGGAGGTGGGGTGCCCATGGCTGCGACTGCTGCTCTGGGTCTCTCAGAGGGAGTCGAAGTCCCCCTTTCAGGAAGAGAAGAAGGCGGGTCTGGAGCGATGCAGGGTCTAGATCAATAAGACTGTTGGGAGCTGCCGCCGCGCACGTGCTGGTGATGGTGAGGTGTGGGCTGTCATGAGAATGTTGGTGCTAGGGACAACGTACGTCACTTGTCAGAGTACGCACTTGCAGGCCACCTTGGAACCTTCAAGGGTCCTCCTGTCTGTTGTACAGTACAGTCAGTGCCCTACCATAGTACAAGGAGACCCCGCCAAGCGCTTCCAAGGCTAGTGCCGCGCAGACCCGACCCCTGTCGAGTGCGCCGCATGTATGGCAGGCGCGCCCGTTTGTGTCACCCCTCCGACCTTGCGCTTCTGTTTACTTGCACCCAAACATTTTGGCGCGATAACCTTCACCAATTAATCCTCACCACGAATCTGCTTACAGCGCCTCGCGGTCCCATTCTCTCAGCGGCAAGCGCGATTCAGCCGCCAGCCATAGGTACCATCTATGCTTGTCGCTTCTTTCAACGCAATGCCAGGCAGCGAAACTCGATTAAGGATCAATCAACATCCTCTAGGACTCAATGCGCAATGGTCGAACTTCGCAGCAAACGAAAGCCGTTAGACACAACCCATGCACCAGCCGCACCAGATGCTTTCGACACAATTCCAGCGGCCACCGACAGTAGCGATGAAGACAACGACAATGACGAAGATGGAATACCAAGTAATCTCACAAGGCCGTCCTCGTCGCGCGGCAGCGAGTTTGTATCCCTCAAAAAGCCCTTGCTGAGGGCCGATGTGGTCACTGGCGAGCACATCGCGCGCCCAGCTACCCGCAACTCAATGCCCGGGCGGCTCCAGCAACGACTTGACAGCGATGGGGAGCAACCACAGAAGCGTCGCAAGACCTTGTATGATCCCCAAAAATATACAGGATCATCCATGCGATCCGAGAAGAGCGCAGTCCATCATGCGGTTAGTTCACAGGGCGCCGACGACATTGTACCATCTATATTCCAGGAAGACGGCGATGAGAGCAACGACGATAACGGCGAGGCTGCCCCTCCTGGTTTACTTGGCAAAGTCAACGCGGCCTTCACGAAGGCCAAGATTGTCGGACAGGGTAGCGCGAAAACCCAGCGAACGAGAAGCAGGATGCCGATGGGAAGAAGGCACAGCCCTGCACTAGATCGTATGACAGAGCCACTGGCGATGCCAAAGTCAGCCCCGGGCCTGGCAGTCGTCCGAAACAACGACATAGACGCCGATGTAGCCTCAGTCAAGGAAGAAGAAGTTGAGGAAACACTGTTTGTGTTGCAAGAACATGGTTATAGTCCGGGTGCAGAGACAGATCAGAACAACCCCGATGATCAGCCTATACAAGAACAAGCGGGGGAGCGTGACACAAAACTCCACGTGTTAATTTCGGAGGACAAAGTTCGTGATGCTTCAGATAAGGAAGCCGCAGACGTCGGTTCAGACTACAAACGTAGCGCAGACTTGGGAGACGTCAATTTCCCCCATGAGGCGGCTTCGCTTTGTCCGTCATCTCCCGAGTCCCACTTGTCCGACGGCTCCAACTCCATTGCGTTGGACGGCATTGACAGCGAGGACGAGAGCCCAGCCACGCTTACTGGCGACGCGGCTGAGCTCTTTCGGCAGGATATCGCGAAGTTCACACATCGGCATCAAGGTCAAATCGACTTCCCCCCGACCTTTGAAGCGCTCCCAGGAGACGGTCACAACACTGTGAGGATGCGCTATGAGGAATTTCGTCAGTGTGTCTTGCTGATGAAGGACGACCTGTGGACAGGGCATGGGCGCATGTACTGGGTGAATCAGCCCTTGTCAACCCTCGAACCTGTTACGACGCCTGGAAGAGCACTCTTCGGTCTCCTTGCAAGAATTGAGCGGATCTACAGCATGATGCCTCGTGCGCCACGAACAAAGAGCCAGACTGACTTCTTGCATCAACACGAGGCAATGATCAGTCATTACCTGTCACAGATGCGGCTCATATGTCGGCACATCACGCGCAAGAGATTGCGCAGCTCTCAGAACATAGAAACACAAAAGGGAAAACATGTTGACCGCAAACAGGATGAGATGCTCAGTGAGACGATGACACGTCTTATTCCTATGCTTCTGCGTTGCGCCAACGGCACCTGGGCATTAGCAGGAAGAGACGACCATAATGCATTCATGAAATGCACCATCGACATATTCGAGCACGTAATTATATGCGTCCAACAGCTTTGCGAAGCAACCGTTAGAGGTCACAAGAGGAGTGCCACGAAAGTCTCAGATATCTTGACTCAAAAGGCTACCAAAGTCGATCCGCGGAAGGAGCAAGCTAAGAGCCTTGCTTTCAAGCTCATTCTGGTCATCCAGGAGATCAGAAGAGCCCGAGATGTGCTAGCTGACGAGGGCATCAAGCAACAGCTTCGACAGGAAAAGCAAGCTGTATTGATGGATCAGATGAAGAAGAACCACGAAGCGATGCGATTGCAGCGTGAAAAGTTTGCAGCTTCCTGCATTGCGCGCAGTACTCAGAAGCAGCCTTCGACACTAGCTGTGACGAGAAAGCCAGCAGCAGGAAGTCATCGACAGACACACCAAGACAACAACGGTCCCGAGCCCAGCACTATGCCTGGGCTACAGGATAAGAGCAAATCAGTAGCATCGCGCATCGCGTCCAAGGATCCTCAAGTCGCTGCACCGAAGATAGCTAACCACAAGTTTCGGAAGTGGAGTCGTGAAGAGCAGGCATTCCTGCTTGGTAAGATTCAAGCTGCATATACAGCAGTTCGAGGCGAACCACGCCTACCAGATATCGATGGTTACCTTTGCACAGAGCTTGACAGGCCCCCGAAGGATATCCTCCATCAGACGGAAATACTTCTGGCACTCATGTTGCGTAGGACTGGCGAAATTGAAGACGAAACAGAACGAAAGGCTTGGGTGCAGCGATTGATGAGTTCGTATCCTAGTATGAGAGCAGGTTGAGCCTTAGACGAGACAAAGGTATCCTCAACTTTGGAAGAGCACGATGGTGAAGGCTACAAAATTGTCGAGGCAATTGCGCTGCGTAGTGCAGCGATTCGTGGGATGGTTCTTTGCACTTGGACAGGTCAAATTGTTATCTGTTAAGATACCCAGAGTAGCATATTTTGAGAATTGAAAAGACCTTTGAACCTACAGCCACAGATTGGCGTCGACGAGCACAAACCTGCCTAGCCCTGCAGAGCTCGAGAGAACATAACATCAGTCCCACTGTGAATCGTTCCCTTCCTCTCGCATCATCATGCAACAACCCTTAGCACGAAAAGTACGTCATCTGCAGGCGCCCTAGAAGATCATTCACAACCTACATCCTTTACGACGACCCCGCAACAGACCACTGCAGCACGGATAAACATGGGTTGGAATGACAATATGCGAAGATCAAGGCGGCTTCTGGAGCCGTGCCCTTCATAACCTACAGCAGTCCATCTCAAAGTCGTCGACAGCAAGGCCTCCCCCAAACTTGACAGGATCGACAGTGTTACAACTTACACCGCGCATGACGACAATGGAACCGATCCTAGCCCGACCAAGGTAAAGGCGACAGCCAGGTCTCTCTTTGAAGGTTTGCTTCTCAACTACCATCATGGGATTGTAGGCAAGAATGCATTGCAGATTGGTCTGTCCAGGATCTTCTTAGGGCCATCGAGTAGAGGACAGTCCTAGATGAGCTTTTGTTGAAAGATGGGGGTGATGATTGAACTGTGGCTAACAACTCTATCAGTAGGCAAGACCACAGTGAGCGAACATTCATGGCAAGTTGCTGGCGAGAATCGGTTACCTGTCCTCGGGGGAGCTAGTTTTCAAGAATGCTTCAGACTGCATTGCCCAGCACGTCGGACATTCTCTAAAGCTTAGGAGAAGAAGTCTCGAGGAAGCCCGGGGGGGGGGGGGGGGGGGGTTCCTCTTGATTGATGAGGCCAATATGTCGAGTCGATCAGGCTCTCATTCTCTCGGCTGTTCGACAGTGGCTAGAAGATTTCGGTTGCAAAGAAGCATGACATCTTCTCGCTTGGACACGATGGTGGGGCCGGAAGACGATTTGAGTGCCTCCAAGACCGCTCATGCGTCCTTGGTATCAACAGACTCCCCTTGTGAACTCGTTGTCTAACTAGGTCCCGGCTGGAAGCCTCCAGAGTAGGGATTGTGCTGCCCACAAAGAAGAGCCATGTGCAGCTGAGACGCAAATGCCAGATGAGCCGACTTGGTCGCGGATCGATTCGTGAAGAACTTGTAGAATTATCCGTAAAATTATCCGATGAAGGGTGAAATGTTTCAGTGAGGAGACGGAAAAAGAGAGTTCCCTGTCAAACAAGTGAGAACAAGGCGTCAATTGAGAAGTGTGGATTGCGGGACACGGGGAACCATATCCACGTACATGAGATATAACGTGCTTCATGCAGGAGAGTGGGACAGACACATCGGGTTTGCGAAGTTCAGTATTTTCTGCCTGCTGTCCTTCGGAGGCCTCTCGCCACAGAAAGTAAGGGCAGTCGTGATTGGTCTTGAGCGGCGGCGGCAGCTAATGCTGCATGGCTGCTGGCTTTGTGTAGTGGCGTACCATCATGCAGCCAGGAGCTTTGAAGTGTGTGTGCCATCAATGCTGCCCTTGCAAAGTCTCTACTGTTGCAGAAAGTCTAAGTATCGCGCGAAGACTTGCATGTAGCGCTCGGAGGGGCACTTGAAAGGTCGAGACATATATCTGCGCCGTTAAGTATCTTGACAACTAAAAATGGAACCTCTGATCGTCTGGTCCTTCCAAGTTTTCGACTTCGCTTTGTGCCGAGCTCCCGACCTCTTCGTCTCCTGGCCATCCGACTTCTCGGTCCCTAGACATTTTCTCAAGCTTTCCCCAAAGCGATGTTGTAGTGTAAATGCGTGTCTTCATGGTTGCAATACCTCGATGACCTTCTGGTGTTATCAAGCGCCCCTGATTCGGCCCCGAGGCCATCCTCTGTGCGGTTTATTCGGGATGGACGACTCTCCACCGCAACACTTTGCGTTTATGTAGTGGTCTGCCATTGTTCCAAAAAGTAACATCAGTCCGTGTGATGACTAGGGCATTATCTGATTTGCTGACACTCTATGTTCATGAGCTGATGGCGCTGCTGAGCGCGAGGCAAACCAACCTCAGTGACGATCATGGATCCTGCAGTCGCCTCATACACTGGCTGTGCCGTTCGATTCGGGCCGAAAGTATTTCTGAAGATCAATTCTTTCAAGACAAACATGATCTCCGTGAGTTTTCAAGAGGTTTGGCAGATCGCTTGTCTGCTTTTGGCAGTCTCTCAGCATGACCCGTAACCAGGGTCCTGGCCCTTTGATCAGGCTGCTATTTTGCGCTGTGGGTTTATCAAGGGGACCTTACATGCTCCGCGCATGTCGGTGTGCCTTGATTTCGGAACTGATTGTTCGTGAATCGTGATTCACCGGTTGTCTAGGCTGCCAGATAGTCGAAATCTGTCTGGAACGATTAGGTAGACCCTGGTAATGAGTGCAGGGCTTAGTGTTTCTTCGCATCTGCTTGTCTCCCCTTGGCTTCCGCGTTCTCTTATGTCTCATTGGTTCTCGGTCCGGCTCATTTACCATTGGCTGACGCACCGACCAGTCTCTCATTGGTTGCCAGAGCGAGCCTCGATGCTAGGTCTTACCTTACAACAACGATCCGTCTGCCGGAGCGGAGGCTAGGCCTACTCGAGACTTTGATCGTCCTCCATATTGGCGGCTGTGTCTGACAGGCTGGGGTTGTCGTCGACTTCACTGCGGCGGCTGCACGTGTGCTACGTAGATTATACGCCAGTGCAAAGACCTTGCCTGGCACAGCCTCAACAACGGCACGACGAAGCATCCGTGGATGGGCATTAAGGCAGTAGCGTCATGGGGGTTGCTGACGGTGGTCTGCAAAAGTGCCCATGGAAGACGGAATGTCCGTGGGCGTGCGAACACTAACGATTTCTGCTCGTATGCTGGTTACTGTATGTAGTCAATTCATACGTATATATAAAGAGCCTCGCCTTGCCCTTCGTCCCGAATCTTGGCTTACATTACTCAGTATCACGGGACATCTCAGCATACTATCGACCTGCAACCCAAACAGCAACCATCACAACTTACTGAACAACTGTTCGTATAACCCGGTGCCCACAGCATCACCCACAATGTTCTCCCCGCAGTATGATCTGGCGATCTTCGAGCTCGCCGTATACCTCATTCTCATATTCGTGGTCATCTACATTTTCTTCCGCCATGGTAGGCCTGGATGGGACGCCTGGGGCTTCCTGGCCATCTTCTGCATGCTGCGTATAGTCGCCGCAGGACTACAGCTCAGCGACCAGACGGGCACAAGTCCAACGGCCGCTCTCGTCAACTCCATTGGCATGTCTGGTCTGCTGCTTGGGTGCATGGGCGTCGTTCTTGAATGGTAAGTGATCGCCTTCTGATTTTGACTCTCCAACTTCCCATCTCGCTCCCTCCCACAGAAGATCCGTTGTCAGGACTATACTAATTTTGGTCGTGTGAACCACAGCGCAAACTGCATCCCTTCCTCCAACCCCAAGATCCTAACCATAATCGGCATCCTATTCCATCTCGTCATCGTAACCGCTATCGCCCTCTCAGCCTCTGGAATCTCCGCCATGTCCGACGCGCTTGCCAACCACCAACCCGTGCCCTCCGGCGCCCGCGGCAAACAACTCGGCGGGTACGCCCTCCTCCTCCTGTCAGTCATATTCCTCATGGGATACACATACTTCACCAATGGCCGTCTGCGAAACGTGGTCGCCGCCACGAAGGCCGGCACAGCGACGCACCCGGACTACAGCACCCCGTCTGCGCCCGGGGCCAGGGCGGCGGTGCTGGGTAGCCGACTTCTCCTCTTCGTCGTTCTGGCTCTGCCGTTCATCATCGTGAGGGTGCTGTACAGCTTCATCGGGGCGGTGACGCAGGACCCGAACCTGAGCATGTTTGGCGGCAGTTTTGGAATCCAGCTAGTGATGGTCACGCTGATGCAGCTATTCGCTATCTTGTTGCTCATCGCGGGCGGGCTTGCGTCGACTGGGATCCACGAGGTCGCCATGACGAAGCGGCAGGTTGAGCAGGCGGGCAGCGCAGACAGCGATAACTCCATGGAAATGGAACAGGGCGATGTTCATGGTCATGGTCGTCATGGTGGGCTTGTTGAGAAGAAGGAGGTGCGTAGTGGGAGACACGAGGACCGCAGGGCTCGTCGCCACTGAGTGATGGCCATGATGAGGTCGGGTGCTCAAGCGGGTGAGCCGATAGACTGTCATGGCCTTGAACACGTCTTCCTACCATACGACCACCCATGGTTACAACGACTTCTCTTGCTTACCAAGCGGTGACGAAGACTCATACAAAATGCTTTCCTTGTTTTTTTTTCCTTGTCTTCTTCTTCTTCTTTTTTCTCCTTTGTATAGCGAACTTCAACTATCCCATTAGAGCAGCAGCATATAAACCGATTTCTCGCAGTCGCCACGGCATTGGGTCTCTTGCCTGAGATTGTTTACATTTAAATTTGTTGATTGGTGTGTTATGCCTGGCACTACATACTTTTGACATAGTAACCGGGTGTTATCCTCGTCATTTTCTCGGGGGTCACAAAGTATCGCGCAGTATATAACGTACAGTCGGCCCGCTACAGAGTTAAGTTGCTCCCTTCTGCCTGAGTGGTCAACTGTCACACCAAGCTATATGTGCTCTCTCGGTATGGTAAATCTCCGCGAGTACTCTATGTGCAATAAGCTTAGTTTCCCTCGGCGCAGCGGCTTTTGGGGTCTTCGCAGCTTCCTACAAATCAGGTTCATATACATGCAACCGTCAATAAGATCGTTCGATGCCGATGCTACATCCCACAATATAGTTTAAATTGCATCTATCTACACTCTTATCTCTCTCGAGTCTCGCAGGGACAGGGTGCGTGAAGAATTATATTGCCATCTGAAAGTTAGGTTTATGCTATATATATGCATGTATCTTCCACGATCCGGGCTGGTCTCTCGACGTTTCGTATACATATATAGTGCTCGTTCATTCGTCTGCGTACCCGAGAGAGCCTCGAAAGTCGGCCTAGTCTGTGACATGATCGGCAGTACCAAAGTAACCGAGCTTGCAGCACAATCTAACATCTTTATGACGCAAATGTCCTTTCGTTAGCAATATCGCACGATGTTGACGAAAGCGTATACGGAATTTCCAATTGTATGTTCGATCATATTTGCTGCCTTTTTTTTCCCGGCAAATAACATTCAACATCCAAAACCCACTGCCAGCACAACCGATCCGTAACAAGTATATACCATGAAAAGTACTTGAACTCAACAGCACAAGCTATCAAAGGCACTTACTCATCCCAGAGAACACTGCTCAAACCATCCTCGCCACCATAGGTGCCCCTCGGTGCAATGTTGATGTTGGCCACGAGCGGGCCCAGCTTCCCCGTCGCGGCATCGCGCTTCACAATCGCCACGTTGGCGGTGGTCTGACCGCCGATCGCGACGTAGGTGCCCGCGTTGTTGACCGCCATGGAGCGCGGGTAGTACCCGTACGAGTTGGTGAGCTCCTGGAACGTCAGGCTACCGTCCGAGTTGTTGATCTTGAAGATCGCGATGCTGTCCTGCTCCTTGCCGAAGGTCTGGTCGTTGCGGTTCGAGGCGTACAGGTAGTCACCGCTGATGCGGATCTCGGCCGACTTCTCGGTCTCGAGGCCGGTCTTGCCAGGCCCGTAGTTGGAGAGGGTCTGGCCGAGCTTGAGGGAGAGGCAGCCGGAGGAAGGGTAGGTCACGTCATAAACGCCGACGGAGGAGCTGACTTCGTTGAGAGAATAGTACTTGAGTGCGCCGGAGGAGGTCTTGCGGAAGACGCCGTGGCGCGGGCCGTCACCGGGCAGGGAGGAGCTGGCAGGGCAGGCAGTAAGTTTGCCAGAGTTCTTGTCGATCTTGAAGATGCGGATGAGGTCGGCGCCGAGGTCGGGAACGATGAGGAAGGCGCCTGTTGGGTCCGTGAAGGCCGCGTGCGGGTGAGGCTTGTCTTGGCGGTCTGGGCGGGGGCCCGGGGCGGCCATGGTGAAGGTGAGTGTCTGGATGGGCTTGGACTGCGCGCTGATGGGCAGCTTGTAGGTTGTGATTGTCGAGGGAGAGCTGCAGTGGGTTGTTAGTCTAGCACTTGTATCACTAAAACGAGACACATGAAATCAACTTACTACTCGGCAGTCGCAACAAAGCCCTTGCCGTCAGCACCCCCGTAGAGTGAGCCGTAGACGCTATTACCCAGCGTCGGGGCAGAGGCAACAAGTGACAGGGAGCTATCCGACTTGAGGTTGTACTGGGACAGCACACCAGAGCCATACCAGCTCTCGTCGAAGCAGTAGACGGTGCGGTCCCCCTTGTCGAGGTACAGCCAGGTCGGGATCTGACCGCAGCCGTTGGTCTGCGAGCTGATCTTGAGCGAGCTGCTGGTAGCGTTAAAGTCAAGCGTGTACAGCGGGCCCGAGAAGTGCGTGACGAGCAGCTTGGCGCCGAGCACCTGCGAGAGCAGGCACAAGCCCATCAGGGCAGTTGTCTTGAGCAGGGCGACCATGATTACACGGGAGGACAGCCAGAGAGCAGAGAAGAACTGAGGCAGAGCGGTGTTAATCCTACTGCTGCTGCTCAGGGCAGGGAGACAAACCTAGACATCAGACGGGCAGCGGAGGAGTTTAAATAGGGCCCGCCCTATTTAGCCATGTCCAGGATATATTACTCTGGGGCCCCTCTGCGGACATTGTGTGTCCGCCGGATCCGATTTCCCTGAAGATCATGGACCTGCATCTCTCTCGACCCCTGCATTGATGTAATGTCTGCTTTGGTCGGGTGGCAAGCGAGCGAGCAATTTATCTGGGGTTAAAGGGGCAGGCACAAGCAGCCCGTCAGCGCGGTAATTCTTGGCATGCGGGGAGAAAAACAAGGATCCGGGATCCGGAGCTCGACCCGGCCCGGCGGGCCACCCTCCGTGCCCCGATATGTTGTTAGGATAAAGTCGCACCCAGCACAGCCGTGCCGTCAGCATCGGCGCCACCCGATCGGACGCCGTTGACGGCCAGTGGGTACTGCCTGTTGGTCCCGGGCCACTCAAATCGGGTGGCACAGTCATTCAAAGGGGAAAGTCAAATATAATAACCGTTGAAGAAATGTCCCGGGCGTTTTGACAGGGTCTCAGGAACAATTGGGATCCTGGCACAGCTGAGTACCCGGCTGGCTGGATAAAATCGACAGGCTGCAGAAGCAGTAAAGGCCTGCATGGAAGGATGCGGTAAAACGCTGCGTGCAGTGCCAAGTGTAGTGCCAAGTGTCATCTTCCCGGCTTGGAATGTAATTCTTGCAGTGAAGTCTGTTTCGGGAAATATCATCTTCATTCTTCTCGTCGTTCAACATAGGTGTAATTCGCTCTCACATGGTGTTATGTAGTCTGTTGTAGAGAATACTAAGGCGAAAGCAGGTTTGGGTGAAACCAGCACAGCGGGTTGTCTTGATGCCCTGATCTTTGTTGCGTGCCTCCGTTGATCTGTTAATTTTGTCTTCTGTTCTTCGAGGATTGTTTTCGTGTGATAGACTGCTCTCTGCTCTGTATGAACTGAAAGCAGCCAACTGTGCCGTTGGCATTGAATATGCTGGAGGTGAAAGAATGGTCGCTGTAGTGCATGCCACACAACCAATAAACGGAACTCACACTCGAAGTATAAAATTCCTCTCGACCATGAGTACTGAAAATGAGCCTTGCCACCATTATGACTCTATCATTCTCACAAGCTGGGTTCCGTTTGTTACATCAGCGAAATCCGCCTCACAATACGAACGTCACAAGTCTTGGCTTTTTGTAATTTGAGTATCACCACCATCGAAACGCCAGCCCAGTCCAACGCTGGTGAGAAAATCATCTACAGAACGTTTATATGCCTCAGACCCAACCCCTGAAGACGTAAAAACAGTCCGTCGATCAGTCACGAGATCCTCCAATAATATGTGCCGATTTTTGATTAGTGATCCGTTGAGTGAGCTATACAGATTTAGTGGGTGGGGTCCATGGCCGTCAAAAAGTGATGGGTATAGTCCACATCGTTTCTCATCAGGTTTCATCTGCTTTCAACAAGCCAAACCCGCCATCGTACAAAGGTACACATCTGTCTATCCCCCCTCTCCTTCCCCCCTCTCTCCAATGGAAGCCCGCGGTATCACGAGCTTTGTATCCCATTCCAATACGTGCCAGTCAGCAGCCTTTATAAAGCCAGCCCTCGGCCTATGATCCAGCTTCGCTCCCAACGTGTTACATCCTTTCCATCACAAACATTGCGTCCCCCAACTCAACTACCGCCACATGGGACACGCCAGCTCAACCCACACCAAACACACACACACATAGACACACCTCTCCAGCACATAAAGCCATTTCCCTTCTCTCGAAACAAAACCGTACTCTCCATCAGACACAAAGGCTTCCATTCAATTTAAAACGCCAGAATAATATCACCGTTTCGAAGCACCAAAGGACAGGGATGAGTACCTTCCCCGGTACCCGACTAATCGCTCCCGAGCTCCTTTCCGTGTACGCATATATAGAATAGCACACCGGAGCTCAATCCGTTCACTCATTCAGAACTCTCCTTTTTTTCTTTCTTCCTTTTCGATGGGGCAACTTACAAGTTTCCCACCATTGTCATCCTCATTTCTATGCTCTGTGTGAGCCCGTGAGCGTTCTTTGTCACAGGTGATTGATTCGCCAGCAACCTGATCATCAACCGCTAGTCCTGATCCCCTCTTGGAGACGAAAAACGTTTAGCCGGCTGGTCCGTTTTACACGCCGCTAGAGCTACTATCTATTGTATCTTTGGGAGAAGAGCAAAAAGGAAAAAGAAAAAAAGAAACGAAAATGGCTGGCATCTCCCTTTCTGAGTCTGAGGGTCCTTAGAAAGACGAAGAATGTAGACGCCTGGGCAACTTCTTCAACTAGGAAAAACCCAGCCATGCAGACACGGCATACTTGAACAGGCATTAGCATCACGAACGTCCAATGATCACCGTCAGATCTGTTCATTCCTGTATGTCGTGGAATAGCTACGCCGGGCAAGGCACGGTCGATATTTCATAAAATCTCGAAGACCGTGTACACGTATGAATTATCCACTACACACAAAGGTGCACACCTCATTGAACCCCAGTCGCGCTTCTATCCCGTGGGTGCAGCCGAGGAAGGTTCGCGGCAAACCTGGGAACCACATTCTACAACCGAAATGTTATCGAAGTTGAGGGGCCTTGCCTCCCTCCTCAAGGGAAAAGAGCCTGGGGAGGAGGGCTTCGTGACGCCGGTTTCATTCCAACGTAGTCGATCTCCGTCGGGCTGGCCTACGTCACTCCCACATCTCTCAACACTAGCGCTAACCCGCGTCTCGGAGCCGAACGCCAAAAACACCCAGCACCATCTGCGGCACGGATCGAACGGCAAAAGCGGAACGACAAATATCGTTGACCAATTCACCCGATGCCAACGACGCCATCACGGTGGGCCAAGTCGGACTAACGACCAAGACAGAGGGCAGCGAGACCTCAATCTAAACCCTTAATGATCTCACCTGCATCTGGATCCACCAGTGCACCATGCACAGCGCAGATCGGGAGCGAGATCTTCGCCGCACTCATCCCAAATTAGAATTGGGCAGGAGATGGTGCGAGCGGACAAGGATGCCTTTTGGGAAGGGGGGTGCTGCTGAAACAGAACTCCTAGATATGACGCACCTGATCTGTCGAGCTGAAGTGGAGAGATGAAGAAGTATATACGTGACGACGTGATGGGTAAGGGCGCACCAAGTTTTGTTGAAAGAAAAAGTAACCACAAGACTTGAGTCAGAGCCCGATGGACACATGGTTTCCCATGATTCCACACGTATGGGTCTGTGTATTAGATTGGCAGTGAGCATGCAAGACACAATGGAAGCTTGCCGCTTTCGCCCCCTGCACCTGGTCTACCAAATATCCCCACGCAGGCTAGCGTTGCCGAACACGTTAACAAGTCTCCGCTGACCACTTCGCCCGTGCAGATGAGATATGCATGGTCAATGACAGGAAAGTGCATGCCGAATACGGACCGTGCCAATGTGTTCGATACAGACCGGACAATGAATTTGTTAGGTGCAGCAATCCCAAATAGACCAGCGACACCCTGAACGACGTCTGGTGCGGCTGTAGGGATTACCTACCAATATTACACGAAGTCAGGAGTAATCTGATCAAGGCTTCGTCGTAGTCCTCCTCGACACGGCAGGGTGATGTCGTTGTTCACCGTTACCATTCGTGGGCTGAGATGACATGAAAGCCTGACGTGGCCCGTGTTGAAGTTAACTGCGTTGGCTGCAATGATGGACTCATGCGGCGAATTTTCCACCAATGGCTTTGCTCGGGGCACTCTAGGCACTGCGAGATAGAATAGAATGGCCAATGGGGCCTGATGGGATTGACCAATGTGGCATTTTGTACGAAGTGGGCAGCAATGCCTCAGCGCTAGGGCGGTTGAGGTTTGCGGCCTTCTCGCAGGTCGTCAAATATTGCCAGTAAGGTCTTGACTTTAGGCCATCCCGGATGGACGAATTTATTCTGAAAGATCAAGGTTGGAACTGGTGCTCGGCTGTCTGACGAGGGCCTGATCTTCTCGAGTCGTGTACGTGTCTCGATGGACAAAATCTCTACGAGACGCGCCCAATCATCGCTGTCGAGACAACCGCGGATTTCAGCTTCAGAAAAGCCTAAAATACGCACTGCAACATCCACGAGATCGTCCCTGTTGTATATGTTGAGATCTCGTTCGAAGTAGCCGCGACAGAGTGCGATGGCGAGTGAGAGTTGAAGACTGGGCCCGCGAGGCTTTGGGAACATTGCTGGGGAAGGCATGGTAAATGGCGTAGATGAGACGAGTTCTTGAAAAACACTATCTTTGGCGTCTGGAGTCTGTTGGCGAAAGGTTTGCACTCCGTGAAGCACAGAATTTTGGCCTATGTGAGATTGTGATAAAGATGCTTGCAAGGCCACCTCTGCTG
Organism: Microdochium paspali; assembly: GCA_031142775.1. Classification (NCBI taxonomy): domain Eukaryota; kingdom Fungi; phylum Ascomycota; class Sordariomycetes; order Xylariales; family Microdochiaceae; genus Microdochium; species Microdochium paspali. Next base: position 2,722,367 of record JAVBIV010000006.1, read on the forward strand.
GAGTTGACTTTAGGGCTCGAGCTAACCAGTCTTTTTCGAGTTGTAGCAACGGCTCTACTGGTCGTATTTGGTGTTTTGTGAGCGCGACGCTGCGAGTGTAGGATGGGGTTGCTTCCAGTGCTAGTCGGAGCAGCATATGTGAATCCCGGCTGGATCCAGAATGGACCAACCACTTCGATGAGTGTCCAACTGTGTGTACGTTCAAGTCAGCGTTTTGTTGCCCGAAGATTGGCAGAAATCAGTTCAAATGTCTCCCGCTGTGCTTGGTCATTTATACCTCTGTCATAGACTAAACAACAATTAGCTGTGGCCGTTGACAAAGCACGGGTCATTCGGGACTTACCCGGCTTGTATAGCGCTGGCTCGGTGATCAGAGGGGTGAAGACAACCTCAAATTCAACATCCGGACATCGACTCCTGTACTCAGCAATTGCGGTTTGGAGGTGGCGTAGTCCGATATAACTATGTGGGCAAATCGTGTCGAAGATGTACTCGATGGTCAGATACCTGCTTGGGGTTGTCGAAGCGCTTCCGCTCAGGGTTGGAGTTGTGACGGATCCTGGACTGGAGTAAGGCGACTCGTCGGTTGGATGCAGCAGGTCGCGGAGGTTCGACATTGTGTGCCAACGTTCAGAATTTCCGTCTGCGATAAGAATGACCCACCAGGTCATGCGTTAATGTTGGACAGATTCCTGTATGGATGTCGCTTGATGAAAGGGGGCGGGGGTGTATCCGTGATCTGGCTGCACCACTTCCAGTCCACGTCCTGATTGAAGACTTTTGTTTCTAGCCTGTCGGTGAGGGGATCCGGACTAATGGTGTTCCTGTTCGCTATCTCCCGGCTCGGAGATAATCTTGCGCCCTTCGTGCCGCACTGGTCTGATGCACGCGCCAAAGCGAGAGTGAAGTCTGCGTGGTAGAGAGCATGAGACAAGTATGCCACAGCAAAGTGAGTTTCGCAGCGTGGAAGGGGAATAGTGGCCGCTTCGTGTTCAAGAATGGTGGTACTTGCAAAGGAAGCCCAACATTCCCGTCAAATTTCGATTGACTGAAACGCTGGATAATTTTATGAACAAGGTCGTATCCTGGAAAGTAACAAGATCTGCGGCCGAACAGCTTTTGACTTGTCGTTGCCCTGGGTCAGACAGCTGGCTTCGAGCCACAACTTGCAGGGCGACACGGCTTCGTGGCTCTGCAGCAAGCCGACTGGACACACGTGAAGGTGCTCTGGTTGTAGTCAAACGTCGTGAGCTGAAATTGCACAAACAAAGCAATTCAAGGGGCGTACAAGCCGAGATGGAGGAGAATGCTTGTGACCGGTCTGCGATGCAAAAGACCCCTGATGGAGGCATGACATCGCTCGAATGCGTGGCTGTGGCTTTAGAGGCTCAAAGGAGGGAGAGGGGCGCAAGCTGGCTGTTGGCTGGCTCCAGTTCATGGTGATTTCTCAAAAGTGTAAGTCATGGATGGAAAAGCTTGGCTCGACGCGGCCGTCGCCGGCCCAACGAGTTGGTTCGCAAACCAGCAGAAGCAGCGGGAGCCGATCTTGGATGCGCCATCTTGCAAGGATCCCATGACGAACGCCTCGGGAAATGCCCTGGCGGGTGGACTTGCCGTCGACAGTACTGATGAGCAGGGGCGTCTTTCGAGGTCTCTAGATCGCCCCATCTGTGCAGCGCTTCCGCAATTACTTTGCCATGTGCCCAACGGAGATGCCCAATAAGGGCATCTCCCAGGCCATCCCGCGAGCTATTGGGCGACTGGTTGCACTAGTCAGTCAGACGTGCCAACTCTTGTCTCTGGTTGTCCAGGGCGCATCGGGATACAAACTGTGGCGGCGGAGCTGCCGAGGACACAGACCAGATCCTTCTTGAGCAGTATGCGCCTCTTGGACCGCCATGGTTTCAGTTAGCTAACGTTGGACGGTAATTACCGTAACTGTGCCCGTGGCGCACTGCCGACAGCAGCCAGTGGCTCGATGTAGCTTGACTGAGTTGCTATTGGAAAAGGGAGCTGCAGTCGTTCTTGACGCTTCTCCAAATGAAGTCATAGGCACTAGCTGGTGGTTAATGGCCGCGTTACGCTTGCGCTGTCGAGCTGAAGCCAAGACTAAGTGGCCTTGGTAGGCTCTAGTTCTAACTAGCCTCTGGGGACAGCCGCTACAAGCTTTGCGGCACTAAAGCCTTTCTAGAGCTGCAAGGGTCCTCTGTCTCATGCCGATGGCGGCAGAGCAGACGGCCGAGCTGCCAGTCGCAAGCCCTTGAGCAGACAACGAGTAGACAGACCGCAGGAGACCATCGATTATTCCCGGCCAGCTATGGCGGCCGTGGCCACTGGATGTTCGATATGGTGATTAGATGACGCTATGAGGTGCAACCCTTCGTTGACGCAGCCGCACGATCGGAAGGATGCTCGAGATCGGAAGAAGCCAGACGATGTACGAGTGTTGGCTGCAAGCTCCATTCGCTGCGCCGCCTGAGGTCTAGACAGCCTCGTCCTCGTCCGGGTCGAAAGCCGTCAGCACAGCGTGCAGCAAGGTGGCCTGATAATCCGGAGACGTGGGTTTGAAGACGGATTCGACGATGGGGTTGCTTCCAATCAGCACCGAGGGTCGAGTCTGCTGGCGGATCAAGTTCCGCACGACTTCGGTCTTGCTCGTCCCCCACGAGGGCCTGGACCGGTCTGTCTGTGGCGTGTGGCAGTCTGGGAGACTGGCAGACCGGGACACCCTTGGCCTGGCAGGCGCCCGCTTGTGCAGTGCTCATATGGCCCTCCTTCTCCATACCCAGGTGTTGGGACTCTGTGGCAGGGTTTTGCATGCTCGTGAAGAATAATCATGAAAATGGTGCAAGGGGGCGGCTGCATGTCGCAGGCCGCGATCTATGATGCTAGCGGCGGCACCGATGGCATGGCATGCATGGGCAGCTTGACGGCACAGTAGTGGGCGAGCAAGGCGGCAGGCCAAAGTTGACCTGGGGTGGTTGAGTGATCGTGTCCATCAAAGTCGTGAGTTGCTAGATCTAACTTTGGAGAGGTCTCGTTTTCGTGCTGACGTAGGTAGACGATGGCGGCGATGCGGGCGGGGCGGGCGGGCGCGACTCAGGCGTCGAGCAGGGAAGACTGAGTGAGTGTCTAGGTTGTCCAGGTTATCCAGGTAGTCTAGGCAGTCCAGGCAGGCAGGTGGTGGACTGGACTGGAGTGGCTAGCCAAAGTCAAAAGCAACCAGAGAGATGAAACTGAAGCTGGATATTGGTGGCTGGTGCAGACAGTCCTGGTTGCATAGCAGAGCAGAGGTGAGGGGGGGGGGGGTCGGGTTGTATTGGATTTGAGCAGTGCATAGTGCATAGTGCATTGTGCATAGGGCTGATCGAGTCACACCGGCGAAAGGGTGGCCGACGTGGCCATCGACAGCAACCTTGAAGTGGTGTTTGTTTGGATGGCCATTCATCACACATGTGATGAGGATCGCGGGCAGCTAGCAGGCAACACGGGCAGGCAAGGCAGGTAGGTAGGGCAGGTCTACCTGCCTCCATGGCCACCGTGGTCCCTCGTCCCCTGAGACCACACCCCAGAGTGCCCGGCGGAGCCAGGATCCCTCCTTACTTGGCACCGCCAGAGCTGGGTATGGGCGCTCGCATCCGTCCTCCGTCCTCCACCATCAATCAATTCCACCACCGCTTGCATCAAACTGGAGCCCTCCGCCCGATTCCGCCAGCCCGCCCGCCAGTCCGCCATCGACTCGGCAGCTCCAACACTGGATACTATCCAACGTATCTACTCCCCGGACGCCGCCGCGGCGCAGCCATGCAGGTGCCTGTCAGCTTGTGAGGGCCTGGCCCCTGGGGCCGGCCTGCGCGCCTCCATTTGTTGCGCGGGTAGCTGCACTGCATCCGCTCGCTCGCGTGGGATCGCACGAACCTCTCTCTGCCTACCAGATCTTGCACACCTATTGCCAGCTCTTCTCTGGCCGTAGCCACCGTCCTCGCCGAGCTCGCTTCCAAGGCGCCCTGCGCGTCGGCCGGCCATATCGTGCACGGTGCTCAAGCCTCATTCCCTCACCTCGTGTTCAGATACGTCACAACGAAATCATAATTAATCCCCCAAGAGAAGCATCTAGCGGAACAGCTCGAGAACACGCCGTCAGCAGCCACAGCGGGTAGCTCCACCGCTTTGTCCCAGCGGATTCTGCCTTCAGCTCAACGCTGACAGTTGCGAACATGGCCTGAGGCGTCCGAGACATGTAAGATTATCGAGGTCCCCCAGCGGAACATTGCAGCTTTTGGGTCCGGCACGGGGCTGCAACAGGACTTACTGCAAGAACAATTCATAACCATCGGCGCGTCTAGCCTACGCCAGAGAGGCAGTTGGGAGTGATCTATCATCCATTCTCCAAAACAAAATCAGAAATCCAGACCAGCGGCCGCACGTGCGCTAGGCCTCCCGCAGCTCAGCGTTTATTTTCCGGGGCACCTGCTGCAGATCAGGGGAGAAAAGAAAAAGAAAGAAAGAAAGAAAGGGAGAAAAAAAAAAAGGTCGAATCACCACGCCATCCAAGCTTCCCGAGCTCGCGCATATTGCTTAGCGAGCCTAGCAATGGGATCGGTCAGAAAGGAAAGGAAACATGCTTGCCGCACATCTAGCGGGCGCGAGCACGTGCCAGAGCCATGTCCCAACGCCAGGCCTGTCCACATTCCCGATGGCGGTTGGATGGCCTGGTTAATGACTAAACTCAAATGCCGCCATGTCCTGTGTTGCACGGCTCGTGTCGTGTAAACATGAACTACCTATCACCAGTGTGCATTGCTGTAGCTAGTCCGAGGCTCTTCCGAACTGCCAATTGCACAGCCGAGAATCGCTCAAGGTTTTGGAGGTCTCGTAGCCTATGCTGGCGCGACTTGGTCCATATGTGTACAGAGTCGCCTGCTGTGCTTATCATGTCAGAGCTGGCCTTTGAAATGTGGCGACCCACACACAGCCTTCTAGAAGACAAGCTAGAACATGCCATCCATGCCCAAGTCGGCTGCTGGAGTACGGTTTACAGTTTCCTGACTCGTACATTTCGCTACTAATCAGGTGTAGACCCGCGATTGTTCATTTCGCGAGCTGGCAACGAGGCCCGGAGGACCTGCAAGTTGCCGTCACGCGGCGTCAGAAGACGGCAAGATTGTCCGGCGTCTGTGCATCTCCCGCTGCGCTATATGGCGCGCTTCGCAAAAGCTGATCGGATGTGGTAAGTGGTCTCATACCTGGCCCTGCCAAGCTGACGTCAAGGTTATGAATTCGTCCTCTAGAGGCTTGCCTGGATGCAATGCAGACCACAAGGCCATGTCCATGATGGTTGCCCATGACGGATGGCTCGGTCAGCAGCTGTGGTTCTCCATTACTGCCCTGCAACGTGGCTTCTGTTTTTTCGACCACGGGGAATCCGTGTGTCTCCGTACTAAACACATCTGAAGAGACAGCCAGCACGTTGGCATCCCGTGACCCAAGAGCCTCCATGAATCGAGTATGTTAGTTATCTCGTCAACTTTTATCTTGCCAGCAACGGTCCGGTTGTTTAACAAAGTAAACGCATAATGCCGGACGAGCCTTGCATAACCGGCTCCCAGTCTGTCACAAGCTCGGCAACGGTGCTGTAGAGTCATGTCCACGACAACCACACGCTAAGCCTTAGAGCCCGTAAGAGAGCCTGACTACCATCACAAGTCAAGGCGAGCCTAGCCAGCACTTTTGATCTCTTCCTGCGATGCTTCATTGGTCATGTGCCCCGCGGTCTCGTCTATCCCAGGGCACTTCCTGCGCTGCGAAGGTTCTCTCGGCAAATTTCGCTCCAACATGCTACCGCTCTTGGCAACGTTGAATGCCTGTGATAATTCCCGAGACTTCCGTTCTCTTGGTACTGCATCGTTGACTTATCGGCACTGACAGATTTGGTCATTTAGCTGGCTCGGTACACGATGGGGCGGATGAACCGCTATGATAGCATTCAATCGCCTTTGGCTATACGGAGAATGCTACACAATCCTTCACGAGCATGTTGACCACATCTTTCAAGCTCACTATGTGCGCCATTGACAACACGGAGACTCGTCGTCATCACGGTCAAGTAATCTCTGGTCCCCCATGCGACAGTTTGGCGATATCCCTTATTCCCAGCCTCGGGAGGCCGGCGTATCCTGGTAACAATAGAATCCCGGGATTCCCTTGTTTTGCTAACCAGCAGGGGTTATTCCGGTACCTCCGGCATGGCCTGCCTTGAGCAGGAACTCATCGTTCAAGCCCGAGCATCCAGACCACAAGCACCAACTCAACTAGGCACTGGCATCACGGTGAGAGACACGATAATGGGACGCTTCCTACCTGCCACTTCATCTCTACAACTAACAGATGACTTGGTTCATTCCAAGGCACACCTCAGCGCGAGTAGGCCCTTCTCCTTCCCTTGGCATGCGATTCGCCTCGTGCTCGCCCGCAGCTTCCAACCCTTCGGTTCCCAACGAACACGCGCACAGTCCGAGAATAGCAATACGGAATGTTATGTTTGCGTCCAGCTCCATTCCCGTCCCGTGCAAACATCCGGGGGAGGGGGGGGGGCAAGAATCTCACACGGCCTCTCGTCAGCACCCTTCACGGTCTGTTCTTCTTCCTACCCGCAAGAAACCTGAGAGCCACGACCATCATGTCTGATCAAAAAAGCTTGTCTCAATTTGGAGGCAACCCTACACCTTCCAGCACCAGATATGAAAGGCGGTCTCTCATCACGGGCAATACAACCCGTGGCCGTAGGCATGTATGCGAACTAGACAAAGAATTCTGGAGCTTATAGAAAGACCCAAGCGCTCTGGGAGTTCCTTCGGGCTAGATTAACCCCAACATCGGTGGCGAGAAGGTATATATCTGTGAAGCAACCACCATGTTGTGTTCTCCGCCCGTCCCTGGCGGCCACCTCCTGCTGCCTCCCATGTGATCCCTCCATATGCCTCCCCCCCCCCCAACACACACCTCCCGATGACGAAGGGAAGGTGTCCCAAGGGAATGATGCCCCAAACCATGGAAACAAAGAAACTTGCCCGTGTAAATCTGTCGCGCAGTATGTAGTGTTGGAGAGAAATAAGGCACACTACAGAGTTGGACATGTTCCCGTTGTTGCCCTTGGTGGTGACTTGTCGCATAGATATACATGTATATATACTTGAGTACTTGTGTAGTGCTAGTCTCCGTTTCCCGATGGATCGATCCCTTCTGTAACGCGGCTGCAACGTCGCCTGGGTCTTCAGTGCGGCTAGCTACTTAAGTACGCATGTTTCCCGATGTTGTCGATTTAGTACTTGCATACAACGGATAGCACCTCCGACCTCGTTGCCGTGGCAGGACTCATCAAAGCACCAACATGTCTGAAATTCTGTGAGTGGTGTACCAGTTCCGACAATACTAAACCGGTGATAGGTTGACTTAACTACTGTATCACTCAAGGTCACTCATCTTGCACATATAACCTAAACCTCAGGACCTTGTTTATGAATAATCAATATTGCAGTTGGGTATTGTCTAGTGCAACTGTACGAAAAGCCGGCAGGCTCCTTGAATGCGATACCAAAAACCACAAGCGCTCAAACTGACTGCCAACTGCCACAAGCATTTGCTGTTTCATTTAGGGTCAATCATCATTCCCCCTTGTAGCTTTCGCAGAACCTATGTGCTTCTTCCCGGTCCTACGTCGTCTGCCGCCACCGCCCGTGAAGGCCACCATGTGTCTATAGATGAGATGATCTCATGTCACGCCGCGCACCGGCGGCGTGTTGTTCTTTTGTGCATGCCAGGAACCCAAAACCAGTCTATGCCTTATGCGAAAAATCAATTGAAAGTGCACGCATCGCCGGGAAATAGTGGACGTAAGGAAATGCTCTAAAACTATCGCGTTAAACGAGGCTGCGAAAGGGCAGTGGAGGCGCGAGTAGAGACTGAAAGGCAGGCTATTGCGCGAACAACACATGCCGGAATGAGTCTCGAACCGGCCTCGATCGGGTTGAACGTCTTTATAGCTGAAGTATCGTCTCCCGTGTAATCCTCGCCAGGACAGCTGCAGTCCTGTGATGATATCAATCATTGCGCGCGAGCCCAAAGCTCATTGGGCCTTGGCTTCACATCGAAGCCGTTGTGGCCAGGCTCGGTACTGCCTGGGCGTCTCATTTGGTTCGGGTTGAAGTACATCTGGTTCATGCTGTTGCTCATGTTGTTTGCGGCTGCAAACTGTTGGTCGGGTTCCGGATACAGGTAACCAGCACCTCCACTGCTGTGGGTGGGCGACGGCATATGAGCAGGGGACTGCCAGCCAACACTGCCCATGTGAGGACTGTTTGTTACACTGCCACTTTGAGAGTGGTGGGATTGTGACTCGATACTCGGCTCCATCGGGGGAGGAGGTGCATAGCTTGTAGGGTGCGACGTGGGTCGCATAGGTACATATGCTGGGGCTGACGTAGGGCTGTGGCCAGGGTGCAGGTCTGTCCGAATGTGAACAGGTAGCGAACCGTTGTTCATGTACGAGTAGTCTGCTTGCCGCATCATGTTGCTAGAGTTGATATCGGAGTGTGAAGGCGACATAGACATGGTTCGGTGACCAGGAGAAGGGGTGTTCATGGGAGAACCATGGCTAGATCCCGAGTCTCCATCACTGCGTGGGATTCTGGCTGCGTTCTTGGTTGCCTGTGCAGCCAAAGCTGCGGCAGTTGCGGCGGCAGCCTCCTCTACAGTACCAGTGTGGTGGTTTTGATGCCTCGTCAGGGTCGTGCGCCGTGTAAAGGTCTTCTGGCAGTCAGCGTAAGGGCACCTGTATGGCCTTTTGCCGGTGTGAATCCGCCTGTGCCTCGCCAAAGAACTCGAATCACTGAAAGGCTTGCCACAGCGCTCACACATGTGTGGCTTCTCTCCTGTATGCACACGTTGGTGTACGGTAAGAGCAGATCGCTGGATAAACTTCTTGCCACAGGTGTCGCATTCGTGAGGGCGGTGTCCGGAATGGATGCGTTCTGTTTATTTCATTAGTTCAGAGTTGCGTAGTCGTGGCAGAACTGTCACACTTACCATGTCTAGCAAGATCACTACGACGCGCGAAGCTCTTCGGACATGTGCTGCAGGGATATGTCTTGGGAGGTGCTGACGAGCTCTCTGGGCTCTTGTAAGGCATCTGCATGGCAGGGCCGCCCATTGACTGCAGGTGCGGAACCATCATAGCGCCTGTTCCCATGCTACCATCGCCAAGACCCATTGTTTGTTGCATTGGTGTCGGCGAGCCGTAGGACCTCGGACCCCCCAGTCCAGTTAGCGCATCCAGGCCACCGGGCATGCGGTGACCGACTGAGTGATACGAGTGCTCGGAGCCGTGTGGAGAGTCTGCACGATCCAGGCCATTACCAGCAAGTTGGTGGTGAGCCATCAGAAGATGGTCGGGTGTTCCGTGGTGAGGGTGGTGACCATGTGAAGCAACTGCTGCTGCTGCAGCGGCTGCAGCGGCGGCTGCGGCTGCGGCGGCGTTCTCGTTGTCCACCATTCTCGTAATGTTCATTGTCTCAGGCGAGAGTGCTATAGGCATCAGACAATCGGGGCGTCAGACGCAGGGACGATTGGACGGCTTTCGTGTCGATTCTTCAAAGGCATGCGATTCGTGATTTGAATCGCAACAGCGGTAGCGACCTGAGAGAAAAGGTCGAACTGTGGGCGCGGAGTCAGCAAGGTTGTCACTTGGTATTTGCCAAAGACGGAGACGGGGTATCCGGTGGGTAGAGACGGAAGTGTTCTCGGAGATTTCGTGTAACCATACCCACTCGGTATTCCAACTTACGATGAGGTGTTGTAGCTGAACACGTTTCAGACCAGGAGACTTGCAGTGGGATTCGGGAGCCGTAAGACACTGAAATCGGTGTTCGGTGTGGGTATGCCCAAATCCGGCCGTTGCTTGAAGCGGGAGGTATCTGTAGCCACGAGGAAAGGCATGTTAGTCGTCGGCTGAGCAAAAACGCGCCATCCTGTCACTCGCAGCATGCCCAGCTCCTTCCCGTAGTAGCCCTCCTACGCAGCCCCCCTCGGTTATAGGGAAATGTTGAAGTTGTGAGTCCAGGACAAACGTGTCGACCGTGTGAGGGCCAGATGGCAGGCCAACGCCAGACCGCATCCCTCAGTTGTGCACAAAGCTCCTCGAACAGCAAGTCATTGCTCCGAAAGCTAGAACTCGACAATCCTTGGTCGGTCTGAGACCAAAATGGGTGGTGTAGGAAGTCACAGAGACCATTGTGGGTTCGAATGATGGAATCGGTGCAGCTGTGCTGTAGGCAGGGTGCAGATCCAGCTCGAGCGGTATGCGAGACACAACCGTGCTTGGCTCAACGTGTAGATGATCGTGGACGTTTGCGCGATGCGTCGCTTGCGCACGTGGACGGAGTCGAGAGAGAGTGTCGAAAGAGTCGGCCGGGGCAAGGCGCGCGGGGTCATGATGCTGGAGAGGGAGCGACGGAGGCAGGGAACGAGTGTGCTCAAGCAGCATGCCAACTTACGTGAAGGAGGGTGAGGTGTTGTGGTCGCAAAGAGGTCGTGGTGGGCGTCGAGACGCGATGACGCTAGAGTCGAGGCGGGGAGAAGACAAGACGCTGATGGCAGGAGGAGATCTGGGAGGGAGCGCAAGGAGCAAGAAGGAAGGACGAGCAGGGAGATTATTAGTATGAAGTACTCAGTGGTGAAAGGGGCACGACTGGAAGCCTGCGAGGATGGGTGATGAAGTGCCGTGGTGGTGTGCATGGACAACGTGAGCCGCTCTCCGTCTACCTTAGGAGAAAAAATAGTACCCGCAGCCAGACGAGTCCTGTCGTGTCGGGCGAGGATGCTAAGCGTAGGGGCATGGGGACGGGGGTTTAGCGGAGAGTGTGGTGTGTGTGCAGTGGGAGTGGGAGTGCAAAGGGAGTGCTGAATTGAGGCAGAGGGCGAGCTTGCATTATGGGTGCTTGCGGCCTGCATGGCGGCCGGCGCAGGGGGGCAAATACGCAGGAAGGCAGGAAGGTACCTGGGGGGGAGAGGAGGGGGGGGGGTAACCTAAGGTAGTCGCAGTGCGCTGGCAGGCGTCCTCTGCTCAGGTGGGCCTGTCCTTGTGCCGGCCCTGCGGATCTACTGGGCCGGCACAGGGGTGCGCCCTGAAGGGGCTTGATGTAAATCCTCCTGTTCCCAGATCGGTACTTGTAGCTGGCATTGGCGAGCTCTTGCGTCGATTGTTACTCCGTATCCTTCACAGTGCCAGGCACGCCAGAGCGGTTTGGGTCCCGGGTATCAAACCGCCGACTCCATGTCCAGTTCACGACGGGCTCCAGATTGGCGGCGTCGGTTTCGCAGCTTGTGGCAGCCACCTGCCCAGACTAAGTAAAAGTAGCCATCAGCCCAGCCCGACGGGAACAAGGGAATGTGGCGGCAAGGGTGCTGGGTGTACTCGCCTACGATATGTATCCTTATTTGCTGGTACCACACACTTTGCTGACCGGTTGAAAATCTCCAGTCGAGAGCATCATGCTGCTTGCGACTGGGCAACAGGCGCAGGCGCCTGCGCCTGCCTCGCGCGATTGGGCTTGTCCTTCCTGCCTGGTTGGCACCAGAAACACGTATCTTTTTCGCCACGCAAAGTGCAATGTCAGGTGATCGCAACTGTGACGGGTGGCTACCAGTACGGCACGCGTGACGGCGGACGGCACAGCCAGGCTGCCCTTCTGACTGATTGACTGATTGATTGACTGACTGACTGGGCGACTAGACTCTGGTCTGGTCTGGCTGGGTAAGACACCAAAAGTGGCCGTCCCGGCCCGCGCTCACAAGATCTCTCAAAACCCTCTCTCCCGTCTCGGCAGCCCGGCCGGCAGCCCGGACAGCTGAAGCGGGCGTGGAGCACGTGCAGAGCAAACAGGGCAAGACGACTGTTGCAGCAAGTTCACGTATCAAGTCTCAAAAGCTCTGCCGTACTCTCAGCATGCGGGAGCAAGCAGATCTCAGCCGCTTGTCTCTGTTGTTGAACAGTGCCCCCCCCTACCAGGGCGGCCACGCGAGCAAATATGCACAACCAGTCCCTGTTTGCGCGGCGGCCGTTGACGTCCTCTTGCGTCGCCGAGGTGCAGTGAATCGTTTGTCTGCCTGCCGCTTGACGAGCTCGTCATGCGAGGGAGGGGGCCCAGGAAATTGGACATGGAACGACGCAAATAAGAAGGCCGCCAGAAGAGCCAGTCTCGACTTGATTCATCTCCATAGTAATACCTGCCCTGCCCACGGCAGCAAATGGCAATGACGAAGTCGCGTAGTGCTTCGTACTCCGTAATGTTTGATCAATATGCCCCCACATGTTTCCAATCCGCGACCAGGGGCGGGTCTATCCTTGGGTGATATTGCTGCTTTGCATTTCGCTTTGGGCTCCATCTTGTGCATGCAGCGTTTCGGAAGGGGCGGGAGAGGCATTGGCTGCAGAGCGCAGCTGTTGTCAGTGTGCAATGGTACATACCATGTAGATGGGATTGTTTTTTGGTCGCGTTGGCGATACTCCATATCAGACACGATCCAAACGCCTCGGCGCGCAGCAGCCGCAGCAGCAGCAGCAGCAGCAGAGAGACACATCAAATCTGACAGGGTCCTACATACCCTTGGGTACTCTTGAATCGGCACCGTCGTGGTGGAACAGGAGGTCACGCCCAAATGCCAGGAACAGGACGGTCAGGCCGTGTGTGGGTGGGTCGTGCCCCTGCCAGCCACCAGCTTGGCCGGGGCCACGTATTTGGCGATCACCGCCTCGACAGCGCATGCAGGGCTGTTGCTGTTGCTGTTACTGTAGGTGTTGCTGTTGCTCTTGTCGTCCTACAGATAATATTAGGTGACTGTTCTTATTTGCTGTGGTATCATTGTGACAGAACGGGGCAGGTGCTTGCGCCATTGCTCTAGTCTTGACTGCCACAAGCCACCAGCGTCTAGATCTCGCAAGGCCAGACCGCGTGCGGACGGACCAAAGACACCTTGACAGCGTCATCGCCATCGGGGTCAGACCCTCGACAGCTGCTGCAAGTCATGTCCTGGGCGCGACATTGCCACGCTCCGAACGCTCCGCGCACGTTGCCCATCGCGGCCCCGAGATGATTGATGCTCGAAATCGGGAGTGTTTGCGCGGGCCGTGCGACGGATAACGGCCAGGGACCAACTAGTCAGCTCATAGAAGCGCAGTTATAAACGGAACAACATCAGCTGGAGTCGGGTCGAGCGACAAATCGTTGAGAGCGGTCAACTGGACCAGGGGAGATGGAGACCTTCGTAGCACTATGGCATTGTGACAAGTCATGCATTGCTTACCCATTGTTCTTGTTGGGCCCGGTCCTGTGCAGTGCAGTCGTCCACGAAATAGCTGCAGCGCCTATTCATCATGCTTGCATCGACATTAGACTCCACCAGAGGTCCCCGAAAGACTGGCGGCTCCAGCAGCGCATGACGCGGTCGAGAAAACGGGGGACTTTGACATGTTGTGCGTCAGTAGGCTAGTTGGAGCTAGAACTCTAGGTTGGGTCAAAGTGTTGTCAAAAGGGCGGAGTTTGCTTTGGCCTTGCTCAACCGGTGAAGAGTCGAGGCCGCGAGGCTCGACGTCGCTTTAGACTCCTGGCGGCCGATCAAGTCGCTGATAGGCGCCAGACGAATTGCGCATTCTGCCGGTGTTCGAGAAGGCTTTGGTTTGCTGGCAACCCCACGAAACCCACGGGGCGCATGAGGGCCCTGCTTCGGCTGCGGAGAATTGGGGAATGGTGAGCGGTAGAGTAGTAATTATTAGCGCGCAGCCAAGTGAGTGGGCAGGCAGATAGGCAGGCAGGCAAGCAAGCAAGCGAGCAAGCTCATCGTGATGATAAGCGAGCCAGGGAGCACGAGCAATCACCAAAGCTACACGTCGAGGTAGCGCGACGCCAGAACGGATCGAGGCAGGAGGCGCACCAGACCGCATCGCCTGGATGAAAAGCAGAATCTTGCGTTGGAACCAGTCCGGGAGCGTGGATGCGTGGATGGGGATGGTGAAACAAGGGCTGGCCGGGGCTTACTGCAGACGGCCACAAGAGGCATGCTTCGAGAAGACGTCTGGAAGTGCGGGAGAAGGAAAAGCACGGTCACACACCACGGGTAGCTGGTCTTATTGCGACAGGGAAAAGGGGACCGCACCGAGCCTGCCTGTACAGCACCGTATCCGTACTCTGCAGTGTAGGAGTGCGCAGGCACGCGGCGTCCTAAAGGTTCCCTGCTCCGTGTTGGCCTTGAAGTCCGGGTAATGCTCCGGACATTGAGAGGGCAGCTCATGCAAGCACAACTACCATGACAAAGGGGGGTTGACTCGGACGAGACTGAGACCATACCCAGTGTGGCCCGCACGGTAGAGACGGTGAGCGGCCCCTCCGGCCAGTCAGCCAGTCGCGCCTGCCCAAAAAAGCAAGCAAACGGACGATTCTAGACTTGAATAGGACTGGAGCTGACAGCAGGAGCTGCCCAGGCCCATGTGACATCACCAGACGAGCAGGCACAATGCGCCTTGTGTCTTGCGCATCCACATCCAGACTGCTAATTATGGCAAGTAGTCTACCGACATCCTGTAGAATGTGCTTGCTTTGGTCTGAAGTTCACCACTCCAGAATCTGCACTCTGCACTCTGCACTTTGCACTATACACTCACATCCCATCCCATCCACTCCAGTCCCTGCTTGTGTGGATACAGACCCCCCTCCCAAAACCCTTCCATGCGTGCTTCCATGCAGCCACCATTTGCCGCAACCCCTGGCGCCGTCAATACCTGGCGGGGGGCAAGCAAGCATTCTAAGTTTCCAATGTTTACGAGCAACACACCAATATTGTTATTGATCCCCTGGCGTCGACCTGCCGCTTTCGCCTGTGGCCATCCTTCAACCCAATTCCACGTCGACGACACGTCAGATGGGCTCTCCAGATTCGAGGTCCACCATCCACCGCACCGCAGCAAGCAGCAGCCACACCACCACCACCACCACCACCACAGTGGCCACATCGCACATCTGAATGCATAAAGTCAAACATGGACATGGCAGCCAGGCCTACGACGGCGCGGGGGTCTCCAGATATGCCCTGGTTGCCCTGTCCCTGGGCTGCTTGCGCTGTGACTGGCCCCAATGCAGCCATCGGCCCATGCGCGACGATCCAGCCCCGTCGCTGTCATTTGCCCAGGCTTCTGGCTTGAGTGGCTGCTCTGCCAGATCCAGGCGTGAGGGCGCTGTCGAGCGCCTGCATTCTCAGCTTCGCTATGAAAAGTACGCTTACTGGCAAGCTGTGGTATGCCACAAGCCTTGCCCAGATTCATGGTTCGACAGGCTGCCTGAGCACTACGCCCTTCATTTCCCAGCAGTTCTCCAAACACCAGGGACTGTGACGTATCTGCGCCAGACGCCAATTACAGCATCCTTGCCTAGTGCACAATCCATGGCGGCCCCCCTGATCAATGCAGCTCCACCACTCCCCTGGTCTTGCAACCTTCCCGAAGTCTTCTATTGTTCTTGGCCGGTTTCCATTTCGAAGCTCCAGACTGTTCTCATCTGCACACTGTGCGCGGCCGGCACCCTCCCACCAATCCCATAAGCGTACCGACGTTACGAGATGTCGTGTGGACTTTGTTTGATTCGCTTGAGCATCTCGGAGCTTGGAAGCACACTGTATTGGGCCCCCGGCCATCATTCGTTGCTGGCGCACCTGTCACGTCCAAGACAAAGTTGATCGCAAGCGGAGGCTAGATGTTTTCTTGTCGGATAGGACAGCAGGAATTACATTTACAGATATTATTATTCTAACACCCTAAACATGAGCTACTGTTCAACTATTGCAACATTACAACCAAATAACTCAACTTAGCTGTCTCGTCAACCTCTGCCAAGCATTGAATAGTGATGGCGACGATCCCACGCAATATCGTGTTGGCATGCAGACAGGCGAGGCGGGGTCTATCTGACGCATAAGACACTATCTATTGCTGTGCTAGCAAAAGAAAATACGACGAGACATATCAACAATTCGACAAACTTGCCTTGACCCATCCATTGGGTCCATCAAACCTGCCACAAGTCACAGAGGCGCTGTTTCATACGACAGGGTTAGCTATTTGGGTGAGACTTCGCTTATTCCCAAAGATAACAACCAAACTTGCACAGTGCAAAGCACTAAGACAAAGCGGGAGCGCCGAATTGCCCCTCCGTCAATATGTAGCATTGATCTAGCATTCCAGCCTCGCCCCAGAAAGCTTGGGTCCCAAGAGTCAAGAACCTCATTTGGCCCCCAGGATATCGTTAGACTCTCGGTCGCGTCATCCTATCGACAGCGCAAAACTTGAAGCTACTCCGTAGTTGGAAATCTCGTCACTCCGAGAAGACTGCCAGCAGATGAGACACGGATCAGTCTGTGGTAATGACCCAGCTTAAAGGAACAGCACGCTCGGCAACTCTCAGGCGTAGGCGCAGGCGCAGGCGCAACTCTCACGGCGCAAATAGTCGCTCGCGGACCGCACGCAACGGCCCGCTGGAGACGGGGGGCCAGTGCTCAGTCTTGAAAGCACCAGTACATTTAGAGCATCACCAAAGCTTGGTTCCCAACTACACATCACGCAGGCGACCCCGCATGTTGTTAATGTATTTACAATGATTAACACAGCATCTACTCGATACGGTCGGCATCGTGATTCCGCTCCGCATCGCAAGGAAAAGCTGGAGAGCAAGCAGTCAGTTTCCTAGACACCATCGCAAAAGCTAAGCGCTAGGTGGCAAGATGGGACAAAAACAAGGCTATCTTTGGCTAGTGTCATTTATGGACGTGAGTGGCCAGCGAATCGTACGATGTATTTTGCGTTCTCGTCGAGCAATAACGTTGCCACTGCCATAATTGACTATGTCTGCCATCAATATTAACATACGGTATACGACTCGCTGGGTTCTTGTCAGCGTACCGGATATTACTTCCGCAGCCGCAACACATTGACACAGTTAGGCTGTTCTCTGGCAGTCCCCTCCATCATCATCATAATCGTCACCATCATGAGACCCCCCTGGACCCACGCGGGCGTGCCCAGGGGGACAATAGGCCATTGTGATGTAAAGGTTCGAGGGCCAATAATGGCTAGTCGATCAGTTAGCTTGACCAACGGGGAGCGCCAGGCATGGGCTCGCCGCTCGACTATCCGCGGGTGAGCCGGCTTGTGGAGAAGACATACCGCCCATTGGCGCCAGCTCCACTAACGAAACGGTGAACAGATGCGCCCACACGCGAGTCGCGGTGGAAAGACATCCCCTTTCCGTGTCGCATCTTGTGCCTTCCATTGTTGAGCTCACATGGAGGTCTCATGGCGAGTCAGATGGACACGGCCGAGTTGCCAGTGACGGGGCGGTGGTCACGTTGCCCAGCCGTGCGGTTCATTTCTACATCTACACCGGTCTCTCAGCATTCATCACACTAACTGGTTAGGACAAGCGGCCTGGCCTGGTTGACATGCCAGGGGTCGTTGCCGGGCGCACATACGCGTGCCAGCCCCTCGGGTTCCTGTCCGCGGGTGGGAAGATCCATCAGCACCCAGCCCAGCCAGCTTCTGATCTCCGTCATCCACTTGTGGCTGACTGTCCTTCCTTGGCTTGTCGTGTCGTGGATGCTCCTAGTGAAAACACTCGTATCGAGTTCACGCTGTTGAGCTGCGCCTTGGGCTCAATGATGGCCATCAAGAGGCCATCAAGATGTCTGGCTGGCTAGCTATCAGTCGGTCTGTTCAATCATGCAAGCTGAGACTGACTACCTTTACAAATGTTCATGCTGGGCACCAGTGGCGAGCGGAGACCAGGGTTCATCGCTTGGCTCGGCAGACAACAAGAGTCAGGACCAACTCCTATTTTCTCCCAAGGACACAAGGCGGTGGATGGCCCAGCCCGTTGGCGCAAATGGCTAGCTCCTTGTTACCCTTTCCCACGGACACACACACACACACACATGCGCGCAGAGGGCCTAGACAGGTTACTACTCTTCCCACGAGATGGTGCCGGAAGTGCAGGGCCCTAGTCCCCCGGAAGTAAACCCTCCTCTCACTCATCTTGCCTGCCAAGCAGGCAAGCAAAGCGCCGCTTGCAGACTGTGCGGTGTGCCAGGCTGCGATGTGGGCGCGCAGACAAAAGGCCGGCAGGCATGGTATGAGTGCTCGGTGCGGTCAGAGCTTCAGGGGTCTATTGTGTCTTCCTCACTTTTACTGTACTGTCTAGGATTCGACGAGTTTAAGGTTATGTTATGTGTTTGGGCACCGGGAATGGGGATGATGAGGTGTCCATGGTCCACTTCTTTGATGCATACTCGGTCACCGCGTTTCGCCGCCAATCGCAATGGCACACAGACCCTACCACAGTTAATCTACGACAGGTATCTGCAGAAAAGCATCGTCTGTCTATCTATTTGGGGTGAGTATCTTGCCCGGTTCAGCAACTCTCTCTCTCCCTCTCTATACACTCCACCAAGCCGCACGGTCGAGCAGTATCTAGTCTCGGAGCCGACGGTGCGCTTCATATTCCTGTTTCAGAAGGCGACCAAAAAATAAATCCCCCCGGCCGAATGAGTTTGTTCGCGTCTGCCGGTTTGCATGGGTTGTATCAGTGCACTGGCCGGGCCAGGGATCGTTGAATAAAATGTCGGGCAGGGATATACTGCGACTTGTAAGGTTGGTAAGGCAGATACGTAGCTGGGTGAAGCTTTGGGCGCGTGCGCACGTACGTAAGCGCATACGAACTACATGCTTGCTGAGGCTTAGTTAGTTGTCCCTGATCCTCACCTCTTCGCCCTCTCCCCTTCTCTGGGCAAGAAGAACGCCCCCCCCTCCCCCCTCCACAAGACGTCGGTGAACCAAGATCATGTGACAGGACCGTTGGAGACCCCGGATCTTGCTTGCATGGACCTTTTTCTGCATACCATGCCCCCGGGGGGCGTGGTAAGGTATGCCCAGAGAATCTAAGCGGCTGTGCCAGGTTGTGCATACAAGCGAAGTAGCTAACCTTTGCAAATACTCCGTGCCTCACTACGATCGTGGGTTTGCGCTCGCGCGCGTGCAAGAGGCGACTGCGGTTGTAAGTTACCCGAGATGAGGTGGCATCGCGCGCGCGGTTGACGCAATCCCTCCCCTCCCCCCGTCCTGCCCGGCGAATTTACGTCGAAACTTTACGGAACATCGGTCAAAATGACACCTGCTTAAACCCCTTCCCTGCCCAGAGGGAGACGAGGGGGCAGGGGCGGAAGTCTTCCGGTAATGACCTGTCTATGTCAATAGTCTCTCTCTCTGAAAGGGCCATCTGTCTCCTGTCACTTCTAGGTTCTCATCTCGGGGGGAAAGAAGGGAGGGGGGGCTTTCTCTTCGGTAACTTTCATGTGCACGCCGGGGGTCTTTTGTTTTTGTCTTGTTTCCCGTTGCAAGGGATGTTTGCGAGGATTCTCTGTACGAGAGAGAAGTATAAGGGGAAAAGGCTTTATCTTCGATAAAGTCTCTTTCTGAAAGGGAAAGGGGGGGGCCAGGGCTTCGGATGTGAGCGATCTTCGTTCAGGCAGGTTGTTGCGTCTCTACGTGTATGTGTGTGTGTGTGTGCGTGTGTGTGTGAATATGTAATTATGGAGCGGAGAGTTCGTACTCCATATGCTTGTACGGGAGGACCCTTTTTGGCTCGTGCGTTACTTTGTTGAAGAAAATATATATGTATAATTTTTTTTATTTTTTTGTTACGCTTTCTTCTTACATACGCTATGTAGATGCAATAAATGTGATTTGATATGCTGAGATTGTCGATTTGAGTTTTTGTTTTCGTTTTTTCTCTAGAGATGGGATACATGGTATGTTGTATTATCACTGGTTGTGCCTAACTAAGTCTTACAGGGTCGCAAAGCACCGGAGCTTGATGTGCCGGCCATTTATGACTGTGAGGGGGAACCATGGATCAACCCGGCTTTCTAACCTTCCCTGCTCGCTTCTGCATACAAGGTGATCTCGTCTCCTTGAACTCTGTTATCCGTTCCGCCCTTCCCCTTCCCGTCTTTCTTTTTTTCCCCTGGCGGGAAGCGATCCGGCTGTCAGCGCTGGGCCTGGTCTTGTTATCTTTGATCCGACAATTCCGGCTAGCGGGGTTTTTTACCCTTCTTCTTGGGGGAGGGGCGGGAGAGGGGGGGCTGAAATTGGTTATTGTTATCATTGTTGTGGTCCTTCTTCTTCTTCTTCTTCTGCCTTCTAGGGAGGAGGGGAGGGGGAGGGAAGGGGGGTGCATGGTCCATAGAGGGTCTAGATCATCTGGAGACACCGCCCACCGCGCGCGGGAGCCGAGGGCCGGGAGATCATGACTCGGGGCTCGGTGCGGTCTGCTCGCTATCCGCGGCTCCGGGTACTAGGGTCGGGTAGGGTTTCGCTGTCTGTGTTGCTCCGTGGTGGTCTTGTGTAGAGAGAAGGGGGGGGAAAAGCGTATCGAGGATGGGGGAGAGGGGGGGGGGCAAGGCCAGATGGCGGGATGATGCTGGTTTGTTACTTGCCAGGATTACTTTTTTGCGTGTTCATGCATAGCTACGCGTGTTGTTTGTGTAAGAGAGGGAGAAGGGAGACAGAAACTTGTGATACGTGTGTGCAACTAGGTAGGCTGTGCAAGCGGAGTAAATTAAGTGGCTGAACCTTTTTTTCTCTTCCCTCTCTGGGCGGAAACAGCTGTGAAGGGCGGAGCGTTTCCCATTATCGCGCAAACTGTGGGCGCGGCGCGGCGCGGCACGACGCGCCCGGGCATAATGCGCCGCCCGGTGCGGTCCGATCCGGGGTTCCGAAAGTGGCTGGTGGTAGGTTTTGGTGGTGGTGTTTGGCTTTGCTCGTGATAAATGTCACGCACTCGGCAGGCCGCGCACGCGCGCGCGCGAGAGCTGCCGCGGCCCGTGCTGGCTTAGGAAGGGGTGGGTTTTAATACTGGTAGGTAGGGGTTTCTCGTAGTGGTCGGGCATGCCGACGATAGGGGGCTCTTACTCGGTATGCGTGATGTTTATTGTCGCGATTGTTCTTGGGACTGGTTTGTAGGGTCGGTGACGAGGAGTGTCTGGTAGTTGTTACGAGAGGTAGAAAGCTTGGGAGTACAGTAACAGACCTTTCGGCGTGGTTCGTTATGACGTGTAAGCTGTGGGACATAGGGGTGAGTGGTAGCTTTGGGGAAACGGGCACGGCGATCCTAACAAAACTCGTGAAGAGTATCGTGTTGAAACAACAAAAGACTCAAGTGCTCAAGTGCTCGGGGCATTGTGCCATGTGCAGCGGTTTCGCAATGCTTTGCGAGAATTACCTGCAGAGTACTGTTCTGTGATACATTTCGAGGCTCTGTCACTAGTTGATACGCTTGCTCAAGCCCCCGTGCTTATCATGAATATCGATGGATCAGAAGAGGAACAAGGTGGCACAGTAAGAGCTCGATTTGAGTTTGTTATGGAATCAGAAACTCAGGTCGCGCAAAATCTAGCCGCAAGGAGTCTGGAAATGTCCGTCGGACCATTGTGTCATCGAAAGATACGCTTTTGTCTTTCTCTGATTCTTTCGGTAGCGAGCTAGATGGCGCAGAAACGGTGGGACGGAATAACGAGATCAGAACGGTTCGAAAAAGAGCTTGCCAGAGGAAACGGAAGTGAGACAGCCATGAGATCGCGGGATTCGTGCCAGGTATCGATCCTTCATGACCGCTTTGGCAACGTAAACTTTAGCGGGTTACCTTGAGAAGTTTCTGAATCCCTATCTGGGATCTTTGGATCGGGAATCTGTTCTGCTGCAATAGACGTTGGAGACAATGATCGAATTATTGTTCAGTCTCTGAATCGTTCGAGGATGCCACAAAATCTGAGTACGGGCGTCAAATATCGACGCTGGAAAATAAACATAACCATGCGAGTCTTCAGTGCTATTGCATCATATATACCGAATACAGTGCTGGTTGTAGAAAAGATGACATGCCCCTGGGGAATTCTTGGGTTCTTTCAGTGTAGCTTTGAAGTAAGAGAAGAAAAGAACACGAGGCTGGCGCGTTTGTTCGCCAAAACTGAAAATGGCAGGTTTTTGTTTCGTGATTTCCAGTTCTCTTTGAATGGCTGCACTGCCCTTCTCATTGCTTAGCCGGATCCTTCTGGACCATCACCGAACCAAATTTCTCGTTATATAACATTATTTGCATTCATTTGTCACAGTGAGCGGTTGTTCCAATGGGAGCGCAGAATTGTTTATTATTAAATTTGAATTTAGAAATGATTGGAGGTTTTGGTGAGTGGCGTGTTATCGAATGCCAAAAAAGCGAATTTCTACTGTCGAGTCCTTGAATACAGGCCCCTAAGATCTGAAGACAATTCATGTCACCAAGGCTGGGAACCGAAATGAGGCTTGGTGCAAATGAAAAGGTGCGATAGAATTTTAGTCTGATGAACTCAGAAGTCCTTCTCAGGACGCGATATCTCTCTGTGGATATTCGACTTTCACTACCAAGAGGCCGCGAAGAAGCAAAAAAAAAAAGGCTCTACTTCTATGCCTTCCTCTTGAATTATTACAATAATGTACTCGATCCGAAAACGCTCTGCTCGCAAACTGCCTGACATAACAGATCCAGCCAACCAAGAGTGCCTTCACAATTGCATGCCTCTGCTCACTTGACACAAGCCAATCACTATACGGCTCTCATCGAAACAGACTAATGAATCAGCTCAAAGTACTTTGCCATACCGTCGCCTGGAAACAGAGAATGCTGAGGGCGAGCGTCACACGGCGGAAGTCTTGCACGTCACCGGGCTGCGCCTACCACTTGACTGTTCAAAAGTACACTGTGCTTTGAAATTTGTATTCAAACGACATAAGCTAGTTGCCTCGTCTTGTGCGTGTGGCTTCATTGTAATGGTCATTATAGAAGTGGCGAGAACAACTCGTCGTGAATTATGTCAGATATCTTTTTGGGTCTCCTCTGGAGCGGTTGAGGCTACGTACGAACCACGAGAACTCCTCGCCTGGAATATAGCACACATAAGTCCTCCAAGACCTCTCGTCACACCACCAATGCGAGGAGAGCGTAGATGTGAGCTACAAGAAATCACAAACCACGATTCCCACAGAGTACAGGGCCAAAGCCTGCTCACGAACGTGTGGTCCAGGGACAGATGACGGTACGACCAAGCCTGCGTCTGTTGTGCTCTGATTCAAAGCAAGGCCATGACGAGCGCTCTGTAGGCTTACTCTGACCGATTCACACTGATTTGCTTGCGGTGAGCTGACTCGCCGGTAGTCAGGCAGTGTGGTTACACAATGCTTCTACCCGCTCAGCTGGACCTGCAGCATGGGCACACACAGTTCCGAATCTGCCGGGGATTGGCTGACCGGCTGCCACAAGGGGCGATCCTGGGTCTTGGCTTGTGTCTGTAAAGAGCGACGACAGCCGTCAGGAGCCTGAAGTGGTTACGACGCATCATGTAGCACTGGAATATCTAGTGGTTGCGATGAACTCTCCCATTACTTGTCTGGTGTAAGTCTGTGCAGAAACTAAATCTAAAATGTCATACCACTTCGAGATCAGCGGATAGTAGATAGCAGGCAGCTACCGACCGTGATGTATCTTGCGTTGACAAGCAACTGATCGTGCTCGAGAATACGTATATTTTCCACGTTGCTGGTTCATATGCGCGTATTGATGTTCACTGTCGCCTGCCGCCAGCACCGCACAAGGCGACGACCACGAGAAGCAGAGCCGCGATCGTGGATACGATCCAAGTTGGGATTCAAGCTAAGCAGCAGCTGACGGTGGCATGCGGACGCTCGTATCATGCACCTCCTTATGACTGTGGCCGTAGATTGCAGACGCCGACATTTAGAGGACTTGGCATCAATCAAAGCGGCGAAGTATGGACATGGAGAAGGGCAGTTTTGCTCACATTGGCCATATGCTGCAGGATTGTCAAGGCCAGCTGCAGGACCGCCGATCTGGCAGTGATATATTGCTTCGCGGAGCACGGCAGCATGTCATGTGCTGACCGATAAGCATTATGCAAGATAGTTATGGAACTGCCCTTGGCTACTGGCAAGAAGTTGGTGGTATTGAACGTCAGGTGATGTCAATATCATTGACACGTGTCAATCATGATCATATGCATGCGGGAAAGGGCGCAGAAAGCCAAAGCAAAGGGCCGGCAGCCTTAGCGACGATACCGGAAATTCGCATCGGTGCCTGCTTGGGCCATGGATGTTATGGAAGAGGGTGCCCGTCGCTCCGAACAGATGCTCGCTGGAGGTGTAATCAGGCACCCTGGCTCGTCTGTTCTGCAACTCTGAGATTGCAGGTGGCGGTTGAGTCTGGACAGTTGAACCACAAAATCTTGCATGTGGTACAAAGTGGACCGCGCGCGTGAACGCCTTTCGTGTGTTTCAACAGCAGATGGAAGATGCTGAGCGTAGCATCAAGGATTGACTGTCAAGAGAGGATTTTGTTTCTCTCTACGCTGCCGGGAATTACCTTGCTGTTGCATCAGTCGGCGTCCGTGGTAGATCTGCAGAGACGGATCGCGATCGCCGTGCTGGGGCAGGTCGGCACGTGGACTCACGGCTGAGAAGCTGCAATGCAAGGCTGGTCTCGCACGTCAACGTGCAGAGATGATGACAATGCGCAGTACCTCGGTGGACTTGCAGGCATCATGCAGCCACGCTCGCAGCGTTTCCTCTTTGGGGCAGTTCGTCTCAACCCAACACAGCAGTCCAGTCCGTGGGTGCGCCCAGGGGCTAGAGCTCTAGACTAGAACCCGCATGCTCCTCTACCAACTTGGCTTTCGGCTTTGGTGCTCGGCAAAGACATCTGGCGCCGTGCGTGTTTGAACAGAAGTCTTTTCTCCGGACCATTTCACGGGCAGAGCCGACGATTTCTTTTGTGGTCATGCTCTGTCGTCGGCTGCCTCGGTTCTCGCTCGGGTGTCGGTTGCGGTTGTGATTGCGAGGAGCACTTGGCGATGCTGCCATTGGCGATTCTCTTTCTGTACCCGCATGTCCTTTGCCATCTGCTGCAACCTCGGGCTGGGCCCGTCACGCCCCTCCACCAGGGTCCTTAAGCCTTGTATCGTCGTGGAGGAATGCTCCGTCTGGCTGTGCCCCACTGATAGTCCTGGAGGTCTGGTGCGAAACCCTTGCGACCTGGGGCAAGAGCTGGTCCGGCTTAGGGAACGAGCTGTCGACGATGACTCGCGGGTGCAATAGTAGTTACGGCGGTCTGCCACTTGGTGCCCCCCCGTCTTGACTGGTCGGTGCGTGTTGTGGAGGGCGTGGCCCGTGGTGAGCATGAGCAGGCCGGCAGTTGGGCGTGAAGGGGAACCAAAGTTGACATCTGGACATCCGGACATCTGGACGCCTGGATGGTGATGCAGGTGCGTCTTCGAGAGAAACAAACAAATGAGAAGGCCTGCAAAGAAAGCGCTTGTTGTAAAGCGTGCTGTGCCTCTAGCGAGGTTGTACTATGTAGACCGTCCAGTTGTGGTCCCGTCCAGTCCAGTCCAGTCCGGGCATGTTGTGGTCCCTGGCTGGCGTCAAGGTTGGCAGCTGCGCAGGGCTGGGCTGTGCTGGGCAGGCGCGAGGCGGCAGCCTGGCCCTCCAGGTTTTTCCTCCCGCGGAGCACATCTCCAACCGCCCGCACGCCATCGTCACCTCCAACACCACCACCACCACCACCACCACCTTTTCCTCCACCACCGCTGCCGCGCATCTTCTCTCCCTCCCTTTCTTTCGCGCTCCCTCCTCACCGGCCATGGTCGCCGCCTTGTAACGCACTCGCAGTGTCTACCGGGCACTCTTCAGTCTTTACCTATCCCGCCTACCAGATATCTGTGCTCGCCCGAAAATACCCGCACCGCACTCAGCCCTCGACCCGGTTTGCGCCAACACACTCCGCGAATCCTCAATGCGACCGTGCCAGAGAATCCAGTGCGAACCGGCCCGGGCTCCGTGGCTACCTGCAGCACCATAGACCATCCTGCCTTCCATCCTAGCCAGATGCCCCCGTGCTTCATCCGCCGTCGCGTAACCCCGTGAGCAGTGACGTCTTGCGCCCACCACCACCCACGCTCCACCACGAGGCACACGACCAGCCACCCTCACGATCCGCAGGCCCCCGACACCCTCTTTGGCTTGTGCCTGGCGTCGATCTCGCTGAATACGACCTATCGCTTCTCTCCGCGATTCGTTCTTGCGTCTGCCGGCCTTGCAAGGCGGCGAGCACGACAGCAAGCACCTCGGCCACGGTTGCACAGAGGCACGCCTGTTCACGTCGCAAGAGCCGGGCCCGACAGTCCGGATTGGGTCACGTCTGGAATACGAACACGCCCTTCAGGACCTTGCCGCTGCCGCGAGCACCCGTCAGAACCACCTCCCGAACGCACTATATCTGGCAACAACTGCCTGTTACACGGCATTCCCAAGTGCCCAGCGTGCGACTTCGGCGTAGCGATTTCGCAGCCTCAAGGCTCACCGGACTTACCAATTGGCACAAGTCCGCACATTGCCACTTGTTGCGACTGGCTGAAATCTGATCTGACTGACTTCCCGTCACTGGCGCATGAGGCTAGCAGTGGGCAGCGACAGCTTGCTGGAGCCGGTGCGGCTCTCGATTCTGAGCCTGCAGTCCTGATCCTCGCTCTCAAGCCCAGCTGCGCCTGTCTGCAGCCAGTCACCCCTGTGATCGAGTGTCGGGCATCTTGACAGCCAGGATCCGTGGGCTGTGTTACAGCTCCTGCGCCCCCGAGGCCATAGCGTTTTCCTAAGCAGTACTCTCATCGGAGGATTATATATAACAGCAACTAAGACACGATGCCGGCTAATACTGATGCAAACGGGGCGGAAGTCTCAGACGCACAGTCAGACAATGAACACGATTACAACGGTCACGATCACTCCAGAGGCGAAGACGACGACGAAGACAGAATGGCTGGGCATCACGGATCGCCCGATCCCGGCAGTGAAAATGGATTCGAGTTCAAGAAAAAGTATGATCCGAAGGACCCTCACAGGCCTAGACGGAAGAAGGCCAGGCGTGCCTGCTATGCCTGCCAAAGAGCACACCTAACTTGCGGTAAGTTTATAATCTGGTATTTCTACGTGTTTGCATTCCTACTGACGCTCCAGCTTAGGAGATGAGAGGCCGTGCCAACGATGTATCAAGCGTGGGCTTGCCGAGGCATGCCAAGATGGCGTCCGGAAAAAGGCCAAATACCTGCATGATGCGCCGCCCGAAGCGCTCAGACCTGTCTTGGGCCCGACCTACAACCCCAATGCGGCAGCCAAGCCGCAGAACGGGAGGCAAATGTCAAATGCGACTGATGCGAGCTATTTCTCTCAGCAAAGCAACAGCACCCAGTCTTACCCGATATTCACACCATCGGCATCGAGCCAGGTCGCGGGCCTGCAAGACAATTTGTCCTTCAGCCAACAGTCCCCAGTGTCACCCACGTTCCAGAGCACATCAGATGGACGATCAATGCTTGGCAGCATGTCGGCGCCGCCGCCGCCAGTCTCGGCCGAAAACCCAAATAATGGCTTCGGAGTGAGCGCTCTCTTCGACCCCAGCAATCCTGCACTGTATAACTTCGATCTCGAAGCGCTCAACTTTGGGAACCAGTATGGGGCCATGGAGTTTGGAATGCTGAATCACATGTCCAACGGCGCGGCAGAGACGCCGCCGCGTGAGGGGTCTGTGTCTCAGGCTGGCCAGGCGGAGACTACATTTGGACCGATATTCGGGAACGGTGGGGGCTACAACCTTTACGACAACAGCCTGGGTGACAACTTTCTCAATCTTGACCAGTCATTCTCACAGAATAATCTTCAGCACGGCCTTCCACACGCTTTTGCAGTAGCGGCCGCTGGCCCAACACCCAACAGTCTGAACAGTCCTGGGACGGATAATACTGCCAGCCCCCAAGCGACGCCGACGGGCTTTGGATTTGAAAAGTCTCCCAAGACGAATGTGTTTCCATCTGTTGGCATACATCCTGCGCCCTCGTCTAGTCGGTCCAAACACAAGGCTGTAGGGGGCAACAAGGACAAGCTGAGCACTCAGGCGCTACTAGGCAAGCGACAGAGAGACCCATCGTCTATCTACGAGACAGTCAAGGAGCCGTATCCGTATCTGACTGGATTCCACAATCTGATTGCACTTGTGCAGCGGAGGTTCTCTGCAAACAAGACGCTGCGCATTGCGAAGTCCTTAGCGAGCATTCGCCCGTCGTTCATTGCGACCACGAGGACGCTGAACAGGCAAGACCTTATCTTTATGGAAAAGTGCCTGCAAAGAACCCTCTTTGAGTACGAGGACTTCATGGGTCACTGCGCAGCACCCACGATAGTCTGCCGTCGGACAGGCGAGGTTGCTGCTGTCAACAAAGAATTTATTGCTCTCACAGGCTGGACTAAAGACGTGCTCCTTGGCAAGGAGCCGAACCGAAATGTCAACCTGGGTGACGGCGGACCCTCGTCACCCCAGAGTCTTGGCAACTCGGGGAAAGCCGGGTTGGCCACCCCACGCCTCAAAAGTGCACAGCCAGACACCAACGACAACAAAGGTGCTGATGGAGGCAGTGCAAATGCGGATTCGGGCTCGGCTATCCAGCCGGTGTTCATCGCAGAATTCATGGATGACGACAGTGTGGTGCAATTTTACGAGGACTTCGCATCCCTTGCTTTCGGAGATAGCCGGGGGCACGTGACCCGTAAGTGCCGGCTGCTAAAGTACAGGACCAAGGAAATGACAGAGAGCCTGGCTTCCCTTGAGGAAAGCCCTGCCTCGCATCAGCAAAAGCAGCAGCAGCATCACATCAAGGACCTCCGGGCTAGCATTCTCAGCAACCGGGTATCGAGGATAGACGGCGAGCACGGCATCTCGAAGCTGGAAAAGGACGGCAAGATGGACTGCACCTTCTGCTGGACTATCAAGCGAGATGTCTTTGATATTCCCATGCTGATTGTGATGAATGTGAGTTTGACCCACCTCCCTGTAACTTTGCCTTGGACGGTCCGCACGCATACTGATTCACATGTCACCAAATAGTTCCTTCCCTGCTACTATCGCAATCAGGACCAGCTCGCCGTGTAAGCTGGCTGTAGTCAGCGAGGCTCAAAGGTGTCCTGGGATTCGTGTTGGTTTCGCGGCGTTCTCAAGTACATATTCGCTTTACCTTCTCGCTTGGCATATTTATTTCCGCGACAAGGTCAGTCGCGCTCGACTTTTGTTTCATGCTCGTAGGCCGCCCATTCATGGACTATATGGCGTTTGTGATTTTCTGGTGCTTCTTGTAAGAAAACCACTGCACCAGGGCGCAGGGCCACGGGGATGCTGGCTGACTGCATCTGGTCGCGGGTGGTGTGATGAGGATGTATGAGTTGAGTTGCGCCTTGGCGTAAGTATATACTAAGTTCACGAAAAAGGAGAGCAGCCAGAAAATCTGACCCCAGGTGGGCAGATCAAGCTGAAAATGTTTGGTGCAAGATGCTGGCAACGTCCGAGAGGCGAGATACATGAGCATTAGGAGTCCATACTTGGAGATTCAACGCTGCTGGAGCAGATAGTCAATGCTCAAAATTGAGACTCAAGATCACCCTTGACAGGTCGGTTTGGAACCGAGTGGCTGTATGTACCCATGTGCATCACACACACACACACACACACACATACACACACACACACACACACATACACACACACACACACTACGACGTGGCCGAACTCTATGTGTCAATATGTGCAAAAGCCCTCGATCCCCCCCCCCCCCCCCCTTCAAGTAGAGATTTGTTTTCCTGTATTGGAAAGCAACGTGGTATACCTCATTAAGGGCCGTCTATTTCATTACCATAAATACATATCCAAAATAGCCTATCGACATCGTGGCCACAGTTATCTTACCGATACTTTATACATGAACGTTCCTTTCCCGTCAACAGTTGTTGTCTCCCTTTTAACAGATGTTGTAGCGTTTCGCCTTATTATATACCGACAACCAGCTCCTCCACCGTGATTCTGCTCTCGAGCACTGCATCGATTCGTCTATCGAGCACCAGATCGCCATCTTCAACCGTTGACATCCCCATAGCACCACTAACAAGACCATCATCCCTCTTGTAAAACTCGCTCAATCCAATACTTCCGAAATCGGGAACATCCGCATCGCAGTTGAAGTCGCGATCATAAGCCTTGGCGGGCAGAATCCCCGCCGCGAGTCCTTGCTTGTAACTCCACAAGGGGGCACTCTCGGTGTCCCAGGTCCAGTACCACCAGCCCCAACCTTTTTCGAAGGAGTACATTTGCGCCTCGGCGAACATTTTCAGGAATTGCTTGTAACTGGCGCTGAAAGAGGTCGCGTCCGAGTTGTTCGCCTCGTCACAGGAGCACGAGGAGTTCTTGGCTGGGCAGCGCGGCGTGAGAGCCGCGTTGTCGTCGCCGCTGGCGTACGTGCCCGTCCAGCGGTTGCCCCAGCCCACGTTTGTCAGGTACTGAGCGCAGTCGGTGTCGGCCTGGGACCACTCGGCGAACATTGTCGATCCGTACCCCGTGGCAGTGTTCATGGACTGTTCGGCTTGTTGGGTCCAGCCTTGGCACGCGTACTGCACTTTTTCTTGGTGCGTGTAGACGATCTGGTCGTTGTTGAAGATGACATACTGGTGTACATCGAGGACGAGCTTGTTCATCCCTGTAAGCTTGCCCTGCCAGTTCTCCAGGCCCATGAAGCCGTCGCCGAACACTACGTAACCGACGATGCCGTTGCCGCGCACCAGGTTGTAGGCTTGGGTCGTCCAGGATGTCACTGCTGTTGCAGAGAGGTCGACCATGCGCGGCTCATTGGCGAGGCCGTAAAAGGCGATAATATTCTTGTAACGTGGCTGTGCAAAGAACTTTGACAGGCGATCGTGCACGTCTAGGCTGCGTTGGCTGTTCAGTGTGCCGTCGGTGCCGTTCAGCCAGCGGACCAGGCCCCAGCGGCCACTATGGTTCCAGCCCTGTTTGACAGAAGATGGCTTATTAGCTTGTCTGGCTAAAGGGAATTCGTTGAGGGTTTGGTGCTTACGTTTTGCGAGCCAGGTATGCCGTGGAGGTCCAGATTTACTCGAAGGCCGTATTTGCGGCAATATTCAATCGCCCGCAGCAGATAGCGCCACGAGGTGCGGAATACATACGGGTCGTCATCGTAAACCTCGACAGCCCAGTAACTATATGGGATGCGCACGTGGTCAAGCCCAGCGGCCTGAATGTCCGCAAAGGTCTGCTCCGTTACGAATGTCGCATAGTGCTTCTCCAGCGTCGACGCTGCCGTCTTGGGGCCCAGGTACGACGTCAGTGTCCACTCGTCGATGATACCCAACTTTGAGTCGTATGCGAACAAGGACGGCGTGATGAACGGCTCCAGACTGAGCCACCCGCCTAGATTGACGCCGCGCGCGGGCCTTTTGGTGTAGTCGCCCCATGGCTGATCAAGAGCCGGAACCTTATCGTTCGCCTGTGCCGAGTCGTCCCAATTGTCGAAGAGGCCCATGATGGGCAGGTCGCCCACTGTAGCGTTGGTGTAGGTGACGTTCAGATCGTTCGTGTCGTACCAGGTGAAAGGATCGAGGTACGTCCCCCTTGCGGCTGTCGGGATGCTATCCTCATTGACAGAGGAAAGATTGTTGTTATTCCCGTTGCTGTTGGCTGCGGCATTGTTCTTGGCGACTGTCGCGCCCACAGCAACGGCTATAATGAAGATGATGAGGAAGACACCGGCGATGATCCCTGCCGCACAATGTCAGTTGACTGAATATTGTTACTTGCACACTTTGCAATGCTTACATCTCTTTTTCTTCGAATTCGCCCATCGAAATCCACGCGGTCGCCAGAAGCGGGATGTCGGTCCCTCTGTTGAAGTCATACCCTCCTTCTCCTTCAGAAGGCTGTCATAGCTGCTCGCAGTGTCTCTGTTGCCAGCTCCGCCTCTCATAGTCGGCTGCGCTCGCCCTTCCTCTACGATAGCGCCGCTCACAAGTCTCTTTTTCTTTCGGAATAAGGCTTGTCTCTTCTCGTCCTCGGTTGGTACACCGGGGGCCGCAACCGCAGCCGGTATAGGTCCTCGAGGTGATCTGTATTGACCACGAGATCGATCCCGACTCAAATCGTCGTCATCGTCATCAGAAATACCATCGCCATCGTATTCGGATTCGTGCCGGCGATGATGCCGTTGTTGGTCCAGCTGTGGAGGCACGTCGAACTCCGAGTCTGTCTCTCCATACCCGGTCATCCGCCTGCGGTCCCGGTTGCGGTGCTCCTCGCGACGCTCGTGGTGGCTGCGGCGGTGTGAGTCTCGAGGTGCAGACTCGCTCTTCCGTCGTTCTCGACGGCGAGAGTTGTCCCCTTCTCGGTCAGAGTTCCTCTGATGCCGGCTCCGTTGTCGTTCCCTCTGTTGTCGGGGTGACTCGTCTTGTGTCTCCACGGCATCGTATTCCTTTCTGCGTGGCCGGTCGCGAGATTGCTCCTGCTTTCTGTCATGACCGCCACCGCCACCCGCTGCAGCCCTCGAACGCCTGCGTTCGCGGTGTTCATCGGCATGCCGTCTGCGTGTGGGTTCTGGCAGAGATGGATCTTCCGACTCGGTAGTTACAGGGCGAGAGCTGCGGTTGCGGGCGCGATCTGGGTCGCGGGAGCGACTGCTCTTCTTACGATGGGAGCGCTCGTGGCGGCCTGTCGAGGAGTGACGCCGCCGGCGGCGTTCCTCGGCGTCTGAAGTATCGTGCGATGGCATGCCCAGGGTGACACAGCGACCCCTCGCCTGGTGTGACTGGAATGCTGTGGGCGCCTAATGGCCTGTGGTTATCTTCAGTCCAATGTTGGGTCTTGTCAGAATGTCGGTGAAGGATCGTCACCAGTCCACTATTCTGCTTGTATGTGGCTGCGAAGTGTTTTGATATGTGCCAACTCGTCGCCAGTCGACCGCGCAGATTTACTTTGTAGGAGCTCAAGGGTGGTTGAAGGCTTGTTGAGGAAGTCCGCGTAAGCTACCGAGGAGAGCGGCTCAAGTGGATAGCGGCATCTGCAGCCCAATCCAAAGTTCTGACGGCTGCTGCGTCACTTTACTGGCCTATGCGCGAGGCGGGAGATGTTGACCAGGCAACGATCTCGGCGCCACGCGGCCGTGCTGCCGACTCCCGGCGCAGCGGGTACCTGTCCTGAGGCGGATTAGCGCCAGCACTGCGACTCCACGACCCGCGTGGGGTCGAAAGCTGGGGTAATGTGCGTGCCCACCGAGCACAGCAATAGCAGCACATCTCAGCCGTTGGATGCCGCGAGTATCCGGCCTCCGTGCTCATCCGCCAGAAGCCATCTTTGGTCCGCCGCACGACCGCTCCTGCCCATCGTGAGCTGCCTCTGCCACCTTTGAGCTCCTGGATTGGTGTTCTCCCTTTTGTTTCTTACTTTGCCAGCGACCAACATTCCCACCACAAGTCTTGTCGAAGCAGCTATCCCGCCAGGCAACCTCAATCACCACCATCATCTATCCTCAATGACGAAACCATCTGCCGCCCTTCGTCGCCTCGACAGGGTCCTGTCTGCGTCGCGACTGACAGCCGACTCAACTCGTCATGCTTGCGTTCTTGCATCGCCCACACAACTGCGAAGGAGACAGTACTCCACACATCCGCCGAATGCGCGACTCAACAAGCCCATCGACTACTCGACCACGCCTCTACTCGCCCATAGCTCCCAGACAGCGCTGAGCAGCCAGGAGCTTTCGCCCGAAGTCAGAAATGGCACGACCAAGAAGATGAATCTGTTCCAAGCGATCAACGATGCCATGGCTATTGCATTAGCCGAAGACGAGAACGTTGTCATATTTGGAGAAGACGTGGCTTTTGGTGGTGTGTTCCGATGCACTATGAAGCTCGCCGATGATTTTGGTAGCCAGCGCGTGTTCAACACACCCTTGTCCGAACAAGGACTAATGGGATTCGGTATCGGCTTGGCAGCGCAGGGCATGCGGCCGATTGCTGAGATTCAATTTGCCGACTATGTCTATCCGGCATTTGACCAGCTTGTCAACGAAGCTGCCAAGTTCAGGTATCGTGATGGCACTTGCGGGCGGAGCGCAGGTGGATTGACAGTAAGGATGCCTTGCGGTGGCGTTGGTCATGGTGCGCTGTACCACTCCCAGTCGCCCGAGAGCTTGTTCACGCACATTCCCGGACTTCGCGTCATCATGCCGAGATCACCGTTACAAGCAAAGGGCCTTCTGTTGTCTGCAATCCGGAGCAACGATCCATGCATTTTCATGGAGCCAAAGATTCTGTACCGTGCGGCTGTCGAGCAGGTGCCTATTGGTTCATACACACTGCCGTTGTCAAAGGCTGAGATTCTGAAGGAGGGTAAAGACGTGACGATAATATCATACGGTCAGCCGCTGTACATCTGCAGCGAGGCCATCAAGAAGGCAGAGGAAGATCTTGGTGTTTCAGTCGAGCTGATCGATCTGCGGACGTTGTACCCCTGGGACAAGGAGACTGTCTTCAAAAGCGTGCAAAAGACTGGCCGGTGCATGGTGGTGCACGAGGCTATGGTCAATGCAGGTATTGGTGCCGAAGTCGCTGCTGCCATCCAGGAGGATAGCGGGACGTTCTTGCGCCTGGAGGCTCCGGTCGCCCGTGTCGCCGGCTGGAGCATCCATACGCCGTTGATGTTTGAGAAGTTTAATGCCCCAGATGTTTCGCGTAAGTCGTTATGCTCGGCCTCGTTCTCTTGCTCTGTGATTTCGCTAACATTTTCCAGGTGTATACGACGCGATCAAGAAGTTGACAAACTTTTGAAGTATTAGTGACGGAATTGGTCGTGGGGGGGCGGGCATATGCAGGCCGGCTGCCGTCGTTTGGTGCAGTCGAATGATGCATGACTGGAGCTGGTCCTGGTAAAGGCATAAATAGGATCTGGTGTGGGATTCATTAGATAGCAAGATCCAAAGCCATCAATACGGATGTTGTTCAGACCAATGAATTGCGCAAGAACCCTGCTGCAGTGCGCCGACTATTGGTGATGGTGGTGGTGGACGATTCCCACCACTCGATGGGGCCGCACGCGCAGAGCTCGAGACAAGGCTGCCCCGCCTTACAGTATGATGGCAGGTCGCACCTTCCCGCCCCTTGCACCGCTCCTGGCCATGCGAATATCGACACATACTCCAAGCACAACGACATATTCATTCAAAGCCTCAACTTGATCTACAACTCTCCTGCAACTCGCGTGCATCCTCAAAGCATACACATCAGCTCACAATGGCGTCGGTCCTAGAGACCGTCGAGACATTCGTGCATGGTGCCCCGCCAGGAGAGGTAAGCTCTCCCTCATTTGCTTCGCCAGGAACTGATGCACTTCGGCAAATACGACAGCCACTTGAGCGGAGCCTCCAAAACCTGCTGACAATGTTCTGGTGAATCTCTACAGCTCGCAGACGTCGTTGCCGGTACGCGCCACCTACATGCCTCCCACATGCCGTTGTCCGAAACCGCAGCCTAACCCCTCTTGACAACACAGACATCAAGGCTCTCACAATCAACGAGCAGCCTGACCTGATCGCGGAGCTCGAGCCCGCCTTCGAAAGATACAATGAAGAGCAGTTTGTCACGGTAAAGCTGCCGGGCAGCAGTCAACAAGTCATCATCAGCTCGTACAGCTCGCTTGGCGACGGCCGGTACTTTGACGTCGAGAGCTCCTCGAGCTTCTCCTTCGACCACACATCCCAAAAGGCTAGCGGTGTACAAAGCTATGCCTTGGAGGGAGCTCAGGCGGACCTTGTGTAAGTAAAACCTTAGGCTGTCCCTGGGACGATTGATAATGTGCACCGGAATGAGGCGATGCTAATTATCTACAATGCAGAAAATCGACACTCAAGAGCTTGTCGGCCTACGTCAAGGAGCACTTTGCCAATGCCTCATATGGCGTCTACCCCATTGAGAACGATAGTAGGGTCGCCGTGATCATTGTCGCCAACAAGTATAGCCCGAACAACTTCTGGTAAGCTTCGCCCATGCTTCTCGTTGGCCCGCACATACTGATTGCACAATGTAATCAAGGAACGGTCGATGGCGTTCTCTCTATATCTTCGATCCGTCGTCCGGTAACCTTGAAGG
This sequence comes from Microdochium paspali, assembly GCA_031142775.1. Lineage (NCBI taxonomy): Eukaryota > Fungi > Ascomycota > Sordariomycetes > Xylariales > Microdochiaceae > Microdochium > Microdochium paspali. The sequence goes on from JAVBIV010000006.1 coordinate 2,758,584, forward strand.
CAGCATCAAGGTCGATGTGCACTATTACGAGGACGGTAATGTGCGGATGATCACGAACAAATCTGTCAGCGGCTCCGTGTCTTCAGGGAGCGGTGCTGGCATTGCCAAAGAGGTTGCGGCTACTGAGAAGCGGTATCAAGAAGAACTGAACCGGGGGTTCACGAGCTTGAGCGAAGGTGCTTTCAAGGGGCTCCGTCGGCAACTTCCTGTGACAAGACAGAAGATCGAATGGGACAAGATCACGAGCTACCGGGTCGGCCAGGACATTGGTGGTGGCAGCTCCAGGCGGTAAGACTGCAGCGCAAAAGCAGAACAACCGGATGATGTGGTGTCAGCACAAAAGAGGGACTGGAAGCGAACCGTCCGAGCAGTGTCTTACGGTCCGGCCGAAAAACCCACAATAGACGGAGATATACCACAACTTGTCTTGCATGCCTTGATGACGTGAGCTCCTTTGTCGTGTGCCGGATACATATTGTACTTAGTATGCACTCGTCTGCACAAGCATGAGCTCCACATGTGACAATCGACGGCCTTCGACCTGTAACAACACAAGGGATTTGCATAGTCACACTAGATGAAATGAAGATGGACACCATGACAAGTTTGCACGAAGCTAGCTGGTGCAAGAGGGAAGCCATGACTGCCGGTAGTAGAGGGCGGCAGTCTCGACACATGCTGCTGGCAGATCGGCCGCCAGCCTGTGGTGCGGCCAAGGACAGCAGCCAAATGCTTTCCCCGCATTATCCGCGAGCACGAGGCAAGGACGGTGAGGAGGTTTGTGCCGAGCCGACGATACATACATGCGCTGCCTGGCGTAGCATGACATACGTCCTGCAAGCAGCAACTCAGACATGTCCAGAGGGCGTCTCGCGTGCCGAGGCCGCGGGAAGCAGCGGGATGATGTAGTCCGATAGGGGTTCGCATGCTTTGTACGGGAGTCGTCTTTGAAAGTTCCGTTTTGTTTCAAACGTGGGTGTCTATGCCGCCGCTTGGCCTGAGCACCATCGCGATGAGAACTCCCGATTATGCAGGAATAAGGCATTCCAAGCTTCAGGTCTTCGGAACAGGCGGAAGGCAATTACGGGGGTCAGAGCTTGCGGGCTCCGGAGATGGAGGCGTTCACCAGCTTAACTCGGTCCGGGAGGTCTGCATCAGCGAGTGTGGGCTGGGGGGCTTTGTGTATGCGCGGAAGCTGGCAATCCCGATGGGGATCCCTGGACTCTGGGCTTTCGCCGAGTTTCTGCTGGCTTGGGCGGCTTTTCCTTCATGTGTATTAGGTGCAAGCTGATTGGCTGGGACTGTGGACTTGAGATGTTGCTCGACTGATTGTTGCGGGCTCCATTTCAAGCACTGGGCAATCCGGGCAGTACGGGCCAGGCATCAGCAAACATTACGAGGATAGGCCAACATGGCTATTCCAGTCCAAGAGTCGAGCCCCAAAAGGACGAGAACGGGTATTTTGATTGAAATAAACGTCAAGAATGGAGCGGACATGCGAACATCTGACGGCAGTATCGGTCGGTAGATCCCCAGACAATAAACCTCGAGTGGGTCCCCGACCCTGGGCCGTTGAGGAGGAGAACGAGAATGTTCTGACGGGATTGGGGATGGCCCGGATGAGTGGCAGGCGGCGTGGCCAATCCCACCCGACGTCCCCTCTACCCAGCTCTAACGTGAGATAGTCAGGCTAGCGCAGCGCTTGAGCACTTGCAGGGAGGAAGGACCCTCCAGCACGCCACGCTATCAATTTATTCCAGGAGGGCTATCTTGCGGCGGGCAGTCCGGGAGCGGCTACACCGTGCGCCCGCCTTGTCTGCTATCGCTGCCAGTACTTACCCCTTCGAGAGAGCCTCCTCTTTCCTCTACCACTTAATCCACGTCTCTTTGCTTCTTGCAACCTATTCCACCCACCACCAGCACTCTCTTTGTCACCTCGCCACTCCTGCGCCCTCGACCACGATTTCCCTGCCTCTTCTAACATCACTCGACATACCGTACCGTCAAAATGGCCTCCAAGACATATACCTTCCAAGATGTTGCCGAGCACAACACCAAGAAGGACCTCTTTCTCGTCATCCACGACAAGGTCTACGACTGCGCTAAGTTCATCGACGAGCACCCGTAAGTAACGTCTCAATCTCTTATAAATCCCACAAAAGTCGGCACTACCACCATGTTGCCCTGGCGCAGCATGGCGGGCGACCTCGCTGAGATCTTGCCACTCCCACCCAAACCACTGTCCACTGCTAGGCTTTTGTTCAGCGGCTTGTTGCGGCGGATGCTCCGGATTCACCTCAGACCTCATATAAAACATCATGGAGACTGACAATCTTGTTCGTTTATAGTGGTGGCGAGGAGGTCATGCTTGATGTTGCTGGCCAGGACGCGACAGAGGCCTTTGAGGACGTAGGTCACAGCGACGAGGCTCGCGAGACTCTCGAGCAGCTCCTCGTCGGCACCCTGAAGAGACTGGTAAGCTCGACACCTGCGAGTACCTGCGTGCTCTGACAATCAAAATCTGACTACCTGGGCCACTGCTAACCATATCCACCTCTACGTTCAGCCCGGCGACCCTACTCCTAAGGCCACGACACAGGCTACTGCCGCCCCCGCCAACACAAGCTCTGCCGGTCTCGGCGCTGCTGCGTACGGTATTCTCATCGCCGGTGCTGTTGCTGCCTACGCCGCCTACCAGTCTTCCCAGGGCAACAAGCTCTTCTAAGCGATCTTGTCAGGGGGAACAACGGTGGTGATATTTGCTGCGTACGAATGGTTGTGCGGGCTTAATGATTGGGCGCAAATGGTGCTTCTTTGTCATTTTATAGGAGAAAGAGATCACCATGGCGATCTTGACGGGAACGACATAGAGCGAAATTACAGAGTAGCCTGGAACATTAGAGTCCTGCGTCTTTCCTGGAGTATATATTGCCTTTCTAAAGCGAGCATGTCTGTAAGGCTTGCTGCAGATGCGGCCTGCACGATTCCCAAAAAAAACCATATGAACTCACAAATATCCGTCACGGATGGGCCCAGATGCACATCCTTGTGATGCTACTCGTTGCAGATAGTGGTCTGTCTTGTGACTGGGCCTCGAGCGATTCTCAACCCCGAGAAATCTCCAGCCGACCGTTCTGCTGGTGCGGGGTGGAACATATGTTCCTTTGCGAGAGCCTGACCCTTTCGAGAGTTCATCAGGTTGGCACTCCCAACGCGCCTACGCCCTTCATATTCACTACACGCATACATTGCCGTGTAAAAGGATTGTGACCGATGACAGCCCCTGCATGACATTCGTGAGGTCCGTTCACCTGTTTGCTAGCCTTGCTGTTTCGTGGCCACGCTGGTCGGATTCGAGTGGGTAAGTCGTATTTGAGTGGGTAAGTCGTATTCGTTACGAATACGCGTGTCGAGATAATCCATTCATCTCTGCCATGGTGCCGCCCTCTGATACAGCCGGAAGAGCCGAAAGCGATGACGTTGCGTAACAGAAGCTTTGGCACAGACTGTCCATTGATTGCAATAGCTGGCTGCTGTAGTGGATGGGAGGTAGCATCTGCTCGGAAGCAAGAAGCCTAAGCGACTCAGTTCCTACCTTAACCATGCTGCACGTGCCAGATCTATTACGTAAGCTCACCATTCGCGGCACTGGCCTGGCACAATCATTGAGCTTCATGCTTGCGTCACGAAGGACAACTCCTGCTCCTGCCTCATCGACCTCATCGAGGCCGCATCATAACTTCACGGTGCGTCTTCACCACACATAATCCATTCGCTCACTTTCCCGATTCCGACGGTCATTCTGCCCGCCCGTAGCCCCTTGGCCACGATGTCAACCCTTGGAGCGTCAAACAAGCTCAACGCAGGCACCAAGCGCCTGGCGCCGCCTTCGCCGTCACCTTCAAATGCAAGCAACACCTCGAAGACTGAAGGTACCCCATCGAAGCGCGTCAAGCGTGAGGACAAGCTCGGTAACATTCGCTCTTCGATCCGCGACCAGCCGTCCCCGAACACCCCTGCGGCCGCTGCCGCCACCAACGTCAAGTATGGCGAGAACATGCTCACGCAGCTCACCTACGCGGTTGACTTCCTCAAGAACAAGGGCGAGCCGAAGTCCCTGATAGATATTCTAGAGTACCTCTCTCTTCTGAGCATGCCGGAGAGCGCACAGCGCGAGTTTTACCAGATGTGCAGGCGGCACCCAAAGATGACATTCATCCCTGGGCCCAAGCTGGCCAAGACAGAGCTGCCGCAGTGGAAGCAGGGCAAATTCGAGTTCCGCGCGCTCATCCCGGGGGTGAACAGCAAGACCACACTCCTAGAGTGTCTTCAGGCTAAGACGGACGCGAGCTTTGTCTCGGTCAAGGACCTGAAGGACGGCTGGCCCAACTGTGACAAGGCCATTGACGAGCTCGAGGCGGAGCACAAGATTGTCGTCGTGCGCACTAAGAAGGACAACCACGCGCGGTATATCTGGATCGACGACCCCACGCTCGCTCACCACGTCGACCCGGAGTTCCGCGTCATGTGGCACAAGGTCCAGCTTCCTAGTCTCGACGACATTGTGCGCAAGCTCACAGCCGTCGGACAGAAACCGGCCAGCGAGGATCCCCGTCTCAAGAAGCTTGACGCGCCGAAGAACGCGAAGCAGAAGAAGCGCTCGAATCGGAGTAACAAGCAGCAGCAGAATGTGCATATGGCGCACTTGCTCAAGGACTTTAGTCACATGAAGCGTGGTTGAGTGTGATTAAAGAACTGTGCGCGATGGGCTGGCACCAAGTGTGATGATGCCTACCATGCCACGTTTCTTGAGTGTCAGGCAGCAGCAGCACGTGGTCTGAAAAGGCCGTGGCCTGCTGGGCATTGTTCGCCTTGCGGCAGGGCAGATTCGCATCAGAGATACGAAGCCGAAACACACTCCAGACTTCTTTGCAATGGTCGTGCCTTCATTATCATCATGAATTATCGCTTCGGAGAGGCTTGCATCGTCGTCATCAGAGGGAAAAAAAGCTTATCGGGCTGGCAAAAACTTATTTTCGGGGATCACAAAGCATAGCAATGGCGTTTATTTATTTTCATCCTGTTTCGTATGACTCGAGAAGTCTTGACGCTACAGAGCCCAAGAAAAATGCTGACACGCACAAGACTGGTAATCACAAAAGAATAGAACTCCACGCGGGCACAAAGAAGGGCTTTTTCTGCTGTATCGCTGTGATTAGTGGTTCGGACTTCAAGCCTGCGCGTGATACTGGTAAGCCGTTTGGCGCAAAGGGCGTTGGCACGTGAGCGAGCTGTGCAACTGGCACGTGCAAGTTTTGCAACCTGCTGAGACTGAGACTGTCTGACTGTCACGGATGAAACCTGAGCGCATGCGGACAACCTGAGCAACGTCCTGGCTACAAAACTTAAGAGGACGTCAAGGAGCGAAGGTCACCGTGGTTTCTCAGCGAGTCTGTCATATTCGCCATAAACATCATATGGAGGTGACGACATGATAATGGTGTGCTCACTTGGCTGTTCATTCTCCAAGGATCAATGCTTGTCATCTCCCAGTTTCGAGACCGGAATAGCGGTCTCGGTACGACTTGCGCGAAGCACCGTTGTGCGCAGGTTCCAGGCGGCTCGAGTGGCCAATTAATGTTATCTCAGCCAATCCGGTCGCAGCCGTGCCTGCATCGTGCCCTGCGTTTTGGGGTCCTCCGTCATGCGGCCCTTTCTCCGTTTTCTGGTTGTTTTCCTCGCCGTTTTTTTTTTTTTTTTTTTTGCGTGTATTTTTGTTTTCAAATGCTTCATTCACAGTAGCGCTTGCACTAGATTTGTTGACGAAAGCAAAGGCAACCTGGTTTGCCAAGTGGATGGCAAGGCGATGAGCCTCCAGCTTCTCCTCTCAGAAGAACAGCTGGTGGTACAATGTGACCACATCAAGGCGAACTAGTTGCATGGAATAGTGCAAGTCCACCCTGGGGCCCGGTGGTCATGAGCCTCAATCATCCTGACATCGGCAGAGGAGGACCGAGGACGACGATAGCGAACTGTTCCTAGTAAGCAAATTTTCTAGCCGATGTCACCACTGGGTTCCGAGACCGTGGTCATGGGTGTGAAATTGCGTGTCGGGCCGTCCTGTCGCAAGCCAGACACAGCGAGCAGCGAGAGAGATAATGAAGAACATGGCATGCCATCTCGTGGCGTTCGAACCGTGGACGACGGACCGGCGATCATTTTCAGGGGCTCGAGAGCTAGGACACAAGGGCCTCCTCGTCGTCTTTAAGGGCTTGGTGGAGGAGGGGAGAGCGGCTGTTGTGCCATGCAACGGTGGCTTGACGGTGGTGGTGGGCGTTTCTTGGCTTGGGAATGGTGGGCGGGTGACGGTGGCCCACTAAGTAGTGTACATAGCTCCAAGCTCCAGGTTAATTTGGGCCAGGGGACCGAGGGGACCTGTCATCTCACCTGGCAGCGCGTCCCCGTCCCCGTCGCCGGCCGACCCCAAAGTCGCGCCAGTCCTGTCCAGCCGCCGCCAGCGCCGCCGCAAGCTCCTCCACCTCCACCACCAGCGATAACACAACCCACGCTTTTCCTCCCTCCCCTTTCCCCCCCTTTGCTTCTTCCTGTTGTTGTAAGTGCTTGTCTGTCTGTACGACGAACGACCCTTTCCCACACAGCACGCAATCATTCGCAACGGGCAGAGACCGACCAGCCCTGCTCCCTGTCACTCCTTTGGCAGCACAAAACTGTTTGCTGTTTGGCCTTGAGCGATTGCTTCGTCGACAGCATATTCGAGCTACTCACGGTTCGTCGATACCAGGTTCAGATCCTCAGGCACAAGCTATATCGGAGGTGAGTACTTGCTGCTTGCCTTGCACTGTCTGTCCTGCCCACAAGACAATTGGCACCATCTGCAGCTTCAGAGCGAGCACGATGGTAGCTATCGCGTCGTCGCCAGCCTCATCTCCAAGGTCGACAACCTTGACGAGCTAGCGTACCCCTGTGTCCCCCGTCACCGACACATCCCAACCCCTCCAACCACTTTGTTTCCCCTGACAATATGCCCGGAGCTGCCAGTGCCTTCTCTGTGCAGCTGCAACCGTCATAATTGCTTTATCTGTTGAGTTTATTAACGCCTGCAGAAACCATAGTGGCCACCATAGCACGCCGTGATCACAACTGCGACCATGTCGGACACCGAAGTTTACGACGCCTCCGAGGCCGACGCGTCAATTCTCTCCGGTGAGGAGACCACCGGTACTGCCGCTGGCGACTCTCCCAAGTCGACGACAAAATCCACCTCGAGTGCCACCAAATCTGAGGACACTGCCGCCAAGCGTCCTGGTACCACGACATCTGCTGTCCGCCGTCCGGGCACTGCTGCCTCGACGACATCTTCGCGGACCACTGCCGCTGCGGGAACGGCAACTGGCACCACCCGCACGAGTGGTCTCACAAAGCCCCCGACTCGTCCTCCTACAGGCACTGCCAGTACCGTGAGAAAGCCTGCCACGACTGCCACGTCGAGCCTCAGCCACCGGTCGCAGCCTTCCGCCTCAGAGGACGAGAAGAAACGCACTATGACCTCTACGGCGCCGCGCCGTACCTCGACTGTTCCTGGCAGCACTCTCGGCTCTCCTTCCAGACCGACGACTAGACCGTCCGCGACTGCCTCGAGCACGACTGCCACCGCGCGAAAGCCTGCCGCAACCACCGCCACCAGCTCAGTGCCTGCGCGCGCCAGCACCATCAGCCGACCTGCTACGAGTGCTGCGAGGACTGCTGCGCCAGCGGGCACCGTCGATGCTGCGAAGAAGCGCCTCTCTACAGTGTCTTCTGCGGCTGCTTCCGCGACCGCGGCCAGACATGCCCCCCGGCCATCTGTCTCGGGCGCTGGTCCCTCTACTGCCTCTTCGAAGCAGATCGAGGAGCTCAATGCCAAGCTCGCTGAAAAGCAATCAGAGGTCGACGCGCTGAAGGAGCAAATCGCTGAGTCGGACTCGAAGATTGCTGAGCTCGAGGAGAAGATTGGCTCTGCTACCAACGGTGAGACCACCAAAGACGAAACGAGCTCAGATGATCATGTGGCTGCCATTGAGGACTTGAAGGCTGCGCATGCTGCCGAGAAGCAAGACCTTGATGCTCAGGTCACCTCGATTCAGGAGAAGCTTACGATCACCGAGCAGGAGCTCGCTTCGTTCAAGGAGCAGCTTGCCGAGCTGAACGCCTCGAAAGAGAGCAAGGACTCGGAGCTCAGCGAGCTTCAGAGCAAGCTTGATGCGCTCCAGCTTGACCGGGAATCGGGCGCTCAGGATAGCGAGGCGGCGCTTGCGAAGTCGGAGGCGGCTAATGCTACCAAGCTTGCGGAGCTGCAGAAGGCTCTGGAAGATGAGCACCAGGCTGCTATCACGGCGCTCAAGGAGGCTCACTCGGGTGATCTTGAGCAGGGCAAGACGGCTTCTGCCGATCTCGAGAAGGCCCTGGCAGAGATCAAGGCTACTAATGAGACCTTGCAGAGCAAGATTGATGCTCTTACGGCGGATGCTGCGGGTGAAGGCGCTGCCAATTCAGACAAGATCGCTGCGCTCGAGACTGAGCTTGCAGACCTCAAGGCTGCCTCAGCCAAGGACAAGGAGGCTTTGGCTGCTGCTGAGGCCGAGCTCGAGGAGGTCAAGAGCAAGCTTGCGGAGTCACTAGCTATCGTCGAGGCCACTAAGGAAGAACTAGCTAAGTTCAAGGCAGACTTCGACACCATGCAAACTGAATTGTCGCAAGCCAAGGAAGCCGCTACGTCGAGCGCCGGCCTCTCTGGCCAAATCACTGAGGTGCAGGAGCAGTATGAGAAGTTGAAGTTGGAGCACAAGAACACAATGTCCACACACGAGAAGCAGCTGCAGCAGATCTCCAAGGACTATGAGGACGAGATCGAAAGCCTGAAGGGCGATGCGCACTTCAAGCGCAAGTACCAGGCACTGGAGGAAGAGCACAACACTCTGGTCGAAAAGCACGGCGAGCTCACTCAGACCCATGCCAAGGCCACCGAAGCTCACGGTGAAGAGCTGCAGTCGTCAAAAACGGCCCACCAAACCGCTGTTGAAGCGCTGGCCGCCAAGGAGGAGGAGCACCTGAAGGCGCTCGACGCACTGCGAGCCAGCCACGCAATGGAGATTGAGGCGGCCAAGAGCGGCGCTTCGGCTGATCGCGATGCCCAGATTGCCGAGCTGGACGAGCTCAAGGCCAGCCACGCCAAGCAGATCGAGCTTTCCAAGGCCGAGAGCGAGGCTGCTTTGGCCAAAGAGCTCGAGGCTCTCAAAGCTAGCCATGCAAGCGAACTCGCTGCTCACACTGAGAAATACGACTCTCTCATCGCTGAGCTCAAGGCTAGCCACGCGAAAGACATCGCCGAGGCAGACGCAAAAGGAAGCAGCCACTCAACCGAGCTTTCTGCTCTCAAGGAGGCTCTTGCTGCCGCCCTGGCCGACCTTGAGTCCGCCAAGACCAGCCATGCAGCTGCGTTGGAAGCTGCCAAGAAAGAGACTGAGGAGGCGCATGGCGCCGAGATTGAGAAGCTGATCATTTCGCAAGCAGAGGCAGTGGAATCTGCCAGGAATGAATCCTCCACCGCGAACAAAGAAGCCCTTGACAAGATGGAGACCCGCCACGCCCAGGCTCTCCAGGACCTGTCCAAGTCACACGAGGAGAACGTTACCGCGGCAAACGAGCTTGTCGCTGCGTACAAGAGCTCGTCAGAAGAGAACGAGCAGGCGCTTGAGGCTGCTAAGGAAGCTCTTCTCGCAGCTCAAGAGCAGACCGCGAGCTTGGAGGCAGACCTCATCAAGGCCAAGACCCAGGCTGCCGAGCTCGCCAGCGTCCAGCAGGATGCTGAGGAGCTCAGACAGCAGCTTGCGGAAGCCAAGATGAACAATGTTGAGCTGATGGCCGAGATAGACTCTGTCAAGAACCAGAAGCCCGACACGTCTGTTGCCGACGGCTTGAAGACTCAGATCGAGGAGTTGAAGAAGTCCCACGCCGAGGAGCTCAAATCGTCCAAGGACGATGCCCTCCTCGCCCAGAAGGATCTCGAGGCTCATCTGAACGAGGCTGCGGCCAAGAGCAAGAAGGCTGAAGCCGACTACAAGGACATGACTGAGACTTTCACAGCCATGGTAGAAGAACAGCAGAAGAAGCGGGAGGCTGCTGAGAAGGAGGCGGCTGACGTCAAGTCGCGGTTTGCCGAGATGGAGGCCAAGCTTAAGGTCAAGGACGCTGAGATTGCCGAGGCCAAGGTATGATCTGCCATTACAGACCAGAGTAGAGTAAGTGACTGACGTTTTCGTTTCTCATTGAAGGCCTCTGCCGGTACGACGAAAAAGGGCCTCTCCGCTAGTCGATTCGCGGACGAGGACGACGAGGACGCTGCCAAGGACGGCGACGACGATGCGGCAGGTGAGGAGCTAGACAATTCCTCGGTAGCAATCAGTGCGGTGCGCAGGCCCCCATGCACTATCCCCAACTCTCGTTCATGCTAGTCCGTATCCTTAGGGTCAAGCGACCTGAGGAGAGAACGATCTGGCGTTGTAGCTTGGAGCTGATGCTGCTGATTGGCTTCGTCCGTGTGGAAATAAATCATGTGCTAACGTTGATTTTCATCACAGCTCGCACAGGCTAGCTTCACGCTAAAGAACCTGCAGTCCATGGACAATGACATGCGGCAGCGGAATCTGCAGATGCTTAAGTCAATGTCTCATGCGAAGCAGCAGAATTCCTAGGCCGAGTTTTGTGAGGATCCATTCACCAAGACGTTCTTCTTCGTGTTGTGACAACGACACCGTACAGAGAGTTGGTGTTCAAGTCACATGTGACGTGTAAAGCAAGGCAGTTAGAGGGTGTCTTCCATGCAAACTTAGCGGCGATGAGGAGCGTATATAATGTAGCGAAGGTGCGCGTGTCATGGATATCAGCCACGGGGACTGGTTCTGAGGACTGAACTAGCTGGGACCCTTTCGTTCAGTGTTTTTTCTGGTGGGAATACCCCTGTCGACGTGACAGAATACACAAGGTTTTTTTTTCAACAGCATTGGAAAGTGAAGATGACGATGATAGTGATCAATCATGGATGTGAACCGCTGAAGACACCGAAAGCAGCTCAGCTCGCACGCCTTGGGCATGGATGCAGAGGAAGCAGTCCAGAGTGGACCCTGACAAGCTGCCCCGCTGCTCCGGCACCGGCATCCGCTGCAAGCAGTGCAGGCCGCATTCAAGGGTCCATCCCACCCACGCTCGGCCTGGCCCTCGGGTCAGAAACCCCCACTACGCCTCGTCTTATCAGAAGTAAGCTTCCGCCTTCCTAAGGATTCCATGTATGACAGATCCATTCGTTGTCCTCTTCCGCACCGAAATCCGGAGCTCCTCACTTCTTCTTATGCCTGCTTTCCCTTTGTTCACTCGACATAACGAGGACTCACGACGACTCTCTTGGGAGACCCACGCGATTTGTCTCGGGGAGCAAAAGCACGACCTGAAGTGTGACGCAAGAACATAGAAATCCCGCGACTTTCGAGCCCCAACCGCATCATCGAGCTCGACTAGCACAAGCCGCCTGCGAAACCCCCCCCTTTCTGTCAGAGACAAACACAACACGTCACTTGAGCGACGAAGCATACGCGATCATCTCATTCACGTCGTCGTTACCGCACGATCCGGATCGGAATTTCTGGCGCTCCTTTCTGCAACCATCGCATAGCGCTACCTCGACCCACGACGCACGCACGTCTCCCTGCGCGGCAGCTCGAGCAGCTCGAAGACCCGAAGTCGCAGGTGAACATAGCGAGTAGCTAAGAAATAAAAACAACACACATACATATATACCATGGCGACGACGGAAACGACGAAGGCGGATCCGGCCAAGTCGGGCGACTCGCGGCCGCGGGTCGTGTGTGCTGAGTCTGGACCTGAGGCACCTTTCCCGCTGCGCATGGAGGGCAAGGTCATCTCTGGGTTTGGAAGGGGATCGAAGGAGGTGAGTTGCTGCTTGGCTTTCTCTCACTTTTTAATATTGCTTTACCAAAGTGATTTTGAATCGTTGCAACCTTGAGGCGGGCGACCATTGTCTCTCTCTAAGGACTCGTCCGCGCTGTCCCGCCCAGCTACTGAAGTTATCAAAAGAAACGAGACCCTCATCAGAAAGAGAGCCCATGCTGACAAACATGGCCGTGACAGCTCGGCATCCCAACCGCCAACCTCCCCGTTGACAGCACCATAACACCCTGGATCGAGGACGCGAAATCAGGCGTGTACTTTGGGTACGCATCCCTTGCCCTGCCCTCCAGCCACCCCGATCTCTCCTCGTCCTCCACAACAACAGAAACAACGAACGGCTTCCAGACCTACCCCATGGTAATGTCGATAGGCTACAACCCATTCTACAAGAACACGGTGCGCTCCGCGGAGGTACACGTGCTGCACAAGTTCAGCGCCGACTTTTACGGCGCGCAGATGCGCCTGCTCCTGCTGGGCTACGTGCGGGATGAGCTTGACTACAGTGGTCTTGAGGCGCTCATCAAGGATATCAATATCGACTGTGAGGTTGCGAGGAATAGCCTCGCGAGAGAAGCGTGGAGGCCGAAGGAAGGTGTCATCATTGCCAAAAGCGAAGGGGACGGGGTTGAGGTTGAGACGGGGAGTTTGGATGGGTCCTGGCTGGTGAGGCCGCTGGAGGAGCACTAAGGAAGCATGCAGGGGAAGCCATCCATGACCAATTCGTACCTTGTACCGAGTTGTTGCTCAACCATGGAAGAGAGAGCTCAAAAGGGCGGTTTCCGCAATGGCGACATAGAGAATAGACAAAGACACGTGATATGTGAATTCCAAACCTTTAACTTTCACCGGACCAAAAATTACTTCAAAGCTGTTATAATTGTTGTAATTAAATGGGGGAAATGTCTATTGATCCATGTCCCCTTGAATGCGCCACAAATACGGAAAACGCGCTTGACATGACATTGATACATCATTTTGATTTCGTGAGACAAGACGGGGAATATATACCACCTGTAAACCCCCATTAATCACCCCCAGTCTGATGATGGCTGCAGTGCCTAAAAGTGCTTTCAAGCTCTCAAGGTGGGTCTAGATAACTGTACGCAACGCGCGCAGTGGACCCTTCATGCGTCACATCACACACACCTTTCCCGCCGCCAACGCGGGTCGAGCCCGTCATTTCTCATCGTTTTTTAATTCTGCTTTTTACTGACGTCAGACAGGCCTCGCCCAGACAAGCCACGTCGATTGCCAACGGTCTCTCGGCTTTGCCCGCAAAGAGGAGGAGGAGGGGACGTGCCTTCTCGATGCGAAAGACATGGCGTCGCGGCAGCTCTTCCTCCGCGCCGGTGGACGTGTGACTGCTACCGTCCCGCCTTCACTTATCTCTTTGCCGCCGAGGTTGTTTGACTGCAGCAGGTGTTTCGCAACAGCAGCAGAACTCTCCATAGTCGACTCGCCGTCACGGTTAATAGCAGTAAGGCCAGGAGGAAGAAGAACAACACCAACCCCAGTCTCACGCGGATCATTCTGCACATCGGCCTTCAGAGCGCAAGAACGAATTGTGCAACCCACCAAACCTGGAGAAAGGAGCAAGACAGAAGAAGCGAAACCCTTGGTCCCAATTCCGCAGAGCGCACCCGAGGGATTGTTTGCCATCAAATCTAACATCTCCCGGCAGCAGCGTCGGGACTTGCACAGCATGGCGAGGCGCAACGCAAACCCATTCGATGCCGCCTCAGAGACCGCTGGTGCGGGAGAGGAGCGCGCTCACAATGGCATGATACAGCCACGCGAGGACGGGGAAGAGGCGGAGCAGGAGGAAGCGGAAGAAGGGCAAGGAGCCCAGGTGTACGTGGTCACTTTCGAGTTGGACAAGGCGCATCAGGATGCAATCTCGGCTCTGAGGAGGCGGTGGTTCCCCGAGGACTTGTACAAGGTTGACGCGCACGTGACTTTGTTCCACGCCCTACCCGGGGAGAGGCTCGAGGACATCCGCCGCGTGCTGGGCAGGATGGCCGAGGTGCTGCGGCAGGACGGCGAGAAGAGGCTGAAGCAGCAGGACTTCAGGCTGCTGGACGAGGAGATCTCGGAGAGGAGCTGGTACGTCCCCAAGGCCGAGGCCAGGAGACTGCTGAAGAAAGACGGCCGCTTCGTGATCAGCATCGTCCCGAGGCCAGAGAGCTACCGGACCACCAACAAGGCCGTCATGGTGAACCTCATCAAGCCCAGGACGCCGGTGCGCCTGCGCAAGCTCCTCATCGGCGCGCTGCGGGAGCTCCACGTGGTGCTGACGCCACAGGACCGCAAGGAGGTGTGGAAGCCTCATTATACGATCGCGAACTACCTGGGGGAGCTCGCGGAGGTCAGAGCCTGCAAGCAGGATATTAAAGCTGCACTTACGCTGCCGGCGAATCACGCATTGAGGCATGGTAAGGTGCAGGGCCTGGTCTTGTGGCGGTACGTTGAAGGGGGTGACCAGCATGGACGGTGGGTTGATCCGGAGCGGTTTCTCTTCTATCGTGACGAGGAGCTGGAGAGGACGGAGGCGTCGTTAGACACGGCAAACGAGGAGAATTGGCCGGCGCTGGGGAAGTGATTGCGACAATAGTCGTGTGATGGACGTCAGAGCAGTGCACCAGCTGCTCCGTGAAACTATGCCAGGGCTTAATAACCGTGATGGTTGAGAGCGTGCGATCTAATAAGGGTATTGTTCACATGCTCTTTCTGCTCATCTGTAGAGAGCTATGCGCAATGAGCACCGTCCGGTCAATGGGATTTCGAGGATATTCTCCATCTTGTAACTCGGAGGTACCCAGCAGACCCATCAGATCTTTATCAAGAATAATGATGGAGCGAACCTGAAGCATTCGGGAAGGCCATCATCCATGTACCAATACCATGTACATTACTATAATCTGAAGCAAATCTAGCCAAGAGAGACTCGTACGGAGCGTTCACTACATAATGATTTCACAAAGCCTCTAGAAAATGATCTCGCTATTGCCCCATCCCCTTCATCCCCCCCCCCCCCCCCCCCCCCTGGGCCAGATCAAGTCACTCCTTCCACTCTTCCCTCCCCAACCTGATAATATCCTTCATCTCCAGAACCCACAACCCTTTAGCCCCCTCAGGAACCTCCCCGCTCTGCGCCTTCATGACGGCACTGACCCCAGCTCTCGCGATGACCTCCGCGTCCTGGCCCATCGCGTCCCTCGCGCCCTGCGATATGTACAGCAGGCTGTTGACGAGGGTGTTCAGCCACGGCCCGCCGGTGTGCGGGCGGTCCCGCGGTCCCAGGATCGCGCCGGGCCGCAGGATGATGGCCTGCTCGAAGCCGAGGTCCCTGATGGCGTCCTCGACCCCGACCTTCATCCGCGAGTAAGGCAGGAACGAGGAGAGCGGGCCCCGGGTGCCCGCCGAGGAGACGAAGAGATATGTCTTGACCCCCGCGGCGCGGGCGGCGCGGGCTAGTTCGATGTTTACTGTGATTTATTGGGGAGGGGCGGTTAGCTTTTTTTTTTTTTTTAATCCATGTCGGGTGGGATGGGAAAATCAGGGATGGATGAGACTGATGAGTCCCCCGGGGAGAGAAGGAAAGCATACAATCGTGGTCAATCTTCCACTGCCCCTGGATCCCGCCGGCAGCATTCCTCGTCGTACCCAGCCCGGACATGACCACATCCAGTCCCTTCTTCCCACCACCACCACCACTACCACCACCACCAGCGATCTCCGCCAACTTCGCCGCCCACCGTCCGCCGTCGCCAGCGTCGTTGTCCTCCACGATGGCAGTCATCTTGCCCGGGGGCCTCACTGCCCCGGTGGTGGTAGTAGCATCCTTGCCGCTGCCGAACGAGGTCACCCCTTCGGGCGAGGTATACGGCGGCCGGCGGGAGATGGTGTACAGTGGCGCGAACTGCTCCAGTGCGGCGGTCGTGGAGACGAGGTTCCGACCCGTCAGGCCTGTCGCGCCGAAGATCAGGGCCGATATCGTCATCCTTGTTTTTTCTTCTTCTCTTTCTCCCCCCCCCCCCCCGCGACGGAGAAGGTTTTGTCTGTTAGGGTTGGTTTTTCCCCTTGGGGGGTTTCCTAGGTTCTAAGGTTTCTGGGTGTTTCTCGTATGGTTGAGAGTATCGATTTCAGATCTAAGACGTATGATGTAATCCTGGCTGTTTACTGCAGCTGGCAGGCTGTGTACTCAGGAGATCGAGAGTTCGTCATATGCCTCAGAACACTCACAGTCGTGAGGTGAGCCTGTAGGAATACAGGCTTCAATCGGCTTGCATCATCACGATTATATATTGCCAGTGAATTCACCAGGATAAGTCTCCGAGCCTCGGATTCGAGGGCTGAAAAGGTCCGCAAGTTGCACATTGCGGAGATTTGCTCCACATATCTCCGCATCAAGCTCACCGGGCAGCAGCCTCTAGGTTCAAACTCCGCACTATGACGGACTCCGCGATTCAGAACGTCCATATTGTGGAGAGATGTACCATACAAGGACGTTGAAAGTCGCGTTTTTCTTTTCTTTGTTTGTTCTAAATATCACGCTCTTTTGTATGCTGTATGCCGACGTATATGCTCTTGCTCATGCTTGCTGAGATGGAAGGTCCTGTTCGTCAACACCAAGCTCACCAGATCCTCTTTGAAGGCCCCATCTCGTACCGCACGACCTTCTCTAAACCTTCCACATCCGATGGGACTACGGTGCCAGGTGGAGGTGCTGCGTTCTTCTCCTCCGTCTTGCGCTCCCTGGTGCGCATCCTCTCGAGTCCTTCCTTGTCGTCCTCGTAGATCCTTTTCCGCCTGTCATCACCCAGCTCGACTGATCCCCACCCGCCGATGCGCTTGACACCTGGTTGACTGTGAAGCTCACGCTCGGCCTTACCAGTAGCTACGAGATGCTCGCGAAGCCTGACCTCGGCGTAACGCTTGCGCGAGAAGTGTAATAGCAACATCCCGAGAAGCAGCTTAATGATGAGTAGAACCACCCATGCCAGGAAGAAGAACACGACCTTGGTCACCAGTGCGATCATATCGTCCGAGGTATAACTCCAGAAGGGTCGTGGCTGGGTTGTCCCTGTACCGTCGCCATAGACGACACGGCCCAGCGCATTCTTGATAATGGTGTCGAGATGTTCTAGTGCAGCCGTCATGGCCGGTGAAGATGGCGTAGATGACTCGACAGAAAGGTCCATTGTCGACGTAGGTTGCGATGGAAGAGGCAGGTGCGTGGCAAGAAACATGTTGTAGACCTGCAGCGATGCGCGAACAAACAGGCACGAGAGTGGGATGAGTGGCAGGCCAACGCGTCGAACAAGTGTCGGCGCCGAGAATGCCTATCCTCATATGTTAGCTCAGATCATGGTGATTGTGACCAACTCAGCAAGCTCACATTCGTGTAGTAGTCCTTGGCCAGGACGTCCAGCATCCGGCTGTAGACGGTAGGCTTGATGTTGTTAAACTTGTTGATGTACGCATGCTTGATGAAGTCGACAGCAATCTCAATACCAATGACAACGATAAAGGGCGAGACCACGTCGCCAGAGAAGAGCCAGCCCGGCAAGAGTCTGAAGCTGGCAGGGATGATCGAGCTTGTGTGCTGAGGCCCTGTTTTAGCTGCACTTTCCCAATCTGTGCTGACAACAGGCACAGACAAGCCACCGACTTCGACAATGTTGCGCATAGCAATGATGAGCAAAATGATCCATAGCTGGAATCTTTCTACTACATCCGCGCAGGTGAGCTGGAACAAGTTCTCCTTCTCAATCTTCTTGAATACGGCACCCTTGATTTCAACGAATTGATTCGAGATCAAGAGAGTGAGCAAGGAGTTTGAGTACGAGTTGACCGCAACATTCAATGTGATGACCTGGTAGAACAAGCAGAGGACATGAATAATGTTGTACACAAGTGTCACGGCAAACATGCAGAATGGAAGCAGGAGCTTGGAACGTCCCGAGCTGTTTCGGGACAGTGTCTCAGAGCTGAACAGGCACTCGAAGAAGTCTTGCCCGACAGCTGATAGAAGTCGGTCTCCGACCTAGAGGGCTGAATATCAGTAAAGGTCGAGAGCATACAAAGTTAACGGTCGACTAACCTCGAGGATATTGTAGATGACGTAGAGCTTCATGGAGGACTGGGCCCGGATGAAATGGTACATCCGACTGGCGTCGAGATCCATCAAAGCGATTGAGCTGCAGATGATGATCGCACCTTGAATAAGGTCAGCCTTGTGGAATGAGTTGAGATTGGACGGCATTGACTTCGTCCGCCGATGGCGCGCCAGGTTCGCCCGTGGCAATGGGTGCTTCGGAGGATGAAACATGCGGGTCCCATTAAGACGCGGTGTTTCTGTGGAAGGTGTCTCAAGCGGCGTGCTGGCAAATGTAGCGGACCCGTTATGTCCACGACCAGTGTGATTGCTTTCGCTCACACGTGTGCGACTCGCAGCTCTACTAGGTGCCCGACTCGGTGCCCGACTCGGCGCACGGCTTGATGCGCGACTTGATGTTGTGCTTCGCGATCTATGCAGACCATCAGCATGGCTAGCCGTCCTTCCACGGTCTCGACCTCGTCTCCAGAGCCGACCAATGCCTTGCCACACAAAACTGGTGACCCAACACACCTCCTTCCAAACGAGATATGCCCACCACTTCACCAAGATCCACACAGCGATGACAAAGCGCATAGGCAGAATGGTAAAGGTATACAGCCATGCGTCAAGGCATGCTAGAACTCCGAAAGTGAGCATGAACTCTAATCTGGGAAACAGGCGGATAGCGTTCATCAGTCGCTCAAACTTGACTGCGCTGGATTCGTATGGCATGTCCGCGGCTTGTGCGCCATAGATGTACAATGGACTCGGCCGTTGAGATGCCAGCTCTAGCTGCAGATGCGTAGGCAAGGACATTGGCGGCAATGGGAGCCCCGGTATCATTTGTGGCGGAGGCATGGCTTCATTGGTCGCCTCAACACGTTCCTGCTTTTCGCTTCTCGGAACTGACTGTGGTGCTTGTGGTGCTTGTGGCGCTGAGGTCGGTGGGGGCACATGATTGCTGTGTATGCTAAGACTCAAGGGCGCAGGTCGAGGCATTGGGTTGGACGAGTTGCGTCTTGAATTCGCCGGCAGACTGACAGGAGGCCCGGCAGCTGGTCGTCTGTCGACAGGTGGTGTTGACACGGTTCGTGAAGATCCTGGCCGCCGAGGCTCGACACTGCCCGAGAAGAAGTGCGCATCGGTGGAAGCGGCTGAGGGCGGCGTACTGGAAGACGTCCCAACTGGGGTCGGGGGCTGCATCAGAGCGTTAAGATGGCTTTGGAGTTTTTGTTCCACCACGCCAGCCGACAATGGATATTCAGCACCACTCGGCCTGCGAGATGCGCCATTCGTCACCATCGGCACTGGAGCAACTGGTAGAGACTCTGGGGACGCCGTCAG
Source organism: Microdochium paspali (assembly GCA_031142775.1). Classification (NCBI taxonomy): domain Eukaryota; kingdom Fungi; phylum Ascomycota; class Sordariomycetes; order Xylariales; family Microdochiaceae; genus Microdochium; species Microdochium paspali. The sequence continues at coordinate 2,778,049 of JAVBIV010000006.1, forward strand.
AGCCTGGATCTGAGAGGCTGACAGTTTGCGCGTGCTCGTCTCGTTGGAGGAGCCGTTCTTCTTTGACGACTGCATATGCGACGGAGGCTTGCTCTGTGCTTTGCCAGTTGTCCCGTCTTCTGTCTCCTTCGGTCCTGCCTCGCCCGGTCGCAGTCGCTGTGAATGGAGCCGCTGAAGCCCTGGGAATGTCGTCCCTGCGGCGGAGGCCGGCTCGCTTGTTTCGGCATCGCTAACATCGTGAGAGTCGAAGACCGGCGCATGCGCTCCATAATCGAGATCGTCACCTTGCAATCCGTCTATGCCTGCCACCGAGGCGCCGGGCTCGAAGCCGGGGAACGTCTCCATCGGTGGTGTTGGGTAGCGCAAGGTGCCGACGTCGCTCATGAGTCGAGCTGGCTTGTCTGGACGGCGAGCAGGTTCACCGCCGTTGGATGGAGGTTCGGACGGTGGACCGGCGTGGTCCCGAGGCTTTGCAGCACGCCCATAGTTGGCAGCGGCGTTGCTTTCAGCCATGGTGGGCATGTGTGTCGCCAGGGGAGCACTGAGCAACTAGGCCGTCACAGCTCGGTGCCATAGCAGCCAGGGCGCTTTGACTCGTCTTTGCAACTGGATGCAGGTCCTGAAGTCTCGTGTGGTTTAGTGCTTGTTATCGAGCTGGTGCCGGTGTGAGATAGGTCTGTCGGTCCGCCGTGGGCACTATGAAATCGCAAACGGTGAGCGGCCGCGTGTCTGCAAGTGCCAGAATTGGTCGAGGGGCAGCAGACGGAACAGCAATGACGATTGTTGCAATTAATGCCGTGCTGGCTGGTTGGTGGAGGTGGAGGGTCCCGAGTTGGAGCTGGCGAGCTTAGCTAAGCTGCTGCCAGGGGCGATGGTGTCCTGTATACGACGTACATACATGCTATGTAGTACTAGCCGCATAGCAGTTGTCGTCGCACCAGCTCGTGGCCAACTTGCAGCACATTCTAGCAGAAACGACGGACGGGGCCTCCACGGACAGAGAGTATCAGTGCTGCAGGGGACTATCTCAACCAACTCGCCGAGCAGGTCAAGACGTCGTGATTGATCAATTAGCTCCCACGCCAATTCCGGTGATGTGCTGCCGTCCAGCTCCATTCGACCTCTATGGCTGACTCGCACCGCTTCCGCGAGCACGGGTGGCTTGCTGCTTGCTGCATGCTGCTCTTAGTTACCCACGACCTGGTACAGTCCCAGGACCCTGTAAGTAAAGTGCCCAGCCAGGGCCCAAGTCTCAATCGAGGCTCCAGCCCTGCAACTAAGAATAGCCTTGGAGCTCTCGGACTCGGCCCCACTCGCCTGCGCCGCTCCCGGCAGCTCTTGGCCTCGATCGACCACACCACCACAAGTCTAGTGAGGCTCAAGCTACGCCTGAATGAAGCTCAAGTATGGGCAGCCTGGAAAAGAACAAGCTGCCTGGACTACAGACGAAATGGGGCTTGGTACGCAGTCCGATGCAGCCAATCAAAGAACCATCAACATTCGACACTCTCGGTTCATCATCCCCTGCCTGGCTGTCACAGACCACCATCTTCCTTCAGTCCAAGCCAATCTCAACGAGACTCACGTCAATGTTGTCGATCGCTTGATCCTTCGTGGCACCGATAGAGACCAAACATTCGACGGACTGTGCCGCAGGGCGAAGTTGTAACTCGGGTCTAGTATCGCGGCTCTCGCACTGTTTTGCCAGCCACTATGGCACCATATCGCCATCCAGATTACTCCTAAAGATGTCCTCAAGGAGATCTTCCGTGTATGGAAATGATTCTAGAAAATGTCTGCCTGCCTGGATGAGCACAGCCCTGGCGCCGAGGGATCGTCAATGTACCATTATGGCTAGGTCTCCCATAGCTTCAAAGTCATACATGCCTGTCGCCTTCAGTAAAATTTATATAAAGATGTCCAAACCAGCCTCTTCACAACCGTAACTCAGGAGATGTATCATCAGCACAGAAATCGAAGCCAATCAGCCATCATGTTCCGCTCCAAGTCTTCAGCGATCACCCTTGCCCTCATAGCAGGCACTAATGTTGCTCTCGCTGCCCGGGACTACCTCTGCCCGCCCTTGGGCCCAGTGCTACCTGCACCAACATCTCTATCCTCTCACAATGCCGTCAACCTCGCAGCGGACCAGCTCAAATCGCACTTTAAAAACATCACCTCATCCTACCGGTACGCTGGCGTGTCAATCCAAGTCCGCTCTCTCCACGAAGAACAACCTTTGGTAGACCTACACTACACCGCTCCACGAGCGGACCCTCGAAGCACAACCAAGATCGACGCAGACACCGTCTATCGAATCGGGAGCCTGTCCAAGGTATTCAATGTGCTCTCCGTCCTGCGGCTCGGGAAGGTGAGGTGGGATGATTATGTCGTGGACTATCTCCCTGAATTGCTCGAGCTGCAGGTCGAGGCAGGCGAGGAAGTAAATGATATCACTACCCCGAGATGGCATGAAATTACCATCGGGGCGCTGGCGAGCCATATGTCTGGCATCGCGACAGACCGTAAGCCACCGCTGTTTTCCCCATGATCCACTCAGGCCAGAATCATCCATCCTTGAGAAATCGACCACACTGACACTCACCTCTCCCATAGTGGTGAACGACCTCTCCAGTTTCCCCGATATTCCTTTCACAGCCGCCGGTCTCCCGCCTATCATCCCTACCGAAGCACTGAACTGCGCGGGTCTCTTTGGCCTCCCATCTTGCACCCGTGACGAGTTCTTTCGAGACTTTGGCAAACGGCACCCTGTTTTCGAGCCATTCACGAGCCCCTCGTACTCCAACGTCGCTAGTGTGATTCTGGGCTTCGTCGTTGAGGCAGTCACTGGGAAGACGTATGCGAATTTCTTGCAGGAGTCGATTTTCGAACCGGTCGGGTTGAACAGGACCAGCGTGCATACCGCACCAGAGGATAGGGAGGGTTGGGTTCCTGTCAACGAGACTTACTGGGGTGCAAGCCTGGGCTATGAGGATTTGTGAGTCTCCAACACTATTACATCCCTATCTTCTACACAAAGCACACCGTCCTACAACCACAACAACGAACGAGATAAATACTAACTGCAGTATCTCCCATCCAGTGCCGGCGGCCTCTACTCGTCCACAAATGACATACAACGCCTTGGCCACGCAATCCTCTCCTCATCCCTCCTCAACCCAAGCCAGACCCGCGCCTGGTTGAAGCCACACAGCTCAACATCCTCCGCCGGCCTTCTCATGGGTGGGCCCTGGGAGATCTTGCGCTCCACGACCGTCACACAGGACCAGCGCCTGGTCGAATTCTACTGCAAGTCCGGAAACCTAGGCACATTCAACAACATACTCTGCCTAGTCCCGGACTACGACCTCGTAATCACCATCCTCTCGGGCGGCAAGGACGCCGCCACAGGCGCGGGATCCAGCGCGACGATGGTCGACGCGCTCCTCGACGCCGTAGTCACCGCGGTACTCCCAGCCGCGGAAGACGCGGGCAAGACTGAAGCGACCGCCAACTTCGCGGGGACATATGTCGATGCTGCCACGAACTCCAGCCTGACCCTCGCTACTGACGCCGGGCCTGGGTTCCAGGTGAGCGGGTGGTTTGTGCGCGACGTGCCTACCTTGCAGGCCCTGGGCTTCCTCGCGAGCGGTGGTGCCGAGAGCACGACCGTCACGCCGGATATCAGGGTGCGCCTCTATCCCGCCAATCTCTATTCGTACGACAAACCCCGCCCGACCTCGCCGCCGCCCTGCACCAAGCTCAAGACGAAGCGCGGCACCGACAACAGCACCGGCGCCACCGGCAACGACAGCGGTGGCGACCAAGGGGGAGACAAAACGTACAAGCAGTCCTGGCGCGCGGTTTTTGACCAGGGAAGACCCGCGGACCTGCAGACCGTTGACGAGAACCGGTTCTGGCCCATGGCGAGCTGTCATACCTGGGGCAGTCTGGACCGCTTCGTGTACCAGTTCCGCGGGATCGACGACTTCGTGTTCGAGGTTGACGGGGAAAGCGGGAGGGCTGTCGCGGTCGAGTTGCGCGGATTCAGGGTCGTGCTGAGGAGGCAGGGTTGACTTCCCTCCGGGACTTCTGGGGGCTGATGGCGTTTGCTTGCTTGATTGCTTGATTGTTTGCTTGTGGTGGAACTCAGTTGCTCGCATGCGAACTTGGAAATGTATCGTATACTTCCTTTGGTCAAATTGATCTCATGACAGTGTGGTTTGGCTCAGTGTTCGCGATGTGGCATTAAGGCGAAGAGAAGCTGACTGTTCATATTGCGTGTCAGCGAATGAATCTGGTAGTCCGTCCTCTTGGACAATTCATCTCCCTCGAACCATATAAGCAATTGAATGCACTACGGTCATTACAAGCACATAGGCTCTGAATATTTGTGACGCAGTTTCTCAGTTTCAGTCAGCAGTACCAGGGTATCTTATTAACTTGACTGGATAGCATCCATCACTGTCTGGGGCACCAGGTTATCGACTCTGACCAATTAATCCTATCTCAAAGCCCCAGAAAGACTATGAAGAAGAACGTCCCCAACCCCAGAACTCCTACGCTCACATCGCGGGAAAGTGTTGAACCCCCAAAAAGAAAGAAAAAAAAAAGACAAGACCACCGGATGCGTGTATGCAGTTTTGACGAGAGAAAATCTATCGCAATGCAGGGGGGGGAAGCAGATGGATGATTAAGAATCCTCATCGCTCCATCGCAGGCGACGATGTGAGGACATGTGAGAAAAAGCTGCCTGGACTTTTGTTGTCGTGAGAGGAAGTGGTGTCTAGTAGAGAGAAAGTGGTGTGGACGAGTTGAGTCTACACGATTTTGTCGCTCCTGGTTGGGAACGCGAACGTAATTGTTTGTTGTTGGGAATTATGCGTGCGGCATATCCGAACCGATACTATTGCAGCCGAACAGCTGTGATCGTTGAGGAGAAGAAAAGAAAACAATCTCATCTGACGTGGTGTCGCAGGAGATCATCAAAAGCATACGACTTGGGTCGCAGCCGTGTCGGCGTAGGCGCTGCTGAGCACCAAGAGTGTGGGCATTAAGCAGCCATAGAGCCCTCGCCGTAGCAGACCTTGATCTTGTCGTCGTAGAAGGTGACGGTGTCGCGGGACTGGGCAAAGTCCGGGTCATCGTGCTCGGCAGCGCCGGCATGCTGCTTCCAGGGCTGAGAGAGCTTCTCCTGCTCCATGGCGGCCTGAACCCAAGCGGGCAGCTGGTTTGCCTTTGTGGATATGGAGCGAGCGGCGGACGAGGAGCCGGCAGCGCTGGTGGAGATGGAGGTGGCCAGCGGGCCAGCATCCTGCTCAGCGCGGGTGGATACCATGGTTGCTGACGTGGGGTGTGTGGTGGCAGACGGACTGGCAGGAGAGGAGGTGAGGCCGTGAGGAAGGCACGCAACAAGTGAGGAGGAGGGGTTTTGTGGTGTTGCTGCTGCTGCTGCTACTATCAAGGGATGGGGTGGTGTGCGGCCAAGGCAGGAGGTTGCAAGATCATATAAGAGAATGAATGCCCAGACGGGAAGGACAGAAGTCTACCTGGGGCTGCCTCGTTAGGGTTGGACGTTGAATAAGGCCGCAGCGTTCAGGGGTGACCCACACGGGCTCCTGAGGTCCCTTTGTACTGGGACTTGTAGCGACAAAGGCCTCCCGGGCTGCCTGGTCAGCGCTCAATTGCTGCAGAGAGGGGTGTCCGGCATCAACCGCAGTGTGTGCTTCGCCCTTTCCATGGGTGCACCGCCGGGCACGGCACCCGGTCGATTCTTCTTTGTCCTGCAACGCATCAGACCATCAAAGATTATCCGTCCTACTCTTCCTAGTTGACTACATTCACCATGCCCGAAAACCCCAGGCATCATCCTCGCATCACAATTACTCCGACACAAATCCCATAATGGCCTGTGGCGACGTCCAAGCACAGGTCGACTACCTCAAGCGGCTGCCTCTCTACCAGACAGAAAAGCCCTTCCAGCTGTTCATTCCCATCGAGCCACATGCCAAAGATCAGCGGCCTTCCAATCTCGAGTTTGAGTCTAGACAGTGCACATTCCACGATGTCCGCGAGGAGCTTCCCAACTGCCAGCTAGACTCTGAAGGGTTCCAGGTCCTCCACCACCCCACCCGCATGGACCCTGCTTCTTTCGAGCAGCGCGAGCTTGTCGAGTCGCAGTACCTCGAAGAAGTCAAGGACATCTTGAAGAACGTCGATGGAGGCTATGACAAGATCTTCATCTTTGACTGGAGAGTGAGTTTGCATCCTCCTCTCCAAATGCATATGGCCAATGTGCTCCAAAACATGATCAGTCTTGACAGTGCCAAACCGCAGCTTCGCGATGCCAGCAAACCTCGGGCCGGCCATGAATTCGACATGAACGACTTGACGACCTGGTTGCGCCCCTCGCCCACTGCACATATTGGTACGTGTCATGAAAGCTGTATGCTCCAGGGTCTGTTAGCTGACCGCCATTAAATAATGCTCCTGCAGACCAGAGCGACCGCGCCGTCCTTCACCGCATCATGCTACATCTCCCAGAAGAAGCCCCGCAGCTCTTGCAGGGAAGAGTGCGCATCGTCAAGTATGGCAAATCCACGTTTTCCACGCATCACAGCATCTGGAACGACTCGCAAGCTAATTCGACCCCCAAAACCTAGTGTATGGCGGCCACTCGAGCACGTTATCGAGGACTACCCATTGGCCTTCTGTGATCCGGCATCTGTGCCCGAAGAAGATCTTGTGGAGTGTGACCACGTCCGGCGAAAGTTCAAGGGCGCCAATTTCTATGCATATCACAATGACGCGCACAAGTGGTGTTATGTCGGCAACCACAAGCCTGAGGAAGTCCTGTTGTTAAAGATGTTTGACTCGAACGACTCGGTCAAAGCCAGAAGTGAGTCGAAGCACGAGCACTTGCTTGAGATAACCGCACCATGCTGACTGGTGGGACAGGACTACTTCATGCTTCGTTCCGGCATCCATCAGCAACGTCTGACTGTAAGCCGCGGAGAAGTATTGAAGTTCGGGCGTTGTTGTTCAACCGACCCGCAACCTGAGAACAAATGACCCAATCACGTCTTGTGACTGTCTGATAGCCGGTAGCCGCAATCTGCGCCTCATGTTGCAATCGGGCAATCTACACATCCCTGCATGTGTACGTACATGTATTGATCAATACGGCCGAATCTGCTGCACAAATCAAGAGATTTCGATGGCTGCGTGGCACGAGCATGTCGCTCGATAGAAGCCTCATTGATTTCAAGTACGCTATGACCCGGCTATGCGACACAGCGCCAAGCCGGCACCAAATCTCAAATGCATCATTCCGACGACATGCTCGACATGAGGTGGTCAAAAGCTTGGCTTGGTCAATAGATAGGCCGCCAGCGGTACCCTGCTTCTAGGGAGAATTTATACGAACATATCCCAACAATTGACACTCACAACAAATCACCGATTCTCACGACTCGATAGCTTTTTGTGGCTTCGAGAATCAGATGATCCTTATGCAACGATTGTAGACAGCCATCAGAGCTGATACCAAAGTGTGGAATGGCTACGCGCTTTGGCACTAGCTCTAGAGCTCTGCGCTCTAACACGCCGATCGACGTTTGTGGTTCGCACCTTTGCTGCGGCAGGTTAGCCACACGCGGGAACAGTCGCTCTTAACTTTCCCGGAATTAAGCCACATTTTCGCAAACATGCAAGCATGGGTCAAGTTGAACACAGACCCATGCCGACCGTGCGGGTTGAGATCAAGTGGAAAGTCATAGGAAATGCTCGATCCATGACACCGCTCCTGTATCATGCAGCGACGAAATCGAGACCTGAGTCTTCGCCGCTATCGGGGCCTGCAGGCAAACCACGAACGTGCAGCACACGGCAGACCACGACGGCGTAGAAGCTCGAGAGCACAGCTGTGCTGTCGACGAGTTGCCGTCCCTGGCTAGCGCATGTTGCATCACCAGGAAAAATTGCCCGACAAGTACATGCAGTCATCTCTGATTGGTCAACTCTCTCACAACCCCTGATGCAGTGCCGCCAGTACCCTTAAAGTACCAGTACCTCTGGTTTCGCCCCGTTGAGGACCAAGCTCGGCCACGCAAAGCTGCATCGCCAACTCAGCAAAGAATTTGATAAGAGTTGCATCTGTGCAACAAAAGTTCCGACCGACCTGGGGTGATGGGAAACGTGTTCTCTATTTTCGGGCGGAGCTTGGAAGGAATAACTCCGAAAAGTTTGCGATGATACTGTGAACGAAAGGGAGGGAAACGGAACAGCTGTTAGGTACGGGGTGCCAAGCTTGCGGAAAGAAAGTATAAGAAGAAGGTGAGCTGATTCGAATTGGTGGTGGTTGGGAAACCGGGCAGCATGACCTTGATATAGAAAGTGCAACTTCACGAGATCCATGCATGGGACTAGTACAGTCGTTGACATGTGTCAACTAAGCACATGGCATGTCGTCCACGCAGCGATGCACGAGAGCGCTGTCAACCTGTCTTCGGTCCAAGGGGGGTGGGGCGGGGTATTGGCGTATGGCCATATGCCAAATTGTGAATTTCTACCGAATGCCCCAAAGATCTTGTGCATCGTATCATCCAGCCATAATGTTCATGCAATCTTGTAGTCTAACACTTGAGATGCAATTGCTCCACTCAAAACTCCCTTGCTCGCCCAAAACAAGATCGAAAAAAAGCGAAAATATAGAAGCCGATAGGAAGATAGTGGAGAACATGATAGAAGCACTCTCTTTCATTTCATTGTCGGTAGTGCATGTGATGCTGCTCTCCTTTGTGATTGGTACCATAGTCGTAGCCATGGCCAGTGTTATTGTGATCACTGCCGTTGCCATTGTTGTAAAAGTCCATTCCGCGTTGGAACGTCCTTTGAAGCTCCTGCGTTTCGTAAGGAGTGAACGCGATGTTACCGTTATATTGTGTAGTAGACATCGTCCCGAACGGGTCAGACATCATCCCCACGTTGGTGTTATTGTTCAGGAAGTCACTTTCGGACTGCCATGATAGCATCTCTGAGACAGAAGATGCGGTCTCACTTGACGGGACATCAAAACGGTACATGTCGTCGCCCATAGTCGAGCTGCCTTCGGTCTCGATGGATTGTTGTGAACTCAGCATCATATGTGTGGACGATGTGCCTCCTGCAGGCAAATCAGTTCCATTGCTAGTGCCATGAGTTGGGTTGGTACTTGTGACAGCGCCTGTGGTAGCCCAGCGATCAAACAGCTGCTGGAAGGCCTGTGCAAGAACCTGCTCCCGCCATACCTGCACATCAGTCTGTGGGAACGGTGGCGGGTTCCAGCTCATGGCCCCGCTGCTCTCCAAGATCGAGCTCAGGATGCGAGGCCCATTGCTGTGGAGGAAAGACTGGTAGATGAATGCGTTGCGGAGCAATGCGCTATCAATGTAAGGCGATTCTGGTCGCGGATGGCCCGGGAATAAGATATCGAAGATGCCATACCACTGTTGCTCTTGAGTATGATTGGCAGGTGCCTTTTTGCCAAGAGCCTTCTTTTGAGCTTCAGTGATACCCTCCGGCTTGCCAAGCTTGCTGCGCTCGCAGTCCACATTTCTGTTATGTTCATCCCGGGAATCCTCATCAGGGAACGTCTTGATGCATCGTGGGCAATATATGGGCATCTGGTGTCTGCGACCGAGATGCTGCTTGACGTCTCTGATCCTTGACAGCATGTATTTCGAGCATTCGCCGTGCTTGACAGAGTCCTTCTTGAGGAAAGGACACGAGAACGTGACACCACTCTCGCTTAGTGGTTGCTTCTTCCTCGAAGTTGGATCAGAAGGCTTGTCAGCGTCATCGTCACCATTGCCTTCCTCTTCGTCACGCCCATCATGAGAAAGTTTCGGCCGTTTTCGACGGTTGGTGGTAGGGCTCAAGCCACTAGGGTCTGCAGTAGAGCCAGGCTCTTGCTCAATGGCACAGGTCTGCCATTTATTGTAACAGCTCAATAGGATGGCGATGGCAGCCGGTGTCAAAAAGGACAGTGGATGGTCCTGCGCCAGCGCAGGAGGCTCCTCAGTTCTGTCAGATAACCAGTCCAACCATGACTCTGTAGTACCTGAAGTTGTCTCATCGGATCGAACGGATTCGGAGCCAAGCCGGGCATCTATATCATGAACCCGAGAAAGTCCTGGGGATAGGTGAAGCGAGGGCGATGCTATTGCCGCTACACTCTCCCGTGATTCTGGTGACTGCGGTGATTTGGCAAAAGCTCCGGACCCTGTTCTCTTCTTGTTGACATCGCCTCCTGGGCTAGAAGGCGATGGACCTTGCAGTGCAGGAGCGGATGCTACGTGCTCCTGACTGGAAACTCGGGTGTGCAATGGTAAATCAATGCTGACGCCCTTGGCGACCGAACAACCTGAGATGGAATTTGAAATTCCTTTGTTTGACATCGTTGGCGTTCGATCTTTGGCAAGTTCTTGATCTGATGGGATTCCCGGGCCATTTTCGAGGAGGTGCCATGACGAATGTTCGAGATCCCCAGTCCCATTCAGATCTGGATGTTCAATCAAATTTGGTTGGGCCTGAGCAGATATCTCGTGAAGATAGTGATCGTTGTCTGAGAATGGGTCGCAGAAGCACCTGAGAAATAGAATTAGTTTGAGAATCATCGCCGGATTTGCCACGGATAGACAGGCTGCGAGAACAATATACCCAACTGTTTTCTTGAGCTCCTGGAACAATGGCATCAAGATCAAGGAGGTTGCGTGCTCTGGAAATGATGGATCGTGCCGATCGAGTTTGACAACACGAGCGAGTTTGCGCTCACGGTATTGCTGATTGAGGCAGACATTGATGATTGCTTCGAATTCACGACCGAGCTTGTTCCTCACCCGGCGCGATGTGAGCAATTGTCGAGCAGTGATTATGTCCTGGACCTCCATTTTGAAATCTGGGCTTGTCACAAGAAGGTTCGGATCCTCCAAGCGCATTCTTTCCATCGTTCTGCCGAACATGATTTGCACTAGATGGACGCCGAGGCGCGCCAAGGCAACATCCTCGGTCATAATAGACATCATCTCTTGGCTCGGGGATTCGTGGCTCGAAGCAATGACTGGAGGGTTTGACCGTGACTGCAGCAATAACGTGTAGGGGGTTTGAGGCTGCGAGGGTTCGGATAGCACGGCGAAGTGCTCTTTCTCAATGCTCTGAAATGGTGGAACGTCGAACAGCACTAGCAATGTGATCAGCGCGACGTGAAACGACAAATCTACGCGTTCTGATAATTCAAGCCTCCGGCCAATCTTGTCCACCAGACCACTTAGGTCTAGAAGATCTGGTTGCGCCTCTTCTGAGGTAGTCGATACCACTATACGGTGGCTTGTATGGTTATCTGAGTTGTTCCTGGGTTTGAAGTATGTGTGAGGCGCTTGCGGACTTGCTGCAGGTCGTGTAAGATGATTGGCACTGTGGCTAAATTTGACGACAGGCTTGCCCACAGATACCTTGAGGCTTCCAAAGCACTGCTGTGTGAGTGGCGCGTTGCCCTCACACTGTGTATGTCGGACCTCCTCAGTTGATGGTGTTGATATACCAAAAATTGTATCTGTGCAAGAGAAACAGGAGAACCGATCTCCAGTAATCTGCAAGAGACGGGAGACTGGTGTTTCCAGCGCTGCATCCAGAACCCTTAGCTCTAGAGGTGTCTTGAAGTCTTGTTCCTTGGGGAGAGTGACCAATGGTTGTAAGAGATAGGCGGACAGACGCTTGTTTGTCAGAGATACTTCTGCCAAACTCTTCTGCAGTGGGCTCGATGCCGCAGGACCTTTGAGGGGCGAGGTCTTACGGCCAAGTTTCGCGAGGACTTCCTGTGCGACAAATTAGCAAACGTGCTCATCCTTCAAAGGAGCCATACATACTGTGCCGCGGCTTGCGTTGAACAGGTCAGCTTTGAGCATCCGCAAAGCCTCGTTCATGAGACCCAGGTCACGCTGCAGCTCCTTTACAGCAGCTGCTCCGATTTTGTTTTCAACGTCAACCATTAAACCTTGAGAGGCAGACGGCAGGGGAGATAACAACGCCAGTCGCCGAGCGAATTGGTCGTACACAATCTTCTCGCTGGCAACACGGCGGGCGAAGGTACGGGTCTCTCTGTTGGAGTTGGCCTCCCGCAACTGCTCAACTGCATACAGCACCTCAGCAAAGAGACTGCTCGCGGTTCTGACAAGATCCATGGCCGCCTTATAGAGGAGGCTTGAAGATATGACGAAAGGTGGTGGCGCTGACCAAGTGTGCGAAGGGGCACCGCTCGACGGCTACGATGATCGACCTGAAAAGACTCGCCACGTGTATGTTGAGGGACTAGAAGAAGGTTGGAGACTGAGCGAGGGAGGCGCGAGATGACTAGCGATGCGAAGATGCTATCGGGCCAGGCACGGTTGCCGCTGTGTTGTGCTCAGCTGTGCTCTCTGCTGGGCACGAGGTGACAGGCTGAGGGGAAGTCGAGGGCGAGGCCGTTGACTGTATGACGAGGGCTGGATCTAGGTCTTGACCAAGGCCCGCGGACGGCAGCGTGCTGTCAGCCGTGGAGCGGCGAGACATGCAGAGGTGCGACCTCCAAGGCAAGCACTCTCGTCAGGCAAGGCACATTTGCCGTCTGACTGCAGCAACAAAGCGCAATCATGACGAGCTAAACCGCTGTTGTAGTGGTGCGCGGACCAGACTGGGGGCTCGGGGATGCTCAGCTGGGGGCTCACATGCCTCAGACATGGCGCTTTCGGTGTCCCGATTCTGCCTGACAAGGCGACGACGAGGCATGCAGGCGAGGGCAGGGTTGTGCCCCCGCATCGCCAGAAAGGGCGATGGCTTCACGCCCGCCACCACCACACACGCCATGGCGACCCCTCCTGATTCCTCAACCCCACGCCGGGTACGCCTTCCGCAAGACGCGACGAACAACGTTGCTCGACGTGGCGACCCCTGTGGTTGCACAAGCTTATCATTGGACTCGTCCTCCACACCCTCGTGACTCCCACGTCCAGCTTCCACAACTGCGAGCCATGGCGTGTCGCTTGCCCTCCTGCTTGGGACGAACTCGCTCGCCTCTCCGTGGCCGCTTAGCCTCGGCCGGTCCTCTCCCACAGTCGGCTGCATGTAGCGGCTGAAAGAGAGGGGGGAAGAGAGAGACTTAGACTGTGTAACGACACTGCAATCCGCGAGGGCGAGTCCTCCAGCAACGGTTGCGACTGGCACGTCTGACCACGAGGCTATCCTACTCTCAAGCACCACTTTCGATCTGGGTGAGCTCAACCACTCCTACGGCCTACCAGCTAGTCGCCCTGTCTCCTTTCGTGGCATCTCAAGTCGCGCACCTTTGCTGCTCCTTGGCCTTACGTCAAGATGGCCACTGCCAACCCGCGCAAAGGCCTCCTTATGAGGCTGGAGGAGGCACGTGGGCTGAGGGCTCGGGCGCCCATAGCCGCTCAGTTTGAGGATTGTTCCCAATCTATGCAACGCCTATCCGAGTCTCTGATGGTCCATGATGCCGAATCAGATGTTCACCAACTTGCGCATGAGTGCTCTATCCGTCTGAGCTCTTGGGGCCACGGAAGCGGCGCCTCAACTCGCGCCCTCGACTACAGTCTGAAGGAATGTCCCGGGATCAAGCAGCACACCCTTGACTTGCTGAAAGACCTCAATGAGTGCATAGAAACGGGTGAGCAACAATGGAATTCATCATAAACGTCATCGTCATCGTGGCTGACTGTTTGGGTAGCAACTTCTGAGGCCCGCTTGCAAAGCCGCTATAATGCTGGAACCGCCGAGATCGCTTACCTCGATGATGCCCTTCCGAGCAGCGCCGTCGAGGACGACTTCGAGATACCTTCGGACCCAGCACTCTATCTTGAAGAGGCCATTGACGTCCTGAAGACTCTGCTCAGGCTACTTCCAACTTTGCAAGGCCCCCTTGGCGAGAATCAGGGGTTCGCATCGAACCGAGATCCGTACACCTACACAGAAATGGAGTTTCAGCAGGTGGCTCTCATGATGTTTCCAAAGATGCATAACACCCTGGCGAAAAGGTTCGGTCACGGGAACTGGTGTCGACGTCGTTACATCTGGCGCCTCTCTGGCGGAAATCAGGGCTCCATGGCGCCGGGCCCCCTTAAGCAGACAGGTTCAGCTGAGATCTCGCGGCTTGAAAGACACTTTCGCCTACAAGCTGAAAGTCGCCAGAGTGGCCAAGAGGCCCATGTTGGGTTAGGATCAGAATACGATGTAGGATCAGAGTATGCAACTTCAACAATTGTCTCCAGCCCGGAGACTGTCCTTACAGTACTACCTGTAGGCAAACAGGACACGGCGACAACTTCTACCGACGACTCACAGCTTGGTCTCGTCCAGGCCATACCTATACCGTCCCCTCCGGTGACTCTACCTACAACGAAGCCGTTCAGCTGCACTTACTGTCAGTCAGAGTTGCCGTTGACTCTCTCTACGACACAGGTGGACGACCAGCAATGGAGCACGCACATATACCGGGATCTCAAGCCATACATATGTACTTTCGGTGACTGCTTTGAGCCTCGACGCTTGTACAATACTAGGAGCGATTGGTTCCAGCATGAGCTGAACTTCCATCGCACTGAAGTCGAGTGGGCTTGCGCAAGGTGTCAAACATGCCATGAAACTTCGGCCGCCTTTGAAGAGCATCTTGGCGATTTCCATCCTGCGCTGCTCAAGTCCCAAGTTCAATCACTGCTTCAACATTGCAAAAGATACAAGATCGGCGCAGATTACAACCGTCAATGTGCTGTGTGCAATCTTGTGTGCACGACGATTGATGACCTTGAAGTTCATCTCGGTGCACATCAAGAAGCCTATGCACCGGCCACATTCTTCAATAAACAGGTCCCAGCCGATGCGGAGGACAGCAGCAATATGATCGAGGAATTCATCCAAGGACTTCCGGCACCTCTAAAGCAGCAGGAATCTGGTGCGGACGATCTAAGTCTAGGTGTTTTGGCGTCCTTGAATTTGTCTCCGCCAGCCCACCAGCCAGAGAAAAATCCTCTCGACCACGGTAGCTGGTCTACTAATCATCGCGGCGCCTCTCTGAAGTCTCGTTCCGACGGGGATCATACATTAGATTGGGTTCAAAGGCAGACTTCTCACAAGTCCGAAAATGCCGATCAGGGCCTGCCCGGGCGATACGAGAATTTTGTCGGCCGAGACAGTGACCTGGACTGCATTCACTCACACTTGCGCCTGCCCGGCCAAATATGCTCAGTCAGCGGACGAGGCGGAATCGGAAAGACTGGTCTCGCTATTGAGTACCTACACAAGTACAAAGGAGAGTATTCCGCTGTTTTTTGGATAGAGGCAGAGACACCAGGTGTATGCGCTGAGGCATTCGGTAGCATCCTGAGCAAGTTGGACGCACAGGAGAAATCTGTCTCCAACGAAGATGCCCTGATCTTCCAGACCCGCGAGTATCTAACAAAGACAGACAGACGATGGCTGATCGTCTTTGACAATGTCTCCTCGTGGAAGTCGATCGCGCGTTACGTTCCACGGAATTTGATACGGACACAAGGCTCTGTCCTAGTCACAACGAGAACAGCACTATTTCCATCTGTTCATCGCAATTACCAAAATCAACACGCTGTAGAGCTGCAGCCCTGGCCGCCAGAGCACGGACGACAATTCCTCATGACCTCAATCCATCCGAGACTCAAAGGTCCAGATATTCAGTCACATGAGGACTTTCGTTATGCAGAGCAAGTTTTGAAAGTCGTGGGCGGTCTTCCTCTTGCGATAAGCATGATAGTGGGCTATGTAAAGGTCTCCCGATGTACCCTTGCCGACTTTTTAGAGATGTGGGAAGAGAAAGAGCAGTTGCAAAGGAGGAAGAGGAGAAATGTTGACATAGGAGAAACGGATGTTGATGCTACTATCGATTCTTTGTGGACAATTGGTATCAGAGAGGTGCGCATGAACTCTCGGCGGCTGCTCGACGTGATGTCCTTCCTCGACCCCGAGCGCATTCAGAAGGCCCTTCTGGTTGGCGACCACCAGGAGGAATACCTCGATTGGATCCATGTCTCGGAAGCTTTGAGGTAAGGTCGCACCAGTAGAGCTAAACCCTTGAGTTGAGAAACTGACCAAGACTCCTCTTTTACAGTTTCAAGCGCATGATCGCAGAGCTACTTGGCCGACGTCTGATCAGTTTCAAGGATGGCCTCAGTGGCCCCATTTACGGAATGCACAGGCTTCTGCAACAAAAGATTCTCACCGACATGGAGGATTATGGTTTCGTAGATGCCTTTCGAAAGGTCTTTCGCCTCATTCGCAAGAAGTTTCCCAAGGCCGACCCTCAGCAAGTTCCTGGTGCACAAAACTGGGATACTTGCAAAGAATACATCCCTCATGTCTTCACTCTGCATCGCATTTTCCTTCAAAACAAGGAAAACTTGACATCGCTGAGTGATCCGACTGCCGTGGAGATCTCAGAGTTGTTCTACGATGCTGGATTCTACCTCTGGGCACGTCAGAGCACTTCCTATGATGGACTCGCCTTCTTGAACACGGCGGAGTCGGTCTTGATGACTCAGGGCTCAGAATTCGCTCCCAAAATGCAAGCCGATATCCATTGCATGATGGGCATGCTGCTGCTCAATATGGGAGTCATCGAACGACAAAAAGGGATGCACCGGCTGAAGCTTGCATATGACATCCGGCAGAAGGTGTACGACCAAGATCCAACCAAGAACAGCGACGTACTGCTACAGAATGCAGCCAATGATTACGCATTATGCCTCCTCAACGAGCACCGATTCGAGGAAGCAGGCAAGCTCTTCCTCCAGTGTCGGGAACGGTACTTGACATGGGGCCCGGAGGAAGAGAATCCCTTCGAAAACTCTAAGTACTACGGCAACTACGCTCTTGTCTACATGTGGCGCAACGAGATGGACATGGCTATCAAGTTCCAGAAGAGGTCAATTGAATTGATTGAGAAGTTCTCCGGGCGAACGAACTCTTACTGGCGCAAAGTATTCATGCTGGCCTGCATCCTTATCCAGAACGACGACATCCAGGGTGCGTTGAACTTGTTCCTCGAGGTGCTCACCGCCAGACTCGACATGTTAGGACAACATCACAATGAAACAATTCTGGCTGCTTACGCCGTTGGAGCTACGTACCACCAGATAGGAGATCCATACACCGCCATGTAAGTTTGGTTCCCTAACCCCCTCCCCTTCTGCGTTAATCAAAACTAATGCTCTTTCTCTGCACACAGCGAGTATCTCCAACAGTGTATGGATTGGGTAAAACGCGCGAAATGGGGCAACGTAGCCCTCGCCAGAGCACAGTATCACCTCGCGCGCGTGTACCGCTCCCAGAAAATCCGCGAAGACGAGGCGGCAGAGCTGGAATCTCAGGCGAACACTGTTCTGGCAGAATACAGCACCTATGCGGCTGAATGCGTGCAGCACTCGGGGAATAACATGATGATTTTGAATGATCTGCAGCCGACATTCCTGGGGCGGTTTACAGGGTTGAAGTTGTTGAAGTATTTGCGAGCGCACATGGCTGAGCAGGGTAGTGACAAATGAGTAAGACGAACGACCGATGGAGTGGAGGGGACGTTAGGAAACAGTCGGGTTCAAGTGGTGAAGAATTTGATCCATTCCTCATACTTCTTTAAGCGATTGACTTGACTTCGCGTTTGAGGTCGTCAAGACAAAAGCAGAGGCGGATTGGACTATGTCGTCAGCCTCATCACGATCAAGCACATGACATGATTCACCTAGATTGCGAAATAATTAATCCTTCAGGTCTCCCTTCGACTACTCCGCTGGCCGTATTAAATAGCCATGAAGCTGCTCCATATCAACATTTTCAGTAGCAGCAGCAGCAACTCTGTTTGCAGTCAGAATGCGACCGTTACCACGATTTTCGTCATCTTGCCCGATCAGATGATCTCAGAGATTGCTGTGGAGATAATTTCGTCGATGGTATTGACTCAAGGGCGTGTGTTTTAGTGCTTCGTGACTAGTTGGGGAGAGACTGTGTCTGGATACCGGACGTGCTCGGAATAATATCGTCTGTTGCGTCTCAGAGATTTTCTCGTGCATATATCTATTGCTGTCCTCTGCAGCAGGTTATTGGCCGATGACTGCTGTAGTGAAAAGCTGCTTCCATTACTAACAACGGGGTTCACAATACGGGCTTCTTCCTTGAGCGGCTGCTCGCGACATTGCCGTTATAGACGGTTTTGACACTTGTCTCGTTGCCATGCTGTAATCGGAATCTGAACTAGAATATCCTTGAAAATGAAGGTTTCCCAGAGTGAGCAGTCACTTACGACCAAATGGGCGAAGACACTGTTGTCGTGCCTCGCATTAGTGAGCTAGGTGACTTCGTGGGAGACACTGCGCCCATGAGCCTTGGCGATACCCTGTGGATCGGTATCGTCCCACCCGCCCACGTTGCTCGGAAGGACGGTACCGACTTTACTGGTTGCGATCTGTGGCGGTTGCCGTCTGAACGGGTGCTTCTCATCCGCGGGTTCGTCGACACCAGGTAAGACCTGGCCCATTGTCGTCATATTTCTCACCCCCAGTAGGAGAGGGAGTCGACGATGACCTTGCCGTCGAGGATCGGCTTCACCCTGACGCGCATCTCCAAAGGTTTGAAGACTGACATGACAGCGAGGTTGGTCCCTCTGAGCACCATGGTGGTAGTACGGGTACATCCTCGTCCTCTTCATATTCAGTATCCGCTGGCTTCCAACCCATCTCCGTCATTCTGGTGCTTGCGGGATACGCGTGAGCTCAGGTGATCCCGAGCGTGCCTCCTGTCACGCGGCGAATCATTTTGTAAGCGTATTGTCCATGCAGTGCGATGTATAAAAGTAACCCATCATGCAGCATGAGTCTTTCGTTAGCTTTTCAGGAAACTCACCCTGCTCCATGTACTTTGGGTTTTTTCAATGCCCCCTCGACCACCTGGTCCAGCGGCAAGCTCTGTATATTGGCCGGCGCGAGACCCTGATCGATAAAGCTCAAAGCGCCATCCTCGCCTCTGCCGCCCGATGCATGGCAGCCACTGCACACGGACGCGACTCGACTCGGGCGCACCCGGCATATCTCAAAGCCTAGCGTCACGAAAAGTGAAAGATGTATCGTCTGACACACCTTTATCTCCCGCATTAGCAAAGGGGGAGGGAAGGAAATCCACACGAGGTACTCGCGCCCGTGCATCAACTTCCACGCCCGCGACGGACCCTGCGCACAGGCGGCGGCGTCGACCGAGACGCAGAGTCTGAGCTGTAACGTCATCCATCTATCTTCCACCAACATGGAGAAGTAAACGTCCCTTGCCGACTCTATCGCTAGTATCACCGCAGAACAGATTCAAATCCCAGAAAGTGTAGCGGCGAGAAACCAACGATGCTAGAACACGACTCGGGAGTGTGGAGGGAGGGTGTTGGTCGTTGCACCGACACGGCTACCGTACCCTTGCGATGGCCCGGCACAGGCTCGGCTCGAGGATCCGAGACATCCATCCCAAGACAGTGCCAGGTAACAATGCAGCTCTTGCTTGTATGGCCTGTCGAGACGGGTCGGGCCGTGCACCCGATGATCATTTCATGGCATGTGGTCCAGAGCACTAGCATAGCTGTCGAAGTGACGTGTGCGGTCAAGGTCATGGCGACAATTGTCCTCGGCACCGTGAAAAGACGGGCTAGTTGGCATGAAACCATTGATACGGTGACTGATCATCACATGTCAAGAGAAGATATATAGTACGACAATTCATGAGGGTTAGAGCGGAGTTGACAAGCAGACAAACAAGTTTGGACATAATTTGTCATTTGACTTTAGTATTGAGGGGTATATAGAGTAGGTGCGTATAGCCTATGGCTCCACGCGAATTAAAAGGTCATGCTAACTTCGTTATAGATCGTGGTGCCAGATCATAGATACCCGAGTGACCTCCCTGAAGAGGGGCAGGCAGCTCCAATATATTTTGATAGCCTGTGTATTGTTCATGCCGTTGTACAGGTAAACTGATACTGACAAGATGCACACACAACCACATCTGACGAACTGGCCAATATCACTTAGCGGGATTCCTCGTCAGCACCAACAATCTCACCAGACTGGGTGAGACCAATCTTGGTCTTCTGAGTGGAGGCCTTGCGGGGGTTAGGCGCCTCAAAGATCTCGGACATCTCCTCGAGGGTCTTGCCTGCGGTCTCGACGAAGAAAAAGTAGATGATAATGATCTCCACAATAATCCAGCCGATGTAGACGAGGTAGAGCTTCCAGCCGATAGCCTCCATGCCGACGCTGATGCCGTAGGTGTTGACGACCATGGCGATGTTGAGGAAAAGGAAGTTGGCACCAGAACCCTTGGCACGGGTGCGGTTCTCCAGACACTCGACGGCGTACAGAGTCTGCAGCGGGGTGAAACCCCATGCGAAGCAGATGCCGAAGAGGTAGATGCTGACAATGACACCGTAGGACAGGTTGGGGTCGGTCGCGGAGCCGGCAGTGAAACCAGTCAGCATGCAGTAGAAAACAAGGGCACCAGCAAGACCAGCAAGCATCATGAAGCGACGGCCGAGCTTGTCGAGGAGAGTAGCACCGTAAACGGCGCCCATCATCGAGAAGATGGGGTTAATGGCGTTGATGAGGAGCTGGGTAGACGGGTTGGTGATACCGGCAGCCTTGACCATGGCGGGCATGAAGTAAGAGACAACGTTGTTACCAGACCATTGACTGCAGAGAGAATTTGTTAGCGTCGTTTCCTAATGTTCACGGAGAAATATTTGAATCGGCTTACCCGAAGAAAGACATGCCAATAACCATGGCCATCCTGTAGCGAGCAGCTCTGGTGTTGAACAGCTCACGGAGATCCCACCACGGGTTGGGGTTCATGGTGGCCTGACGCTCGGCAACAATCTCGCGGTACTGGAGCTGGACAAGCGGAGACTGGTCGTCACCATCACCGTGGTACTTGGCGAAGATGGCAAGGGCCTCCTCGCTGCGGTCCTTGTGAATCAACCAACGGGGAGACTCGGGGAAGAACATGATGCAGACCATGACAATGGCAGGCATGATGCACTGAACAATGGTAGGCATTCTCCAGGCCCAAGAGCTCTTGAGGTTCAACTCAGTGCCGTAGGTGGTCCACCCAGCAATGATGTTGCCGAGCCACCAGAAGTTGTTGTACATACCAGCCATGGTACCACGGTAGGCGGGGTGGGCAAGCTCGACAATGTAGGCCGGGCCAGCAGCAGAGGCGATGGAGGCACCGAAGCCAAGGACGAAACGGCCACCAATAAACTGACCCTTCTCATTGGCAGAGGTCTGGATGGCAGTACCGACGAGAACGATGAAGCATCCGATAAAGATACACCAGCGACGGCCGAGGCCGTCAGCCAGCAAACCACAGAAGGGGAAACTAGCAATCTGGCCGAGGTTGTAGATGATAAAGATGATACCGGTGCCGGATCCGTCGTCGCCGACAAGATCAAAACTCTTCTGGTACTCGGGCATGGCGTTGATGGCTCCCATGAGGGACGAGTCGAAGCCGTTCATGGTGGAGACGAGGTAGCCGATGGCCATGATCATGTAGAGGGAGATCATGTTGCGAGACCACGGGTTGGGCTTCTGAGCAGCGACGGCCGCAGCGAGGGCAGCCGAAGCCGTGTTGACCTGGCGAACATCGCCAAAGTCTTTCTCATCGCCCTGGACGCCATGGCTGAACTCAGGCTTGGTCTCAGTGGGAGACGACATGGCTGCAGATGTGTGCTGTAGGCGGCACGCTGTGGAAGCAGTGTAACAAGCAGTGGGCGTGGAGAGCGAAAAGGACAAGAGCTCTGACGATCAGGGCCTGGCAGCCTCATAAATATTCTGGCTCTCGGCCATGTCCGGACCAAGTAGCCTGGAATCACCGGGGTCGTGGCCCTGATGCAACGTCCCACCCCCATCTCCGCACCTGGGGAAGTCGAGAGAGCCCCAGGCTCGTGGGCTCGGGGATGCAGATGCGTGTGTATGGCCGGGAGCCGACGGCGTCACTGGGAATGTGGAGATGCCATTGGCGCGCGAGGAGGCCACTGGCCCGGTCGGCGGCGGGGGTGTATTATGGGCTGGCAAAGGCAACGGCCGGGCGCAACCAGGTTGTCAACCAGGTAGGTCTCCACGGGGTACGGCCCCTGTGCTTGTCTGCTGTGGAGATGCTCTAGAGCTTGACTGTGATGGGTGTGTGGGCGGAGATTTTCTCGGCACGCGATGGTGGTTGGCTGGTGGGATGGTGAGATGGGTTCGAGGTAACGCAGCGAGCGTCCTGATTTGTGAGGATCGAGGCCTTGGTTTCTCCGTCGCTAGCGGCTTGAGCTAATCGGTCTCTTATTGATCCTGCATTCGCCATCGCGGGACATCGGACGAGCCATAGCAGCTACTGGGCGTGTCCGTGTGCGTCTTGTGGCCGCGTGGTCCCAGCAACAGATGACTCGTGGCCCGTTGGGTGGCGCCGGCAATCGAGTCAGCCACAAGCCACGGGGGCACGCCACGACCAACACTTGCACGCGGTGAAGAGGCAGTTGGCGGAGCAAGTACCGAGGTGGCGGACAAGTGGGCGGCGTTGAAGCGTCGAGTTGTGTCGGCTTGGCCTGGCGACGGGCAGCTGGACAGGAGACGACCCGAACGATTGGAGAGTTTGCCGAGGCAGGGAGGGGGGCGGGGCGTCAAGCATCAAGGCTTGTGCTGGACTGGCCTGGTGGGACAACTGAGACCCATGCGGCAACAGTATGTATGTTTGTGCATTGGGGCATTGAGGCATCGAGGCCCTGAGGCCTTGGAGTCACGAGTTGTCGGTTGGTTGGTAGGTGGTGGGTAGTGGGTAGTGGGTGGTGGGTGGTGGTTTGTCGCCGGTGGGAGCCGCAACGGGCAGTAAGTTGCCCACAGCGGAGATGCGCCCCTGGCCTGTATTATGTAATGCCCCAAGGGCACCATGACCTGCCTGCCCAGTTTCCCCCTCGGTTTCCCCGCCTGGCGCAAATACCCCAACCTCCAGACTCCAGGCCTCCAGACTCTGCTGCTTCTCCGCACCGTCCCCCCAGCCAGGACTCGTCCGTATAAGCCTCCAGACAGCATCGAGGACCGCTCCTCCTCCCTCCCCTCTGCTGATCAACCTAGTTAGAATGCCCACCATGCGTGCTCCATCTGCAAACCCCCTGCGTGCGAGCTGACCATTTGGGGCTTGCTTTCGTGCTTCAGATCTGCAACCGCCCGATCAACTGTCGGCTTGCTGAAAGTTGCATGAGGAACTGCCCCAGCGAATTGGCACGAGGGTAATCCAATCCTGTACCAACTGTACAGGCCATCACGGAGGGCAATTCGGACATGGACTCGGAGCAGAATGCATGACTATGGCCGGCCGAAAGAGCCACATTCTGCAATTAGCTGAAACTGCCCAGGCCTGGAACGCTCACCCTGGCATTGGCAACCCCTTTCGCCTGCTAGCGCACGGGGCCGAAAAAAACCAGACTGGAGGACTTGCTGGTCATGCTCTATGCACAATTTGTAGCGTGGCATCCCGGCTGCCGAGGAGGGCGGAAATGGATTGATCCCTCGGCCCACCAGGCGATGAAGTCGTGGCCAGGATGGGACGCTTCCGACGCTAAATAACTTACTTTAGCAGGGCGCCAAGAGCCAGGGCGCCAGTTACGAGGGGCCCATGCCAGTGACATCCACAACTACCACCCATTCATCCACGCCATCCGCGCCATCGTCACCGCCGTCGCCGCCGCCGTCGCTGCCATCCTCGCTCACCACGCCTCACCACGCCTCACCACGCCTCACCTTGCTCGGCCGGCGCCCGGACATCTTCACCTTCATCTCCTCGGCCCTCGCACTCTCTGCTTCGGCTCCGGCATCCTCCGACACGTGGCTCTGCCATTTGTGCCCCGTCGGTACCTCCGTCTTGGCGGCCTTTAATTACACCCAAGACAACCATACCAGACTGCCCACTGTCCGCCGTGTGACGTGGAGCCGGCAACCTCCACAGCTGCGCCAGCACCCACTGCACCCACCCATACGCCATGGAGGACCTCACGATCCACGACGACCTCCGCCTTCAGCTTGACCTTAGTGTCAGGACTGCCACGCCCGGTCGTCTGGGCGCCGAACCACGTGTTGTGTCTACTCCAGATGTGGAGGATCCGCGCTCAACTATCACCAAGATCCACCCAAAGACTCAGCCGGACTGGAACAACCTCGACGTGCTCCATCGCAACACCCTCCCTCCAAGGAGCCATTTCCATGTCTACGACTCTGAAGCCGCTGCCCTTTCTGCCAATGTCGGACTGTCTCGCGCTCAGCTGCTGTCCGGCTCCTGGGGCTTCGATCTAGCACCAAGTCCCTTCGCCGGCCCCAAACACTTTTGGAAATCCAGTTTTGATCACGCTAAGTGGCCGCTGATCAAGGTGCCTGGGCACTGGCAGCTGCAGGGTTTCGGCAAGGGACCTCAGTACACCAATGTCAACTATCCCTTTCCCGTGGATCCGCCCAACGTGCCATTCGACGAGAACGAGTGTGGCCGCTATGTTACCAACTTCGACGTCTTGCCGGGAGTCAAGGACGGCAAGCAATTTAGACTGCGCTTTGAGGGCGTGGATGCTGCCTTCACGGTCTGGCTCAATGGCAAGGAGGTTGGTTACTCGCAAGGTTCAAGAAACCCTAGTGAGTTCGACGTCACCGAGTTCCTGAATCTAAATGGCCAAGGAAACACGTTGTGTGTCGAGGTCTATCAGCGCTGCGATGGTAGCTACATTGAGGATCAAGACCAATGGTGGCTGAGCGGTATCTTCAGAGATGTGTGGCTGCACTCGTTCCCAGAGACGTATTTCGAGGACTTCCAGATACAGACTTTGCTGGACGACGACTATCGCGACGCACAGTTGAGCGTAAAAACAACGGTCAGCCAATCGGACAAGCATGTGCATTTGAAGCTGTTCGATGCGGACGGCAAAATCATCGCAGAGACATCCGCAGACCAGGCTGGTACCTTTACTGACAGTGGCAATGTCTCGCTACAAAATTTCGACATCAAAACCCCGCACAAATGGACAGCCGAGACGCCATACCTCTACACGTTGTTGTTGGAGGTAGATGGCCTCTACACGAGCCACAAAGTCGGCTTCCGACGAGCAGAGCTGATCAATGGGGTGTTCTGCGTCAACGGCAGTCCCATCAAGATTCGCGGAGTCAACCGGCATGAGCACCACCCAGAGACCGGTAGGGCTGTGCCATATGCATTCCTCCGCAACGATCTACGAACCATGAAACTATTCAGCATCAATGCGATTCGCACATCTCACTACCCCAATGATCCCAGATTCTACGACCTTGCCAATGAGTTCGGATTCTGGGTCATCGACGAGGCCGACCTCGAGTGCCACGGCTTTGAAAATGCCGGTGGTCTGCCAGCCAGCTACACCTCGGACAACCCGGAATGGCGCGAGGCGTACCTCGATCGAGCACGGCAGCTCGTCGCAAGGGACAAGAACCACCCTTGCGTCATCATGTGGTCACTGGGTAATGAAGCCTTCTACGGGAGGAACCATCAGGCCATGTACGACGAGGTGAAGAGTATGGATCAGACCCGGCTCATCCACTATGAGCAAGACTACGATGCCAAGACTGCTGATGTGTTCAGTCGGATGTACACTTCTGTGGACGGAATGATCACGTTTGGCGAGGAAAAGGATTGGAAGAAGCCATTTGTTATGTGCGAATTTGGGCATGCCATGGGAAATGGACCAGGCGGTCTCAAGGAGTACGTAGATGCATTTTACAAATACCCGAGATTGATGGGTGGATTCATCTGGGAGTGGGCAAACCATGTGAGTCTTTGTTTAAGCTTCTTTGCATATCCGCATGCTGACCATATTAGGGCCTCCTCACGACATCCAAAGACGGCACACCCTACTTCGGCTACGGTGGCGACTTTAAAGACGTCCCCAACGACGGCAATTTCGTCATGGACGGCCTGTGCAACTCAAACCACAACCAAGGTCCTGGACTAAACAACTACAGCGCCCTCATCCAGCCCGTGCAGATCGTGTCTATGCACGGCCCATTGTCAATCGAAATCATCAACCGCTATGACTTCCGCACACTGAACCACCTCCGATGCTATTGGAGCATAGTGTCGGACCGGAACCAGATCATTGGCCGCGAGATCGTCATGCCCAAGGACATCAAGCCGCATTCAACCGCGATACTGCACTTGCAACAAGACTTCCCCACGACGCTGGCAGCAGGCGCCTGGCTGGAGCTCGAGTTCGTCGATACGGAAGTGCCAATGTGGGCGTACCCGAACCGCACCGTAGCGAGATGTCAGGTACAGCTCACGCCGCCTACCTCCCTCGGGGCGCTCAAGGCACTCGAACTTAACAACCAAGCTTCCGCGACCACTGCTGCCGCTGCACCGAGGATTACGTCTGCCGACGGCGACCTCATCTACCGTGTGACACTGGAAAACGACAAGACATTCGGCTTCGACACGTCCACAGGCAAACTCTCCTTCCTCTCCTACACCTCCGCCCCCAGTGGAGAGAACCTGATCACAGAACCCTTCACACTAGACTTTTACCGCGCTCTCACAGATAACGACCGCCCCGTCTTCGGCCAAGAGTGGCTCGACGCCCGGCTCCATCAGACACGCCAGCATTTCAGCCACATGAACATGAGCCAACCCACAACCTGTCCGGAGACGGGCGCGCGCACTTGTGAAGTCGTGGTACATTCCCGCGTTGCGCCACCTGTCTTGGCGTGGGCGGTACACGTCATCACGACTTACACGTTCACGGCAACGACATGTGCAATCAGGGTGCAGGCTCGCCCCAGCGGGCCTTTCCTGCCGAGCACTTTCGCGCGCTTCGGGCTGTCTTTTGGAATCAAAGATGTTAACATCATAGAGTGGTTTGGACGTGGGCCGGAGCAAAGTTACAGTGATTTCAAAGCTGCGCAGTTTGTCAATACGTGGGGCTGGAGTGTGGATGGGATGTGGCATGACTACGAGTTTCCTCAGGAGAACGGGAATAGGACGGATGTGTCTTGGGTTGAGCTGCGGCAGACTTGGGGTGGCGAGGAGAAGGGCAGGACGCTGAGGGCGAGATTTGGTGATTTTGAGGGTGCGAGTTTTGCGGTGAGTAGGTTTGCAACGGGGGATGTTGATGAGGCGAGACATCCTTTTGAACTGCGGGATAAGAAAAGGGTTGGAGATGTGCTAGTTAGGCTGGATTGGTTTCATCAGGGGCTGGGGACAGGGAGTTGTGGTCCTTCTACGGCGGAGGAGTATCAGTTGAAGACCGGGAGGGAGTTTGATGTCGAGGTTTTATTGGATTGAGGGGTGTCAATGATAAGAGCAGGCCGGAGGTAATGATTGTGATGTAGCACGCATGTAGTACATGATTTAAATTGAAGAACAGTGATGACACTAAGACAGGGAAAATGACCTAAAATCTTTGTGATTTGAGTATGTAGCTATGTAGGAGATCTAGCGTGAGCGACTAATTTCCGTGCTTTGAATGCACGAGTATTATTTCTCTTCCTCTCGAGTCATGTTGCGCGCAGTAGATGTCGTGTTCGTGGAAGTCGAGATCAAAATAAAGGCCTGTGTGGGCTGTTCGACAGGTAGTAGAGCGGCTGTCATAGATGGTGGGTGGGCCGTGTTTCCATGTAGAAGAAACGTGCAGTCGGTATTGCTTGTGGCAAGTGAGCAGCTCAGAGATATTGCCAGGCACCGAGCTCTAGAGTGCTTTCGTGCACAGTGAGGCCGACAACATCAACACAGTCTTTGAGGTTGAAGCCAGGAACTTTAGCATAGAGCTGGTAGCTGGCCCCCGTGCCGGCCATAAAGGCCGCGACGTCCGGGCAGAGGGCGACACCACCAACATTAGAACCGTCAGTGGCGAGGAAGTTGAGAACTTGTGCGGGCGGGGCACAATCCCAGACGACGGTCTGGTTGAACCAACCGCCAATGTAGGAACCTGATGTCATGTAGGCGGAATGGGCGGCCGTGTACTTGACTTCACCTGAGGGGCTGACGTAGACTTGCTGGCCACCAGGGACCGCGACCTGATGGGAGAAAATGAAGCGTCAGTGCACGGAAGCTGATCATGTTGCCTACGACCGAATGAAATGCGGAAATAGAATGTTGAACACAACTTACAGCCATTGCGGTCAGGCCATCGTAGACGACAGTGCCACCGACTTCAGGGCAGCCTTGATCCACGGGGCAGTAAGTGGCAGGTCCAGTAATGCCAGTGTAGAAGGCGCTGCTGGCAGCATTGAGAACTGCTCCGTCTACTTCAGAGCCTGGAGCATAGGCAGAAAGAGTGAACGTGGTGGCACCTGCGGCGGCCACGAAGGGCAAGAGGTAGAGGAACTGCATCGCGGTGGTGATGTTTGGTTCGCACGGGTGGAATGATTGCTTTGTGTGAGGCAGGACAAGTCTGATATAATGTCAAGATGGCGAGAATCGAAGTAGAACTTGCTGGCAGAGATCGTTGGAGAACGACAATGGTGGATGGAGTGCTTGTAATCCTCGAAGGGACGCCCCACCCGGCCAGAACGGCGTCTCAAGTTACAAACGCAGTGCAGGTAAGTAAGAGGAAGGCTCGTGCTGAGGTTATTCTTGAGGCAGGAGCGATGCATTCCGGGCTGCGTCATCAGCACTGTGCATTTTGTGTGATGGACCAGATCTTGCTGCCTCGCAAGGCAGCATAGATGGAATGTCTCCATCACAACAGGCCAACTGAGAGTAACGAGCTGCAAACGGCGCCGTCTCAGGAATTGAGATCTCCGCCAGCAGGACATGTCAAGCTATGCGAGGTGGTGATTAATGTGTCTGTCTGAAAGATTTTGGATTGTTCGGGTTTCTCGTGCAGGTCCTGGTAGGGCCCTTCCTGAGCGCAGGAAGAGGTTCCTTGCGGAGGAAATCGAGCCACAGCGCCGTGCCTTCTCAAGTAGGCATCCATCACGACATCAGCTCCTTCCTCATCACCGCAGGATCGTTACTTCCTGGACAGAGTCAAACAATACGCTGCGAGCATGGGAAGGAAATGCCAGATTGTGATTTCGCATGATGAGCGATGGTGGTGTGGAGGACGATGTACAGAACTCCAGTACTGTAAAGGTGATGGAAGGCACGTAGGATACTGAGGGTCAAGACCTGATCAAGGGGCCAGACGGAATATATAAAGCACGCGCAAAGTTTTCAGCAATTTCTATCACAAAATGTACTGCTATCGATGATATCGTGACTCTCTTAACTATTTGTTGAGCATTCTCGTGTTCTGCTTCCCATACCAACCTCACGGAATCAACGGTTCTGGGATACGACCTAGTTCCTGCTGGCTACCCAACAAACTATGCGCCTATTCTCCACCTGTCCTTCCATTTTCCCCATCAGCGAAGCTGTATGTACGGACAAACTTTGATGCGCACTTCGACTGGAGGCCGTCGCAAGTCTATCACGACGTCACACCATCCTTCTCGCCTGCCTCCAACACATTTACTGATACTTGCTTTGTGTGGAAACATTCCATGGCCTATCACGCAATCATAAGTATCGGTATCGTTGTCAAGACGATCCAGTCGTCCAGAGGCTCGAACATCCACAGGCTCAGAAGTGTCAGGCTTGCAAAGCTCTGCCTGCTAGCTCTTGCTCCTTGAACACTACAGACTGCGCGCGATGAGTGCCCCAAAGAGTTTCTCAACCATCAAAAGGCAAGCCGGGTTCACTGTGTTATTGTCTCTCCCTCTCAGCTCATTCGTGTACTTTATGAACAATAGTATATTATTCCAAAACCGCTTTCACATACGTCAGCGCCTTTCGGTAGCACATAATCTTTTCAACAAGCTATCCGGCTTGTGCGACGCCTTCCAGGACAGCCTTACAGATTCTGCCGCCCTGCTCACAGCCTCCCACCGCCCAAATGACTCCCATTTGGGCTCCCCCAGAACCCGACAAGGCCCAACGTCATGCCAAGTGGTAAGCGTGATCGACCACGCGTTATCTTGGTGGAAAATTCCATACGCATCGATCCGACTCTTGATCTCCCAGTCCGTGTGGCAGTAGGTACAACCCCCTCTGATGCGTGCCTTCTTTACGTTCTTAATTCCATACTGTGGGAACACCAGCGTGCAGCGGTAGTGCGGGCATATGATCAAGGAAGTGTGGGCGAACAGCTGAACGAACGAAGCGAGGGTGCCCCCGTTCTGATTGCTGAATTTCCTGGTGCAGGAGAGGAGGAGGTTATTCTCGACCCCAGGCGTGGTGAGGGCTCGCCACGACTCCTCGTGCTTTATGAACAGGCTGGCCTGTCTGGGTTCTAAATGTGTCATCCCCAGTTCCGATAAAGGGATGCCGTGGCCGGGACCGTAGAGCGCATAGCTCGTGGCCAGGCGCGCGTCGCACCAGAGCAGCCGGAAGAATCGACTATAGCCAAAGTTGAGCTGTGCTCTTGGGGTCGGCGGGAGAGTGCCCCTTGATCTGGCAGGGTACGCGTTGCAGCAGTAGTGAGCCATCTCTCCCGACCTCGAGTAGCCGGGAGCAGGGTGGAGGTGCACCAGCCTCGGTCCTTCGAGGCAGAGGAAGCGTCCCGGCAGCGTGGGTTCGAGGCGGTGCAGGATGCTCGCCGGCCCGTCCTCGACGACGGCCTGGCGTACGAGCCGGGAGAATGTCACGCCGGTGCGGTGGAGAGTTTTGCATGTCAGGGCGATGCAGACGGCGTCGGTGGCGCTGATTTGCCTGTCGAGGATGAGGATGGAGACGACGCGGGATAGCAGGGTGAGGTTTGCCGGTGGTGCGAATGGGTCTGGGCGGCGGCCAATGTCGAAGGCGTTGCGGCGTCTGGAGGGCTCATCGTTCACGATGATGGATGCTATCGCGTCTTTCTGCCTTTGTGAAGTCTTGGTCTTGGAGTTGAGGCGCTTGAAGAGGCGGACTGGAAGGGGAGGACCCATGTTGGAGGTATTTCTGTTCAACTCGTAGGAAGCTGGCTTGCGGTAGCGGTGTGTAGGGATGAAGAGTTCATTAAAGATTTATCTATGTGCGCGAGGCATCATTATAAGAAGGGCGCAAATTTGTATTTTGATATCGGAGATGGATTTGATTATGTAGCGGGATTGTGATACGCTACGCTGACCTGGATGGATGGCGGAGTTAGGGAAAAAAAAAACACGACCATTTGGCAATCAAGAACGGCCACTGATGCGGGATTGTTTTACAGTACACGTTATTGCATTGAGAGCAAACTATCTGTCTCGAGTTGAAGCAGTCCCTTTAGATTAGACATAGGCGTTTATTCGAGGCCCAACTAGCTGCTATTCTGGAATGCAAGTATTGCTCCACACAATCTCCTTGTTCTCGGACCTCTCTTTTCGCCTCTCATGTACCGATATACCCCCTTATCAGATTTACCGCGACTACTGTTTGAGCACAGCCGGAATGACATCCTGCACCATCGAATCCGCCAGCTTCTTCTCCTTGGCCTCCCAGCCGAGCTTTCTCAGGCGCGTGGCCTTGTTGCGCGAGTTGGTGCCCACAACAGCGAGGGTGTATTCGCCAAACAAGTCGCCGTACTTGTCCTCCGGCGCAGTCTTTGCCTCGGCGGAATCAATCTTGCCGAGCCGGTGCAGCTCCTTCCCAATGATCTCCGAGATGTCCTTCCACGCGACTTCTTCGCCGCTCTCGATGAAGAAGTACGGGTTCTCTGCGAGGTCCTTGTCCGCCGCTTTGTCGCCAGCCTCGGCGCTCTCGGCGTAGTGCAGCAAGGTCATGTAGCCCCTCGCTAGGTCGCGCACGTGCACGTACGGCCAGCGCGCGAGGCCCTTGCCGGCGTAGCCCGCGTATCCGTTCTTGAGGGCGAAGCGGATCAGGGTGGGGATCTGGATGGACAGACGGCCGCCGCCGTGGGCGCCGATGCCGTCGATGATGGGTGGCATCACGATTAGCAACTTGCTTCCCTTGTCGCCAAGCTCCTTGCGGGTGCGCAGGATGGCGAGGTCAATTGGCCGGTGGGGCGCATCGTCGGACAGCGCGTCGATTGAGGCGCGGTCCGTGTCGTCGTAGATTTTGTCGGAGGCGTAGTTGGAGGCCGAATCGTCTGCTAGCACGGAGACGCCGGAGGTGTGGATGTAGATTGGGGCCTTGCCTGTGGTGGAGACGCGCTGCTTGATGCCCGCGAGGACGGCCTCGACAGAGGGCAGGTCGTCTGCGGTCGCGGTGTGGATGACGATGTCGGCTTCGGAGGCGTTCTTGGTGATGATGTCGGTGTCGGAAAGGGTGCCGTGGACGGTGGAGAGGTTGGCGCCGAAGCGGTCCTTGAGGGTCTTGGCAGAGGCCTCGCTGCGGACGAGCGTGGTGACCTTGTACCCTTCAGTCGTGAGGTGGTGGAGGATCTCGCTGCCGATGAAGCCTGGGCCGATGAGGAAGACGTTCTTGGAAGACATGTTGGCTCTTGGTACTTCTGAAGGTATTGCTGGTAGCGGTCGGTGGTGGGAGTGTTGGCTTGGGGTCGGTGTTGAGGTTGAGGCGGGACTCGAGGTCGAGTGTTTGGTATATGTATGCGGTGGCAGCTGCGGGGCTTGTCGGAAGATTCGAGAATGACGTTCAGTCCAAAGGGGCGTTTTGGAGGCGTCGGTGGTGATGCAAGTATGAGGCTGCAGGAGGAATCAGATGCGGACTTGTGCTGTGGAAGGTGCAGACTTATATCCAAGACATTGTCTCTGTAACACCTGTTGAGATGCCGCTAGACCCCAATGCTATAGTGTTTGAGGGGGGCATTTGTCAGACCCCTGGCTGCAGACACTGCTGACGCCAGCACCGTTCCGGCTTGGTCCCCGGATGCAGACTCACTAAGCGTACGGACGCCAACATTCAGGCACCTTCGACGACTATCTAGTGAGTAGCACAGGCAGTTTCGTCCGAGAAGCTGTGGTGCCGGGGTAGCTATCGCAGGTGGAGCAGATGGCTAGGGCCCTGGCTGACGACCCCTCTGATAGGGCATTGCGTCAACTGTCGGCAGGGTTGCATGGGGCTTTGTCAGCCCTACATGCGCAGAGGCTTCAGGTGTAACGGACTAATCAGCAACAGCGGGGTTAGGGTCAATCATTTCCCGGCCACGGCGTCCTAGAGCTAGCCCTGGAGAGCTAGAGTGCAGGGCTGCATAAGGTAAGCAGCACAACGTCGCATTTCGGAGCTAACGAGCCCTGCTCTTGGTTGGCGGACAAGTTCGCACGAGTAGGTTTCGCCGAGTGGACCATGCCACGATGACCAACCACAGCATACGGGACGATTGCAGGAGGGCGGCTCCAAGGGGAATACACCATGTCCGTGAGTGAGTTCAACAGACAAGTGACAAAAGTACTGATGTGGTCTGCTGACCTCCTTGAATACCCTCCTATTATTCGGAAAGCGCGCCTTGAGTATCAATGCACACGTCGGGCGTATCGACAAAACCTCGTTGTTCACATGCAGGCACCACTCTCATCGCTCATCTTGGCTGACGGTGTGCATCAGAGAACTGCTTCCTGATTGGCCCTTCATGCTGCAAATTGCAGCAAATGCCCCGAGAGTGCGCTACAACTGAAGTCTCCATGACGTGTGTGATGCATGGACCGGAAAGCAGTCTTTGCGCTTGTGGTGGACATTGATTCTGAACCACGGGGGCAGAGAGGCAAAGGACGGTTCTCCCCCCAGAGAGCTTTTATGGCATCTGCACTCTTCCGAGCGTCGTCGACAGCTGTTCGCAGCATACTGAATTTTCCAAGTCAGAATGGAGCATCCAATGAGCGACAATTTTTACCAGCCTGCGTAGATCTCTGTATGTGTATCTTAGACAAGACACGTTCACGATTATGAAGATATCCCCGGCTTGTGCCGGATTGGGTAATGTCATGTAGACCCCATAATTGACACCATGACCCAGCCCTTACCCTTGATGGCAGTGGGGTTTCAGCGCTGATTATCGCCCAAAGAAGACTAAACCACTCCAGAATAGTACGGCTCCAGAAAGTAAGCATAAGCAGGCGCTGTTGCTATTCGTCAAATCTTCAGCCGCATCATACTATGTATGTCCAAGTAGCGTATCTCAGCCACGATCGTCAAGTCCACAGACTTGAGCTTTCCTAAATGGGTAAAAACTGTGCATTACAGGACCTGGTGGCTATGCCTTCGGCAGCATGAGATCAGAGCCACGAGGCAAAGCGCATCACTGGGCAGACACGGCAACATGCTTCATTTGTTCTGGTGATAAATACCGAGAGGTTCGCTGCCAAAATTGTTGCTGGCTATAATCGAAGCACTAATAAGCCCACAATCACAATTTCACGCCTCTCGGGCATCACCCTTTCCATCATGCGATCCACAACAGTTCGATTTGAGGCTCTTCTGCTACCGCTTGTGGCCGTAAGCGCCGCCGCATCAGCGGTTCCCCGAGCGGAGAGCATAGTATGGGGCGAATGCCACACAGAACTCAACTCCTCTGCCCTCAATGTCCAGTGCGGAAAGCTCACTGTGCCTCTCGACTGGACACGAGAGAACACCAACGAAACCATTCAACTCGAGCTCATCAAAATGCCGGCAGTGAGACAACCAGCACCCAAAGGCAGCATCCTGCTCAACTTTGGCGGGCCAGGTGGCGATGGTCTAAATAACTTTATCATCAACGTCCCGCTCCAGGCTCCGTATGTAACAGGTCACTCATAATAAAAAAGGCAATAAACTGACTTGGACAATACAGTATCATTGGCGAGGATTTTCGATATTATTAGCTGGGATCCGAGGTAAGTCTAGCGTTGCTCACTGTCCTCAAGCCCATCGCTGATCAAGATGTTGCAAATCTCAGGGGAACTCGCAACACCATTCCTGTCGCCTGCTACGACGACACTGCCACCAATGCTGCCCTGGAACTTTACCTGACTAACTGGTACAACGCCTCCGACACCACACCGTCTCAGCTCTGGTCGGAAGCCACAGTGTTGTCGGAGCTTTGCCGCAGCAGGCTACAAGAAGTCGGCCCCTATATCGGCATGGCTTCAGTGGCGCGGGATATCATGGCCATCGTTGACTCGCTTGGCGAAGATGGCCTGCTACGATACTGGGGCATCTCGGGCGGTACCGCCATGGGCGCCACAGTGGCTGCAATGTTCCCAGATCGGATGGACAAGGTCGTTCTCGACGGCGTCATGAATGTGCATGAGTACTATAACTCGCTTCTGTGCGTCCATTCTTGCCTTCCTCTCCCAAAGTTCATCTCAGGAACTGACCACGACACAGTGAGACCGAGCTCGATTCCAGCGTCGACGACATCGTGCGCGGCATTTTCACCGCCTGCATCGAAGCTGGCGTCGTGAAGTGCCCGCTAGCCCTTCACGCGACGAGCTGCGAGGGCCTCGAGGCTCTGTTCGACAAGCTCCTCGACGATCTCAAGTATGACCCGATCCCCTTCGTGTCCACAGAGATCGGCACAGGACTTGCCATCGACTACAGTGCTTTCCTCAACTGGGTTTACCCCGAGCTCTACTACCCAGACGAGTATGCGGTCATCACTCGCGTCCTGGACGGCCTCTTTGACCGCAACGCGACAGCCTTCGTCAGCGCCCTGCTCAACCCGACCAGCATCTTCCCCGCGCTGAACAGTAACTCAGGCACAGGCACAGGAACGACCCTGGCCCGTCGCGCCGAGGAGAACGGGTCTACCTCCTCTGCCGCCCCCGCGGCAGTGACGAGCAGCACCAGTACACCTGAGCCCGCGACAAGAGCGGTCTGGGGCATCCGGTGCGGCGACAGGCGGCCGCGTGCAGACAGCAAGGAGGCGCTGGAGCCCGACGTGGCCAAGCTCGAGGCCAACAGCAAGTGGTTCGCGCATTTCGGGCTCGGGACCAACGGCTACCTCTGCGCGCAGTGGCCGTTTGAAGCCGTGGGCCAGTACGAGGGGGACTTCATGGGGGTCAAGACCAAGAACCCGGTCCTCCTGGTGGGCAACACTTACGACCCGGTCACTCCGCTGGTGTCGGCGCATAATGTTAGTGCTGGGTTCGAGGGGAGCATTGTGCTGCAGCATGACAGTTACGGGGTAAGTTGCTATTCTCTCTCTACTGGTGCCTACCCATTTTCTGGTGAGATTTCGTAGCTAACACGTCGTGTCTCAGCATGTGTCGTTTTACACGCAGCGATCGAACTGTACCGACAATGCTATCACTGCTTACTTGAACGAGGGCACAATGCCTGCTGAGGGCACGGTCTGCGCGCCAAACAGGCCGTTGTTCGACTACATCTCAGGCGAGGTTCCATTTCCTGGATCTTAAGGGAGTTCTCTGGAATGGAAACTTGTGGGCTCACGGACATTTTGGCACAAGATGAGTTGTCAGTATTGATGTTTCTTGCGAGCCTGAGCCTTTCAGTCCGTTTTGTACATTATAGATATGGTGTACCTTTACTTGCGCTAGCTATAGTTCGAGGAGGACGAATAAAACAGTTTATTT
Organism: Microdochium paspali; assembly: GCA_031142775.1. Lineage (NCBI taxonomy): Eukaryota > Fungi > Ascomycota > Sordariomycetes > Xylariales > Microdochiaceae > Microdochium > Microdochium paspali. The sequence goes on from JAVBIV010000006.1 coordinate 2,814,606, forward strand.
GACATCATGCCGACTCAGAATTAACATGCACTGAAGAGGATCGAAGCAACACGACAAGCCCATCACAAAGATCCTGATTCAGGAACAATCATCACAGGCCATACTGAGCAGGGTCTAGGATTGAAGTTCATGACATGAATACAGTCCAGGAAGGCATTCATGCTGAGCTAGATGGACACCGTCATGGGTCATGTATTTACTCTGACGCTAAGAAATGCCGCATAGCCGTGATTGCTCGTTAAGGGTCAGACATGTTGAGGACTTCTGTTTGAGCAGACAGTTGCCACACGCCAGCCCCATTCGCACCGCGGATCATGACGATATCGCCTCTGGCATCTTGTAGCTGAAAACAGTACTCGATCGAGAGATGCGGCATTGCGAAGAGGCGTCTCGATCAATCATGTCAGCTTAAGCACACCCGCATCTGAACTCAACCGTGAGACCTAACATCGCTTACGCGCCATCCAAATGAAGTCAAGCGCCACGCATCCTCGCACATATACTTCCAAGACCCAGACGCTAAAATCCGCCTTGCAGTGGCGTAAATAGCAATGCGGGGGAAGACCAGCGCAAGCCGAAAGCTTCAATACGAGGGCGCCGACATACATGAAATGCAGAAGCTCAGCCGCACTCCCCCCATCGACAGCTCAAGATGGACCACGTTGGCCACCTAGCGGGATCTATGACTACCACTCTTGGCTGAGACATTCTTGATTGCAGGCAAGGGAGACTAGGGGACGCTGATCAAGTCGTGTTGCAGCAGCATTTTGCTGATCCCGTGTTCACTGTGGTGTTGATTCACTGACATAGACAGCAAGTCTTAGTATCGCTCGTAGTCTGCCGTACTGTTTGCCTTCACGTGACCTGACCAGTCCCTTTACACACGTCTTCGATACGAGCCAGCGCCCGGGATCCTGTCCAATCATGAGCTGGCTGGCGTCAGACGGACATCAGCGCAACTCAGCTCTGGCTTGTCCGCGCTGCATTTGGACTAAACATGGGGCAAATTCGAACATCACGAGAATAAACCTGTTGTGCATCGAGTCGGGAAAAGTTGGGCCGAACCCGAGTCAGCTCCCATGCAGGACTGCGGCTCACAGCGGAAAGGTGTGCCAGATAGCGCGAATGAGAACTGCTTGGGCGGGCATTGCACGGGAGACCTTCTTATAAGTTCCTGTGTAATCGGAAACCAGCTCAACAGGTATAAATATCGTGCAGTCCCTCGAAGTTGCAATGTGAATGCTCTCACCAACACTCTCAGCAATACAGCCTCAGCCACCAAAATATACACACACGGTTCGCCCCCAAACCTGAAGATGAAGTCAACAACTCAGCTTATTGCTTTGATCAGTGCGGCAGCAGCGTCCGTATCAGCCAAGCCCCTCGAAGTGCGTGATGCTCAAATCGCACACCTCACCTTTTACGCGGCGCCAGTATCATACAACCTCGATGTGCCGGCAGACGGGACAGCCGTACAGACAAGTACATAACTCTGCCCTCTTCCATGTCCCGAATCTCAGTACTCTGCAGTTATCTTGCGTATCCTGCCACCACCAAACTGCAACGCATCCTTGCTGACCACCCCCCTGCGCAAAAAACAGACAGCGGTCTAAACATCAACCTGATCTCCGCGCCCGACTACAACGCGCTGTCACAGTGCAAGTTCGTCTTCGACGCGGTCACCCAGCCCGCTCTGGCGCAGCACATCACCAGCGACGGGGTGCAGCAGATCGCCGTGGGCCCGCCGAGCCCATTGAAGAGCGTCAGCTGTCTCGGCAGCTGCGTGCCGACGTACGGCATGTGCTATGATACGAACGGGCAGTATGTGGGACCCTGCTGTAATGGCTTTTGCGCTGCTACACGGTGCCGGCCTTGGAACATTAGCACATGAAAAGTTGGAAGGTTGAAAACGGGGCCGATTATGGGAGAAGTTCGACAGCGGGAGCCATGAGATTTGTCCTGTTAGGAAGAACTCTTGGCCATGGGCTCGAGGCCTCATGAGACTGAAAGGGCTTTGCATTTGTCGACCGAGTAAATTAATAGAGGCAGTAACCGGATACCTCAACAGTGTAAGAACTCATATTATTTTCCACATTGAATTCAATGAGACGGTTTCTTGAGATGATAGAACGATGCGCGTGCCATGAACGGTCTCCAGAGAGCACTCGAAGTCCCCCTATCGCATCAGAGCTCTAACCCAGAATAATGTTGACCTGGAGCTCAAGGTCAGTGGCAGTGTTCCGGCGCAATCAGTCAGCCACATACACACTAAGTCCATGACAGGTCACATCGCATGATGCAGGCATGAGGCAGTGTGCAGTTGCATTCCTTTGGGACTTCTATAGCCGCTGGCAAATCGAGGGCTAGCCCGTGTAATGGTCACATTGCGTGCGACGTGGCTCAACTTGGCGTGCTAGCGTCTGGGCTCATCCAATGCCGAGGCCTGACCCTTTAGCGCTTGTGATAGATTTTCCACTATTGATGGGCGGCTGATAATGTGGCTTTCGTAGAAATCCAGAACACTGTCGCTAATAGAGAAACAGGCGGCAGCGTCACGAAAGAGCAATAGAGAAGTCCCCATAACATGGACATCTTCGCAGGATCTGCCAATGTTTCACCAACTACTGACCTCGAACCAACCTGAGCTGAATCTTTCAGCTGGACAGGCATACCTTGGGGAACGGATGGTTTGGCACGGGCCTAGACTGCTCCACAAAACGCCTCATAGACTGGCACGGGTCACTGTGCTGCTTACTCGCTTACACTACTCCCCATTGCTTGGTTATAGAAGGCATCTTGGTGTGACCACGCACTGCATAGCTCAAAGGTGTCAAGATATGGAAAAGTATAGTGTTGTCTCCTGGTTGATATAAGGCTGAGAGATTCCCTGCCCATCCTGTTCATTTGCCTTGCTGCTCCAAAACCACAAACACAAAACCGCAAACTCATCACAAATTCTCAGAAAAACAGACATGGCCGACCCCCAAATCAGTAAGTGTCTTTCTCAGGCTTTGACTGTTGGATTTGTCCCGGCCTAACAGTCTTCCAGCGTGGAGTAGATGCTTTTTGAAGAAACCATACATTCGTATCACAAAGCCAGGTCGAGACACAATCCCTTTTCAAAACAGCAACCTGGATCTATGCACTGCCAAGAGTCCAAAGAGCGTGGCTGCAACAGTGCCGGTTGATGGCAGCATTCAGGTGGAGCTCCTCCTTGATCGCGTCGCCACAGGCACCATCGCTGTGGAGGGCAAACTTGCGACAGGTGATGAGAGGAACCTTCGCCTCTTCGGCTCTTGCAATATCACCCCTGAATCTGGAATCATAGTGGTTGTGGATCTGAGTGTAGATGGATTGAGCTGGAAAATGCCATGGACTGCAGCATGGCGGTACACTGACGACATCTCCTTCACTATCCTTGCCAGCTGGACGGCTGGCACAGCTACGACGACCCCCGTGGGCAGCTTTGTCTGGCCAAAAGCGGAGCTCTACTTCATCACGAATGATATGTCTCCGGCTTTCGAGAAAGGAATTCCGCAGGAATTTCTATCGCTCTTCACGTGGACAGCAGCTCAAATGAACCAGCAGCCTGATCCGTTTGAGTGGGTAACTTGGGTGGTCAAAAGATGCCATGCCTCCCAGCTCCACGCTGCTAAATTCAACGGGACATACCTCACCGACCTCGGCTTCGAACCTATTCACCGGTACAGATACGACACCTGGTCGGGTTCTTCAGCATTTGTTACGCAGAACGGGGTCCAATTCGACTTGGAACGGTGGCTGCTTTATCGAAACGATGATAAACGCCACATCACATGGAATTGCTTCGATATGGCGTATCTCGTCAATCTTGCCCTTGATCTCGGTGTCTGTTACTACATGAGAGTGATGGATGCGAGCGATGGCAAGTACAAACGCATAGCCAAGGAGGCGAGCGGCGATTCATACGATGGCACAACGATAAGCATCATCATGAAGGGCGTCGACACAGGTGCTGATGGGCTTCGATTTGGTTACATCAAGGAGTTGGATCTGACTGGGTGGGGCAATACCAACAATCCTTTCTTCGGTGGCGTCGAAGCCGATATGATCAAGCCGGCCGATCCAACGCAAAACAAGAATGAATTTCTCAAACGGACCGACTTCCGCAATCACAAGTTTGTCTGCCTGCGCACTTACGACTATTCAGGTAAAACCGTTGTGCTCAACGCCTTGGACGCCTGCGCAGGGCCTGCTGCCACCATACAGCCGGTTACGGCTTACCTCTCCAAAACCATAGATGTCGGGGCTTGTACAGACCGCATAGCGCTGAACCCAGCAGCAAACCTTGAATGGACCAAGCCTGGCGTGGCCTGGGATGTTGAGGACTTTGATGTTTTCAAGTCTGTGCAAGGAACCAGGAGGGAGATCGAGGCCAACGACAACCGAGCTTTGATGGCCGCTGAGATGACTCCGTTCTTTACCAGCTGCCGCCCGACCTTTCCAGTCTTCCATGTTGAAGATTTGGACCTATACAAAAGCGCCACCGGATTGTCAATGAACAGTTTGTGCGACGTTCTCACTACAGCTGTAACTAGTGGTCATAGCGACGCAGCCCAGCCGAGCTTGGCAACCATGGGATCTGTCGATTACCAGAGGACGACCCTACACTACACAATCAGCGCGCAATCAGGATCCACAACGTCATCCACACCTTACCTCAACGCCAAGATTTATGTCCTGCAAAACTTCGGCTCAGCGGTCAATGACCTCGCAGCACACCTCACCCTCCTTGACAGATCGCCCGCGGAGACATTCACAGCCACTGCTACAGCCTTTGGGGACTTTAGCGTCGTCTCCCAAGATGGGAAGGAGGCGATACTGTTGTATCGCAATGTGTGGCTCGATCTCGTAGCGGGGCCTGACGTCCAGCTGGACGCCATTGTGCAGGCCGTCAACACATACATGGCCAACTACGAGAAAGTCGCGCCAACAAGTATTGCACGGAGCCTTGTGGACATCATTGTTAGTGGAGATCCTGTTTTCATTTATGGCTTCTCACCGGTCACGACACAAACCAGCACGACAACGCACGATAAATTCGATGATTTTGTCGTCACCGCCCGGATGCCCGTTGACGCGCCCTTCTGGGTCAGGGTCACGGTAGGTTCTTTCATCAGTCTACTTAGCTGAGAACCCTTCGCTAATGGCTGAGTGTTCTAAAAGGTGCCGTCAGAAGTGGAAGATGTCGAAGTCATTCCAGAGTGGAGCGAATACGAAGATAAGAAAAATGTAAGCTACCACAAATATGCGTCCCTTCTCAATCTTGGTCACAGCTCCTAAGTATTTCACGCCATTCTTAGCTACCATCCGTTGATTTTTGCAGCGAGAGTGTGGGCTCATTTGATGGAAAAGCCAAGCTCTGGGTTTTTGCAGGCCATGCTTACGCCACGTGCTCCGGTAAGCTGAAGGTCTTCTACACGGAACCTGAGACGTACTTCCCCAGCCAGAAAGAAGTCAAATTCACTGTCTATGCGCCCCCCTCGAAAGCAGCAAACTCGGCAGCCTAGATTGTGCGGCAATTTACCTTGCTTCTCTAGTATCAGACAAGTTTCTAGATTTTACCTGGCGGAACTGAGATAAGGACTCTGGGTTGTTGATCTGCTTTGTGTTACCATTGTTCGAGTTTAATGCTGTATATATGTCCTTGACTTTGTTTTTGTTCCCATATGCCCCTTTGTGCAAAGTTGGATCCCCAGGCAGGCAACGTTCAGACACATCGTGAACAACAGCAGGGATCCCCATCAGAGAATAGTCCGCCCCCACCACCACGGGAACGCCACCTTGCTGCAGCCATAAGCGCTGGCCAATCAGCAACGAGCTTACTGGACAAAAGGTTGAGATGGTGATCATCGAAGTGATCGCTTCGGCGCGTCGACCACTAGTGAGTATTTTGGGATCAAAGCTCGATACGGTATTGCCGTGATGACAACTCGTGGCTTCAATCTACGGCATCCAGCGCTCAATGTTGAGGGACTTTGCAATTGCCCCTGACTCTGAGCGAGTTCTAGGGATTTTGCGAAACTTAATTGGTGAACGTCTGTGATACCTTTCTTCTTTCCGCCCCGGAGAGGCAGGGTCCCTAGTTGTTTCAAGCTGAATTTCCGTGATAGCGAGCTTCTGAAGGGGAGATTTTGCCTTGATGATGACCGAACTGCACATTCCAGCGTGGAGTTAAATCCTGAGAGGCGGAAGAATTAGCAGGCACACAGTGGGAGCTATATTGTGTTTGAGGGACAGCTGAGAACGCTCGGGAAGTGATAGTGCACTGTAGGACCCGCGGATACACAATGACATGCCCAATAGTCATGTCCGCTGGCCACAGAGAGCACAGGCAATAAAGAAATACATGCCATAGGAATCGGTACCGTCCTGTATTGTCCTAGCCTGTGTTGAAGGATAGAGTATACATCGCTGGGAAATATTACAAGGGAGACGGATTGGGAAGGCTCTGTAATGCTGATATCTGAGAGCAGTCTGTCACATCTTCGCAGATCCTCTTCAACTCAATCAACCGAGAGGCTATCACGAATACTAGCAACTAGTAAAATTGGCATCTCCCGTCGGCGAAGCTCGTCGCTGCCTCACTCCGCATGCGCTAGGCAGATCTCAACAAATTTGAGCCTTATCGGCCAAGATCCTGTTGAATCATCGGGATCGGCCATCGAGAGGCAGTAACGTCGCCTGATCTACACAGATCTAGTCCATCATATACCGTACTGCTAACGACAGATGCTAGCACGCCAGAGCGGATCGGGATAGGCACCATCACATAAAGTTCGTAGTGTCACCGGCCCCTGCGCCGCCGTGTAACGGGATCACCTGACATGAGATGGGGCGAAGCTTGGCTGTATGCCGAATAGCCACCGTCGTTTAAGTTGTGGTAGTGTACCCGCCTAACCTGAGCTAGTAGATTAATCAGAACAAGCCATAGGGGTATAGCGTGACACGATCTACTTCTATTCTATGGTGTTAGGCTTTTCTTTGTGTTTAGTACTTAAGATAATGCATACAATCTCGCCGGGATGGGCCAGTACCGAGATAAGTGATGTAATACGACAACACTAGGGGCCACAGATAGAAGCCACTTCGAAAGTCTGTGGCGCAGGGCGTTAGGGATCCGAGACCAATATTTTCATTCCAACTTGTGCCGTGTGAGTCGTGTGTAGCTTGCCGAGACAAGCCTGAATCTATATACACTGCCACAGCCCTCATATTGCACCGCCACATGGACGGATCGGATTTTACCTCGCAACCAAGACGTTCTCCGTGGAGAGAAAGTTTAACTAGACACCGGTGTGGATCAAGACACTGGACAAGCTCTAGTGGTAGACCAACGACTTCTCACCGAAAGACGGCACTACGGCATCTTTGAGCGGCAGACTGGAGCTGGCGGCTCTCTGACGAGCTCTCAGGTGGACATCAGCGCATGTATAACTTGCATACCACGGTCCAGGGACTAATTATACCCGCCATGTGTGAGTTCTAGTCGACGTGGTATCTCAACAGAACCTGGTAAATTCTTCCCAGTCCCGATCTTCGAGTCAGTAGACTAGAGGCCACGAGTGCCTGTGACCATTGACATGTGAAACTTGGGATGGCATCTTGGAGGGCTAGAGCGTGGCCTGTGCTGCTGCTTCCACAGCTTGAAGCACTGCGAGATGGGCCTCAAGCCCACAATTAGCCGTCGAGCCGCTGGAGCAGGCGCAGTTGTCTCCGGTACCTGCCAGGAGACATTCTCTCTGCGCCTTCCCCCCCAGAGCACGTGGAGCGCTGTGCCGCTGCATCTTTCGAGCAACGGAGAAAGCAGCTTGCATCTTCTCTTCTTGTTACCATCATATATAAGGCTTTCCCCCAGCCTTTCAACATATTGCTGCAGGGCCGCCCAATCCGGTATCATCCCAGTTGTTTGTATTCTCAGCTTGTCGCCTTTCAGCTTGTCGCCTTTCAGCTTGTCGCCTTTAGACCATCGTCCGCCAGTCTTTGCATATTGCTGCTCGCTTTCAACTAGTCCCAAGCCGCCAGCACAGCAGAGCTTACCTTTGGCCTGGCACCAAATCGTCATCACCTTCATCGACATCGCGGCATCGTCAATTCCCAGCATCGCATCACAGTCATGGGTCCTCCAGTCGCCACGCAACTTCCGACCGCCTTCGAACATCCGCACGCCACTGAACAGGATGTCGGCAAGCATTTCTACGCATTCCCAGAGCTGTATGTCGCTGTCCAAGCCTTCGGTCCCCAAGCTATCGCCGCTGACTAGTGCGCCCACCACAGCGCTGAGCCATTGCGCACCGCCAGGCTCAGGATCCAGCAGCTTCCCCAGACAGGCAAGGCCTGCACTTTTTCCAATAGAAGTAGGTCTTGTACCTCTATTCGTCGAGTTCGGTGCTGACCATTCCTCACAGGCGTTGATCGCAAGCCGCTGGATCCGCCTCCGATCCTCTACCTCGATCTCGACAATGATGATGGCGGCAGCCAGACAGACAAGATCATTCTCAGTGGTAAGTTGTCCTGTGGGCCCAGTGCTTCTGCGCATGACTGACCCTCCATCGCAAGGTTGCCAAATATCCTGTAACGCTATGCTCGAGGCCGTCAATGAGTCGCCAGAGATGACCAAGAAGTTGAGCATCAAAGTCGTCAAGAAGAGGCTCTGGGGGGAGAGCGTGGCAGCGCTCAGATGGATGCGTGACCCGAACGGTGAGCAGCGCAACGTCTTCATCTTCCCTGAGCTCAAAGTCAAGGAGAGAGGCCACTACCGTCTGCGGTTCGAGCTTTGGTGTTCCACTTACGACGCCACATCAGACTACAAGATTCTCGAAGTCACCGGCGACACCTTTGAGATTTTCGAGGGCAGTAACTACCCTGGAATTTCCGTCTCCACCCCTCTCTCCCTGTGTTTCTATAACCAGGGATTCAAAATGAGGATCGTCAAGTCCACCAAAAGACCAGGTCCTAAGCGTCGCCGGACCACCTCTGCACCGTCTCGAGATCCCAGCGAGGACTCTCTCGGGACATCCCATAGCGGGCTTATTACGCAGCCAAATAGTGCTACAGTGAGCCCTACTGCTGCCCTGCGCCAACTTGTACAGCCCTCTGTCGAGACTGGTGGCAACGGGATGCCAGACATGTCACGAAATCAGATTAATGCAGGAGCTAGCCAAGAGTCAGCTCAGGGTTGGATCATGGACGAGCTTTCGATGCGCTCCGCGCCGATGTGGGGATCCCAGGACAGCAACCAGTACCTTGGTGTCGGCACGTATGCTGGCAGCCAGCCTTTGACTGCCCACAGCTTTGGCACCGGCATCAATGAGTTCGACTTCAATGCAATGGTTTACTCTGCTGCTCCGATACATTTCAGCATGCAGCCAGGTCAGCAAATGCTTGTAGATGGCTCCTTTGTCAACCCCACCGCGCTTCACTACAATAATGCAACTCCAAGGTCCATGACGCCTTCCAGCTACCTGCCAATGGGCTATCCTGGCCATCCGATCGTGCACCAGAGGCTCGCGTCGGTATCAGAGATTCCCAGCGCGCACATGTCGGAGCATGACCTTAGCGACAGCTTCGATATGATGGATATGGTTCCCGTGTCGTCACAAGGCATGCAGGCCATGCCTGCTGCGGTCAACAGTAACACCGAGTCGTTCCAGCAGTTTAACGACGTCGATGAGTTCAAGTTTGACACCTCCGGAATTTGCGACAATTAGAAGTTTTGAAGTCATTACATGAGTTTGGATTGCAGCGTTCCATTATTTCCATTAAGAAGCACAGCTGCTTGGCTTGGGTTCTTTGTGGCATCGGGATTCTTGGCTCACGATGATGTTTGACGATACCTGGACGAGCGATGGTCTTCACAGCAGCAAGTGTGGTTTTCTTTGGACACGTTGGATTAGATCACAATAGCTATAGTTAATGTTAATCATTTCTTAAGACCAATGCACCTTAGCGTAGCGTGCTATATCCTACTCTATATTTTGCCATGCTCAAGCATAGGTAGACAGTCTTGCACCACGCACAGCAAAGAGCACGCACAGCGCAATAACATCACGATTCTCCCATTTGACGACTGCCTAGCAGCAGGGTTCTACCTGAAAGATCATGAGCCCAGATAGCACATCTGCTCCTTCGATTACGCTAGGATAGACAAAGCACCCAAATCGCGGCAACGTAGCTCGTCCAGTGCATTCCCGAAGGATAGACTAATTTTGCATACTCCCCTAGTGCGAAACGCCGAAAGAATACTATCGAGGTGCATTTCCCCACTAGATACATGAACAGTAAGGCTAACGTGGACAGCGGACGGCATTTCAGCTTCCAAGGGCAAGGTGAAGGGAACATGTGCAGGGCGTGTACAATAGGGCGACCGCGCGAGGCTATGGATATAGGTGTAGCAGCGCACACGGGCGAGATTGCGCTGAAACCCCACGAGCTACCTCTCCCATCTTGGTTGGCACGTGCCGAGGTCGCATAGTCGCTCAACACTTTCCTGCAAGCGCTTTCCCCGTGGGGATGGGGCTCGGTGTGATATGGTGGACGGTGACAGATGCATCGCCTTGTCTGAGTGGAGCAGATCGGGGGAAGTGGACGGCGGAGCAAAGTTTGCGAAGTGTCCCAGCGCTCTTGGGGGTACGGCTACGAGGCAGTGTGGGTGTGGGAGGGGACGGAATGGGGATCAAGGTTTTTCATTTTCAAACAGGTTTGACAGGTGATGTGAGTGGAGTTTGTAATTCTAATGGGGGTGGATTAGGATGTGTGGATAAAGGGACTTGCTGGAGTCTGACGTAATGATGTCGTACGGCAAGAGCAGAATTGTGCTCAGGAGCAGATGTGCCAGCGAGGTCATGGGGGTTTTCCCCGGCCATGATCCACCAGGAACAGCATCGGAGAGCATACTATATACTATTCTCGCCATCGACCCAGGAGTCTACCAGTGAGCGAGATGATCCGATATCGTCTAGGAATTCCTTGCCGGCAGTCGTTGCATTCAGATTCCGGCAGTTTTGCAGTGTGCTGGCAACAATATCGGGATGGGTTACGACGCTCAAATTAGAGGCGCGAGGAGCATCGATCGGCAGCTGCCTTTGGTTCAGCTTGTTATCCGCCTCCGGAGCCGGGTTTAGTGGGGCCGTTTGCCGGAGCCCGGGGGGGGGTGGTTGCTGATTTCTTGGCAAAGTGCTGGATGAAAAACCACTTGCACGGGACAGAAGTCTGGACGGCGTATGCTGAAAAGTGCCGAGATCGATGTGGCCATTCTGTCAAGCCAATCTCCATCGACGGTTGGTCCCCGCGGTGCTATCTTGCTGTTCCGGCTGTGTGTTGAGTGCTGGCGTCGTGGTTGAGCATAGCACGTTTTCTCTAGTGATGTTGGAAATACTTACATTTTTCTGGGTGCACTCTCAACCCCTGGTGCACATGAATGGGCTTTCTGTATTTCTCAACCGTATCTCTGGCTGGATGTGAGGAAGTCTGGTCTTGTCACAATCACTCACTGCCTGAATTCACCTCTCGTGTGTCTTCTAGCTGCGAGTAGTACAATCACCCGAGACCTACTACAGGACAGACCCAAGTCCCTGCGCCGCAAAATGGTCTTGTAGCTGTATCTAGCGACTTAGACGCTGGAGGAGACGAAATTTCTAGCTGATCGGCTCTCGGCCGCATCGGCGCCGGCGCCGGCCCGCCGAGTGTGGGGAAGAGCGGGGACGACGCGGGGTCTTGTCCTAGGGCCGGGGTCTAATCTACCGAGCCTTACGTAATGTAAATCATGACTTTAAAGACCATCTTCCACGAAACAAGCTTGTGGTTACCCCAAAGGCTCCCTGATCGAACACTTGTTCAGCTCAATTTTTCCAAAGGACGCGACTCAAGACCAACAGCATGCAAAGGACAGCGCGCCACGTAACTGCCCCACGAGGCATGTCACAAAAGAGCAGCGACACCACCAAAGTTCTCATCACCGGCGCAGCGGGGTTCGTCGGGCAGATTGTCGCCGAGGCGCTGCTCAATGATGAGCAAGGACGATATAGCGTGCTGCTGACCGACATTGTCGAGCCCCCGATCCCCAAGAACGTCAAGTGGCCTGACAAGGTGGTCGTCGTGCAGGCGGACCTGCTCAAGTCGCCCAAGAGCGTCGTCGAGGCGGATCTCGACGTCGCGTTTGTGTTTCACGGGATCATGTCCTCTGGCTCCGAGGCGGATTTTGATCTGGGTGAGTCCTATTCTCAGCGAAGACTTACCAATAGCTGTTCTGGTGATGTTGGTATCCAGCAAGTACTCACATCTGCACCTACGCAAACAGGAATGAAAGTCAACTTCGACGCCACGCGCGCCCTCCTCGAGACCTTCCGCAAGATCAGCCCGGGTGTCAAGGTAATCTACACCTCCTCGCAAGCCGTGTACGGCGGTATCGAATCCATCCCGTCCCCGGTCAACGAGACGGTCCGCGCGACCCCGCAGACCTCATACGGCTGCGAGAAGATGATGTGCGAGTACCTCATCAACGAATACACCCGCCGCTCGTGGATCACGGGTTTCATCTTCCGGCTCCCCACGGTGTCCGTGCGCCCGGGGAAACCCACGGCCGCCGCGTCGTCCTTCCTCTCGGGCATCATAAGGGAGCCGATGCAGGGCATGGAGTGCATCGTGCCCGTCACGGACCGCGGTTTCAGCCACTGGCTCACCTCTCCGAAGGTGCTGGTGCGGAACCTGCTCCACGCGCTCACCATCGAGAGGGATGCGCTCCCGGATTATGACCGCGCGTTAAATCTGCCAGGGATTGGCGTGACGGTGCAGGACATGCGAGACTCGCTCGCTCGAGTTGGCGGGGAGGACAAGTTGCAGTATATTCTCGAGGAGGACGACTCGACGTTACGCCCGATTCTCGATTCGTGGCCGAGTACGTTTGATAACAAGCGGGCTTTGGCGCTGGGGTTTGAGCGGGACACCAATTTTGATGATATTGTGAGGGATTTCAAGGAGTGGCTTGAGAGGAGGGGCGAGTAGCTCATATAAATAGAAACCACAGTGTTGATGGCACAGGTGATGGCTCAAAGCTGCGCGATCAGGAGGTGGAAACCATGAGCCGTCACGGCTGATGTATTGATTCTCGCGATACTGAGGCATCCCCTGTCTAAAGACAGGTTTGGCCATTCCATGACGTTCCATCACCATGGCATCTTATAGATAGAGCAGCACAATAATGTACACCCAATATGTACAATGGGCCAATTCCTTTACCTGCTTGGATATGAAATGCTAGAGGAGACACCACAAACACAGCTTCGGGTGATAGAATGTTACCAAGCCCGTCCCGCCTTCGTGCACGAGATGATGATATCCGGGCGCAGCAAAGACCCGGTGATACGAGCGAGGACAGTCACATGCCTTGACACGACGGACTCGTGGTGGTGATCCACGGAGAGACTATAGTTGGATCCTCCGCCACAGACGCCTGGGTCCTCATCTTTCATGCTCCACCCATTCCCAACAAACCAAGCATCGTCTTTCTTCGGACGTGACCGGAGCAAACCCGAGCAAGGTACGGATTCCGGTAAGGCCCATCAAAATACCGAATCTCAACACACAGTGTGCATGTTTGACAGTCGTGCAGGATTCTCATTCCACGCTCATGGCGGAACCTTCATGTCACCAAGCTAGATGAAGACTTGGGACGAGCCGTGCGGTAGCCAGCTCATCGAGTTATCGATTCCTCACATGCACCTGAGGGAAACCGCCCTTAGAATCGCGCGTAATGTACCCTCCTCAGCCATTGACAGGCACGACAAGTACTCTCATCTCCTGAACTACTAACGCTTCAAAGTAGTTTCATATTGCGGGCCACAGTCAACCATAAGAGACTGGGTATAAGGCTCAATTATCTCTCGCACGAACGTATCTGCAAGCATGATGTCGCTATGCTTGCTTATGAGCCGGGGGATGAGCGGCTCCCGATGGTTAGAAGAGTGTTAACTGGATACGTGGCGTCCGGAATAGGGGCGGAGGAAATACGTCTCGCGCTTACTACCTATTTCGTCTTTGACCTTCACGAAGTCGTGGCAGGAGAAGCTTCCACGGTCAGTCTCTGGCCCTTTTTCTCTGCCGATCGGTTCTCTCCGCAGCGTCGCACAACACGTCTTGTATCATCCCTGCTAGCCGAATCACGAGGCTTCCTTCCTACTTCATTTTTGTCCTCGTGATTCATTCCATACAATTCTCGAGGTCACTACTCGGGGGGCGGTATAGACATACGTGTGCGCCGTGTGGAGTGAGGCATAGCAATCAGCCAAGTTTTCATCTGTCGCCGCGCAAGTCCACGTAGCTACAACCCACAGCCTTGAAGTGCTTCTCACTTCCTATACAGTTGGCTCGAATATGAATACTTAATTAATTTACCCACTTGAGACTATGATTGTTTTTTTAGAAATAAAAAAAGAATTGCAACTGCTAAGGTATGATACCGGGACGCACTAGCGGCTATCTGGTGCGGGAACGCAACGCGGGCCTCCCATCCCCACTTGGCAGGTGCCACTACAGCACGTTGTAGGGAAATCGACGTCACATACTGCACCCACTGGGTTGCAGCAGGCGAAGTCAGATGAAAAACCTCCCTGACAGGAGGCTCCTATGCAGCAGGTTGTTAAGCCTGGGACGCACTCATTACCAGCTATAACACAGAACGCTAGCTCCGAGCTAGTGGTGCTAAGCGAGCTAGTAGTGCTGGTGGATGTGGAAGTGCTAGTGAAGCTGGTGGTGTTTTCCGTGCTGGTGCTGGTGCTGGCGCTGGTGCTGCTGTCAGTGGCGGTGGTACTGCCGCCAGCGGTGGTGGTACTGTCAATGGTGGTGATGATGGTGCTGTCAGTGCTGATAGAGCCAGAAGTATTGGCAGAGCTGGGTGAGGCGGAGGAACTGAAGCTGGAACTGGAGCTGGTAACGGAGTTGGAGGAGCTGGTAGAACTGCTATCAGAAGCTGTAGACGAAGGCGTGGACGAAGACGTGGTGTCGGTAGTGACCAATGTCGGAAGACCAGAATTGGTACTCCCACCACGGACGGTGGTCGTAGCAGTCGCGATGTTGGATGTGGTGGTGGTCTGTGTGGTACTTGTGGATATGGACGTGGTAGTCAGAAACACGGTGGCATCGACTGTTGCCACCACAGTGGCGGCCGTGACAGTGATGATCACCGTGGTCGGATCCGCCCTTCTTCTGAGAGCAGGATCTTGGATACAGCTGCATAGATCGCCCAGTATTTCTGGCGCCCCTGAGACCAATGCGCATAGGTGTTCTGACCCATACGGACACGTCTCAGCCCGAGCGGCGATATCTCGATGGCCTTGTCTATTTCTCCTCTTGAGAGTTGGAGCTTCTGTGGTGGTGACGATACTAAACACGAACTCAACGTTAGCCAATCCATCTGGAGAAGAGAGAGGCAATTCAAGAATCAGTCTACTTACGCGGTTCCTGCAACGACGTTTATCGCGGTGAAACTGCTTATAGGCACTACAGTAGTCGAAAGAGAGGCCGTGCGGGTCAATGTTGCTGGCGTGAACAGCGTAGATGTAATTGTAATTGTGCTTGCCGAGACGGGAAAAAACTCCGAACAATAGCTGACTACATTGGGATCTGAAGATAGGGGAGCTAAACAATGCAGCGCACCAGACCAGCAGTCGGCTCGGGCTTCTATCGCAGAAGCCTTGGCTATCTGCACAGTGGCAGCAGCAGAAAGGAGGGCCCCAAGTAGGGCTTTGGGCGACATCTTTCGTAGCGTAACAGGAAGGAAATATTTGCAGCAATACTGATGAACGGCATTCAGAGGGCAGGTGCAGCATCCTTATGTAGTCCACATTGGCACGGATGTGACGGCGCGGGGCTTGATTCCAGTCGCGACGACAATTGTCGAAAAGCAAGCCACTGTCTAAGGTCAAGGCGGAATATACCAGAGCTATACACTGTCGTGGTGCCACTTTCACACTAGCAAAACGGGAGTACAAAAAGGGAGTAACACCCAGCTCCAAGGAGGGAGGGTCTTACACTAGGGCATGCGCATGCGTTCCAGCATTGTCGTGCGTCCAAAACATAACATAACCACATTCCAGCTTCCAAAGATTCACATAGATATGTTTTGGTCATTTCAGCCTTGTCTCAAAATGCGTCGATGGCAATCAAAGATCGTACTCCCTTGCGATCTTCATTTGGCGCTGTTAATGATGCAGAATTACGGTGCGCAAGCAATTTCAGTGCCATGACGAAGTAGGAACAGTGGTATAGGCGACGTTGCTATACACATGGGCATAACACGTCAATTGTAGTAAAGGCTCGGCTCCCTGCATGTCTGTTGGGGCATGGTTCTCACAAAATGAGGCTTGTAAACAATTAAATCCATCTGCTGGTCTAGTCACGAAGAACAGAGAAGGGAAACAGGTCGCCGTGGGCAGCCGCGGAACCTGGGGATCCGTGTGAATTTTCCTATGAATGAACGTCAAAGCCACGGGGCGGTCCGAGCCGATTCCCACGTGCCTTTTGCACAGTTGATGGGGCTTATGTTGTTAATATTGAGATATCTCTAGTGCGGAATTTGTGAATCCTTCGGAAGCACTTACAACGTGGATTGAGCTCATGAAGCTAGGCTTTGAGTGGTTTTTCTCTTCATTGTAAAGCATGCAGTGGACGTGTTCCATGCCATTTCTACATGTTCATGCGGCACCTGTGGCGGACTTTCAGGCAGGCTGGCTTGAGTAGAAGTGGAGATAAAAAAACCTCAAATCGACCTCAATTTGGAACTCGCCTCTTTAAATCTTATTGTCCCGATGGGTATAGGCTTTAACATAGTTCAGGACAGCGCTACAACCAATTATGACGCACTTACTATGCGAAGAAACTATGGATTCTTCTAGTTAACCAATGGCTGGCTTTGGCATCGAAACGTATGGCATAAATGGTAATCCTGTTAGTTGGGGCTCTGTGAGCACGTTAGCTGCAGAGATGTCCCAATGGCAATCATCGACTACGTCAGGAGCATCGTCATCGCATCACTTTATGCAAAACAATTACAGCTATTACACTAATCGCGATGCCCAGTTAACCCAGATTACTGGTCACCGTTCTCGGTTATTCCTGCGTGGACTTGCACGTGGAGTTGATGCTGCCAAACTTGGCGATTGCGGCCTTGAATGAGGTGCGCTGGGTTTTTCACACTGTTACCATGTTATTCTCAGGTCGTACCGGCAGTGTTCTCCACACGCTAGTCCTAAAAGAACAAATGCCCGAAATACATAACTACAAGTTATGCCCAAAGATATGTGTAAAGCTATCTCGTAAGACATTTGGAAATCATGGTGACGGCTGCATCCCTGGTAAGATCCGAGGTCCTTTGTCGGTCACAAAGCTGTCGTTGAAGGTCAAAACATGCGGATTCGAGCATGTGGACCGTTGTTGGTCGGCAGTGGCGAGGACGTGTGGCACAACCAAGGACAATGACAATATTGCTACAACATAGAGCCGATGCTAGTGCATATGCTACTTGCATCTTCACAAGTTTGCAGTGGCACATCTCACTGAGACTAGATGGTCCGCTTTAAAAGACGAGATACAGCAGGAACACTGCCGAGGCCTGAGCTCCAGCCATGTATGTCAATGATCTATCTCCAGGGCGTGACACCTCAGATTTTCATGCCCCCACGGAGGTGTTGCAGTCTGAGGGCCAGGCCATTAGCTTCTACTGCGAACAGCTAGCACGTGCCCAGTTGTGGACTATGGGCTTTTCTGACTACCGTTCCACTCGTTCGGACGATTCCGTGCGGGGCCGGTGTGTGCAGAACTTCTGCGGCGGAAGGGGAAAATTTTCGCTCGATTCAAAATGGCCCGCATCACGGCTTTTCGTCACCCTTGGATCATCTTTCGGAGACTGCTCTTTTCATATGCGTAGTGAGATTTTTCTTCAACAAAAGCACACCGAGTGGCGCGAAGCAACATCGGTGAAGCCAGATGGGCTTGGTGCTAATCACGAGGAAAATGTTGAGATTTACATATGCACTGCAGGTCAGACAGGCCAGTCTCGAAGCTCTGGTTACCTATCAGGTGGCCGCCGTATGTGAGACCGTCGAGTCTTTGAGTGGGGAAATGATCATTTCTTCGGTGACCTTTCCTCGTTGATATCAACACTGAGGTCTCTGGATATGCTCACTAGGATAGGTTCTCGGCAAGGAGGTCACATTATTATCTCTTGCGTCAAAACAAAAATGACTGTCTGGAAACCTCATTATTTTTCTGCTCAAGATCCCCTCCTCTAATTCGCTCCTCAATATCTATCCATCATGTTTCGGCAATCTCGTGAACCATGCTGCGCTCATGGCCGAACTAACAGCGCGGTCTAGTTGTTTTTGCTTGACTGCATGCTTCTCTACAAGTATCTCTAGATCAATACAATTCTATGTTCTTAGATAAACTGTTCGTTGAATTCATCCCTAACGGGACGCCCAATGAAAACATTTCTAAATCATCAACGAGGAGGACTCCAAACCAACCAGTGAGCGCTGGAGGGAATTTCCAACTCTACCACCTCTCGTCAACCTCTCCAAATGGGTTTGCATAAGAGAGACCCGCCTAGCTAGCTATACGAGATCAAGGTAATCATGCCCTGCTAACACTTGAGTCATTCTGAGAATAGTTCTACGGCATCCCCCGCAAAGGAATTGAAAAGTAACTCGCACTGCATTGCATCACGCTAGGGGAGCTCGGAAGCTGCACCCCGCGCGCGCAGCTGCCAACAAAACACCGCACGAGAGCTCCAAGCAAGAGTCGCATCATATGCACGTGATCTTGGAGGCTCTGCGGGAATGCGGCCTCCCGTAACCGCCCTCCTCCGACTAGTTCATCTGATTAAATGCCTCTCGTATTGATCTAGCCCTGTTGTGGTTAGGGCCTGCTGCACCCCAAACGACAAAAGATTTCCAACTATCGCCAAGGTACCACCTTGAGCAGTCATCACACGCTCATCTTGCTCAGTCTTGTGAGAGCAGTGTCTGACTGGGAGCCGGCGGCCATTATTCCTGACGCAAATGTGAAGCTCCTCACCGGTCTTGGCCCCTTTTCGTGCGGGCCATTTCGCAACCGGTGTTGGACTGTCGGGCCCGGACATTGGGGATCTCCGCGCGGATTGCCTTGTTGGTCCGCATGGTTGATTTGTACTATACGTGTTGGCCAATGCATTGTTTTTGGTTCCAAACTTTTAGTTAGCTAATTGGAAGTTCATTGTGACGGGATCAAGCTTACAGCAAGTATGCTTGGCATGTTACACAGTCGTTCGGGTTCATTATAAATATCGGTGCTTCGGCAGGTCTCTGAACAAACTACCATCACACTACAACTCCACATCCATCAAACTATCATACTATCAGCCCAACAATCGTTCAAACTTATCCAACGAGACTCTCATCACCATGAAGTTCACCACAGCTGCCGTCCCTGTTGCCCTTGCCGGCCTCGCCACCGCATCGCCCACCGGCGGCTACCAAAACCAAGCCACATCATGCTTGACCAACGCCGCTGTTCAGCAAGTTGCGGCAGACTACTCTTCCCTGATCGGGAGCTACTCCAACGAGCTCGCTGATAAGCTCCTGCACCCGGACTTCACCGATATCAGCGACTCTATCAATGTCCTCACTGGCAAGCCCCTCGGCACCCTCACCTTCCCCAACAAGCAGGCCTTCATGAACGAGCAGGCCCAGCTTCCGCAGGTCCCTCTCACCATTCAGTCTATCGAGGCCTACACCTGCGACACTGTAGTTTTGAAGTGGACGCAGAACTTTGGTAGCGCATCGCCCCAGTCTGTGGCAGGCATTGCTGTGCTGAACGTCCAGCAGAATCAGGATGTGTGGCAGTTCTACCGCATCATGACCGAGTTCGACAGTCTGACTTATCTTGAGAACACCGGCGGAAGCTGCAAGATGTCTGGACACTACTGAATAACGGTCAGAGCGTAACTGGCTGATATGATGGGCTGAGATCAAAATCCTTGGTGGTTGTTAAGGCTGGGTTGTCGAATGGTGAAAGGGGTGTGATTTCAAGGTAACTCTTGCGGTTTGGACTATAAACGACTAGGGTTCGGACAGTAAACAACTAAGTGCGTAGTCTTCTACTTCAGGTGACACGCAAATAAAAGTTTTGTCTTCTTTCTTTACATTGAGCAACGTCCTTTCTTCAAGTCCTCCCGTGCAGTGTATTGTCAAAAGAGTCTAATTGCCCTTGATTTTGTTGGTGGCCGAAGTCTTGTGCTTAGAGGTATACCACACTATACAATATACAACCACCGTGGCCAGGTGGTGTTCAGTGAGACGTGGACTATCCATCATACAGGTTTGATATTTCCTGGTTCATCCCTTCGTCGACAAAATTCATTGGTTGAGACAGAATGTCAGTGGCCAGTGCTCGAGACCCTCGGACGAGTCGCGTCCGGCCAGTGTCGTACTGAGTCCTGGCCACCTCGAGCTCCGGGTGCCTTTTCCTAAAGCACTGAGAATCAAGCGGCTGTCGCGACAAGTCGGGTACTCTCCAGCTCCAGACTTAAGTGCTTCTTATCAAATGTGATTCGAGCACCCGGAGCTCCTTGCAGGCGCCTACAGTGTACGAAGCACATGCACCATGCTTACAGGACGTGTATATGACCGATCTGGCGGCAGGATCGACATCTAGTCCCATGGGCGTGTGTGAGCCGTTGGCGAGGGACCCTTCGGACACTATCGTCTAGTATGGCCACAAGGGGTCTGTCGAGGTATGCCGCACCCTCTCATGCCTGCTTGTGTGTTCTTCTCGAGCATCTGAGCTCTGGAGGCCGCGTTTGAGGTCTACCTCAGACAGTCATCCTTGTCACAGTCCTCTTCTGCATCTCCACAACCTCTCCCTCCTCCTCTGACTCCTCATCTATCGTGGTGAGCGGCGAGAAGCCGAGGTTGATCGAATTGAGGTCACGGCGGCGGTTTGAGGCGCGGCAGTACAGCATGCAGCCTATCGCAAGGGCGAAGCCCATGAGCCCGGCGAATGTGAAGACCAGGCCGATTGCTGTAGGGGTCATAGTGGCGAGACTCGGGGGGACGGACTATGCTGGGCGTGAAGAGCGAGCAGGACGGGCGTAGGGAGGCTGCAGTCTCGGGGATAAGTTGTGTGCAAGTCGTCGGTTAGGCGGCCACTTGTATTATGGCATTTGCGTCATGAAAGATGGCACCATCAATGATGCTAAAGCGGGCTTCTCTGTAAGTTGTTGGTGGGAAAGGTTGGGCTTTCAGCCAGCGCAGAGCGAATCGGGGTACGGTTCCACCAGAGCCGTCGCCCCTTCCAAAGTGAGACATGAGCGCATGCGAACGCGAGGCCCAAAGGAGATCTGAGACAATGCGTAGCTCCCTTTATCATGAGGCCAATCAAAGGCCCCTTTGGAAAGTCTATTTTTTGCGGATAAAATAGACCGAGTTATACGGAGTGTCGGTAGAGGTGATTGCTTGCTGTTTCCTGGTGATCCCGCGCTACATTTGATTTGGGTGATCGGAGAAAGCCGTTAAGTTTGACCTCAGAAGACCCACGTTGTTGAGAAAATCAAGACTTTTCCTTCGACCAGTCCGCCTTTGACGAGAAATTCAATGCAGTACACAGGATCGATCCGCGCCTCGAAAATGACCAGGACCGTATTACCAAGGAATACGGCAAGCCTGGAGAAGCACAAAAATTCATGCTCGATGACGCCAAGGCTAACATCATCTTCCTTGACGAAGGGAATCACCAGGTCTCGCTGAAGAACGGTGCTGTTCTCAACATCTATTCAAGGCCATACACGTTGTCCAACGAGCCTTGGGGGTTCAGCTACCCCTCATCCAGTCATCATGAGTTCAGCATCAACGTTGGCACAAATGTTGTCATAACACATGGTCCACCTCACGGGGTCATGAATTTGATCGTCGACAAGAAACGCATTGGCTGTGCTCTTCGCGGCCGTTACACGGGAAAAACCCAAGGTGCGCTTGCTTTGGACATATTAATGATGGTTGGGGCACAAGGGCCGTGGTGTGGCGGCCAGTAATTTCAGAGCGCCCGAACCACTTCTTAGATGTTGATAATGAGAAGTATAGTGTTGTAGTCAACTTGGCAAAGCTGCATGGTCTATGGGAACATTGATCGACTAAAGTAGACGGTGTGAACGACAACTCAACAGTACCTAAGGGATAAACATACTACATAGTCCCACCTGAGAATATCAATAGTCCCACAAAAGCATCTTTATCACATGGTGAGATGAAGACTACCCGGACATCATTTACAAGGAGGAAGGTGAGAATAGAGGATTACTCAGCACTTGTACCGTCGTCTAACACAGTCCACCCTAGCTCTAGTGGCCGCAAAAGAAGATACAGGGACCTCGACAGGTCCCTCGAAGTGGGAGAGGATGAGTAAAAAGA
Organism: Microdochium paspali; assembly: GCA_031142775.1. Taxonomy (NCBI): domain Eukaryota; kingdom Fungi; phylum Ascomycota; class Sordariomycetes; order Xylariales; family Microdochiaceae; genus Microdochium; species Microdochium paspali. The sequence goes on from JAVBIV010000006.1 coordinate 2,837,081, forward strand.
TTGAAGGAAAACGAATCCGCATTAGATAGTAAACGCTTTCGCTTTGTGAAGGACGCACGAGCGAGATTAGTTTGAACACTAAAATGGGATTAAGGAGACAGGGAGGTACTTTTGTGGCCGAGTGTATGTAAGCCTCTATGGAATCGTGCACACCACGACCAAGTGTCTGTGTAGTAGGAGTGCAATAGTGTCAATTTCAGGAATCTTTCAGGTGAATAACGAAATCAGGCCGTGGATTGCCTCCTGGTTGTCGTTGAGAGTGCTTGTGGAGTGCCAGCTGTACATCAGCTGTCTGGGGCAGTGGGGCTCTCCACATTTCTGCCCAAAGGTATCGACATTGCGATGCAAACACACCGGGCTTCATCCCTTCCAAGCCTTCGCACATTCCCCATCCTTCACCATGGCCGACGCCCCAGACGACGCCATCAAGGCGCACATCGAGACACTAGTCGCCACACAAATGCCAAAGTCGGCCATCTACAACCTCCTCCTGTCCGATGTCCGGATCCACGCCGCTACCAAAGGCAACGTCAAGGCACGCCTGACACTGACCGACAACCACATCAACTCACGCGGCGGCATCCACGGCGCCGTCTCTGCGGCCTTCACCGACTGGGCCGGCGGTATGGCCATCGCCACATGGGACCTGCGCGACAAGACCGGCGTCTCAGTCGACATTCACGTCCGCTACCTCTCATCTGCGGTGGTCGGCGACGAGATCGAGATCGAGAGCACTGCGGAGAAAGTTGGTGGCTCACTCGCCTTCACCAAGGTTGTCATCTCTAAACTCGTTGACGGTGCTGTTGGCCCCATCATTGCCAGTGGTACGCACACCAAGTACGCCAAGCAAAAATGATTGTCCCGCATCCTCTGTGGCTTGTTCCCACAACTGCTGTTGGCGGAAGCCTTGAGACGTGCCCAGGTCTATAGAAGCAAACACATCGGAGGTCTCAAAGATAAGAATAAACCCGGCATTTGACCGCTGCAGTGGAGTCTGCCATGATCGCATGCAGATCATTGGATGTCATGACTGAACAGTGCTTACAGGAGAAACGCGTGTATGGTCGTCCTGATCCCCGCGTCCCCTGACATTCCCTGCACTGCGTCGCAGAGTTGAGCAGTCACCTGGGCAGACAGCCATCTCGAGCCCACTGGGGCAGAACTCCACTTTCAAGTCGTCATCAATGGTTGATATATGACCTGGAGGCATACAGACATAACTGCAGCCACAGCTATCGCTTTTGCTTCCTACATGTCTGTGAGCTTTGCATTATATGCTGCCGTCGCTCGTGAATGCATTTGCGACATGTCAATGTTGATGGCCAACACCCAATAAACGCAGGCTGCTGGCAGTCAACTGCCGACCAGGAGACCCCAGGAAAAGCACCTGGAGCATGGGAAAGTCCCCGACGCCTCGTGGGCCTCACCAGGGGTATTCTTGGCTGGCAACAGTAGCGTGGCCTGGGAGATTGGCTACACGGCAAAGGAGCAGAACCCATGCTCTGGTTTGCTGCGAAAAGCAGGCAGTGGGGCAGCTGAACGATTGCGACCGTCGAATATGCGACGGTTCTGGTTTTCTCCCCCGCGGCGGAAGATCCCGAACGTAGCGAGAATGCGACATTGCCTCGCCTGCTCAGGAACGTGCGCATAAGAGGTCATTCAGTGGCATGGCATGCGGAGCGGCGCCAAAGAACTGGCACGGGCGCCTCTGAGCGCAATTCAGGGTCTCAACAGTTATGGATCTGCAGCCAACCTTGTTCCCCTGAGACCCGACGACAATGCACGGGGCAGCGCGGGGGCGTGAGTTGAGATCGCTCGTAGCAGACATCTTTTAAGCTTCGGGTGTACAGCGTTAGTATAGCGGCTTGGGCTTGGATGCGAGTTCTCAAGTCACCTGTGCACACGACTCACAATCTCAGGTGAGGAATGGTACCCGTGGACAGCACCTCAATCCTAGTAATGATCATGCGAAATTGACTCTAGCGGCTCGGGGGACCCCCGCATAGCTGGTGTTCTCTAGGATTAAAGACTAGGAAGCAGCACCTGCACTCGATTTTTAGGACTCAGTTGAACAAATACAACACGCAAAACATGGCTGATCAAGTCGAAAAGGGGACGTAATTACCCGAACCTCAAGTGCTGGTCGAAACGTTCGACGACTGCGAGTTGCTTTTCTTCTCTGTTTTTTTTTTCTTTTGGCTGCCTTGGAAGGAACTTGATCGACAACACTTCCGCAGCTAAATCACGCTTCGGCACGTGCCCGTACCCGCAAAGCACCCGTTAGAGTTTGGAGGCCGGCTAGGGTATCACAACCTGGCTCAGCACTCTTACTATGGCAGAATGATCGAAAGTGTTGACGGGCTTCGTCGAGCGCAAATCCGGCAAGAGCACCGTTCTTGACTCGCGCATCGTGCGCTAAGTCACAGTACCCTTGGACATCTTTGCATCCGGAGAGGATCAGCTCCCTGGGACACACCAACATACCCCTTGGACGTGAAATGTGATCGGTCACGATTGACGTCTGCAAGCCTCCTCTGGGAAAATGGATTGTATGGAGGCTGATCCGCCGCTCCTCTTGGAGGGTGCTTAGCAGAAGGATTCGCCTTTCCGCGACAGATACTATTAAAAAGAAAGCAATTGTCGAGAATCTCACAGGTCGGCAGTGCCACATCCGTATTCATGCCAGGCAAGCAGACTGAGCTAGGAGCCTGGCATTTGACAAGCATCCCTGCTCATAATCGACCAGCAGCCCTTATAATGAGGATTTGGCTGCCGGGAATCAAGGCACGCTCCAGGGGCGGCTCGCTGGTGTGTGGCCCCCGGCACCCCCACGGGCCATAGCTTTGATAACGGTGGTGGTGGATCGCGGACATGCCCCATTGTCCTTCGCCAGGGGACAAACCTCCATGGATATATCCTCTCCGTGGCCCCCGTCCACAGCGTCAGTCGACCGTTGGTGCCGGTTGTCTCGCCCATCTCGACCCACCCGACATTGGACGTCTGGCGATCCTCCGCGTAGCGGCAGCCGCCATGAAGACGAATAACGAGGACTAAGTCAATCACAACACTCGCAATCGTTTTCACTCTGGGGGCTCAGCGAGTGTTCGCCCCTTCTAAGAGCAACAGTCACGATGGATTCGGGGTCTATCTCGCCGCTGCCAGCGTCGTTCCGGTCTGGCCAGCTGGCCCTGGCGTCTGTCGGAACGGTTTCGTTGATTTCGTCGACAGTGCTGTTCCTGCACATCACTTACAAGTTGATATGTCTGGAACTGAGTAATCGGCGTGCTAGAAAGCGGAACGTGCCGCAGGAGGTGGACCTGGCGCTTGGGCTCAGTGAGGAGCATTACACAAAGACAAAGAATGCGACAAGACCAGTCTCGACATCTTTTCAACTCGGACAAAGCCCGGACACTGGCGTAGAGCGGAACCACGAAGACAGCGAAACGGCGCGGCCACGCCATAAGAAGGGAAAACTCAAGGGCGCAAATCCTCTTCTCATCCTCATCTACAATCTCATCCTTGCGGACATTAGTCTCTCGACGACATACACGGCGAACATTGTCTGGCTCAAGGAGGATGCCCTCGACATCGACACGGCGACTTGTCGGGCTCAAGGGTGGCTTGTCAGTTTTGGCTGCGTCATCACCAGTGCATTCCTGCTGGTTCTGGCTGTGTACACATATGCCATTGTGATCAAGGGTCGGAAGCCGTCATCAAAGTCGACGGTCGCGGTGAGCCTTGGGGTTTGGGCCGCCTCGATCTTTATTTCGTGCATTGGACCGCTCGTCTCTGGCAAGAACCGCTTTTACGCCCGGCAGCAATTCTGGGTAAGTTGTCGATAATTGCAAGATGAAGAGCATGCCGATTTAACCGATGCTAACATTCCTCGCCAGTGCTGGATTGAAGGTTCGAATGGGGGCTGGCGACTGACTGTGTACATCCCCGGCTTCTTCTGTCTCTCCGCAACTTTTGCTTTGTACACTTGGACCTTCTGGTGCCTGCGTAAGCGTGCGCAATCATCACGCATGATGCCGCGCAGCTCGAGCTCGAGCACCACGAGCGACCACTCCCGAGGATTTTTCAAGAGCAGCACTACAACCAGCACAGCGCAGCACGGACGACAGGCGAGCTCGACTGGTGCCAGTGGCTTTACCAGCATGAGCAGCAACCCCCTATCGAGCACAAGCACGCAGGGCAATCCCATATCGACAACGGCGCGCAACAGCGGCACCAAGCTGCGCCCATCCGGGCACCACCCGGCCTTCCTCATCTACCCCGTTATCTACAGCTTCGTCGCCTTCCCGCTCACGTTAGGCAGTATCATCACCCCGCTGGAGAACTCGACAGTCTTCATGACAGTGGCGGGGACACTACTGGCGTCGTTGGGCTTCTTCAACGCCCTTCTCTGGGCGACCACCATCATGTTCAGCGACCGCGACGACCTCGTCGACACGGGTCTGCAGTACTTTACCTTTATGCGCACCCCTAGCGACCGCCAGTATGGCAACATGGTCTGGGTGCAGGGTGGAGCGGGCAAGCCAGAGGACGAGGACGAAGCTGGGCGCGTGATGCGCCGGAGCATGGCCGGGGCTGGACTCGGTCTTGCTGGTGGTCGCGCGTCCCCCATGGGGACAGATGGCGGCGACAGCAAGCGCAAGTGGTACTTGCTCGGCCGCGGGCGGGCCGGGAGCGACTCAGAGATCCCGCTGCGGGTGCAGCCGAGCAGGGCGTCGTTGAGTCAGTCTCACGGCGGAGCGGCCACGCCTACCGGGGGACTCGTCCGTGGCTGTCATGGTGTGTCTGGCGAGGGCAACGTGTGCCCCGGGATCAGGCTAGACGTCAGCACGACAGTTGTGATTGAGGACTCGAAGGTGCTTCAGGGATGATGTATTGTTATTTCACATGTATGGATGATGAAGATGATGAAGCATGCGAGAAGAGCGAGCGCGCGAGCGAATATTGATTTCATGACTGCACAGTCTTTTCTCAGAAGTGTATCTTTTGAAAGCACCTGACGTGACGTGACGTGACATGATATTGTTGTCGTTGGTGAGTGGGCCCTCTTGAGGTTGCCCCGGCGGTGGTTTGGTGCATTGTGTTGCTCGTGGTTCTCGTGGCACTCCCGAGGTCGTGCCTGAGGCAGCCGCTGACGTCACTCGCGTGCATGCCGCAACGACCTCTACTTTGTCTTGCACGCAGCGTCTTGACGATGCAAAACATACACCCAAGCAAGTACATGAGCAAAACCACACCAATTTGATCTGGGCAACTCACTTCCCACATCACCACCAGGAACCTTCTACCATCTTCACTGGGCTCACATTCACCCACAAACACAAAAACCCCCAGACAGTACACGACACTCAGCAGCACCTGGCCTGCACACTTCTTCACACACTCATCCGCCCACATCCAGACACAATGGCGATATCCATATCCCTCCACGCCCTCCAGTCCCTCCTAGCAGCCTGGGGCGGCTTCCAGTCCGCAATCGCCATCACCCGCCTGCAGACCTACGAGTCCGCCTCGGAGAAGCTCGCAGAGTGGTCGTCAGAGGCCGCCAAGCAGCTGCACAGGACGCGCACCACCCAGGCCTCGGGCGCGCTGAGCTTCGTCTTGTCCTTTGCCGCGTCGGTATATCACCTCCTCCTCCTCCTCCCACTCTCTACTTCTGCTGCTCCGAGCGGGGCTGGGAGGGCGTCGAGGCTCGTCGTACAGCCCGCGATAGCGGCGGTGCTGCTGCTCGCGCAGAGGCATGTGCGGGAGTACTGGGCGCCCCGTGGGGACGGGAGGAAAGTCGGCAAGTGGAAGCCCCCGGTCAAGATGCTGGAGGATTACAACGAGGCGCAGCGGCGGACGGAGAATATCCTTGCGATCTTGGGCGTGCTGGGGTATTCGTGGGCGGTGGCTTCGGTGCTTGGTCTGTTGGGACTGTAGATGACGGATGGCTAGGGAGTGGGATGGAAGGGAGGGCCTGTCGCCGGTGGTGAGCGGACAGTCGTACGGAGGCATTTGAAGGACATGGAGAAGGATGATTAGTACGGTAATTCCTATAAATAAATGTCTAATACCGGGAATCGGAGATGGCATATATCTTCCTGTATGGAACGAAGACCCCAAGGCATCACTCACACTTGGTTCACACACTAGAGGACGGTCATGGTCTACGCCCTCCTCCTCCTCCTTCGCAACAAGGACTCAGCCTCAAGCCGCAAGTGATCCGTCCTAAGCCCAACACTCTGTCTTCACAATCAGGTCCTCAACTCCAATTCTCCGAAAACATCAGCCCATGATAACATCCAGGCTACGCACACGTTTCCACCCCTTGTACAACTCTGTCATTCCGCGCCAGAGGAGGGCCTACACAGCACCCGCATGCTGCTGCTCTCAAGACACAGCGCTGTGTCGGCTCGCGTCCCGCTACGTTCTTCAGTGAGGCGAGGAGTTCTTGTTTCTTCTTTTTTTTCGGTCTTCTCCATTTCTCTCTATGTATATAGTCTGAGGAGCAAGCAGGGATGTGACCCTGAGGATGGGAACGTCAAGGTGTTATTTACACACAGCCTACTGCGGCGAATTCCTTCCAAAGTTAGCAACGGGCGCGCGGGCCGGTGATAGCTCAATCATAGGCGGGAGAACTACAAAATTAAGATGGTATAGTGTTCACTCCCCCCCTGCGTTATCTGTGCCCGTGGATGCTGGATAGAGAGGGTTTATCATATCGGCGGGAGCGGCGACTATCTTGGGGGGCAGTCATGGATCTATCCTTCTGCCTTTGCGTGGACACGGATGTATACCTCATCCTGTGGCCTCATGCGATAGGGCCAGCCGGGGAGGATGGTGTTGGTCCTGGTGAAATCCCTCCCTGTTATGCGGCGTAGAGCGGGAACTGAAAATACAGCCAAAGCAGGGGGGATCAAGATTGACGACCATCGAGCCCCTGGTATTTACTTCTCATTAGAATACCACTGGATGGATGGGTTTCGCCATTACGCCACTATATGATGCTTCTTCATTGTGTCAGGTTCGGTGGAAGATGGTAGGGGTTTCTATATCTGTCTCCATCTCCATCTCGCCGCGGAGAGAAATCCCTGGGAGCGCGCAGGGGGGCCGCCGTATATCATGAGAGGGTAGTTCGACACAAGTAACCCCCCTCCCCGGCAATGTTTAGCTAGGCTTCTGAAAAACGAAACTCGAGGCCTGTCATGATGATGCGAGTTTTTAAGCTCGAGAGGGGGGTGACTACCAAAAAGGACGAGTTCACGAGAAGAAGCAGGGAGAAACGTGGTAACTGGAGGCTTTCCACAAACATCAAAAAGAAATGGATGAGGCGGCGCATTTCTTTTATTTTTAAATTTCTTTTTCTAAAAAAGAGAAATGTCAGCGAAACTCTGTCACCAGAACTCCAACACTCGGCGCAGGCCCAGCGCGGTCGCTAATAGCGGTGTTTTACTCAAGATAATACTCCCTACCCACCTATCGTCTCATCTTGTTAACCCCCCCCCCCCTCCGAATATCCACACAAAAGTCAAGCTTATATACGGACTCAAACCTATACATAATCTTACCAGGCAAATAAACACCACGGCACTTTTTATCTGTTGCTTTACCTAGATGATCACCAATTCCAGTGTATAGAGATGTGTATGAAATCACTCGGTATTAAGCTCAACACGTCAAATGATATCAACAGCACTTAACCAGGATCTTGTATATGCATCTTAGGTCTCACAATGAGGCTGACAAGATGACAATCTGATAGAAGCAGTAAACTTTTAACAGGGCGACAGATATCCTAAGCAATGTCTCGCCCCAAGTCGCCAAGAATGGACTCTGCTGCGCCATTTTAAACTCTGAACAGCTTGGCAGCGTGCGCAGCGGCCCCATCAGCCTCGCCAGCTTGGCGAACTATATCCGCATACGGGTAGCCGTTCTTTTCAGCTTCAGCCAAAGGCCAGTGGCCCTTTTTTCCTTCTTTACTCTCCAGCTAGCAAGACCGACAAAGGCTCACCCATTATATACATATATCTATATTGGATGCATAATTCTCGGGCTGTTGCTGGGGTGAGTACAAGGACCCAGATATGTTCGATTGTTGCCAGCGCTGTATGGTTGTCCCTGCTTTGGCGTGCTTGGTCTTGACTCGTGCAAAAGTCCGTCCAGGTCGCTTCATGTGTCGAGCATGCTGCATCCTGATGGTTCGTGGCTAACATGGAAATCAGCTTGCGCCCAAAGCCCTCGTTTGGTGAAATTGCACGCTTGCGAGATGTGCGCAAGTGGGTGACATCATCGACATCATTGGCACACACACACGCCTAGACAAACCCATGTAGATCCTATAACTAAGGGCACCCTTTTAACATCTGACAACCCAATATCCAAAGGCATACAAATTGCCAACATTTCCACAGTTGATGCATATTCCTCAATGCTGGGCTCAATTGAGTTGGGCGTGGAGGGTGGGGGAATCGGCAGTCATGCCGCGGCCTGGTTCGCAACCCTATCCCGGCCGGTCAACTGGGGACGCGACGTCATGCTGTCATTGGCTGTGGGACTTGGCCGCACAGCATGGCAAAGTGAATGACACAGACATGTCGTTGACGTATGCACGCTTTTCTTGCAACGCTGTCTCGAGTTCCTGAGAAAGTGAGAATAATGCTCAACATGACTGCACATCCATGCAGAATTGCCTCAGCATGAGCGATTTATTCCAGATCGAAGGCATTGCCAAAGTGGCCGGCCACCACTGTCGCAAGCCTCTGATGTCAAGCCGTCGTCAAGCCCCCCCTCGGCTCACTTGCAACTTCATCCCACGAAATGCAGCACCGAAGCCGGTTTCGGCAATATCGGAACTTCGATCGCCTAAGAAACACCAACCTTGGACTGCGAAGATTCTGCCAATGAATTCAAGCGGGGACCGAAGAAGGCAGCCGTCATTGCCGTGCTGTTCGCACAACGCTCCCATTGGCGGCCCCTCTCACTTCCAAACTTCCAAGGCTGGGCCAAGCCACTGGGTGGCGGACCCGCACACCAATGACATGAATGCGCCTCTTGATCCTTCTGCACTTTATGGGGAACACAAGAGCATACAAATGTCTTGGAGAGTAGTGCATCTTTGGTCTGACCATCTGATCTGCAGCCGGGTAGTGTCACGAGCATCGTTTATCTTTGCTCGATAGGGCCTGGTAGGGGTGAGACATCGCGCTGGCTAGTGATTACTGCGTGCAGAACAGCCTCAAGACGGCCTCGTTGACTTTTGCAGTTGTCGAGGCGCCTAATTAGCGAGCAAGCAGGACGAATTTTGCAGGACGTGGACAGCACGAACGACGATCCGTGCCAGGCAGCCGAATTCCGTGCAGGAGGATGCGCTCCGAGTCAGGGGCCGGTCGAGAGAAGTACGACACACGGCCGAGGGTGGGACCACACAGTCAGCAGCACGGGCCTGCCTGTCTGTCGTCGTTGGCGGCGATGCGTGGCCATGCGCGGCCACGGAGCAAGACCTGCCTGCCCCAACCTCTGCCAATGATGGGCGACAAGGGGCCTCCCCTGCCAAATGCAACTTTGTGGTGTCGGTCTGTACCGCTGGCCATTGTGCATGACAGCTACGACGTGCAGACCGCCATCCAAGCGTCTCTCTTGCTTATCTGCGACTCGACAAAGTGCATCTCGCGGTCCAGAAGCAACCTGGCTCGGCTCTGTATGCAATGCAGGCAGGTCGTCATCTGAGGCATCGAGACATAGGGGTCTGGTGACCAGATAGCTCTGTCGACGACGCCCAAAGGGAGATTGCTGGGGGCCGCTGGCGGGAGAGCTAGCTGGCAAGGGCCCGTCAAGGACACGCGAGAGTGGATGCTCGCGGCTGAGAGGATTCGAGTTTTCAAGAGCTAGCTCCGGCCAACTTTGGAGCGCGGTGGAACTCTCTCGAGGGAGTCGAGGAGATGCAAAGTGTGGCAGGTGGCACTGGCAGGTGGGCCTTGCGTGTTCCGTATAAGACAGGTAGAGTGTAGAGGGCAGACCGCTGGCTGGTGCGAGCATCATCGTGGCATGGCATGGTGGTCCGTACATAGTACAGAGGACCGCATGGCACGACAGGATATGCGTGGAAGGACCAAGGAACCAAGGAGGGAAGCGTCGCTCAGTGGGCGGGGACTGCCAGGGGTTCTTGGTTCTGGGCATGGCATGCCGAGGCGACGATGTTCCGTTGTGACGCAGTGGGGGAGTCGCAGTTACAGGATGGGGAACCCGTCCGTGCCTGGTGAAGGAACTTTGGCAGCCAGGAGGGTCAGCATCACGATGCATGGAATGGTCGCCGATGAGGCAGAAAACGTACTTCTAACCTAGGTGCCTGGGGCAGTAAGATTCAATATTGCTTGGGTACGTACTTGAAGTAAGGTAAGTAAGTAGGTAGCGTATGCACTGCTATGCAGCAGCCTGGGCGCTTGAGTCGAGGCCAACCTTGGCTACTAGTGTACGGAGTACCTGCTGTAGTGTAGTCTACGCTACCTAGGCACGCTGGCGTTCGTCCAGGGCTGCCTCGGGGACCTTGGCTTGGCTGCCTGAGGTACTCGGTACCTTGGTGGATGCCAACCTTGGAAGGCGCGGGTGCGAGTGCAGGTGCGAGTGCAGGTGCGAGTGGGCGGAGCAGGCGCCCCGCACGGGCCCGGCAGCGCCTGCCCTGCCCCTGCCGATGCTCCTGCCCCTGCTCCTGCTCCTGCCCAAGTAAGTGGCTGCAGCAGCAGCAGCAGCACTGCGAGCCCCGATCTGCGGACCCTGCAAGATCCACGGGTGCGAGCTCACATGCAAGTACATGGTGGTTTGTTTAAACACTGCTGCCATCCCCGATGCACTCTAGACCTGCAGACCTGCAGACCTCCAGACCTCCAGACCTTCAGACCGCTGGCCAAACCTTCGTCTTGAACCTCACGCCGCCCATCACGCCATTGTTGTCATCCGCAAGCCCACGCCACTTCAAGGTTCGGCCAGCGTCCTTGCCTTGCTTGTTTACCTCCCTCGGTCCTCACCCGCCGCCAGCCAACCGCGCTTGTCGCCAATAAAGCACCGTTCTCGCACGTCTCAGCCAGGCTCTTTCTCTCTTCCATCGTGATAGCATCGCCAGTGTCGTTCTCTGTCTCGCCCAGCACGCCCCGTGGTCCCAGAGATGTCTCGGCTGATATAACGCCTTCTGTCCGCCATCCACGCCACCAGCTCGGTTATCGGCAGCTCCGGGCTCCCGAGGTTCGCCAGTCCGTCGCCCCGGATCCCGCGGCGCCGCCTTCGCCCACGGGCTTGCGCTTCTGATCCGGAAGGACCGAACCTCAGCGGTTGCCATGTTTGTCCACGCAGGAGCCAGCCTCCATGGCCATGAGTACTCGGCCCGCTCGCCCTCAGGCACGCAATCATCACCACCTGCCGTTCCAGGCCCCAAGCGCAACTCTCTGCTCCTGCGGACCGCCCTCGGCAGTACCATCCACCGTTCATCAACTCCGCCAGCGCCGTCTGCGAGTCCTCTGTCACCATCGTCTCTGCCTAGCAAGACAAAGCCTCGTCCGTTCTCAGACTCTTTCGTCTCATCGCCTCCTGCGGAAGTCGGCCCGTCTGCTGTGAAACATGTACAACAATCACCAGCCATGACCGAGCAGGACGCAGACCCCTCTGACAGCGATGCTTGCGCCTCTGACAGCGACCTCAGCCGCGCCGCCGTCTCCTCCCGCAGGGCCAGGAAACAGTCGCTGCGTAGCTCGACGAACTACGTCCTGGCCCAGCCTGCCCCCAAGCTTCGCAACAAGCAGCGCCTCATCCATACCAAGCCGCAGCTCATCACCCAGCTGCAGCTGCTCGCCCCCGGCGACAGGCCACGTCCCGTGATCGATGCCTACCCATCGTCTGCGTTTTCCAAGACTATCATGGCACCTTTACTCAGGCGTGTGCCGCGCATCGCCGGCATCAAAACTGAGCTCAGTGTTCGCGATATCATGCTCGTCAAGAGCCAGGACTACGCAGTTGTCGCCAATGATACAGATAGTGACGATGGTGACGACAACATGAAGGCCCGCGATCTCGTGGCGATATTGAGCCCTCTACAGAGAGATGATTGCGCAGAAATCGTCATGGCTGATGGCGCCGTCTGGACCGCTAGTCCGCGCAATACTGCCAGTAGTAGCGGCTCTTACGACTTTGTCTGCGTGGACGAAAACGGCGCAACGCTGACAGCACGGTGGGCTCGCCGCCGCTGCGGCAGCAAGCATGCTTCTCCTATTACAACACCATCCATATCTGCCATGCCACCCTCGCCACCGCTCCAGGAATACAAGTACACATTTAGCTTCATCAACCCTGAATGTCGGCGACACCCCATCATGGCCACCATGACTTCTACCTCGCTCGAGATATTTGCTACATACACACCTGTTTCTTCGTCTAACAGCCGCCATACACCAGCTTCACCAGCTCTTGCTTCACCGTCCTCCTCAGTGTCGAGTGGTCGTGAAGGGAAGGGCACAAAGCAAGTGGTTCATGTTCAGGATTGGCAGAAGAACTTCATCGCAATCTCCGCTGTCTGGGTAGCTTCACGATCGGCAATTTTGGCCGATCCGAAACAGACAGACTCTGGCTTGACATCATCAGCACCTTCCTCGCCCATCGTCCCGGCCCCGCCAGTCCGCATCCCGAGCAGGACATCAACCCCTAAGCTGGGTGTCAAAAAGTCTCACACAGCCGCACTAGATGGCTCAGATCGGAGCGTAACATCCGCTACCGATGCTCAGCCTGCCAGCCGAGCAAGCATAAGCATCCTTCCTAAACGTGCGACGTCGACAGGCGCAGCCTTCATGCAGCGACGCCGCGCTATTCTGAGAGCAGATAGCGGATCCTCAGAAGATGCCGATAGCGCTGCTGTGGACAAGCGCGGGCGCAGGACTCTTAGTGGAAATTGGACGGGCAACATGGCATCGGGACTTGGGCCGACATCGCTGATGGGTGTCGCAGTGGCAGAAGTAGGCGACGATCAAGAAGCCCCCTCGACGGCCAGACCGGCGCCATCAAGAGTTGCCACTCCAGCCAACGTCGGGCCACAGCAGATCGCCATGACAACTACTTCCCAGGCACAGTCACTGAGGAATGGGAGTAGGGGCGACACAGCTGCCATAAAGGATGCCAACACGAAGACACGCCATATAAAGTGGAAAGCCATGACGGCGTGGTTCAACAAGATCCGTACACGATAGAGACGCAAGCGGCCGCAGCTATTGTGTTAGCAGACCCTTTGGATCCTCGACGTTGCTATGGGCACGAACTGGATATATAACAGTGCCAGGCTCTACACGGCTGCACGGTACAGTGCCGCCACCACCACCATCACCACCACCACCTACATTATTGTAACTATTATCACACCAACACTGCAACATCTCTTTGTTTTTTTTTTTTGCAATTCAGCGAGCGAGACAGGCTACCACTGCGAGGAGTAGGATAGAGAGGAAATACCGAGATACCCCTGAACACAAACAATGCAAGGCCTGGCAGCCCAGTAGGCTACCACATGCTTCCGTCAAACCATAATCAAGTTGCAACTACATTTGTGTCAATGGTGGCTAATTAGCATGTTATCCGCTGCTGTGATTCCATTGGTTCTATATCGTAGCGGCAACAACACTCCAAGTGCGACATCACGAGGAGGGCAAACACAATGCATGCGGCACGTCACCTGCCAAAACGTAGCGTGGTGAACTATGGGTGTGCCAAGTTGCACCATGATGGATTCTATTTTTACAATGGTCTAAATGTTTAGGGGGAAAGCACCTTTTCATCGTGGGGCTTTTATCTCTGCCTGCCCAGATGCGCGCCCGTTTGATGATACTCTGCAGGCGTCTGATCACCCCATAGTGGGCCATTTGTGACAACGCACTTCTCCGGCACGTCTCTGTGTACTCGGACCCAAGTGTTCCGTATCTTCCGTGCCTAGGCAAAGTAACTCTTCCACAAGACACCCTCCAAGTCTTCAAGCTGCTCAGATGTGAAGTACTAAAATCACAAACAATTGGTTAGCCATATGTTCCGACAAGTATCTTGTGCCCATGCGCATGTGACTGCCAGCAAGACTTACCTTCTGATCAACGCCCCAGCTATCCTGCCTCGTCTTCTTGAACTCCGCCAAAATACCCTTTGTCGCCTTACCCACAATGCCCGGGTCATTCGCCGCGCGGCGGGCCAGCACGGCCAGGATCTCTGGCATCCACTGCGGCGGCGGCGTCGCATAGGGAAACGCTTCAATGAGCGCGCCCAGCCCAAGAATCGCCGCGTGCCGCTGCACGATCTGATTCGAGTGGTTGACTGGCGTCTCGACGCCAGGCTTTTTCCGCTTGGGCATGGGGTTCTTGTCCAGCTGTCGAACGAAGCGCAACTTCAGTGTCTCGATGATAGGGTTGCGAATGCCTACAGGCGAGCAGCGAATCATACCCGCCAATGTCGCAGCGGCAACTTGGCGCACCTCGGGCTGCGAGTCTGAGAGCATGTCGCCTACCGCGTCAAACAGGGCCTCGCGCTGCTCGGCGTTCATGAGGAAGAGCCGGCGGAAATAGATGACTTGCATGTTCACAAGTGCTCGCAGGCGTTGGTGCCAACTCGCGGCACCCTTGCCAAGCCGCACGAGAGCAGCCGTGAAGGGTACATCTTCGCCCATGCGGAAGGGGATATTCGGCAGATGCCGATACACATGATAAGCGAGACGCATCAGCTCAGGATCCTCCTTCACATCCATCATGTGGAGGAGCTGGTCAATGAGCTTCTCGTGGAAGAACGGCACAAGCTGAATACACTCCTGCGATGATAGTGAACAGTCGAGCCAAGTCAACACCGTCTTAGATCCAGATGTGTAGGCAGATGGAGTCTGCTGACCCGGCGTGCGCTCGTGGCGCCACTTCTCCAGCTGGTCAAATACGTCTCCAATAGTCTTGGTAAGGTCTTCAGTCGGCTTGTATGGTCGGATACCGATGCTGGATTCTGCCTTGTTGGCCTCAAGCAGAGTGCTGACATCCTTGAACGACTCATGGTAGCGAGTGCGGTAGATGGTCGAGATGACGCGACCCATAGACTCTCTTACTGACTTGTACGGGTGGTCAAGATGAGCCAGGAAATCCTGAAGGATCGGCTTCTCGTGGCGGTAGTGCCACCCGCAGTCGTTGATCAAGAACTCTAGCAATTGTACCTTGGAAGACTCCTTGAATGCGGCGTTTGAAGACATGTCGAGACGGAAAGAGCTCACGCTCTCCACAAGCTCATGCGCCCGCCGAGGATCCTTAGTGTCGATGATGAAATGCAGGCATGTGATCCAGTACTGCAGGTTCTCAGGCGTCAAACTTTCAGCGAAGATTTTCAGTATCAACGGTTGCGCAAATGCCCACGACTGCTCCTTCATCTCGACAGGGTCATCAGAAGTACCAGCCAAGAGCGCTCCCAGAATTTCCGATGTCGCACGGTGCTGGTGCTTGTCACTACCATCCCCGTAGACCTCAACAGTCAACTCCTCGACATCCTTGAACTTGAGCTTAGTCTGGCCATAGTTCATCAGGTCGAAGACGTGCATCAGAAGAATGACGTTTTGGCTGCGGAACCGATCCGAGGAGTGGTCCCTAGGCTCCTGCTTGAGGTATTCGAAACATTGAGCCAACCACTCGCGCGTGATGATGTCCCCAATCTGCTTCCTGGCGGCCTTCTCCACATCGTCGTAGGCATCAAATCGATGTGGCTTCGTGCGGAAGGCCTTCAGTTTATCTCCCCAAACTAGCCAACCTGCATGATCGCTGTCGACAAAGTATTCGGCGTTCTTGTAGTCCTTGAAGCTGTCGAGGAACTTCTCAGTCCAGTTCGGATCGTCCTTGGGGATCGTGATCGTCATCTTATTCGGTTCATGCTCGTTCTCGAGGAGGTAATCTTTGTAGGAGTGGTTGTACACAGCCCGCTGGTCGATGGCCGTGAAGATGTTGGAGAAAGCCGTCATGTAACTAGCACGCAAGCCAGGATGAGAGTCGTTGGCGCCTCTACCCACAAGATCGATAAATTGTGCCGGGACGAGCGTTTCAAATCGCAAGGTCAGGTTTGTCGCGAATATCGCACACCGACTCGCGATCTTCCAGTGCTTCTCCTTGGCTTCCTCAATCAGCTCGAGACCTAGAGCAGCCTTTTTGGACTCGACCTGCCGTCTGCGGTCCACAATGAAGTCGTGCTTGTGCTGGATCGCTGCTGAACAGTCCTCCTCGGGTCGGATGAGATCGACGATCTCGTTGTCCGTCAATATCATGATCTCCATTCTCTTACCGAACTCAATCAGCGGGTAAAGAGCGGTGGCGCCAACGTTCTGAATTGAGCTCTTGTCCACGGCCGCAGTCTGTATGTACATGCGCATGGCGTCGGGAGCGAACCTCCAGTCACGGAGAAGTGTCTTGAGCAAGCTCGTAAAGAAGAGGGTGTACATGGCACCCTTGATGCGGTCATGGTCATTCTCATCAAGTGCTTTGCGGAATCTCTGCAAAATAACAGGGATGACCAAGGGTCGTCCTCCGATCAATACCTTGACCGAGGCGTCCTGGGCGCCCTGCGCGACTCTGCGCACATCTGCATAGAGTGACAGTGAAGACTCTGCAAGATCGAGTAGCAGCTGCTTGTCGAGCTCGCTCTTGCGACGAATGGTCGCGTTGTGCTTGACGCGCTGCAGTTGGTATGCGTCTGCTCGCTTGATCAACAACGGTCGAGGGTACTGCTTCCGGAGACCACTAATTTTAAATGGCGCAACATCTGCCTTATACAGACGAACAAGTCGCTCTAGCGGATGGGCAGACCGCTCGAACCCGACATCCGTGATCCAAGTACGGTATGTGCTGTAGAGCGAAGTAAAGCAAGAAACGTCGTCTTCCTGATGCAAGTTGAGGAAAGAATGTGTTCGAGACAAGAGACGACCAATGTCGTCACGAAGCTCGTGCATGCGATTGTAGAGAGAGCTGGTGGTCGAAAGCAGATATCCACTCTCGTACCGAAATTGGGGCTTGGTCTCATCATCCTCACCAACATCAGCAAGCGGATCGTTCTCATCGTCGTCGCTATCGTCATCTTGCATGAGATCATCACCGTCATTATCCTTCTTGCCGTTTGTCTGCGCCCGAGCCTCGCCAGAAGCCCGCTTGGGGTCGAACAAGTTGGCGATACCAGATATGACCAGTCTCAGCTGGGTCAGCTGTCTCGACACCTCATCTGACCACTCCTTGTTCTTGCCATTTCGGCTGACAGGTGGCTTGTCACTCATGAAAGCCTCGAGTGTCTTCATGGCACCACCAGCCTGCGACTCAAATAGCTCAACAGCAAACTCAATCTCCTCTGGTACCGGTTTGTGCCACCGAATCGTGAGGTCCGAAGGGGCAGTAACTTGTCCCCAGTCGCTCACATCCAGACCGCGTTCAAGGACATCAGGCTCGTAAAGTCGGTTGTCTACCGGGTATACGTGCGTAAGGTTGAGCAGCAGGTGGTGGATGTAGTTGCTAATGTGAATGGTCGGCAATCCCTTGCACTTCTCCTGCATATACTCGGCAATACTGAAGAGCTCCTGCTTGTACTTCAAGACCTCGCTGCCGACATGTACAACACACATGCTAAGAATGCTGACATGCCAGACAAGAGCACGGTCACGTGGCAGTATCTCTGTTCCGCTGCTGCGATCAGATGCGGCACCATTGTAGTCGATCTCGTTGCGGATATTGACGATGAGCATCGGGATGAAGACCTTGAGCGTCTTCTCGGGATGCACCTTGCAGAGAGCGTTGCAAATCCATGCCATGGCATCCCTAGCCTGATGGACCACGTGCGTTGATACAAACGTCGCCAGTTTCTCCAGTGCTATGTCGAAAAGGTCGTCCGATAATGATGCGAACATTGGTGTCAGCGCCGCAGGCAAAGTGTTGATGATATTGTCTTCCGGCGAGCCCGATCGCAGCTGTGATGAATCTGGCAAGTTCTCGAGCAACGTGAAGACTTTGCCGAGCAAAGCCAGCAAGAACTCGCCAAAGCCAGCCGTAGAGGACCGCACAATATCAGCCTCCTCTTCGTCGGTGAGTTCATTCTTGTAGTCAATCTTGACATCGGAACCCTCGCGCTCCATGCGCTCCATCTCGCCCTGGACCCACTGCATGGCTAATGTTGTGTCATGGACCGTGTTGTCATCTTTTGTGAGAGGGACAAAGGGGATACTGTATGCCACACTCTGGAAGAAGTTGAGGGTATATTGTGTCTTGTGCAGGTCGTTGGCATCAATTCCGGGCAGAGCCAGTGCCAACAGCGCTGTGATGTGACACCTGAAACCTTTTTGGCGGGACATGACGTTGGCAATCATCTGCAAACCACAGAGACTGGATGTTGTCCGGTGGACCTCTACCAGACCCTGCAAACTGGGGTAGAACCTCTGCAAAGCACCAGGCAGCATCAAATCGGGCTCAAGGAAAGTCAGATTCTGTAGCGCACCAAAGTACATGCCAGTGACCTTGCTGCTCTTGCCAAACAGACCCATAAATGTCACCTCACGGAGACTGAGCACAAATCGCTTCTTCAACGCTTCGTCAATCTTCCTGTCCGAAGGGGTGTCCTGCTCCCCACGCTGCTCCTTGTTCCATCTGGATACAAACAGCTCGGTCAAGTAGAAGGTGAGCTGAGCCAGCATCACTGTCCAGGCGCCGCTGTTGGAGGGGTGGAAGAACGTGTCGACGGACTCCATCAAGCCTTCGAGGCTGCTCAAGATTGAACTTTTCTTGTCAATGCCTTGCGGCGACAAAGATGAGACGATCCATCGTGCTACAATGTATGATATCGGATGCTTCTTCTTGTCCTTCTCCAGAAAAATACCCATGCCCGCTGAGTAGTCCAAGGACGTGTACGGCGAATTGGCTTGGCCGACAGGAATCTCTGTAAGGCGCAGGATAGCCGTGAAGATGAGGTCGGACTGCTCTCTTGTGAAGATGCCGTGCTCGCCGAAAGGGACCGGCTTCCATGTCAGGTAGTCCCTGGCCATTCTTGAGAAAATATCGATGAATGCGGTATCGACGGCTTTAGATCGGGTCATGAGTGACCATAGGTGAAAGAATGTCGGTATGAAGTCGGACGGCTGGGACTGCGGTTCTGTTATCGATGCAGGCCGCGTGGGCATCAGGATATTCAGTGTGCCGACCACGATGTAAGCGTTCTGGATATCGGATGTGCTGAAGTATGGGAGCAGCTCCTCGAGCATGGCTCTCCGCTCGTTGGGATCGAAGTATGACTGGGCCTGCAGGCATAGTTTCCATAGGTGCTTAAGTCCTCGGCGGCGAGAGGAGTGGTGCGCCGGCGCCTCACTCGGGAGCACGAGCGCTCTGATTTCTTTCCATAATGGTCGCCAGTCAAAGGTAAGGTCGTCTTGAGGCTTGAGGCATTGTTTTCTCCTAGGGTAAGAGAAGGTTTATAATTAGTCAAGAACTTTCAGACAGGTCAGATTAAGCCCCAAAAAATAGTATCCGTCTGGACGCACCTCGTGAGCGTTGACACCATCTTGGCAAACCTGTCCGCCGTTGAAGAGTCAAGCCCTGGTGCCAGACACAGGTGAAAGTATAGCGTGGCCAGCTTAGCCCTGAGCTGGCGGGGCATGTCGAACTTCAAAGCGAGCCATCCTTGGAGCTGTCTGGTCCAGTGCAGGGCGCCCGACGAGAAGTCCTCGGCCTTGATGGAGATGTAAAGCTGCTTGAGTATACCGCGCAGGGCAGCGTCACGCTCGGCTTCCTCCTCGACGTCATAGGGGAGCAGCTCGAAGTAGGCGAAGGTGCGAGGCCGGTAACGATTCTGGTCGTCGGCATCGTCGGAGGGCGGCAGGCCGGGCGTCGTGGCCCGTGAGATGGTATCGGCGGCGGCGGCGCTGCTGAGGAACTGGGAGACGGCCGAGAAGGCCGTCATAGATGAGGGGTCGAGCCCTTCGTCCATGGTCGAGGGGGCCGAGGTAGGCCGCGGGGAGCGGCGACGACGGGAGTCAGGTGACAATTGGGTCGTTCTATCGATATTCTGTATGTGTCGTGTGTTGTACTTGTGTATGGGATGGACGGTGGCCGTTGGAATCGGATGAGAGGAGAGGGGATGGCCGTTGGCTCGAATCGATTAGCTCTGAAGCGGGCTGCGGTGCTGCAACGGAAATGTAGGAGGGCAAGCTCGAACTACAAGTACTGAGCTGGCGTGTAGCTGCAGCAGCGATCGGACGTCTGCGAGGGGAGCAGGTGGCAGCACAGGGTGCGAGAGGACGACGTCTTATGTGGTCTGTCGTCGTGCAGGCAGGAAACGGCCACGAAAGCAGCAGCACCCGGCCAAGAAGGAAGAAAAAAAAACACGGTGGTGTCGACGGGTTGGGTGGAAATGCGGGCAAGGCAAGCGTGGTCGACGTAATACACAAAGCAAGCACGCTTGGGCTTGCGAAGTGAGTGGTTGAGCGGGAGAGGCTCCTACAGCATGTCATGCACGTAATGCGAGCTGGAGCTGTGGCCGCGCAGGCACGTTGCGAGCCTAGAGCGGCTCCAGGGCGCTTGCTCGTGCTGACTTGGAGCTTGTCCTCGGGCGGCCACTCAGGGTGCGTCCCGCATCCCGCCTGCCCCGCCTGCCCGCACTGGAGCTTGCCACCTGCATGCAGGCTCAAAGGGTCTTCTTGCTGTGGTGCCCGGATCGTCTGGACCTAGAGCTCTCCATAGAGTCAGCTCTAGAGATGCACTCATGCACTCACAACTATGTCCCAGCCAAGGGCCAGTCAGTGCCGGCGCCATCCAGGTCGACATCCACTGCTCTTCCAAACACATACACAACCCCAGGCATCACAGTCAGGTGATCTCATACGCCAATTTTCATAGTTCCTGATCCATCTGACTCTGCGCTTGTCATGCCCTGGTAGGCAAAGGCACGGACTGTCCCTATGACTCGTTGAATAGTCGTGGACGGCGGCGTGACAGGCAGGAATGCTTACTGCGCGTCGACAAACGTCACCAGCTTGCCAGCTTTGGAATCAAAGCTCAGTGAAGCCACATTCATAATATTGGAACCTTTTGTCTCTGTGCTTAGCTATTTAATAATAATTATTGAAAAAAAAAACTCCATGCCCAACACCAAACATGAATTCAACATTTGCAGTCAGCGACAGGTTTTTTTGTATCACGAGGAGGATGAAGACAAAAGCCTCTTCCCCTTTACTCTCCAGTGAGCGCCGATGGCCGGTGACTGGTTGAGATTTATAATTCCCGAACCTCGCCATCCCCCCAGGCCACCCCCCAAAGCCCTTTCTCCCTCACCTGCGGACATTCTCAGTCCGCCTTCTTGCCAACCCTCGGCAGCACGAGCCACAGTCCCAGAATCACCGCCAACAGCGCAACAATGACCGGCTGCAGCACCTGCACGCCTTTGGCCTGCGCCAGGGCACCTACAGCGAACGGCAATATCGCAGCACCTCCGCCCCCGAACGCGGCCGCGAAGCCGATCGCGCTGACGTGCAGAGACCGCGGGAGGAGCTTGGACATGACGACCATGACACCCGGGAACAGAGGGCCGAGGAAGAACCCCACCAGTCCGATGGCGACGGTCGAGACGATGAACTGCGGGACGAGCCAGAATAGGATCTGCAGGCCTATCGCGAGGGGAAGGTAGATCTGTTCGCGTTCGGCGATTTTCTGTCAGTATTCTTTTTGTTTTTGTTTCCTTTTTGTTTTTTGCAACATGATGAATCGGTCGCCGTTCGTCGGGGACCATCCAAGATCTACATATAAATACGCAAGAGCAGAGAAGATAACTCACACTAATGGCCAGCCGCTCCCCGATCCGCGGCGTGACGAACCCCAGAACAACCCTACCGACTGTAATGCCCAGCCAAAACCCCATAGCCGCCATGCCGCTGGCAAAAGGCTCCCCCTGGCGGACCTGGATCATGAACTCGACGATCCAGCCTCCCAGGGCGACCTCGATGCCGACGTAGCCCAGCAGGAAGACCGCGCAGAGCCAAGTCACACGCGCCCCGGGTCGGTGGAAGAGTGCGGTGCGTAGACCTCCTACCTTCTTCTTCTCCTCGGCGGAGGTATCAGTGTCGCCAGTGGTAGGAGAAGGGGACTGCTGCTCGACTTCGTCGTGGTTGACGAGGGATGCGCGGTAGACTTCGCCCGTGGCGGTCCAGAACGTATACGTCGTTGCGCCGA
Source organism: Microdochium paspali (assembly GCA_031142775.1). Taxonomy (NCBI): domain Eukaryota; kingdom Fungi; phylum Ascomycota; class Sordariomycetes; order Xylariales; family Microdochiaceae; genus Microdochium; species Microdochium paspali. The sequence continues at coordinate 2,859,298 of JAVBIV010000006.1, forward strand.
GCTCGACGGCCGCGAGAGCAATCTGTAGACCATCAGTATTTCCCGGGCCCCTTGTACTCATGATGCCAGTGTAAAGGCCCCAAGCATACCATGATGTAATAATAATACCACCACCCGACCTGAGCCTTGGTGATCAGACTCGTGGCGATAAGTGGCGCCAGTACCGCGCCCAGGCCATATAGTCCGTGCAAGATCCCCAGAACCTCATTAGCATTAGCCATGTTCCCGATCCAGGCATTCCAGGCGGCATCCGCAAGTCCATTGCCCAAGCCCGCGAGGACGAACGCAAGGACCAGCACGGGATAGGGCGGGTGGGTGGCGATGATGATGTAGGCCGTGATGTGGGAGATGCCCGTAAGGAAGGCAACACCTCGCTGGCCAAACTTGAGATGGACCATGTTATTGGACAGGGCGGCAGCTGTGTAGCCGATAAAGGGGGAAAGAAAGAGGAGGGAGACGATGGTGTAGTTTAGGTTATAGTATTCTTGAATCTGGGAGCATGTCAGTCAGTCAGACCGTCTATCGGAAGTGATCTCCGTGGCCCGGTCGATAGAGAAAAGTTAAGCAGCACATACATATGGGATCAGAGGCTATCACGACTCAAAGTTAGCATTAAAAAAAAACACTGCTAAATGTTCACACGTGCTCGGACACTCACGCCATAAGCAGCATCATTCGACCCCATGACGACAAAACTCCAAAAACACGAGCCGACCCGCGGGATATTGGACCTCGGCGAGTTCCAGCTCTGCAGGGGTTCCGCGGCGGTCGCAGGCGCCGGCAGGGCCGTCATATCCTGCTCCCAGACGCCCCCGTTGCCAGATGTCGGCACGCGATCGCCATCGAGGCTGGCTCTGGACTTTGTGCTGCTGCTGCTGCTGCCACCGCCGTTGGTGCGGCCGTTGTTGCGTAGGGCACGACCCGTGGTCGAAGGGGCAGTATTCTTGGCGGCTGGCGAGGGTGGACGGAGCGAGCTCATGGGCTGTAGCTCGACTGTTGTTGACGAGGTGGCCATGGTGAGAAGGGGTGTGGTTGTGCTGCAGATGGCAAGCACCGGGGGAGGGTGGACGGGCAGGAAAGCTGTTTGGCGACGAGCCTGGGCACGAACTCGGATCCCTACGACCTTGAGAGAAGACTGATGACTCCCAAATAGCGAGATGCCCAAAGCCCAGATGCTTCAGTTTGTAAAATCACATGGTCGTTCTCAGCATTTATATCATATCCCCGGCGTCAAGGTGGGCTCGAATGCGGCTCCCGCAGCCGGGGGGGAGGCGGAGTTGGCCTGCAAAAGGCCAGGGATTAGCAGCCCCAAAACTCCGCCGCACATCGGTTGAAGTTGGCCGGAGTGCGGGGACCCTCGCCCCAGGGCCTGCGTGTATGTGCATGTGCGTGCATCTGTCATCAGTGGCTTGCTGGCTGGCTGCAGCACGTCGCCCTCGTAGTCACCGATCCAGTCTGGTGGCCACGGCTAATCCCCGGCCAGACACACACACACACACACACACACGGGCTTACCACACCGCGTGCGTTGTCTCGAATGCCAAGCCAGAAGAGCATTTAGCTCGAGCTCTCTACCTAGCTCTAGATTGATGACAAAACGTCCTGTTGTCAGTTCTGGCTGCCGTCCGTCTCCGTGCCGAGTCCACACTCCGCTGTCGGAACGACATGCTTGATGCAAGCTCAAGCTCTGGCAGCAGTCAGCTCGGCAAAGGTGAGCGAGCGTACCTTTGGAGTTATGCTTAATAATAAGGGTGAGGAGCATCACCTATCAGGGCAGGCCCTATTACGTACTTGCATGCACACTAATTAATTCAAGCTAAGTTTCCAACACAAGACACATATGCCGGTCCCGATGCTCTGCTGCTGTAGCACACACACGTACGAGAACGTGCCCCCCTGCTGCAAGCGGCTAGGAATGCTATTACGACGACATGTGGCTTTGGAATTCGCTTGCGAAACAGCTACTTTCCTTTGTTACCATTGTAGGTCTGATCTGAACTACCTCAACGATCTACCGCCTAGTCCTAGTATACAATACAGGACAACAAGACAAACACCAGAAATGTACTGTATATGAACTGACATCATGCTGTTATTCTTCTTCTTCCCTTCCATCCCCCTCGCGCCTTTTCCCCAAATCCGGGTCAGCAGGAATCCCTGGCCACCCTTGCCGGATCAGCCTGCATGATCCCCCGATCTCCCAGGCTCGCCTGAGTTGACTCACATACAGTACGGAGGATGTGCTTTGCAAAAGTTGAACCCCCCCCCCCCAAAGCGCACAGCTAACTAAGCAACCAAGTACCTGGAAACGTACTTAAGGAGGTACTCAGTGAAATTTCTGGAATGGCCTTAGCGTACCCGACTGCGGGCGCTAATAATGTTCAGCGTAGCCTACCTAGTGCTAAGAAGTGCCTCCCCTACCTGAGCAAGCACTGCTGCCACAAGCCTGGCAGCACGGCACCCCGACATGCAAGAAATTGGGAGGTGTACTCTTTTTTTTTCCTTCTTCTTCTTCGCAAAGCACCACCGCCGTACTCAATACGCATCAACGCGCTGCAAAACTCGCTAGTCTAGCGTTGACAAAGGAACTCCATCTCCCGACGCTGGGTGACTCACCTCGACCTACGCCCAGACGTGCATGTCAACGCATCTTGCATATCTGCAGGGCGACAGATCCGCCCCAGCATCCTCAAAGCTCTCCACAAACTCCGCAGGCCCGGACCGACATGCCGGGCCGGAACCTCAACCCCGTCCCGTAGTTTCTCCGGGAGATCAGACGCCACCAGCATCGGCGTCGACTCATGGTCGGAGTCTACTCCGATAGGTCATCTGCCACTTTACTCATAACCTTCACGACAGAACACCAACCGTGGCAAACTGCTACAAAATCTTGCTCAAGGGGTATCTATTAATCAACTCATCCTAAATAGAGGCATGTGCGGACCTCTAGTCTTTGTACACGTCTCCACTGCGCATCTTCATTCCCATTCCGTATATACCGCCATTAAGTGGCTTTTCAGTGATGTCGCTAGTTCACATATCCAATCAGAGATTGCTTTTCGCTTGCAGCAAGAATGTGTCCGTCTAGAGCGAAACCCAGTAGGCCCCATGCGCCTCGAGGCTCGGGGCAGCCAAAGTCATCCCGTCTGTATTACTGTGTAAAGTCGTGACCAAGGAAATGTGTTCGTAAAATAAGTGAGCGGCCGATGTGCAACATGCTCAGAGTCCTGGAAGTAATGCAGTATGCCCAGGTCGTCATTCATCCAGCCAAGGGCTCCTCGAGCAGATCAGACTCATTGGCAGACGACTGATCAATCATCATCTCCCCACCATGGTACTGGTGAGGGGGCAGACCCGGAAGGCGGTCCACCCACGGCGCTCAGCCTTGCCAGACTCCTCTTTGGCTGGTGAAGTACTTGGGCTGGCTTCTTGGCAGGAATCGCTGGTATTGAACCTAACGAGGCCTGGTGACCATCTGTGGATGTTCCAACCACCTTACCGCCAGGCTCGGGGAAATCGTCAAAGTCAAAGTCGTCAAGAAGCAAGTCATCATCATCCTCCTCAGACTCACTATCCGTCTCCGGGAGATCAGACAGGCGTTTCGGACCCGGTCCTGGAAAATTTGGGTTGACTAGAGCAGAGTCCGCGCGTGGTCTACCCGTATCGTTCTTGCTCAGAAAGCCATGCTTGCTGAACGTGGTCCACCTTGTCGTCTTCACGCTGCGCCGTCGGTTGTCCTCAGCCCACTCATCGTCACTCCGACCATCAATGCTGCCCATAAATTCTGTAAGATCAGGACTGGGTTCGGCGAGATCGATTGCACCAACACGGCTGATGGGACGGTCAAGGTATAATAGCACGCGCTCCTGGCGGGCCTTGCCTTCCTTGCGACCAGAGCTAGTCGACGAGGGCGCTCTCTCTGGTGTTGACTGCTGGGACTCGTCAGTGACTGGATACGGAATTTCCTCTTCCAGTGTTCCTAGGGACTTGGGCGCAAAGTCCTGATTCGAAGGCTTGACAGCATCAGCTGCATGAACTGAAGACCTCCTTGCAGGAATGACAACAGGCGTCCCGGAAGAGGACTTGTTGGTAGCTGCGCTGTCACGCGAGCCCTTCTCAGTCCCCGAGCCGGAGGAAAGACTGCTCGCCCTCATCTTGGCCCTCTTTTCCCGGAGTGCCGCCAATAGCATCTCTTCCTGACGAGTGACTGCCATGAATCGGGCACTGGTCTTTTCGCTCGAGTTGCTTGCCACCGAGTCACGACGTATAGACTCGGGAGAACGAAAGTAGAATTCGACACTATCAGGCGACAATGGTGGCGTGGGTTGATCGGACGACCTCGAGTCGCGTGTCCTGCTGTGTGCACCGGGACCAGCGAGGATCTTGCGGAAATCTGACTGTTGCGGTTCGTGATTGAGCTCATCTGTCGCCGCTGCCATCGTGGACGCAAGGGCAATCATTGTGACAGTGTGTGCCTGCTGTATCTGCGCTTTGGCCTCGTTGTCGTAAACTCGCGAGTGCACCGAGTGTTGTGCGCTGTTGGAAGAGGTAGGCATCCCAGAGTAGGGCAAGATCGTGCTTGTTGACGACTGTTGCGAGTGAGTGGTATTATTTGACATGGGTCGTGAAGCTACTGTTCTTGATGAGGTTCGCGGAATATTAAGAAATGTGGAGATCGGCTTGATATGAGCTGTGTTTGGGACCCCAGACCGATCGAAAGTGGGCGTGTAGGCATTGTAATCCATCGCGGGTTTGAGGCCGAGGCTCCTTTCAGCTTTGGCGGACGCGCGAAGTGGAGAGGCGGTCATTTGAGGGATAGATTCCTCATCCGACTCAGAGTCTGACAACGACAGGACGCTGTTTTGCTGACGATCTAAGCTCTGTATGCTCCGGTCGGTTCGGGATGTCTTGGAGTTATGGGTCTGTCTGCTGGAGACGCTAGCAGCATAATCTGTGATCGAGCTGATTGTAGAGTCCATTGCCTCTGAGGTGCCTGAGCCGCTGGCGAGGTCCCGAGTGCGTGTGGAGCTCTTGTCTGAAGGCGATTGCGGCTCACGGATCATTGGCTTTGCGGCAGGCTGACCAACTGATGTATGAGACATTGTTGGTTTGTGGGTCGTCTCGAATGGGTCTGAGTTCAAGAAAGAGGGCCCTTCCACTTCCGTAGGCGAAGGTGCATCGCGGAATGACATCTCCTCGTAGTGGTCGTAGAGCTGGTGGAGTTCGGAGGCACCATGGAGTTGACGGTGATACCCAGTAGAAGATAGAGTGTTTGGCTTGGGCAGTTGGCTGCGACGGACCAGCTTGTTGTGTGTCCTCTGTTCAACAAGATCAGGTGTGGAACCTCCCCAGGATGTCTTGAAGGACATCATTGATGGTGACCGAACGATTGGATGGCCGCCACCAAGATGAGGGCTCGCAGTCTTCGCACCGGCTGGCTGCTCGTTGCGAATTTTGCCACGCAGCAAGTCTAATTTGGAAGGACGTTTCTTCCGGTTGGCGGCAATAGTATCTGGATGAAATTGGTCAAAGTAGGCTCCTAGAGCAATGGCGGAGTTGGATGTCTGTTGCGATACAGACAGCGGCACATGCGTCTTATCGTAATGCGTGCCTATGGTCGAATTCGACTGCCGACGACGCAGGCTGGACAGATCAGTGGCATTATCTGCCGACAGATAATCGGCACCGAGAGTGGCTGCCGACCGTTGCGCTCGAAGACCCAAGCCGCCAGCGCTGTGCAGGTGGCGTGGGACGACATCCGACTCCTCATCCCAACCTCTCTGGTCGATGGTGTGCTCGGGAACAATATCATACCGCTCAGCTCGGTACGTCGTGTTGGCGCGGCCACCTGTGCTGCTATCAGAGACTGCTATGCTCATGCCACTCGACGAATGTGTGTCCCAAAACTCATGCCCCTTGGGCAATCCATTTTGATCTACGTTGATCTCGCCTGTGCCTAGGAGTCGCTGGGCCTTGCTGAGCGGTGCCGTGATGTTGTGTGGTGAGGCGTCCTTGACCTTCCGACCCGGTAAAGGGAACAGAAACTTGGACTTTGATTTCTGCCCCATCTTGAGGTTCCCGTCCTTGGAAGTAATGCCGTCTTGTCATACGACCCTCCTCGCTCGGCATGTATACAGTGGTTGGCTATCGACACGGCCACATCGAAACTGAATGCTGATCTGTCAAGAAAGTCGAGTACGTGCAGACGAGTAGACCAGACTGTTGTATGTCTGCTCAGCGTAGCAGACTCCAATAACACTGCAGTCGGTGGATGCAGTCGAAGTGACTCTTGGAATGACGTGCAAGGCGAGCTTGACTTGGTGGGAGTCGTTGTGCTCCGGTAATAATGCCCGGCCAGAATCTTGATGATCAGCGCCGTTGCTGTTGGTTGGCGAAGAAAAGAAGGGCAGCGCGTGCGTATGAGGGGAAGACGAGTTAGAGGAAGCTTGCCAGGTTGTCGGACAATTGGAAGACGTGAAGAAGAGCAAGGCCGAGCCGTGGTGCTGGGGAAGGCCGATCATGGAAAGCCAACAACAAGCCAGGACTAGCGCCAGCGACGGGACCTGCACGACGCAAGTGGTTGGTGGCACCAACTTTCTCCACTGGGCAATCTCAGGATGTGCTTCTAGCCTCGAAGCGACGATAGTGCTGCGCTATTGCCCACGCCTACCATAGTCTGCGGGCCAGGTGGACAAGAGCTGCTGGAGCCTCCGACAGGTCAAGCTGACGGCGCCGTGCAGCACTCCGGTTTCGTGCAGAGAGTTTGGTCGACCGCGGTGCAGGGCCCTGCTCTCTCAAAAGTCGAGACGGGTGGCCGGTGGGAAGTTAGTGATGGGCCGAGGGACGGTGAAGAATCGAGACCGGTTGACCACCACGAGACACGGGACGGGAGGCTGGTGGGGGGGGGGTGTTTGAAAGCATACTTAAGTAAAGAGGCCACCGGCAGACAGCGATGGAGCCATGCTGGACCGGCAAGAGATAGAGATGCATGGCGGGCAGGGCCCTGCCAGGATCACGACGGGCTGGCAGTGGTGGACGGCCAGGGGTCCAGTTCAGGAGCAGCAGAGGGCAATGGAGCGTCGTGTCGTGGTAGTGGTGGCAGTAGTGGCAGTGGTAGCACTGGTAGCACTGGTAGCACTGGTGGCAGAAGGAGTTGACCTCAGCCCGTCCGTGAGGCCTGGCGTGCCTGGGGAGGCAGGTGGGTAAGCGCAAGTGGGGCTGGGACCGGCTGGAGGGACACACACACACACACTTGCATCGCGGGCTTGACGGGCCAAGTCAGGGCAGGGCATCTTCCATGTTCCCTGTGCCTGCACCTGCACCTGCACCTGCAGCCCTGGCTGGCACACAGAGGGTCCCAGCGCACAATGCAATCCTCCTCACGGGCACTACGGGCACCACACGACAACACACGACACCACATCCAGGACAGAGCGACAGGGGCTGCTCCTTCGCGGCTGCCGACGCAATGTCGGTTCTGTTCATTCCCGACTTGTATTCCGCGTGCTTTGCTTCACATCATGTTCTTGCTGTACGACCTTTGATGCTCATGCACCAGCCACTGCCACTGCGCAAGTGCCCCGATCAGTCATGACACCGTCATTGTTGTCGTGGTCAAATGAGATGTCCAGCTAAATTCCGCTAGGTACCCCGCCGGTTGTCTCTCTCGCACTGACGGTACAACGGCATCGGCTCTGCCAAGCACGTCCAATCTCGATGATGGAGCCCCCCCCCCCCCCAGATCCTCGCAGGGTTGGTGCCGTGCCCGGAGTCCCTTGCTGCGCCGCTGGGGGCCTCCTTTATGCGAAGGCTGACCACGATATACCAAGGTATGTGAAGTGTGTATGTGTATCTGCACTACCTATGTCGTATTTATTTTGTGCACCCTGTGAGCTCACCAGGCCTGCCCGGCTGGTGTTTTCTGCGCCTGCTTCCAGCGGCCAGCCAGGCCCTCGTTACTGACTCGACTCCCATCAGCCACTCACGCCGTGCTAATCCGTAGGCAGACCCGTCCCGTTCTGTCCGCTCTCTTCCGCGCCAGCCCAGACTCCGCGACAGAACTTGATCAATAGTTGCCACCAATAAATTGGACAATACATCCAGGCCAAATGCAGCCACCGCAGCCAAACCCATCGTGAGTCGAGGCACAGCTCAGCCAGCCATCACACAACTGGCCTCCGAGTACCAGCGAGCTCAGCAGTATTTTTTTATCGGCTTCGTGGCACGATTGAAGACTGACGACCGCGCCCCGACGACTTCATTTCACCACCACACTATTGCATGGATGGTGGCGCTATGGCTGGCACGTGTTTCCTTGACCAGCTCCGCCGGCTGCGAATTATCAACTCCACCTGGACCATCAGGCGCCCCTTGCGTCGCCTCCTGCCACGCCGCTTGCGCTCGCGCCTCCAGATTGCCATGTGCAAATATGCGAAATGGTCCCATCTCCTTCTGATGTTCGATCGTTGTTATTAACCATCACCTACTTCATCGCCGAGCCCCCCTCCCCCCAATAGCGTCCCTGAGACCGGCCAGCCGTGGCTGCAAAGGTGCGGTCGACTCTTGGCTGCGGCTTGCTGCCGGTTTGCAAATTTCCATACACGATTCAGCGTCAGATCTCTTGTGCCACACAGGAAGACCAAAGTAACCTCAGCTTAGAGAGGCGCTGGGGCGAGGCGTTGTCATGAGTCGCGTATCGACAAACATTTTCGTGTGGCACAGCTGGTTCCTCTGTCCACAATCCACCACCCAAATGTGTCGGCCGTTTGCGACCAACCATTGATGTTAGACTCAACGAGGCTGGACAACTCTCAGCAGCAAGCGCGACGATGCAAAGTCGCCGATGCAAAGTCACCCCGTTGCGCTACGGCCACAGTTCGGCTCCGGCCTGGCCGAGGTTAATATGGAAGCCACTCCGTGGATGGAAGCAGCCCGCGTTAGCCAGCGCAGACGGGTCTCCTGTCGCAAACCTTACTCTCCCTTATGAGCCTAATTGGGAATTCTGAGACCTGATGTGGAATCCGCCGCCGACGCGCATGATTTTCACATGGCTTTCTCTAGCTCTGAGTGAAGTCATACATCGGACCAGGACTTTCTAGCGACCGCAAGTACGCATCGGCAAAGGGCGATCTCGGAAGACAGTTGGTACCGTTCGCGCAGGCCGGCGTGTTTCCAACCCTTTGCGATGCTTGATCCATGAAGAATCCTTTCCGACGGCACGGACCGGCGCCGATAGCATACGACAGACGTACTCCAGACGGCGCATAGACTACAATGGCCGTGCCATTCTTAGCTGAAGCGGCAATGCGCGGAAATATCAGAAGATCTCATGCACATCGAATCTCGTCTGCATGAAACAACTCTGTCCGGATGGGTGGTTTCCAACTCGACGGCTGGCGGTGGGCTCAAGCAGCGGCTCCGCTCAGCCCACTGCAACGCAGCCGGCCTCTAGGCCGTGTCGCAGGTTGCATCTGGAGCTTAAATTGAGCCGTTGGCCAATCGCGAGGCTGGCTTGGTTGAGATGCGAAACCGCTGATCGAGCTTCACTACGACCGGCGACTGGAACTTCGGGAGCGTTCATTCTTGGCACAACTGAAACACGCTGTCGAACCGGGACTCCTGGCGACCGCACCAGACAGCTAAGACAACAGTAACTCTCAATCACATAGCAGCCCGGCAGTCGAGCCCAAAGATGCTCTTTAAAACACGGTTTGTGGTGACGCGTCAGGCTCTGAAGATGCCTGTCGAAGCCATGCTACCGCCGATTTTGCTGTCGAACGTCAATTTCGGCCTGATTGCGCAGTCTTTCCGATGGCTTTCTACCGTTGGTTACCCTTCTGATCGGAAATGCGACACAGTTGTGCGTGTCGTGCGATGAAGAGAAAAAAAAAATTGCCGCTCGCCGCCGGCACTCATCACTGCGATTTTCACAGAGACCGATGAGGCAATCTTAGCTCGTCCTTGGAAATTTGACAGTAGCCTTACAATGAAGAATGATGCTCCGCCTGACGTCTTGCCCTGGGAAGTTCGTCACTCAAGGGCGATCATTTTGGGAAACAAGGTCCCCTCTGACCTGAAAGATTGTCGTGACCCACTGTCCAGGATGGCGATGCCAGCCCCATGCTTCGTGTTCCAGGGTCTGTGAGTGAGCTCGCAGCTCAAACCCGATGCAGACACGGCGGTTTTTGTTTTTTTTCAGCGTGCTGCGCCGCTGACTACCGACCCAGTGTCCCTCATCAGACCCCTGGAGCCGTTTCATGGGATGCGTGGGATGCGCAACGTTGCCTATTGAAAGAGCAGAAAGAAGTGCAGGCGATGAGGACGACAGATGGTCGCACCACTATGCACAGTCCTCTTCTCAGGCGTCGGCAACGCCAACGTCATTCACTGGCTCGAGATTGCCCAAGCGCCATGATCCCTGCACTTGCGTCTCGGAGACTTTGTTTATTGCTTGAGAGCTGTTCATTCCGCATGACCACTTCAGGCATGATTGATGAATGCTATGAAGAGAGAAAAAAGCATATCCACTGCCCGGACATGAACCCCGGACCCGTCAGTGGAGTCTGCATCGAACAAAAGAAAGGAAGGACAAATCCAGAAGAAAAAGTCGAGAGAACAATTGCTTGGCATGGACAGAACCCTGGAGGGGTACAGGTCGCGAAATGATATGTCATGCGTTCCCCGTTCGCGATATCACGAAACCTGGTGTCCGGGTCCTGCCAATCAACAGCATATGCCCCGAAAAGGGATGGAGACACGAGCTGGGTTAGGGCCAGCCGACAAAGCCTTGAAATTCTCCGAGCTGTCAGTGCATTGCGTGTGATGGGCCATAGCAGTCAATCTGTCCCTATATCTCTCTTTTCCCCATTTCTAGGTATGCTTATGGGGGCCTTTGGTTTTCTCTCTCTCCATCGATCGGCATTTCGTGAAGCCATCCATCTCTAAGCAGGGTGGGTCAGATGTACATAAAACCGTTAGTGAACTGCCGCAGCACGTTGCCATTCCGCCACAACATGTGTCCGAAGCCGAAACATTATGCAAAGACGGCAGGTAGCACGGAGCATGCGTTTCACGAGTCAGATAGTTCAGCGCAGGTAGCACTCCCCCCACCGTATGTAACGGCGGATGAATTCCCGCCGGGGAGCGGTTGGGGGGGGGGGGGGTTGACGCAAGGCGATGCTTCCCCAGCTTTTTGGCCAGCAGCTCTCGGACGCCTCTCATTGCTGCACTGTCCCTGTGCTAGTGACGCTTTGTTGATCTGTCGTCATGATACATGTGGGTGTCTCTGGATTTGGAAGAGGGGAATGCAACCGTGGTGATAATAGGTGGTGTTGTACCTCCGTCGTTCTCTCTCTCTCTCTCTCTCTCTCTCTCTTTCACGTTCCGCATATTAATTTTTTTTCTCGCGAATATAATGTCACATCCGCGGTATCATGGAACTCTGTTACGTTTTAGCGCACTCGGGGGAAGGAGCACCTGGGGGGGGGGCTAGTGTTGTCAAGGGCATCTCTGCTGTTGTTAATGGTTTCGAGGTAGGAAGGTGGATGGTTAGTTTGTGTGGGCGGTTATTTGCACTCTGCCCTTCTCTCTCTCTCTCTCTCTCTCTCTCTCTCTCTCTCTCTCTCTCTCTCTCTCTCTCTTTGTCTTTGATGTGTTTGACAGCTCGTTTCAAAATGAGGTTTTGGAAAGGTTTTGAGTGTTTGCCGCGGCTTCCCTCTGTTTATTCACTTCTCCGTTTTCTTTTTTTTGTCTCGTTTATCATCGTGCGGCTCTGAAGGTCGGATTTGAGCTTGGGTGTTTCGAGTGATTTTCATGGCAATTGCTTGAGAGTTATTCGACTTGGGTGTCGAGTTTTGACATTTAGACTCTCGGCACGTCGCATCGCGGTTAAACTCAAACGATTCGAAGCGACATGTACGCATGCTGGGGTTCATGGCTGGTCACAGCGGGGTACCACTCTGGTCTGTTGTCACCCAGCGTGAGGAGCATGAAGAAGATTGTGTTCAGTTCGTCGTGGTTTTGCTGCCAGTTTCTCAGTAGCTGATCATCTATCTGTCTTGGCTTGCGGTCATATTTGACGGCTTTCTGATAAAGAGGTAGCACAGAAAGCAGTCTACGCCACAGGCCGCCACGCACAATGAGGATGGCTAACGCCACCTCGACCTGTCCCCATCTGTAGTCCTCCGTGGCCGCCTTCAGACAAGACATTTGTAAAGAATCACCGGAAACCCATGTCCTTGCAAGCCCCTCTCGCCTGGAGGCTCGAGCCCTGACCTGACGTCTGCCGCACCATCATCACGTGGGCCTTCCCTTTATCCGGACCCAAAGATCCCACCATTCATCATCTTTCTCGCCTCCCGGCTCATGATCCTCAACATCTCCAGTCCAGCGGCTTCCGAGATCTCCTGGCCGTCTCGAGAGCGGGTGACGGGCAAGTCATCGTTGAACGTGTTGCGCAGATGTCCCACATGGTGACGCTCGCAGGGCGCCGTGCTGAGCCACTCGATCTCGAAGGGATCAGTGGCAGGCATCTTGAGGTTCCTGTACCATGTTGGCTGCGCGGTGGAGGGGGAGGGCAGGGTGCGCATCTTGGCCTGTAGTGAGATCCACGTGTCAGGAAACTTGTTTCAGGGGGTCGTTGGGAATCAATGCTACCCCGGGTGCTGATCGGTGAGATCAAAGTGCAGTGTCAGGATGACGACGAAGAGCTTGTCCTCGTGACAAAGGAAGGAAGGATGGAAAGGACTCACGTAGCCATAGAACGGGCCCGTATTGACTCCAAAGAAGAATACCACATTCGCACAGACGCGGAATGCATCGGTGAAGACTTCCTCGTTGATCTTCTGCGTCGCCCAGATGCCCGTCTTCTGCGCCTGGTAGATGTTGGCGTAGTTGTACGAGCGGAGTACGAAGAAGCGTGTTTCTAGATACCCATTAGAATCGCGATAAAAGTAGGCGGCGAGCTCTTTGTCAGCCAGAGAGCCAAGAGATACAATGATCGAAGTGATTCGGCGACCAAGTAGCGGATTGTGAAGTACAGTAGAAGAGAAGAAATGAAATGGAGTTTGTCAACAACATAGGCCGGCCAAGAGCCTTCTTGTAGAGCGGTAACGTGAGTGGTAAGGCGAGAACGCACCTGGGAAGGATTGATGGTGGAGATTGTGAAGGATTGTGTAGATAGGGTAAGCAGTTTGAAGACGGACAAGAATGACTTACCACCAGGCTCACCAGCGTTGAATGGCAGCGGAGCGATCAGGTTCTCCCGCTCCTGCTGCGGATCGCGATCCTGAGGCTGGTTAGGACCACTCTCTTTTTTCCCTACACTCTGCGCAGCAAGTGTTGCCCGGCCACTGCCGTCGCCATCAACAGCACTGCCTGTGGCATAGTCTCGGCTATCTGTGGTTATTGCTTCAGTTGCTACTGGTGGGAAAGGCGCTGTTGATGATACTTCTGGCGCCGCTAGTGGGCTGTAGCTGCGGTGAGAACTGTAGCTCCTCCTACCTGAGACGCAGCGTCGCTCTGGCGAGCGAGACCGACCGTGTCGTCTATCCTCTCGTGGCTCACCATTGTAACCGTACCCATCGTAGTGATCTTGGCGGGATCGATACCCGGTGGTTGTGCTGGCGAAGTCCTCGGCCACAAAGCTGCGGCGGCGCCGCTGGTGCGAATGACCCGAGCCATGGCGCGTGCCATTGCTGGCGTGATAGCGTCTGCTCGGTCTGTAATTGCCTTGCTGAGGCCAACCACGAGAGCTATGTTCATAGGTGTCACGGCGATAGTCTTCGCGCGGCGCTACGCTCCTGGTGTCGTCATAGTACTGGCACGCAGGCTGAATATGAGCTTTGCTGGATTCGCTTCTGCTATCGTAGTGCTCGTAGTAGGCATTGTTACGCGATGGCACGTGTGATGTGTATCCATCGTGATAGGCAGCCGGCTCATCGACGAAGGAGTCATGGAGTCTGATAGAAGGAGTGCTAGAACCTGCCGGTCGATCTCGATCGTAGTCACCATACCGATCACGGGTAGCATATCTTCGCGGTCCAGCATTCTCCTGTTGCACCTCTATCTCGGAGAGGATATCCGTTGATGCACCAGGACTGTGAGGTGGGCGTGAGGAAGGTTCGTTGTAATGACCGCTAAGACCATGACTACCACCACTCGTGTGGCCTTGATTGCAGTTCACAGTGCCCTCACCACTGGCGTAGTTGTCGTCGATCCGATCCAGTGCTGCTCGAGCGGCGTTGAGAGCCGCCTGTTGGCGGTCGAGTGCCTCATGAGCACGGAAGGTACGGCCGTGCTGAGACTGTTCGAACCAGCCGGAACCGACAAGCCATTGGTAGATGTTCTCGGCGGTGACGGGATCCTTGATGAGATATCGTAGGGTCCTCGCTGGCTCGGCCTCCTCCGCAGTGGTGGTCATACCCTGCATTGGTGCAAACTGGACATTGTGTTCCATGGTCAATCTGTGTGTTGTCCTAGGATTGTTGAATCACGCATGGTCGCCAGTCTCGTAGTGTATTGCTGTTGAATGATATTATGCATTGTGGTTGACGTGACAAGTCGTTGAACGTGCCTAGCGAACACTGAAGCGACACTTGCCGAAGGGCGAGGCACCCAAGTTTGTTTTGCAGCTCTTTCACTGGGGACGGATTAGAGCTGTGTGGGAAGTGTGTTGTGATCGGTTGCCGAAGCGATTGACGGAGGCGCAAATGACCGAGCGTGTCAGCCACAAAGATCGTTGTGCTGAATAGAGGTTATCGTATTCTCACTGCGTGTATTGCGATAAGTGAAATAGAACGTATCTTCACATAGGCCTATCAAGCATGGTAATGCTATCTATTTCCATACAGATTTGTACCTTAAGTTGTTTGGAACGCTATTATGCCGGGGGCATAAAAGATGCAAACAAGGCGCCTTGAATTGCAGCATACAACACCATAAACATGACAACCCCACTTGCAAACCGCGATGCCTTACCATCACACAGCTGCCCGGCTAGCCAGAGATACCACAACGGGTATGCCGAGGCAATCCTCGTAATGATCTGAGTGTGGAAGTTTGTGACCGCAAGCCCGGCGATGAGCATCTGTGTCGCGGCGATCGAGCGCGTCAGCCAGAGTGCCTGTTTGTCGTCCACGATACTTGATGATGCCTGGCCTCTCAACAGCCACGAAGGTGACTGCAGAGTATCAATCCCGGAGCGGATCATGAGATATAGTACCGGCGTAGCGAGCAGGAATAGGGGAATGTTGCCAGGCACCCAGTAGCGGAGGAAGCCAACGTTCCTGAACACGCGCAGTCAGATATTTGTATTGAGTAGTCAAGAGCAGAAGGCAGTACGTACCAGTAATGTTTCTGTACGAAAGTGTAAATACTCGGCAAAGCACTCTGGCACCACGGCCGCACTGCCCCCCCAATCGGACGTACGCAAAAGCTGAGGTAGGCAGAGAACTGAGGAGCAATAAATGCCAGAGCAATAACCGAACCGCCAGCGACCAGAGCCAAGCGTCGCCTGATGCTTACGAGGTTGGGGTAAGATGCCAGCTCGGCAACCAGAGCGAAAGCGAACGGAATCCCGTTGAAGAGCCCGTTGCTGCGGAAGAAGCAGGAGAACCCAAACCACAAGCCGGAAGATATCAAACTTGCGTCATGAGCGAGCCGGCGCTGTTGCGGATCCGAACCTGTGAGCAGACCTTTGGCAAGAAAGAGATATCCTAAAAAGGATAGAAAAGTGAAGGTGCTCTCAGCATATGGTGCGGAAAGGAATAGTCCAGCCGGAGAGACGATATGCAAAAGTGCTGCGGTAAACGAGAGGGCTTTGTTCTTGCTGAGGGTCAGGCCGAGCTGATATAACACGAGCACAGAGAGCAGATGCGAGATGTGCGAGATGGCGATGCCAGCTAGCGGCTCAAGAGTTCCGGCACTTGAATCAAAACCAAGGACGTTCAAGCCTGAGAGCCCGGAGAAGAGTCAGTCGACGGTGAATCTCGGTTGCCTGGGATTGAAGGACGCACCTTGCACAAAGCGAGCCATAAGCCAGGACGGACCTGCAGCAAACGCCCAGTCCTGCTCATGGACGTAACCCTTGCGGGCCGTCTGAACGAAGTAGAGTGCGTCCCATCGGGTCAGCTTCGATCCGATATCCCATGGAGCCTCACTGTTGGGATATGAGCGGTCTGCAGTGACTAGCGTGGTTGAGGTGTCGTAGGGCTGAGCAATGCCGCTGCCAACGGCGATAGCAAGGAGGAGGCCCTTCCATGCGGTGAAAGCACAGATCAGCGAGGACTGCGGCGTGCGGAGGTCCGCGAAGGGTGAAGCCATAATGGGGCGCGGTACTGAGACGCGATACAGGCGATCTCCAGTTCGAGACAGTGCAGGATTCTCTTCGACGAGACCAGTACCGTTTGCTGGCATAAAAGCCACCTTCTCAGGCTGCTTCTACAGGCGGAGCCATCCCCAGAGTGCGAGTGCCAGCAGCCACAGTTGTCGTTGAAACCCACCAGCCTCAAGAGCTGTGGGGCCGTGCCCTGCGGCTGTGCTGCTCCCATGCAAGATTGCTTTTGGGCAACAGAGTTGACCTGGCCCATGACTGAAGGCTCCGCGTCGACGCGCTGCTTACTCGAGCTATGCTGCAGGCTAACTCCTCGCAATGACGTTGGACTGTCTTTGATCGGATATCACGGGACGAATTCACCGAACGCGGTGGTTTTGGTTGCACTGCCTCTCGCAAGCTGTCTCTTGGCACACTTCACAATTATCATTGGTGGTGGAGACGTATAGTGATCTGCACATTCCTGGAGTTAAGTCGCTGCAAAGTACTTGTCGTGCCCGCCCAAGTGCCCAACGGTCCGAGGGACCAACACGGAGGTTTGCACGACATCTTGCTTGGTCTTGTGAAGTGTACTGCCCCTAGCTTCCAGCGATGCTGCGCGAAAAGGCTCGCCCTCCCGATCATGTGCGAACCACAGCAGAGCCATCTGAGCTGCAAGAGATCTATGGCTAGATGCAGCTTGCGTCCGTCACTTGATCACCCCCCGTGGCCTCGTCATTGGCCCTGTGGATGCCGAAAGCGAAAGCTAATTAGACAACGGCGGGGAGGAAGCAGCAGCACTCACAAGTCGAGCGTACGCTAGGGCTCTAGACTTCTGCGGTGGGCGGGAGCGCTAGAGACACGCTTTGTTCCATGGCTTTGATCGCGGGGTAGGCGATGTGGCGTTCTTGGCTGCTCTCTCGGGTGGCTGAAATATCTTTTGGTCATGGGGGCCTGTGCATGTTGCACTTTTGTAAAACGTTCTTAAGTTTTTAGTGTCCGGAACAGGACGAGGAGTCGACAAGACGATGGAAGCTGAGCTTGTGCCTCGCAGTCTGCCCGGTCGGAGGTGGTGATGAACGGGAGCTCACCATGCCGACGGCCTGTGCTTTGTACTGAAACGAAAGTAACTAGGCGATTGCTTGCTGTGCGTGCGGCGTGCGCGTTTTTGTCCGACAGTTTCATGATCCCACCATGCTCACACCCGTGTCCAAACAAGCATCTGAAGCAAAGGGTCTTCATGTCAGTCAGCGCGCATCAAAGGGGAAGCAGCAAGCACTACAGTAAGTGACCTGCACCGATCGGACTGTCGGCAGCCCAGCTGGCCCAGCTCAGGCACAGCAAGGTGTCACGCTGGCACCCAAGGACACCCCGTCCGGACCCGAACGGGCGATCTGCGTGGCCCTCGTGGAACAGCCATGGACAAGGTGCTGAGTGGTTCGACAGTGACGGACAGGAACGGGGGAGATCGTCGGGCGCGCCTTGCAGACCGGCCTCGACCAGGACCGGAGCAAGGTGGCCGTCATTGCCCGCAGGGGTGGTGGCTACAGGGCGGGCTGGCGGCGCGGGTGGTGTGCTGGTGTGCTGGTGTGCTGGTGTGCTGGTGCGCGAAGGTGTGCTGGTGCCCCACGGACCCAGCAGCCCCAGCAGCCCCAGCAGCCCCAGCAGGCCCACCCCTCCATCACTAAACTGAACTGTCCAAAGTCTTGGCTGCCCGCCGCTGCGTGCTGCTAGCCCTACATAGTCGCACATCGCCCTGCTTCCCCAGCCGCGCCTGACGACATCACTTTTTCCACAATCTTGGAACCCTCGGCTGTGCCGTCGCGCCGTCCCGCAGAGACACCTTTTTCTTTTACTTTATGCCGCCCCGGAACACTAGCTCACCGCAGTTGTTCTTAACCCACCCTCCTTTGTTGAATCCTCTACGACTACGACCTCACGACTTTACGATTCTTGATACCCCCCATTGCTTCTCGACTTTGACAAGCATTTTCCTTGCTCGACTTGGCACATGAAGGCTGTTCCCGCCTGCTGATCGATCCTCTTTGCTCGAATGATATAGACGGTCGACGCTGCCTCTCTGGGACGCAATGGCAATGGCTTTCGACGACAAGCCCAAGCCCTTGGGCGGGCCTACGTTGATGGGAATTTCCGTCAAGCACGTCTCCCTGGCGACTGTGAGTAGCCCCGGCCCTTTGCCCGACATGCATGAGATCATGGAACCTCCAGTCACTAATACGGGAGACTTTTTACAGCTCACATTTCAAAATTCGATACTCATACTACTTGTCCACTACTCGCGGATCATGACACCGTCCGGCGACCACAAGTATTTCACATCAACTGCTATCCTCCTTACAGAGGTCATTAAGCTCGCGATATCTTTGACTGCGGCCATATACGAGGTGTCGCGTAGTCTGGCGCCGTCCACGCCAGCCACTGTGTTGTTCGAGCAGCTCTTCAGTGCAGTCTTCTCCGGTGACAGTTGGAAGTTAGCTATCCCGGCGACACTTTACACGATACAAAACACGTTGCACTACGTTGCGCTTGGCAACCTCGACCCTGTCCATTTCCAAATTTTGTACCAGATCAAGGTAAGGAGAATGCCCTTCGCAAACCACTTGGTCGGGCGTACACTGACTGGTTTTCAGATCCTCACAACCGCTATCTTCACCGTCACGATGCTGGGACGGTCGATAACTCTCCACCGCTGGATTGCACTTGTCGTCTTGACCATTGGCGTCTCGATTGTTTCGATCCCCTCGTCTACGCCGGAGGTTGGCATGTTCACCCTCCACGACATGACGGACCACTTCTTTCCTCGATCGATGCACGAGCTTGGCCAAATCGCAAATGGCATGGGCGAAGTTGCCAACCACTTGACACGACGCAGCTTGGACGGGCTGTCTGAAGTTGGCAGCGCTTTGTCCAAGAGATCAGCGACGTACGAGGGCATCGACGATGACGTCACCCAGACCGGAATGAACTACTCTATTGGCGTCACAGCCGTCCTGGTGGCTGCTGTGATTTCGAGCTTGACAGGCGTATACTTCGAAAAGGTCCTCAAGGACCCTGCGACAACGGTCTCGGTATGGACGCGCAACATCCAGTTGTCCTTTTATTCGCTCTTCCCGGCTATCCTCATCGGGATTTGGTACAAGGACGGCGACGAGATTGCTCAGCACGGATTCTTTGATGGGTACAACTGGGTGGTTTGGTCACTCATCATTCTACAGGCCTTTGGAGGGATCCTGGCGTCTTTGTGCATTAACTATGCAGACAACATTGCCAGGAATTACGCGACTAGTATCAGCTTGATCCTCAGTTTCACCTTTAGCGTGTGGTTCTTTGACTTTGACGTCTCTTTGATGGTAAGTAGTACTGCTCCCTGCGTTTTTAATACCATCGTTTGACTAATTTTCAATAGTTTCTTCTCGGTGCCGGACTTGTGGTCTCATCCACATTCATGTACACTGGCGAGCGGAGGCGAAATCGGCCACCGCCCATTCGCATCGCCAGCTATCAGAAGACCACGATCGATCCGGCAATGACACCCGAGCGGACAAACGACAGACTTACTGTTCCTACACCACTCGACGTGATGAAGTCGATGGGACTTTCTACTTCGAGGCCCTCATCGCCATTGCGGCATCACTCACGGTCTGGAGAGGGAGACAAGAATTACGACGAGTAGAAAGATGCTTTGCAATCACAAACAGGAGGAAAGTCCGAAGTTCACAATATCCATTATTATCACCAACATGCTGGTCTTCAATTGAGAACGAATGTGCTTCCGCAGATGCAACTTGTTTTTGCCCCTCCGTAGAAACGCTGAAACGGCAAGTCTACAAATATCCAGCAGCGATCAAATATTGGATTACCTAGCGTACATAGAGGACAGATAAAAAACCAATAAGAGAATATCGATTTCAATCTGTCAAGGGGATGACGAGCTATTTAGGTGCTGCCAAAAATGCGCGAGGCGACGCTCAGAGGCCTGCCAAAAACGGGTTGATCAATGTAGACATTCGGAGTCGGTCTACTAGTACTCCTGACAACAGAAACTCCTTACAAGTTATTTCATCTGCCGTGCGATAGTCTGGAAAAGAATTGCAACGAGTGTCCACGGTCGGTGATGATGGCTGCTGGATTTGAGGCTGGGCACAGGGCAATTGTGCAGCGTGGTCCTTCATGTTCCTCAGGTGGTTCCTTCCTGAGGTGCTCAAGGCTTAAACGATTGCGATTACCATCCTTAGACGCTGCTCCGACTTGAAAGGCTGGAAACAAAGGTGCAAACGGGCGTCGACAGAGTGAATGCAACGCTGCCGATCTACATCTGAAATGCTAGACTGCACGATACTTGCCCGTGACGCCATTCGTACGCATCGGTGAATCTCAGATCCTCGGCCGAGGATCTGGCTACTACAGCTCGTCGCAATCGCAAACGACACGAGAGGGCTTTGTTGAACACGAACAAATTCAACATCCCCGTTGCATGAATCACACTCAACCTTGGAAGGCACCATGAAAGGCGACCACAATGACCACGACCTTGGACGTCCACCATACGACCTGACCTGGATGCGGTCGTCCTCTCAAAGACATGAACAGCCTCAGAACTTCAGCACTCGCCCAGAAGCCTCGTTCTTCCCGAGCCAGAGCCATAGACAAGCAAGTGGCTGGCTTCCAAAGGCACCCGAGGGCCTTGAAGCAACCCTCACCACTTCCTTCGTGCCCGGCTGCTTGTCACCTGACGATGATGGACTAGACAACTTTGGTATCATCACAACTTGCATGGCATCTGTCACAGGCCATGAAGTGCTAACTAATTTTACAAATGCAGATCGAAGCGTCCTCGGTCACCCCCAGTACCGCTTCACCACAACAGCCTTTGCACTAAACGCACCAAACGCACCAAACGCACCAAACGCACGGTTTTCTCTTCCATCAAGCAGCTCTTCACAGCGACGGGTCTTGGGTGATGCGAGCCACCACTTTAGGCCATTCACTCCGCGAAATGTTGGACCCCAGTCCTCTTTCTCAAGCCAGCCGGCGCAAGCCTTTTCTGCACCAAATCATGAGAACGATGCATTTGCAGTCGTTTGTCGACATCCTCCAGCTCCACTTCAACGTGCACTGCCCCCGGCCAGGCTGATGACGCCATCAAAACAAACTGGTAAGTCAAGGAATTCGGGTCAAGTCTCCAGCCACAATCTCGTACTGATATGTGGAATGCAGAAAACCCTAGCAGCACTTCATCACCGTTGGAGACAACAAGGTCGAGCCCGCTCGCCAGAGCGGCTCTCACACGGCACGCTCCGGCGTCATCAGCCCCCGCAAAACGCCCGCTCGTAGGACAGCGAGGAGTTGCAAGCCACAAAGAGCTCGATCACATCGACACCGCACCCCCGATCGTCAACAATATCCGTTTGATCTCTCCCCAGCAGGCATTGCCCAGCACTTTCCAGACCATATTTCCCTATCAACTCTTCAATGTCGTGCAGTCCAAATGCTTCCCTGTAGTGTATGGCTCGACCGACAATGTCGTTGTATCAGCCCCAACAGGATCTGGCAAGACGGCAATCCTTGAAATGGCCATCTGCAAGCTTCTTGGCTCGCCAGGCGGAGAGAACTTCAAGATTGTATACCAAGCTCCTACCAAGTCCTTGTGCTCTGAGCGATCCAGAGATTGGGAGAAAAAGTTCAGACACATGAATATCCGCTGCATAGAACTGACTGGCGACACCTCCCAAGCCGAGGCTCGCCGAGTCGGAAGTGCTTCAATCATCATCACAACGCCGGAGAAGTGGGACTCCATCACCCGCAAATGGTCGGATCACCGAAAACTGCTCGAAATGGTGCGCCTGGTACTGATCGACGAAGTACATATCCTCAAAGACATCAGAGGCGCCACGCTTGAGGCCGTGGTCTCACGCATGAAGACGATTGGGGCGCAAGTCCGGTTTGTGGCTCTGTCTGCAACGGTGCCGAATCTCCTGGACGTTGCGACCTGGCTGGGACTCAGCCATGGCAACCAGGTTGATCCAGCCAGGTTCGAAGCTTTTGGCGAAGAAATGCGTCCTGTTCAGCTCAAAAAGCATGTCTATGGCTTCCCAAAAGCACCTAATCACTTCATCTTCGAGAAGTCTCTCGATGGCAAGCTCCAAGTCCTTATCAGCAAGCACACAGAGCGTAAACCGATCATGGTGTTCTGCTTCACAAGGAAGTCCTGCGAGATCACTGCTCGCAAGCTCGCGGAGTGGTGGGCGGGCTCTAACAGCGAGGCTAAGGCGTGGCCGGCGCCACTGGACAAGGTCATGGTTATGCACAAGGACTTGCAAGAGATCACACCGTTTGGTGTGGCTTGGCACCATGCTGGCCTGGAACTGCCAGATAGAAATGCCGTCGAACAAGGCTTCCTTAAAGGCAATCTACAAGTGATCTGCTGCACTTCGACACTAGCGGTTGGCGTCAATTTGCCATGCCACACTGTCGTTCTTAAGGGCACAGCCGGATATTCAAACAACCAAGTACAGGAGTATTCTGACTTGGAAGTGATGCAGATGCTGGGTCGAGCAGGCCGTCCTCAATTCGACAAAGCAGCTGTCGGCATCATCATGACAAGCCAGGACCTTGTGCAACGGTACTCGGCCATGGTTTCTGGTGAACAACTGCTGGAGAGCACTCTTCACCTCAATCTTCTGGAACACCTCAACTCTGAAGTTGGACTTGGCACAATCAAGGATATACAGACCGCGCGTAGATGGGTGAGCGGTACGTTCTTGAGCGTTCGTATGCGGCAGGCGCCTCAGCACTACAACGCAGATGGCATACACAGCGCAACCGAGGCTGATGCGCGTATGCAAGAATGGTGTGAACGGGACATCAGCTTGCTGCAGCAGAATGGACTCATCAGTGAGACCAGCCCATTCAGCTGCACAGAATATGGCAACGCTATGGCACGTTACATGGTGCAATTTGGGACGATGAAGTTGCTACTGAGCATACCTCGGGGCGCTGATATGGAAGATATGGTAAGGACGTCGCAGCCAGATCTGACATCAATGGCTAATCAGCGGATTTTCAGCTCATCAAGCTCTGCCAAGCACAAGAGTTTGCAGAGTTACGACTCAAGCCTAGCGACAGAGCCTTTCTCCGTAGTGTCAATTCGGAAAAGTTTGTCCGCTTTCCGATCGCCGAGAATCTGTCCCAAACCTGGCACAAGGTGTTCCTGATTGTACAGGTGTACTTGGGCGGTTGCGAATGGCCGAATGAGAAGGATCTAGTTGGGCTGAAGCGACAATTATCAATCGAAAAATTGATCATTTTTGACAAACTCAATCGCCTCGTTCGCTGTTTGATCGACTGTAAGGCGTCTGACGAGGATGGAGCAGGCACTCGGACTGCCTTGGAACTGAACCGATCGTTGAGCGCGGACTCTTGGGATGGAATGACCTGTCAACTGTCGCAGATCCCTGGATTTGGGCCTGTTGCTGTTCGGAAATGGGCTGCCCGTGGCATCAAGACGGTCAAGGCCATCGCTGAAATGGACTTTCAGGACATTGAGCGAATCGCCAGCCGAAATCCTCCCTTTGGACGGAACTTGTTGAAAACACTTCAAGACTTCCCACGACTGCACCTCGACGCAACCCTTCACGAACCCCGGCGGCCTGAAGGACCACAAGATGCCATCCTTGTCAACATACAAGCACACCTACGTCACTCGACCCCGAATAAAACACCGACCTGGAAGAAGAAAATTCCTGCCGTGAGCTTCATTGTGACCACGTCCGATGGAGGCCTCGGATTCGTGTGGCGGGGCAACATCAACCAGATCGACTATGACAATGGTCTGCAGCTAAAATTCTCCATCGCACTCACAAGTCCCTCACAGACAATCACTTGTTGCTTCAGCTGCGAGGAGATTGTGGGAACAGAGGTGATGGCCGTGCTGGAATCGCAGCTGCCACCGTTTGCATTCACGATGAGGGACTCTGAAAGTATACCAACACCCGCGAAAGCACAAACAAAAAGCAAGAAGACGTCCAAGGAGGTCGACTTCGACGATGTTCCAGATGAAGACCTTCTCGCGGCCGTCGTTCCTTCTGATGGCCCTTGCCAAGACGAGAAGCACGCTAAGGGTCAAGACGATCTCGATGCGAATGACTTCCCCCACATTGATGATATTCTGGATGATGAAGGTCCAGCAAGCATCTACGAGCCTAAGATGATGGACAACGGGAAATGGATGTGTAACCACATTTGCCGCAACAAAGGACTGACCAAATCAGGCAAGCCATGCAACCATAAGTGTTGCACTGAAGGACTGGACAAACCCCGCGCCCCAGCTCAATCAAAGAAATCTGGCGACAACGGCAAGAAGGAAATGCCAGGGAATACTTCAGAGAATCATAGGGATGTTAATACGGCCAAAAAAGACAAAGGAGCTGGCAATATACGGTCGGACTCCGCATTGGCGAAGAACAAGAAGCACGGAAGAGACGGGCAACACGTTCAGCCTGCAAACGCCCCGCCGTCGAAGCTGCCACGCACGATGCGCGCCTCAGAGTTCGAGTGTGTCGATCTCTCCATGTTTTCTGACGATGAATTGCTTGGTGTAGCCAGCAGTGACAAAAAGAAAACTCTTTCATCCGTCCAGAAGGGGAAAAATAGGATCAGCGACTTGCATCGAAGAGTCGCAGGTGCCACGAACGAGTCTCCACGTCTTACAAAAACTTACAAAGCTAACACTTCAATGTCTGATATGCAGCGCTCCGCGGATGCTGACATAAGCGGTACAAAAGGTTCTCTCCCCGCAGAAGCCGGCAGATCTTCAACTATCAACCACGAGGGATTGATTGCGTACACGAGTGACAGTCTAGAAGATGAGCTGCCGGAAGTCGAAGATATCCTCAAGGCAATGGAACAAGTCGAGACGAAGTCATGCATCGACGCTCGCTCGGCCCTGGCTAACCACAGACACCATGACTCCGGAATCACAGTGCAGACAAATACGGTTTCCGCCGTCCGAAGCTTTAGCCCTGACGTTCTGGGTGCGTCCTGCTCTGAGTTACATCTACATCAAGTGCCTCTTCGGTGCACAGACTCGAAGAGAAACAACACGGACAGTCACAATACGCTTGGTACTTTCATGGTTGACCAAGAGATCAGCAGCGAGCCCAACTTTGTGCCTGACAGTACACCGTTGTTCTTTGGGGATCCATTCGCGGTGTGCGTTGACCCCAAGGCCGCCATGGTTGAACTAAACCCACCAACGACAACACCGGACCCTGCCTGGGTGTCAGTGATGGATCCCGAGCTGATTGAGTCGCTTCGAGATGTGGTGAACTTTGTGGACTGACGAAATATATCGGTATCTGCTTGTTGGAGGGTATCAACCGTAATGAAACGATTTGAGAGACTGCGAGGCTGTGAGACGGCTATATCGTGAGTCTGAAGAAGGCAAGATGGGATGTATGAGGAGCGATCGTATGTAGCACATTGAACAGTCTAATAAACGGCAAATGATCTGCGATTCTCATCACTTCTGCGAGGTTCCGGTTCCAGATACACCATAGAAGCCGTCTTCGTGTGAAAGTCCCACATACAAAGGCTCCCGATCCCCGCTTCGCTTGCTGTGCCGAAGCGAGGCACGTATTTGCGAAACTGCAAACATGGACAGATGCATATCCGGGTGCAGGGCTGCGGGGCTGTGGATGGGCAGGAAGTGGGAGTGTTGACATGAACTGGCGAATTGGAGGTCTTGTAAGCCGAAGAGCGGCAGCAACAACATGCCACACGTTTTAGACGCCTATAAGTACATATTTTGGAGACCACCCCCGCGGGGTTCGACACGGTTTTTATGCGCCCATTGCCGCTTTCGATACTCACAAGTAACACCCTAGGACCTGAAAACAGGATCGGACAATCACGTGGAACATAAAAGTTGCAACAATCGACAACACAAGACGTATCCGCGCTTACTACGACAGAGGCATGATGGGCAGCCAAACGACTGACTTGGACTTTGAGGCCCTGCGTGGCATGATTTCGCGGGGCCGTGTGCTCACACCTGACTCGGAAGGATATGAGGAGAGTCTGCAGCGGTGGAGTCAGACTTGTGTCAAGCGTGCTGTGAGTTTCCTTTCCACCAACCCGTTCCTGCGTCTTGAATGGGATCAATCAAGTGCAACCACAGTCTCCTGGTAGAGGAGGGGACTTGCGGAGGGTTTCACTAGTGGCGAATGGCTGACTGGGTGTTTGTTGTCTGAGAAAAGGCTATTGTCGTCAAGCCTGCCGACGTCAGCGAGGTGTCGTCGGCCGTCAAGTTTGCCACCTCGCACAAGCTCCCCTTTGTGGTCAAGTGCGGTGGCCATGCGACGAGCGGTGTCTCTGCGTGCGAGAACGGGATGGTGATTGACCTTGGGCTGCTGCGTAGCGTGGAGGTTGATACTGAGGCGCAGCTGGTGTCATTTGGCGGAGGGTGCGTCTGGGCCGACGTCGACAAGGAGCTGTGGAAGCACGGCCTTGCGACGGTAGGCGGAACCGTGTCGGATACCGGGGTGGGAGGACTGATCTTGGGCGGCGGGTATGGGTTCCTGTCGCCAAAGTACGGGCTGAGCGTGGATGTGCTGGTCGAGTGCGAGGTTGTGACTGCCGATGGGGTGGTGAGGGTTGTGTCGGACAAGGAAGGTGTGAGCGCAGAGGAGCGGGATTTGTTCTGGGCGCTGCGCGGGGCCGGCCAGAACTTCGGAGTCGTCACGCGGTTCACGATGAGGGCTTTCCCGCAGGGCGAGGTGTACTGCGGGATTGTGGTGCTGGCTGTGGAATCGCTGGATGTGCTGGTCGAGTTTGCAAACGTGGTGATCGAGCGGCAGGACGAGAAGAGCGCGCTGACGTTTGGCGTGACGCATGTGCCGCACGGGGAAGGGCTGGTGCCGGCGCTGATGGCCATCGTGCTGTACAACGGCGACGAGGCGCAAGGGAGGGAGTTCTTTGGGCCGCTCCTCGAGGTGGCGATGGGTGACATGACGGGGATGAAGGCGTGGCCGGCAGTGAATGCGCTGCTGGGCCAGGTGCCCGAGGAGAACAAGTGGCGGCGGCTGCAGGGAGGAGCGACGTTTGTGCCGCCGCTCAAGGCCGAGACGGTGCGGCGGGCGATGGTGGACGAGTTCGTGGGCTTTGTGGCGGGCAGGCCCGAGATGAAGCAGTCGAGCGTGCTGCTGTACGAGGTGCTGCCCAACAGCAAAGTGCGCAGCGTGGCCCACGACGCGACGGCGTTCGCAGCAAGGGACGACATGTACCACATCAGCACCGTCTGGCAGTGGCAGAACAGCGCGCTCGACGGCGAGGTCAGGACCTTCAACCGCCAGCTCGTGCGCATGCTCAAGGAGAGCGGCGTCAAGGACGGCGTCACCCAGTACAACAACTACGACACGGGCGGGCCCATTGCCCCCGAGCGCGCCTTTGGTGTCAATCTCGACAGGCTCCGGGCCATCAAGGCCACCTTCGACCCAGACAATGTCTTTTTCAAGTGGCTGTCGCTGTATCCCAAGGCGGCCGTCGAAGAGTAGTTACACGTTGAAACAAGCTTCTTGCCAAGGCCGTACTTTAGTGCGTAGTACGACCAACATGCGTGTCACTTGCACAACCTGAGCTGGGTCAGTCTCTAGAGTCAGTCTAGCTGCAGTCACACGACCTGGAAGCTTGAAAGCCTCGTCACAATATTCATGTCGTGGCCGTAGTGTTGAGGTGACCTCGGGAGCCGTTGAGTGCGTGTACTTGCAAGTTACAGCACGCCCGGCCTGGCTTGTCCCTTCCGTGACTGATGCTGTACCTCGCACCTTCTGCCTCACAAGGCAGGCGTGACTTCATGTGCACCATAAGAACCTCTCTCCCCCCAGGCAACAGAGCATTTCTCCTCCATCACTTCTCAACGCCAACGATCACAATCAGTATCATCATCATCATCATCATCATCATCACACATCTTATCAGTATCATTCCCTTTCCTCACTCTCAAGTTCATCACCAGATCCATCATGTCTGCCCACCGCTGCTTTATTGTCCCTCCCTACCTCCTCAGTGCCATCGCCGATAGCACCGAGAATGGCGACGACATCCGCGAGTCGGCCCGCCATGCTCTCGACCACCAGAGCAACTACCTTGGCCACCGCAAGCTCTACCTCGAGACTGCTCTGGATGCCCTCGTCGACCAGACCACCCACCATCATCACGTCGGGGGCTTCGTCCCGCCTCACGTCCTTGGCAGCGTTGCTGATAGCCCTCACAATCCCTCCAACGTCAGAGACTCTGCTCGTCAGACTATCGAGCTCGACGCCCAGCGTGACGACCACCAGAAGCAGCTACAGGCAGCAGATGCCGATGATGCACACCACAAACCCCCTCATAAACTTCATATCAAGCGTGCTGTCTACGATGCTGAGCACAGCATGGACCAGTCCAGCCTTCCCGGCAAGGTTCGTCGGACTGAAGGCCAGAAGCCAACTCAGGATAAGACCGTTAATGAGGCCTACGACAACACAGGCAAGGTGCTCAGCTTCTACGCCAAAATCTTCAATTGGGATAGCTACAACAACAAGAACGCTCAAGTCAAAAGCACTGTCCACTTTGGCAAGCAGTACGAAAACGCCTGTAAGTGTTCATCTGCCACTTTTGATCAAGTACAACCTTGCTGACATCATGAAGTCTGGGATTCCGATGCTCGTCAAATGGTTTACGGTGACGGCCATGACTTCCTCACGAACTTCACCGGCGCCATCGACGTGATTGGACATGAGCTTACAGTGAGTCTTTTTTCCCGTCCATCTCGCCTCACTACACACTAACACTCAACCTCAGCACGCCGTCACAGAGCACACTGCACGGCTGGCTTACGTTGGCCAGGCAGGAGCTCTCAACGAAAGTATTTCCGACTGCTTTGGCATCATGATCAAGCAGTTTGTACAGAACGAGACCGCAGAGGAATCTGATTGGCTCATCGGTGAAGACTGCATTTGCCCCGGTGTCAAAGGTGTTGCTCTCCGCAGCATGAAAGCACCCGGCACTGCGTATGACGACCCAAGATTCGGCAGGGACCCTCAGCCAGCCCACATGCGCTTCTACAAGGTAACCATGCAGGACAACGGCGGTGTCCACTTGTACAGTGGCATCCCCAACAAGGCCTTCCAGCTTGCTGCGGTAGCCTTTGGTGGCCACACTTGGGAGAAGGCAGGCAAGATCTGGTGGAAGACTGTGACTGGTGGGCACATCGGACCCAACTGCAACTTCATCCGCTTCGCCGAGGCCACCGTGGATGTGGCCGAGGAGGAGTTCGGAGAGGAGGCTGCTGCAGTTGTTCGCCAGGCATGGAAGCAGGTTGGTGTCGTCCGCAAAGAGTATGCTTGAGCGTTTTTTCATGTCGTATATCTGGTGCGCAGACACTCAAGTAGTGACCACAGCGGCTGGTGCTGTTAGAAAACGAGCTTGAGCTCTCCTTTGCGATACTGTACAAGGAATAATTGTGACCGCGTGCATCGCATCAGGATATCCAATGTGCCATCATCGCCAAAGATTTGAGCAGTCTTGTCTCTGGTTCATAGTTGAGAGCTCAGGCTGCAACAGACCATTCACTTGGCCACAACCACGCGGCAATACCTCGAAACTGCTCGAGTTCCTTGTCCGTCCACTCCCACAACTTGTTCGCAAGCGCCTCGTACTCAGTAAGCGTAGATACCCGCCTCGTACGCCTATACGCGCTAGAAACCACATCCTTGAAAGTCGACGCCCAAAGTTGGGTTAGCGTGCCCTTGGCAGCGTCCACGCCAAACACGGGCATTAGCACGGTCACAACGCTCCGTATGGGCTAGCTGTGCTTCATCATAACGGCGGTGATGTTGGTGGCGATGATACCCGGGTGAAGCGAGGACACAGTGAGCCGGGTTCCATTCTCCCGAGACGAGTAGTGTATTGACTAGGTACTTCCCGCCACTGGGGTTTGATCTATGAAACGTTTATTTGCTAATGACAGCTAGGAGGCTGGACATGAGCAAAAGGGACAGGCGGGAGAACTCCCTCCTCCCCCGTAGTCGATTTCTGCGGCTCTTGACATACGACGTAGCCACTCGTGCCGGCACGCACAATCTAGAGTAGATACAAGGCAGCAAAAGCATTATTCAAACCTCAAATACATGGACTTGCAGCACATCACCAGCTGCTCGAGTGCCAGCGAATTAATGACCCTCTTCGCAATATTCACAACAGCTTGTTAGATGCTTTGCAATCCTCGATCATCGTCCTTCCTTTGCAATTGTCGTGCCGATTTACCACTAAGAGAAAATGGTACATGCTCCGCTCTGTCCCGGACTTTTTGTTCACTTATATGTACTATACAAAAAATAATGAACCAAGAAGCCCAGGCATCTGACGATCTTGAAATCGATTCAATGTCCTCCCACTCGTGTAGCCGGTCCTCCGCGTCTGCAATGAAGTGCTATGTATGACAATTCGGAGACATGACAATGTGACTGGAGGATTCTCCAAAATGCGGTATGTGACATATCACAGTCGTTTCGTCAGATTGTCATGCGAGCAGAGTGATGGCAGTCCTTCGCGTTGGGTTATCGACCTTCAATGGCAGGCATGTTGTCTCCAGAGACACATGCAGCGCTTGCAGATGTTTTGCGCCTAGCTATAGTTGGGCACCCACGGCAGATCCACGGGCTATTTGTGCTCGAACATGTAACCTGTTAAGTGGAGTAGACCTCTGGCACGTGGAAACATAAAGGACAGCACGTGTATAGGGAGGTGAATAGGTCTTTCTCACACTCGCTCGCCTTGGATCTGCCTTGGCATCATGAGCTCGCTAGATTCCGGTGAAGGTTTGAGTCACACCGAACGTTAACACCGGGTTTTAACAAACAACCAGGTCTTGAATCCATGGTCTTCAGCTTTTTGTTCCGTTGAGAACCGCTAGGATGGACCAAACAGCAAACACTATAGAACGTCGCATGCTTTAGCGGAGTCAACATCTGCCAAGACGGGATCCAGGAATGTGGATCTGTTGCATGATCTGTAGGCAAACATTTTAGGCCCCTGCGTGATGGTTTAACGGATGTTATATCACCACGCGGCTGTCCACCCTGGAATGCGTCGGTCTATCTCCGGCTGGTGTTGGTCCGTGTCACTCTCGGACGCAGAGCTCCCATGCTTTTTACTAGGTTCATTGGAATGTGAAGCAATATTTGGGGGAGGGGGGAGCGACGCACGTCTGGGCAGTAATGAGAGCACACAGCCAAATTGTGGTCACATTTTCCACGAGTTCTACATTCCACGACTTCTACATTCCACTTCGCACTGGAGATTTTATGGTCAAGAGTCGCGCAGCAAACCCTTTGTGCTGCACGAATAGACCGCTGAAGACCTGCTCGACGCTGGGTGCCTAATCCTTCGTCTTGTGAGACATTGTGGGTAAGATGCGGACTTTTGGCACAATTCCAGCCATGGGAACAAGTTGACTTTAAGCTACAAAGAGAATATAGAAAGAGTACGGATGAAGGACGATTTTTGTCACTAAGCGTGCGTGAAATACAAAAAAACACGAGACATATAAGACCTATCGTACATCAGAAATCAAGAAAATGCCACGCGTTCTCGTGCCTTTTATTGTTGAATACAAAATTTCAAGAAAACAGACCCCAAATCAAAGTGTACGATTCTTTGTTTGATTCGGATTCTCGCCCCAAGCAACGGTGAACCTACTCCCATCCCTGGCCTAGTCCGCCCCTCCTTCGTTGCATGTTCAAATCGCCTTGATGACATGACTCCTAGGCTTCGTGCTCTCGTATAGGATGAGAAATCCGCAAGTCCCCGGAACTCCCCATGAGCATGTAGGTCGATCATGGCCTACTACCCAATTACACCGGACTAACCTCCCGCTCCCATTATCCATCTCGTTCCTGTACCTGCCTCCAGGCTTTGATGAAACAGACAAGCATGCCAGTGACCAGAGCATCAGCATGGAATCCCCCGGGCCGCTAACTCGTGGTCCCTTATACCCTGTGGCGAACGATCAGCCAACTCCCTCTTCACCTGCTCCTCCCAACTTCCTGAAACATTTCAGTGTAAGACGCACCGCCTGCTTCAGATTTCCCGCCCTAAGGGGAGCAGTCTATAGCACAGGAGCCCTGCGTCCTCAGGGGCGAACAGCGTAGCACACCATTCCCACGAAGGAAGACACACCGATCTCCGTCGCCACCGTGTTCAGGCCATGACTGAGTTCCTGGACCTTCCACTACGCAAAGACCTTCAGAGATGTAGACGCTCAGACGTTGAACTGGTCGCTTGAAATTGTGCTGGCTAATTGATTTTCGCATTGAATAATAGTATCACATGCCTCGTTGCGAAGATGTACATATAAATTCATTAAAGATCGCTCTATTCCTTCCCTCGCAGCAGCTAAAGACGCAGAACCTGCTCATCAAATCATCTCACCCGCCACTCCATGCGGGCGGTCTATGTACTGAATCATTACTCGTGGCTTGCGCTGACTGTCTATCACCTTGAACCACCCTTGACCACCCCCCGCCGTCTCAACTCACATGTAGCGCACGATACTCTTCTTCAACACCAGCATAATCCCACGGCTTGTACGCCCCAAACCACTCCTTCAAGACGCCGCCTTTCCTCCTGGCCTTCAGACCAAGATCGTTCATCAGGAGATCCGCGTACACGAGCGAGTCAAAGGTCATGTCCGGCACGACCGGCCCGTACCCGCACGGATGGCGCCACTTTTCAAACTGCGTGTGCAGTAGTATCTCGTCCACCACCGCCCGCTCGTCCTCTGGCGGCCCGCGGGCGAGCTTCCCGTCGAAGAAGGCAGATATCCACAGGCTCTGGATGTGCGCGCTTATAGCGGCCGAGATGGGCGAAACCCTGCCCGCGAAGGCAATGTTGCGCGTCCTGACGCCCTGCGCGGGGACGATGAAGCGGTAGTACCGGAGCGGCTCGTCGTCGTCGTTGTCGTTGTCGTTGTCGTCGCCGTCTTTCCCGGAGCGGAGTTTCTGCTTCGCCGTGGCGTCCTGGCTACGCCGTGTGACCTGCTCCGGCCGGAGCTCTGGCTGGTTCTTGAGGATCGGGAACCTGGCGAACAACTTGTCGTCCGCCTTGCGCATGAGCGCCTCCCTCTCCTCCCCCGTCTGCGCTAGCCCGGTGTCGAAGCCGATGAACTCGAGCGACGAGTCCTTCTTCTTCCAGCCCGTCGCGCACACGACCGCGTCGACGCCGTCCAGCCTCTTGCCGGTGTCGAGCAGCACATCCCGCCCATGCATCCTGCTCACCTCGGCAAAGTGCACCCTCACCTTGCCCTCCCGGACCAGGCCGAGGAAGTCGCGATCGAAGTTCCAGATCCCCAGCGCGCTGTCAGCCCAGAGCGCGCCGTGCCAGGGCTTCAGCTTGCGCGTCTCCGGGTGGTCGTCGTACCCCACCCTCCTCAGCACCTCCCTCCCAACAGCCCAGAAGAGCAGCCTGACCAGCATCCTGCCCAGCTTGGTCCCCTGCAGGAACTTCCTGACCCCCTTGAACCCGTCCTCGTCCCCCCACGCACAGGGGCTGAACCAAGTCAGGAACCGCGTGAGCACGAGGTCCTCCATCTTGCGCCTCAGGGGCGTGCAGTACGCGTGCGCCATCCACACGGGCCCATTGCCCGTCGGCCGGATAAGCAGGTCGACGCCCGCGGTGCACGCCGGGGACGTGGCGAAGGCGTAGGCAATGTCGTATGCTGATTTACCGGCGCCTATCACCACTGCGCGCTGGGCGGTGGTGGTGAGGGACGCGTGGCGGGAGAAGTCGCGCGCGTGGAAGACTGGAGATGTGAAGGTCGCTGAGCCGGGGAGGATGGGCATCTTGGGCTGCGACGTCAGGCCGGTTGCTATTATGAGCTTGTGGGCTGTGAGGGTCGCTGTTGTTGTTGGTGGTGGTGATGGTGGTGGTGTCGTCTGTGTTGATGCTCCCGTGTTGGTGGGAGTGGTAGATGCGGTGGTGATGATCCAGCTCCCGGACGAAGTGGCCTCGGCAGATAGAACCTTGGTGTTGAATTGAATTCGTTCAAAGACGCCATGCTGTTTCGCGTAGTCTGTGTAATACCGGTGCAGGACCTCTCCCGGAATATGCTGGCCCTCTTTGACACCATACTTGGCGCCGTCCAGACGGAAGTCGGGGAGCTCATACGACCCAAACAGGTTGTTGGACTTCAAGCCCGGGTAGAGTCTGTCTCGAGACCACGTGCCGCCACATGTTGAGTCTGCTTCGATGACGAGGACGGCCTGTTGCGGGTGGAGGGCCAGATATGTCTTTGCGGCAGCGAGGCCGTAGAGTCCTATTTCGAGATTGGGTGAGCCGGATGTAAGTCGTGTGTGAGGGGTGAAGAAACGAGAAAATTTGTGACGCGGGGAAATCGGTCTCACCTGTGCCGATTACGACTAGGTCGTACTCCTCGGTTATCTGGCTTCCCATGCTGGCCACGCTGAGACTGAGACGATCCCTTTTATGGAATTGCTTGGCAGTGGTAGACGAGGATTCTGCAGAGTGTTGAGAATCCCCCCAAGCCTTGAATATTACTGATCAGGTCGGGCGGTGTGATTGTCTTATATCTGAAGACCCCTGCACCCAAGGTATGCGGGATGACACAGGGGCCGCATAATGTTGTCCCAACACCAACAGTGTGGTGTCTGTGACAAAAAAAGACCGACTGCAGCTCACTGGTGACTGTGACACCATGCGGTATGCACGTCTCAAACACTCACATACAGTATGCGCCCGACTGAGCCAAATCAGCTGCCGTGTGGCGCAACGCCTCGCGCCAGGGATGAGGTCAAATTCCGGTTGGTTGCTTGCCAACTCGGTCAGCATAGGCCCAGCGGCGGCTGCTCGTGATGGTGGCGGCCTAGTTCTACTAGTTCACATTAGCTCGCCAACAGCAGCAAACATTCTCGAAGCCGGCTAGGGCCAAGCAAACCTCAGCTCGACAGCTTCTCACCACACGAGACAGTTGGGCTGCGTGGAGGCCGCCTGCTGACTTGGACAAAGAGCGGTCTGGTTTGACTTGTTCAGCGTCCCGGATCGATCCCCGTGATGTGGCTCAGCTGTGAGTTTACGAGGTCGAGGCACAGATCGCGATTGACTCTTCAGCCTATCGTCAATGGACATTTGTTTTTGCTTAAGCCCTCACGAATCAGGCAAGCCCCTATCCCGCGGCCACAGTCACCGACTTGAGCAAACAATAAAATCGTCACGCGCAGCCGCACATTGTTTGCTACCCGTCTGCCACTCTGCTTCAGCTCATTACCATGGAAAGAATACGGACGAATTAGAATGCCTGTTGGTCGTCGCAACATGTGGTCTTAATTGACATGGGACCCTACACATGCCATCGAGAACCCTGATCTTTGACAAGAATACCTCCCTGATACGATATGCGAGCCAATCAGCGTGCCTAGATCCACAAACCAGCCTCTCTCAGCACATGCCACTTGTTCAATTTCACAGATTCCTCCACATCCATGCCCGCCTCACATCTCTATTCAACATCTCGGTCGCGAGCCTGATCTAGGCACCGTTGTTGCGTAGGCGACGAAGAGGTTTTCCAGGTGCAGCTCAAATTTCTGTGCTCCCTCTCCTCTGCGCTCAAGCGTCTTCCTTACACCTGCAGCTGCTGCCTTGAGTAATGGGCGGTTTGCCATGTAGCCTCCTGTGCATTCGGTAAAACCAACGCCGAAGATGGGTTCAAGCAACCATGGTAGGTGACCTTCATCTTGAAAGTAACGGATACCCCATCGCCGGATCAGTAATGCCGAGCATGATTCCTCCACAGATCGCAGCATGTTCCAGCAAGCACAGTGCATACGCATGAATGGGAAAATGAAAGCGGGAGTTTCTTCGGCGATGGTAGTGACAAGTCCGCCAACAAGTACTTCGACACTGACTTTTTTGCTCACTTCGCTAGACGCCGAAATTGACGCCTTTAAAACCTTTTTGTCGTTGCCAGGGCGAAGCTTTGGGTTCAGATTAAGGATCTTGGCAACAAGTTCCGACACCACGTTGTCA
The DNA here is from genome assembly GCA_031142775.1 of Microdochium paspali. Classification (NCBI taxonomy): domain Eukaryota; kingdom Fungi; phylum Ascomycota; class Sordariomycetes; order Xylariales; family Microdochiaceae; genus Microdochium; species Microdochium paspali. The sequence goes on from JAVBIV010000006.1 coordinate 2,895,707, forward strand.
TTTGCAAAGTAGTGTGTGCGCAACATTGAGGGCACAGTAGCGCCAGCCTTGATTTCGCGTCCGGGGTTGCGAGACTTTCTTGAAATCCGCGACCGACGGCGGTCTGTGAAAATGGCTGCACTTGTTCCAGTCTGCAGGGAGAACGCCCGGTAATACTCTGTCGGATTTGCCGGGGCTTTTCCCCCGATGAAAAAGGCTTGGTCCGATAGAATGGCTCTCAGCATGTCCATGTCCTCCCAGCATTCGCCCTTCAAGAGGTGCTCCTTCATCAATGCATTATGCAGATGCGCGCACGCCACAATTGTGGCTTCAGAATGTGCGAGCCCGAGCCCACCTTCCCGGTATTTGGTGCGCAGATGGTATGTGAGGAGCCCACAGATGATTGGACAGCTGCTCAATTGACTATAGCCCCTCATTGTTGTTGGAGGCTTGATGCCGACCTCCATCCTCACGCGCTTCATCTCGGAACTTAGGTGATCACTCATGAGATGATCGACGTACATAAACAGGGTCTCGAGCTGCTTCCGATTGTCTCCGGACCAGCCCGCTGACCCCATCTTATCATGAAAATCGAAAGTAGTCTTGAACTCGTTTATAATCAGCTGTCCTTGCATGATGAGGGTCTCGCGTGGTTTGTAGTAGTCAGGACCGAGCTGATATGCGACATCGAGAAATACCTGCACAGCAAAGACGAAATAGAATGGTATCTCGCGTTTCTCGTCAAGTTCCTTCATTCCCCGCAAAAGCATGTCATTGGCTGGCCAGCAAGACATCTTGCGAACGACTACCACGAGCTCCACGAGCAACGTCGCCACCAGCTTCTCATCGCGTGCGGCTTTCTGTTTCGGAGTGTGCAGGGAGCGGTTACAGCTTGGTGTGCAACCCTTGAGAATATCGAAATCAGTGACCATGTAAGAATCGCCGTTCCAGGTCTGAATGAAGGTGTCGATGAGCTGGTAGACACCAAAGAATGTGCGTTCTGCAACGTCATATGTAGCGGGGTCGAATCGCTCTTTGTGGATGTCCGAGGTGACAAGCTCGAGATTGAAGCCAGAAGCTAGAGATTGTGCTCTGTAGAACATCCAGAGTGAGGGCCCCAACCCACCGAACTTGTCAGTCAGAGGCATAATGTCCCCCATCATACCCTTGGCGAGCTCAATCGCAAGGTCGGTTGCAATCGCTGCTGCCACTGAATCAATCTCACCCTCGATGTATTTCTGTCATGTCAAGAGGATGCGGTCTCGAAGCAGGTTGAGGTCTTCGAGGAGGACTAACATGCCAAACGCCAACTCCGTAACAGTATTGTCCTCGGCCACGGTATAGGCCTGCCTGGAAGGAGCCCTAGCCTGCTTGGGAAATTGCACGATGCTCGGCGCATCTAGAAATGCCTGCGAAAGCTCTTCCACCTGTAGTGCCTCGAACTTATTTGGTGGGGTGGCGGGGGGTTTGAATTGTGCAAGAATTGGCTTCTCTTCGTCCGACATGTAAGGGCTGAGAATGTCACGAACTTGACACAAGACTAGAAAGAGCCCAGCTGTCAGCGATGCAATACGGAAGGAGACTGCTGTGTGGGAAAGCTCACCTTGAACGGAGAAGCTGTGCGTATCGAATTTGCAATCGTCTACACCGGCGCCATGCTTTTCCAGGTCGGCTCCAAATTTGCGGCGAAGGGCAATAATGCGATCGAGGGTGGACCTGAGGTATGAGGGAACGGTCTTGAGCTTGCCGCATTGGATCTTGCTGGCGATCTACTCGGCCATGATGGTGAAGTCGCCGATGCTGAGCAGGTATGTGGCCAATGGTGGTGCCTGGTCTTTGGCCGCAGCAGCAGCCGCAGCATCCTTCTTGGCCTGGAGGCGTGCTTTGCCCTTAAGTCGGCCATATCTGTCGTCCGAGATGGGCTTGCGCAGGCCTGCTGTGTACCCCAGTGATGATGCCGTCGCAGCGAGCCACTGGGCAACGTCTGAAGTGTCTCGCTTGTACTGTGCGTACGTGCTGACGAGAGCGCTTGGCAGCATTGTGGCGTCGCACGCAGGAGGTATGCCGGATGTTGGAGCCGGAGGAAATGACAGCACAATGATGGCGAGACTCTGGAAAAAGAAAAGGTTTCGGTGCAAGGTGAGACGATGGTGAAGCGTGCTGTGTTTGCTGACCAGACTCTACCAGCGTAAACGGCAGGAGGCAGGCTCGACAGCTGCAATAGCGCAACCACGCTTGCGTGTAGCCAAGGTGCACCTGCAGCTTACGTGCAGGAACTACTTATCAAGGCACCTGGGGCACCCATGGTGTGCTGCCTGCTGAGGTATCCAGCGGCCACCGCAGAATCATTCTCTAGTGGATGCCTGAGGTGTCTATATCAAGTGACCAGGTTGCAACCCACGAGAAACCTGTGGGGTACAGCACCGTGAACAAGGACTGATCAACCCTGATATTGTACTACTAGATCTAGCCCCCAGAGCATCAAGCTTGCTCACCATTGGAATGGGAAAGAAGGCATTCGTTTCATTGGGAGAGAGAAAAACCGACCGCCATGAAGGCGAGGGATCAGATTACTTGAACACGACCTATGCGGCCTCCATTGGCGCCAAAGTCCACCATCCTTCGAAGCTCCTCAAGTCCCAGGAATCGTCCATGCATTTAATTCATGCTCCCTCGCAGCTCAAGCACTCATCACCAGCCTCGATCATGGCCTTCCTGTTCGTGACCCAGACCTTGACCCCAAACTCTCGCTCAACCTGCTTCTTCTTGCCACAAGTCATGCATTCCGCCCTCTCCGCGCCGTTGGTGATGGACAAGATCCTAGCAGTATCTTCCTTGGACGCTGCAAATGTGCTAGGCTTCTGCTAAAGGATATAATCAATAGCCGCAGCCCACCACTTCGTCTTGCCGGCCGTAGAGAGGGCGAAATAGTCGGAGCGGAGATAGTCGAGACGTGCCGGCGGCCGCCCGAGGATCTGTGAGTAGTACACCAAAGGCACGACTTGATAATCTGCCAGGCCGGCAGCGCTGCTGCTATTTGCGGCAGACGGGGTCTCTGATGTGTCCGCTCTTCCAGGTGAGGTCATGCCCGCTTTGCTCGCCGACGTCTTGCGGAGTTTTTTCTTGCTTGCCGCTGTCGGCATCTTCGCTTCGGGACTACCAGCTTCGTTGATTGCGCAGTTGCCTTCCTGTGCCGCAGCTACCTTCTAGTGACCCCAATTCTGTCTGCAAGCCTCGTTCACTCGCCCCGAGCGAAAGGAACAGAGCCGGAAGGCAATCTAGCTTCTCATAAACCAGAGACAGCGATCTCAAGCTAGAATACCGTGCAGCCTGCAAGTATCCTTATAGTGACTCTACTCTCCATCACGAGGCTGCGAAACCAGATTCTTGAACGCAAGTCGGCGGTGACGCGTTTAAATGCGTTGATCATCCTATGCATTCTGGTCGCGTTGAAAGTAAGCTCGTTCAACAGCAAGTATTATTAATACTACAGCACTAATTATGGAAAACCCGAGCATATGTGCATTTGATTCAGCTGGCCTACACGGCGGTGAACAATTGAAATACTAGAGGGTGTGAAGTTGGCCGAGACAATAAGTTCATAGATAATGTGTTACGTTTCAGAAGACTACACTCTCAGTGAAAACGGATACGTATCCGACCGACGATGGAGGAAAGATTCGCGTGAACGATAGAGTGGAAAGTCCCCAGGCCTAGATTGGGAAGACCTGGAAAGTATAGAGTAAGGTCAAGTGACGAGTATCTGAGGTCCCGCTTGACGGCGTAGAAATTTGCCATTGCCTTGGGCAGGTGGAGCGATGGAGAATTGATTATCCTTGTCTCTTTATCATAACGGCCGCCAGGGTCGTGCCTAGATGCTAGTCTGCGCCGGGTTGTCCCTGTTTAGTGAAATGGTCGCCGAGGTGGCGTTTCCAAGGGTTGGGCTGGCCCTGCCCATCAGTAACAAATACTAGGGCTACCCTTGTGTACAAGGTAATACAGGGTTATATTCTTCCATCTATCAGCAGTCTCCCTTCACCGAGCAGAGAGTTTGGACGGCTGGTAGGCGATAGCACTTGTGCTGACTGACTTCAAAAGCAGTACATCAAGCTATACGAGGAACTTGGGTCGCGATTGTAGTGTAGATGTGAATAATCGTATTTACACAGTGCCGGTGAACTATGAATTCAATGTTTTCCTGTGAGAACGCATCTTCTGCTAATAGCGCTTCAACAAGTCTACATGTCCATTCTTAATTCCCCTCCCTAGGAAGAACATTTAAACTCTATTCATCGTACCCACTAGTCCACTAAGCGCGACTCAGGTCGACTAGCCTCCTCAAACTGCAGTCTGACCAGGCTACTATGGGCTGAAGCCGATCTCTGGGCATATTTTCCTGTAAAGGCTCTTGACGGTGCAATTCGAGGCCAGTCGGTATTTTATATGCTTGAACGAAGTGCCTAGTGATTATTTACTGGGGGGCGGGTAGTCATGACCAAACTTGAATACAGATGCTGACGGTCGTTCGAAGCGGCCTGGATGTTTTTTTGATAAATGGCATGGTTGAAGGAATCTATAGAGATGGTAAAGTTGATGCTCTGAGACCATTATGTCCCCTGAATCACCTCTGTACTGTCGAATGAGAGCTTTCAGCTTGTGTTTGTTTTCAAACCTAGAATTATCATTTACAGTCGACTGTGTCGCGAATACCGCTTAATAAAGAACAGAACAAACTTATCTGTGACTGCGAGCCCAAGTGTCGCCCTGATTTTGAAATTACTCTGGTTCTTTCCCGTGTTTGGTTGGTGGTCCCAAAAAGCACTTGCAGCAGTATATTCTCTTGACATCTGGAACTCTGAAGTAACAACAAGCCTCCCGTGGCCTAAAATGGGAGACGATATTCTAGTCTACCTGTCAGAAAACACCTGAATCTGTTTAAACCTCAAGTTCGAGACAACGCTCATACCGGCGCTCCACTGCTTGTCCAAGTGCCACCACCTGATTAATCAGGATTTGAGCAAGCACAGCTCCATCATGCTGCTAATCGATGACAACTGACTTGCGAGCGTCCTAGTGCCGTATACTGCCGAAGCAAGTAACCACTGGTCTGAACTCGGACGAATTCCCATCATCGTGTGCCGCGGTCCTGTCATTTTCACGGCTGCTCGTATCATCCATGAGCTTTCAGTTCATTGCAGCGTGGGCTACAGTGGCTTGTAGAATCAAACCTGAGCTTAGATAGGAACAGGGCCTCAATCCATTCTCCTGCTCTATACGCTATCGTCCTATTATTCCCAGCCGCTTCACACATGTAAAGCGGCCACTACGGCGTCTGTCAGGGGCTCACGGCGTTGGAGATGTGCGGCGGAGATTCAGAACGGCTAAAAATAACAGGACCTTGGTGCCCAGACCAGTGGCACAGATTGAGGCTCTGTTCCTGTTTAGATTTGATCCTACAAGCCGTTGTGACCCGAACAGCAGGGGAGTGGAAGCTCGGGGATCATGCGAACAGGGTTGAAAATGGCTTTAGCGCACTGGGCATTAGCACAGATTGAAGCTATTTAGGTTTGATCCTACAAGCCGCTGTGGCCCGTGCTGGAATGGGGTTATGCCAACAGGGGTGAAAATGACAGGACGCTAGCGCACGGAGCAGTGGCACAGATTGAGGCCTGTATTCTTACCTACTCTATACGTCTGACTCTGCAAGCTATTGTAGCCCGAACAGGAGGGGGGTGAAAGCTAGGGGATCATGCGAACAGGGTTGAATCCTTTGAGCGCTAATAGGTTTGAATCCTGTGAGCGCTAACCAACGTTCTTACAAACGTTACGGGTGGAAATATTCGATAAGATCCGGCCAGATGTAGTTGGCATGATAGCGAGCGGTATATAAGTACAGGCTCTGTTCTAGATACATCTCGGTTTGTCTCAGAGAAACATACTGTTCATGGCAACCTATACTATGTTTAGTTTTTGGTTACAGCTCCTGCTTCTAGCAGGCCTTGTGGCCAACGCTGAGGGCAAGTATGTCTTTGCCCATTTCATGGTAAGTAGGGCTGTGTTGTTCGATAGTGGTCTAATCCGGCCCGTGAGATTTGAGATGACTGATTTTTGCATAGGTTGGCAACACTGCCAAATTCACCAAGGACGACTGGGTCAATCAGATGGCGACCGCCCAGGGTGCAGGCATCGACGCATTCGCGCTCAACATTGCATACAATCAGCAAGTCAACGATGCCGCTATCCCGTTAGCCTTTGAAGCTGCTGGAGTAATGAAGTTCAAGCTGTTCTTTTCCCTCGACTACGCCGGGAACGGTGCGTGGCCGGCCGAGACGGTGCAAAAGCTCGTCAGTGCCTGGACTTCTGACACATCATACTTTCTCTACAACTCGAAGCCTCTGGTATCCACGTTTGAGGGCCCAGGGAGTATGGACGACTGGCGGGCACTGAAGACCTCGTTGAACTGCTTCTTTATCCCAGACTGGTCATCGCTGGGCGCCAAAGTCGCCGCCGCCCCTGGGATCGCCGATGGCCTGTTCTCGTGGGATGCCTGGCCCAAGGGAACGCAAAACATGACGACGTACTCAGACGCCTCCTACCATCTGTTTCTTAAAGGACTCCCATACATGATGCCAGTATCGCCTTGGTTCTACACAAATATGCCTGGGTATGACAAGAACTGGCTCTGGCGCGGAGATTCCCTGTGGTTCGACCGATGGCAGCAGATCATATCGATTGACAACGCGCCCGAGTTTGTCGAAATCATTTCGTGGAACGACTTTGGCGAATCACACTATATCGGGCCTCTCGATTCGAACCAGTATGATGCCTTTGAAGTGGGAAAGGCACCCTACAACTACGCCCAGAGTATGCCTCACGATGGTTGGCAGCAGCTCCTGCCCTACTACATATCCATGTACAAAACAGGGACAGCCCAGATCCAGCAGGAAATACTAGTCAGTTGGTACAGGTTAAACCCCCTGGGCACTTGCGACGACGGCGGGACGACGGGCGACACGGCATCTCAGCTGAACCTTGAGTATAAGCCAGAGGAATTGCTGACTGACCGCGTTTACTTCGATGCACTGCTGACCAGCAGTGGCGAAGCAAGCGTCAGTATCGGCGGCACTGTACGGAACGTTGAGTGGGACTATATCCCATACGGTGGCGTCGGCGTATACCATGGCAGCGTTGACATTGGAGGACTCACTGGTCCTGTAACGGTAACAATCACTCGCGGTGGCACGACGGTGCTTACGATGGCGGGTGAGAGCATCGGGGGCCCCTGTGCGGCAGGCAAGTACAACAACTTCAATGCCTGGGTCGGCAAGAGCCTGGGCTCTACCCTGGCGTCGGCAGTAGGAACGGCAGACAACTTGGCCAACCTCGAGTGTGTCCGGGGCACTGGTGTATACGACTTCACCGACATTTGTGCATTTACTTGCGCCAACGGCTACTGCCCAAGCTCGGCCTGCGTGTGTCTGGCTAAAGGCAAGCCCACGCTGCCCAAGGCGCTGAATGTCGACGGATACCCAGCAGCCGGGCAGACGATGATTCTCCAGGGGCTTTGTAGCTTTGCTTGCAACTACGGCTTCTGCCCTTCGCAACTGTGCGGTTCCACGCCCAACAATGGCACCGTGCCCACGTCCTCCCCTTCCTGCCTCCAGCCTGCCGTGCCGGTACCGGAGCTGGTGCTTTCGAGGGGCTGTGTAGTTTTGGCTGCAACTTCGGCTTCTGCCCTATGCACGCGTGTTCTTGCACTGAGACGGGCCTGCTCATCGACGCGCCTGCTCGGACCGGTAAGACGGGCAGCACCAAGGACGGCTCTGACGACTATGGGCTGTGCGACTTTGCCGCACGCCATGGCTACACGCCTCTGCCGGACCTCTGCGAATTCGTTGGTGATGAGAACCCGTGAGTGTTGCTGAACTTGCCTCTCGGCGTCTGGATTTCTTTTCGTCTTGTTTCTTTCTTTTGCTAACACGTTAGTCAGACTCGGCGATTATCCTATCGTCTCTCTCGATCCTACGGTATACAATCACGTTCCGGCGCAGTGCACCCCGCCTTGCCAGCTCGTGTTCCCTCCCAGCACGCTTGCACAACCTTCGACCATCTCCTTGGCCCCTTACACTACGTCTCTCGAGATAGACTCAACGTCAACGACGACCATTACACTTTTACCTCCGGTGCTGACTGTGTCAGAAATGAGCTACTTCAACATGATCATCTCGCCAGGACAGGTCCCTCCATCGACAATCACACCATACGAGAGCGCTCCCGTCCCACCCGTCACAACAGTCATCGACGGGCAGACACGAACACTGGTGCTACCGCCCTGGCCCTTGATCACCAACGGGCCTCCTGACCAAGCGACAGGATCCAATACTGGCAATGGTACTGTGGGCACCATAGTACCTCTGCCAGACATCACGGTTGATAGCTCCCCGGTGACACTTCCATCAATCACCAAGCCACCTTACAGTGTTATTGCTACGCAACCAGATGCCGTATGGCCTCCAAATGTCGAAATCACACCTGTGAGCACCCCCGTGCCTGAAGGTGGCCAATCCGACGACGACAATGACAACGACTCTGGCTGGAAATCACCTTGTACGCTGTGGTTCTTCTCTGTAAGTTTTTTCTGTCACCCTTAGCTCGACTACCCAGAAACTGCCGATTGGTCGAGATGTGTCGCGGCTGAACTTGTTCACTGATACGTCTTTTGCTACTTTTGTTAGATGTGTATTCAATGGCCAGGACCTTTCAATGTCAACATCCAAGGATGGGACTGGAGTTTGCCAGAGGGTATCTGGGGACCGTAAGCAATTTATTCAAGCTTTCCGAGAGGCTTATGTAGGCAAGAATTGTCACAACGCTAACCATGGTCCTTTTCTTGCCGTTGATTACAGTGGACCGACGCCTCCGGGTTTCAAGTTGCCTCCCGGTCTGACGCTCAAAGGGACGCTACCACCGTGGCCCCAAATCACGTAAGCTCACCTTGACTACCTTTGGATGCTCCCGCTGCTGCTAGAGATGGGTGTACTAATCCATGGCGTACTTTTTCTTCCACATGTACAGTGTTCACCCAGGCGGTAGCGTCGAAGCTTCGCCCAAGCCCACTGACTGCGGGCCGGCCTCGGCCTCGCTCTGCATGACTATGAGTGTCTTTGCCACCACAACGCAGCCAGGCGGCGCGGTAGTCACCACAGCGACGAGTACCACTGAGACGTGTGCAACTGTTACAGGATGCGATCTCAAGGATGCTGCGACAACTGTCACGACTGATGTCTGCACGCTGGTAGCAAGAGACCTGCAGCAACCACAGGCCACAGACGGTCCCAGGAGGCGAGACCACAGAAAGTCAAAATCGCTCTTGGCAGCACGATCGGAGCCGCAGTGGAGTTGCGAGTCGTCGAGCAGAGGCGACGGTATCCTCTGGCTGGCAAACCCGGCCGACCCGACAGATGCAGCGTACGTTCGCTCCGTCCTACAGTCGCGCCAGGCCGGTAATGGACGGGGGTGGGAAGAAGTAAGGGCAAACGATCTCGGTATGACGGCCTTCTTCGTCGTCCAGAGTATGGGAAAGTCGGCTCGTAACTACTTCAACTCGGCCGAGGTGCCCGAGGTCTATCTCGCATACTGGCCTGCAAACCCGTCGCTGCCGTCGAGCATAAGCTCACGACGTCGCCGACAGGAAGGCAGCGAAGAAGAAGATAACAGCAATGATAACAAGAACAGCACGATGCTATCGCTGCTGTCCAAGCGAGAGATCGACTATGGATCGACACCCCTCTGGCACCTTTCGCAGGTGTCATGGCCTACAGGGAACTACTTTGATCAGCCGCTGGCCCCTTACCATGTGCCCGCAAGCGGGCATTATGCCGAGTCATGGGACGACTCACGTGGCTATGGGCAGACCATCTACATCCTTGAGGCCAACTTGCCCGCGAGCTCTGAATGGGGAAGCCGACTGTTGACGATGGCGGACAGTGTCTTTGGCAACTACGACGCGCCTGGTGCCGAGCATGGACGCGACGTGATGGCACTGGCAGGTGGTGCGAGCTGGGGCATCGCCCAGAGGGCCAACCTTGTCTTCAGCAGGGTCAGCGTGGGCGCCCCAGGGGTGCCCTTCGAGGGCATCCTCGAGGCCTTTGTCCGCGTGGCCAACCACGCCGCCACGATCCCACACAACACTTGTGTTGTCAACATGTCATGGGGCATCAATAGATCGGCCCCCATCAGCTCGGCCTATTTTGAAATCATGACACGGCTCATGCAGGCCATGACGGCCCGCTACGGCTGCGTCTTCGTTACTGCACCAGGCAACGATGGCCGACGTGGTAGTGCATACCCGGCGCTCGCCGTCAACAACGTCGAGGGCATGCTGGTCGTCGGCGCTGTCGACATCAATGGCCACCCCTACACCCAGAACTCGGACTCGGCCTTCGGCCTCATTAATGCCTTTGCTCCAGGTGTCAACGTCCCGGCTCCTGATGGCGGCGCTCCGGCCACGGGCACCTCGTTCGCGGCCCCCCTCGTAGCGGGCATGGTCGCCTACTACCGTGGCCTGCCTTCCTACACGGGGCCTCGAGACCCGCTGAGCGTGCGCCGCCTGATCCAAGGATATTCTCGACCCGTCCCAACCTCGAGACGGAACACGTCTTACATGGTCATCTGGAACGGCATCGCGTTTACGCAGGAGTGTGCTATGCCCCACGCCAAACGTCAGGAGGGAGGTAGCAGCAGTGGTGGCGACACTTGCAGCTTGACACCCGCGGATGATGGAAGTGACAGTCAAGATCCTCGTGGCCCGCCAGTCTCTTTCCAGACGGGCGTCCCTGGGCCAATCTGTTCTTCCAGCTGCGGGACTGCGTGCTCAGGTTATTACTGCGACCCGACAGCGACACTCACGGGCCATCCCCCCGACTTCACGCCCCCGGGCTCGACGCTGGACCCCGGATTGCCCACGACGACGTCGACGACAACTACTTCGGCGCCACCCACGACCCCTCCGCAGCCAGCATATTCACCACCTTCCGACTTCCCACAAGTCGCAGCCTCCGATCTGGTCGCGCAGGGAACGGTAATCTGCGACCAGTGCGCCCCCGCAGTCGACTATGCCCTCTGTGACAAGGCCGCTCGACAGTACTTCCTCGACCACTCCGGCGACAACATCATTATCAAGGCCGGCGCGAACAACAGCTCCTTCTGCGTCACGGGAACCGACAGCACCACCGGCAAGCCCTCTGGCTGCCTCATTTCAATTTCCAACATCGGTCCTACCGGCTCTCAGGTCATGCTGACGGGCGCTACGGCCCTGGAGTGGTATATCGTCGTCATGGATGTGATTACCGAAGAGTGTAACGGTTGCCACACGTTTCAGACTACGGATCGGGGCCAGGACCAAGGAGCTACGCTTTTGGACATTAGTGCTGTCGCATCATGTGGGTGAATAATCAAATTCCTGGTCCTCTTTTCTTTTGTGTTGTTATCTTTGTTCTTCTTCTTCTCTAGTCTTCTTCTCTAGTCTTCTTCCTCTTTAGTCTACCTAGAAACACTTGCGATGGCATGTCTTTCTGGGTCTTAGAAATTAGGCAAGCTTAATAGATATTAAACAACGTTTGTCTGCAAACCTTTTGTTACTGGATATCACCTAGTGCTTTGGAATAGAGCCTGTTAGCTTATTCCTGTCTTCGTCCATGTAGAACTCTTGTCCGTGGGGCACCAAGGGACAAGGATAGATGCCTCGACTGTACCTGACTGAGCATTTCTGTGTTTCAAGGGAGCACATCAATAGCCCTTCCGGGCTCCCATTAATTCATTTGCAGCTTTCTCTTTTATATACAGGCAGGCAACAACACAAGTCCTCCTCGCTCCTCCCCTACGATGTGGAGAGTCCCCAACGACAAGCCCCCTTCTGGCGTGCCAGCATTCTTGTGAACAGGCTGGTGGGCTCGCCTGCTCATCCCTTCCCATCTACATAGTTGGAGTCTGAGTGAACCATACTACCAAGACTAGAGCCATCAGTTCTGTGCAATTGTCTGGGTCCTTTCTTGCACTGCAGGTCCAAGCTATGGCGGCCAACTGGGTCCTATGCTGGCAGAAATCGCATGCGGAAGGTGGGTCGGGGAGCAAGTTCTGGACGGAGATTGGTGCATGCTGATCATCTTCGTCTTGTGCGGACTTGAGGACGCCCGGCCCCACTTGCCGTCTGCGAGAATAGGCGATTCCGCGGGCGACTATAGCATACCCGGGCCGGTAACCTTGAGCTCGCTTGAGGAGCGTCTGGAGTGCTCGAGTGCTGGAGGAAAGAATGCTTCCCACTGGTGATAAATGGTATGCTCCCAATTGAATCACAAGAATCGCAGCACAACTGCCGAGCGTGCGAATGCGGATTGGACGAACAGTGAAATTCAGGGATCTCTCTCGGTTCATTCCATCCAATGATGTCACGACGAAATTCCGCATCCGCCCCTCTGCCGACTGCGAGAAAACAAGAAACGGCGGTCGGCCTGGTGGCTTGGCCAAACTGGGATTCCCCGCACAACAAACATGGGTAATTCTTCTGCCCATCGGGGCGGCTGGGGTTTTTTGGCTTTCGTTCTCCACATCTCTCGGTCCTCGTCGACCGAGGCCGAGCTAACACTTTGACCAAAATGCCGGGCTTGTCCGGTCTTTTTGTCGGTGTTTATGCTTGCGCGCCAATGGTTTCCGTGGGCTTGAGAGAGCTAACAGGGTGATCTGCTGTGTCCGGGGTCTTTCTGGGGAAAGCACCCCATGACGCAGCATACCCAGGTGAGAGTTGGCACATGAAGATCCGTCTTCGAAGCAACGTCGCAGCCTCCGCGATGTTCGGAAAGTTGGGGAAAGCTCCCTCATGAGTGGTGTATATATGGATCGCAGGTTGCACGCTCGGCTCGCGCTGGGGCTTGCTGTTTCTCCCCAGGGCCGCTCTGCTCTAGCACGCTCGCATTCATTGTTGACACTTGCCCCCAGTCTCCCGCAGCCAACATGAAGACCCCCTCGACGACCAGCATGCTGCTGTCCCTGCCGCTCCTGGCTGCGTCCGCCACTGCTGCCTTCCTCAACTTGCCTAGCAGTGGACCTTCTGAGCCTCGCTGGATGACCAAGGATGCCCCGGTTTCTCTGCCTGACCGTCGCGCCGCCAACTCTTCGGCCTGGCCCCACGGACCCCTCAGCACCAAGGGTCGTGATATGGTCAACTCGCGCGGCGAGGTCATCAACTGGGCTGGTGTCAACTGGCCCATGAGCGGCGAGACGATGATCCCCGAGGGTCTCGAGTGGGCCTCCGTCGACGAAATCCTCGACCACGTTGCCGGAGTTGGCTTCAACTGGCTCCGCATGGGCTACGCCATCGAAATGGTCGACGAGATCTACCTTCGCGATGGTGCTGATGTTCCTCTCGAGGTCGCCATGATTCAAGCTCTGGGATACGTCAATGGCACAAAAGTCACCAATGAGATTGTTTCCAAGAACCCTGGCTGGACCAAGCAGACGGGCCGCTTCGAGATTTGGAGCGACATCGCCAAAGCCGCCGAGAAACGCGGTATCTTCGTCCACCCAGACGTCCACGTTGGCAAGGCGCAGTGGTGTTGCTCGCACACGGATGGCAACTCGTGGTTCGATGACCTTACCTTCCCCGTGGCCAACTGGCTGCGCGGGCTCGAGTACGTTGCGACATGGGCGCTCGACCATCCGAACGTGGCCTCCATGTCTCTCCGCAACGAACTCCGCGAGTCGTGGAATGTGACCGACCTATATTACAACTGGCAGACCCTCGTTGGCAACATGACCGCCGGCGCAGATGCCATCCACAAGGCTAACCCCGGCATCCTCATCACCTGGTCCGGCATGCAGTACGACCAGGACCTCTCGGCACTCACCACCGGCAAGAACATCCTCTCCGCGCCCTGCTACAAGTGCACCGCCATCCGCGACGCCGCGACCCGCGCCCCCGAGTACTTTAACCTCGACGATCACCCCTGGTCTGATAAGATTGTCTGGGAGCTGCACCTGTACACGGGTTCTGAGGACTTGGACACGGACAACTGCGAGATCGTCGAAGCCGAGTTGTACCGCAATGGGTTTCATGCGCTGGGCATGGACAAGCCGTCCGGCTGTGAAATTACAGGCGATTGTCCGCCGCCGAAGCAGCTCACGCCCGTAATGCTGTCCGAGTTTGGCCACTCTCAAGATGCTAGCTTGTATAATGCTACTCTGCAGAACTGCCTCAAGGACTACACCCAGAAGCACAATATCTCCTGGGCCATGTGGAGTTTAGCAGGCAGCTACCGCATCCGCTCTGGTGTTCAGGGCCTGGAGGATACCTGTAAGTTCTTTTATCCTTGCCTCCCATCCCTTTTATGCTTACAGACGGCGGTGCTAACGATGTCTACATTAGGGGGTCTGACCAGCTTCGACTGGCAGGGATGGCATTATCCCGAAGGCATCGAGAACTACTGGAAGCCTTGGGTGAAGGCGACCAACCCGACCAAGCTGGATTGAGTTGCTCAAACGAATTTCCAGAGCACACCAACCACGGCACAAAAATTCTGAGCTGGATTCTATCAGGGTGGCATTTATAACGACAAAAGAAAGACGAATTAAAGCACAATCGCAATTAAAGAAAAATGCATCGTGCGCTAATGCAGTTCAACAGGCCATCGAAGTCCTCTGCGCTTCAACCAAATTCTTGGCTTTCTGTGTCTGCTTGCAATGACGCACCAACGGATCATGGTTGAAGGTGCAAAAGTGAAATTGTGCTCCAAGAAAGAACCCAAGCTCAAGCAGATAGAGAATCAGATAGTGCGAGTGTATTGCACGTAGGCCCATAGAAAGCGATTTGCACAGCAAAGGCAATCGGGTGTTTCCTTCAATATGATCGATACCGTCAAGACTTGTCAGCGTTCGAAACAGCCCAACAAGCACCCTGAGCAAGAGGAAGTGACGGCGTGCGTGCTTACCCCTCGCTTATGTCAGTCCGGTAGCACACGCGTATGCAGTCTGACCAACGCTCGCGAGCCCGGAAAGCGCAGTTCACGCTGATGCTCGTTGAATATCAAATCGATCAAACCAGGGTCACCAGACGCAACTCAGCACAAAGTATCTCCGTGGTCCGGGTCGAAAACACTGTACACATCATGGCGAAGACACCAGAGACGAAGGTGGACCGCAGAGTCCCGATGCGCGTGCTCTCCTTGGGCTTCTCGCGCACTGGAACTCTCTGTAAGTACAACCGCGACCGTGGCCCATATCCCCCGAAAGGAGCATCCTAGCTGGTTCTCGAATGATAGCAGGATTCGCTAACGTATGTCTTCCACCACTCAGCCATGAAAGCTGCCCTCGAGATCCTCCTCGAAGCACCATGCTACCACGCATTCGAGATCTTCGACCACCTCGAGCACGTCTCGCTCTGGAAAGCTGCGCTGGAGGCCAAATTCCCTCCACCCTCAATCTCCTCTTCCTCAACCACCGCGACGGAACCTTTCACTGCAGCAGCACATTTCGATACCATCTTCGCAAACTACGCCGCAGTAACCGACGTACCGGCAATCTGTTTCTCTCAGGAACTCATCACGGCCTACCCCGACGCCAAGATCGTCTTAGTCAAGCGCGACACGGAGAAATGGTACCGTAGCTTCGATGAGAATGTGATCAAGCACCTGTACGACCCGATGATGAACCTCGTCGCCAGGCTGGATCGGTGGTTCCTGGGCCCCGTGGCCGAGGTGCACTTGCACTGGGCCGAGGCGTGGATGGGCGTCCGCTCTAAGGATGGGTTGGATGCCGCCAGAGAGGAGATGAGGGCTAGAGCGAGGGAGTTTTATGAAGGCCATTATGACTATGTGAAGAGGATCACGCCGCAGGGGAGACTGTTGGAGTATGAGCTGGGGAGTGGGTGGGAGCCACTTTGTCAGTTTTTTGATATTGAGGATGTCCCTTGTGTGGAGTTTCCCAGGGTCAATGAGAGTGCTGCTATGGATGTGAAGATGAAGCGGTTTCTCAGGAGAGGGGTGAGGAGCGTGGTTTGGCATGTGGGATCGTTTGTGTTGCCGGTTGTGGTGGCTGTGGTTGCTGTGGTTTCTTGGTCGGTTGTTGCTGGATCGTGAGCAGCGAATGTGGCAAGAGAACAGCCGTTTCCGCATGAGTTCTGGCTACCTATTGTCCCAAGATGACGGACATGGGGCCGAGTCTTGGCATTCGAACTCTTGTTACAAGACTCGACCTAGAATGTAATGATCTCCCGTACGCAAAGGTGCTAGCCACGTTAGACCTGTAGGGTCTGAGTATGTTTCATCGCCTGTGTTCCATGAGGAGCATGCGTGGAGCTTCACACGGCGGACATAAGGCAGCCTCAGTGTCTTGCTTAGACGTTCCAGACCTAGTAAGCCACTGTCTGAGGCGATCTTACTCCGCTTTGTCTCTCTTTGCTCAAAGTCTTCAATAACTACAGAGTCCGCATTTGGCCAAACGCTGGGCTCACAGTGGGCAGGATGGTCTCCTTTCCGCAAAAGGGATAGCGGGGGTTCAAGCAAAGCAGGGCAAGACAAGTGAGACAATCAGACCCTTGGTCGGCATGGCAGGAGAATCTGGTTTCCAACACAGTGACCTCATGCTTTAGACCCTCAGACTCTAAAAGCCGACAATACGGGGCTACCAAATCTTCGGAAATGGCGTGGTTTAGATATGACCAAGCCGGATTCAGGGTGAGCTACAAGGAGCAATGCTGTCCAAGAACTTAATCATGACTTGTGCTTTGGCTATCTAGAAACACAGAGTCTCCGGCTACGGCTTGTTTCCGACCTTTATCATGCCGTCCAGAACCCCAAACTTGTACCTCAGGCTCACGCTCGGTTAAGTCGATTCTGCGGCAACAACCTCTGGTCAAGCGCGATGACGTCCTCACCACAACAGCAGCTCCTGCAGAGCCTCGACCATGTCTCATTTAGCAACCAGGTGAGCGGCGAGCCGCTCGATCTCCGCGTCAAGTTCGCTGCCCCGATACCCACAGGCCGCCGCGGCTCATACTCATACCGTGTCGAAACATCCCCGACACCGCGCGCCGAGACAGTCACCGCCTTGAAAAAGGTGATCAACGCCACGTCCGCGGAAATCGCCATCAAGAACAACGTAGCACCGATGCCAGTGACTGTCTGCCTCCCGATACCGTCCCTGACGGACGAGGCAGAGGTTGAGAGCGCGGCGAGACTCAACGAATATCTCGTCTCCGCATCCTCAATTGCACATCTATACACCGGGATCCTTCTGGTCAACCAGATCGTACAGAACAGCGGACCAGGTGGCAATGGAGGCGGCGGAGACCTCTGGAACCCCAACGAGCCCGACGAGGCCATCGTTGCGCTCTCCAACACCGCGTCCGCCGCGTACCGCGCCATGATGGGGCCTCTAATGGGACTGTACAGCATCAGGAACACCACCGCCTCGACTTACAACAAGACCATGAAACGGCGTGACATTCACGCGAGTTTCCTCGGGGAGTTCATGGGCGAGTATGGACTCTCACGGGAGGAGCTCAGCGCACTAGACGGTGTGCTCACGGAATACGTGAAAGCTGTGAGGAAGGTGCCCGTCACGCCCGAGCAGCAGAGCACGGTCGACCAGGTCTTCCGGATCAACCGCGTCGCGAGGACGAATGTCTCCGGAGATGACAGGTGTCCGGTGTGGCTGCTGCGTCCGCAGACGAGGCTCGTGCATCTGAAGATCAATATCAACACGTGGATGCGTGCGGTACGGCGGGAGAAGACGGGGCCCAATGTGGATTTAGACGAGGATGTCAAGATTGCTATGGATATCACGGTTGTAGATGCAGAGCTGAACGCGGATGAGTTCTTGCGGCACAAGGATAAGTTTGAGGCGATTGTGCATACGCTGACTGGGCAGGATCTACGCACTTTTGGACGAGAGATCAGTGGAGAGGGTTGGACAGGTAGCTCTTGAGGAATCCCAGTATTTTATCCATGGTCTGTAGAACGCAATATTAGATATGTCACAAAACCCTCTGGTAACACACCGTGCTTGCCGAAAAAGGTACGTTGCAGGTAATATGCTGGCGCGTATTGAACTCTAACGCCAGAGCCTCAGACGGATGTGTTAACTCCTCAAAGTCTTTGGATGACAGACGGCTTGCGAATGGCCCGTATTATCATCAAGGGCGAAAGTCATTGCCGTCCTAGGCTAGGCAATATTGTAACGCAACAGTTGTTGGCCACGTTCATCACGAAGATGGTCACAAGAACGTAGGTGAAAGAGAATTTTGCTTCGTGTATAGTCGCGCTAATCGATTGAAAGGGATATTAATGTCTTTTGTAGCCGCGCTACAGGTTGATGCTTAACAGGAATATTAGGAAGGCTTTTTGTAGTACTCGCCCATCGGCTACAAGTCCCCGACATCGCCACGCAGCGCGAACAAGTTCACAAGATAACACACATGCGAGATAGCCTCCTCCGTCTCGAAACCTCCAGAAGCGAGCCGCACGCTGGACAGCGAGGAGGCGGCATCGACCTTAGACCGTCCCATGGGTCCACCTGCAGGGGCCACGGCCACCATCCCGTCATGGGCGTCTCGTCGAGAATCGTGTTGAGCGCCATGTCTGGATCGCTGCGGTCAAACACGTAGAAGAGCTCCTCCGTGTCGAGCTCCTGCTTGCGTTGGCGCGTCTGGTGGTATGCGCAGGCTGCGAATATCTGGTCCCGGGACAGGTCCCGCGTCGGTCTGAAGGCCCTCAGGGTGGAACACTCGCGCGCGTATACTAGTATCCGTCCCACCCATAGCGGCTGGCCGTCGTTGTAGTAGTGGCTCCGGTCCGAGAGGTAGTACCTCCGCATCTCGTTGAAGCCGCGTTTCACTTGGTCTCGCTCGTCGGCATTGCTCCTCGAGATCAGTGAGCTAGACTCGTTGTGGATGTTCTCGTGGTCCCAGTGGAGTCCCTGTCGCATGAGGCTCGCGAGGTCTTTGGTCAGAATCGTCAACCGCGCCTCCCAGGGTGTGTTCCTGCAGGCCTTCTTACGGCAACTCGGCGGGCGAAATAAAAAGTCGGCGCGGTAGCTGTCATTCCATTCGTCGTCTTCGTATGGGGTAGCATGAGGTTCCCAACGAGGAGTCTGCATTTCCATAGTCTCGTCCGCCGGACTTGGAGGTGTCTCTGGCCGAGGCTCTGTGTGAAGTATCATGGCGTCGCTATTGTTAATCGTGTTCTTGGTGGTAGTGGTTAAGAGTCCTCGCGCTTCGTGGAATTTTGAGAGAGGCTCTGTCGTGCTTGCAGCCGGTGTAATTTATACGCTATGAGTCATGGAAAGATGTTTCGAGACTGAATCGAACTCTCCGCGTGACTAATCTTGGTGAGCTAGCTGGACCCAAACTCTAGCCACCCACCATATAAAGTTCAGCTTGCTCATGTGGCTGGCGCGCAACTTACAGAGAACTTAAAGTTTCCCTGCCTCCAAAGACCGGCTTGCTTCCGGATTGCTATGTTCATACCGTGATTCGAAGAATCAGTTGAGAGGAGGTTCACGCATGTAGTATAATGTTTCTTGATTCCAGTACGACGCCTGGTTAACGAACGCAGTGCAATGTTGATGGATTCGGCTTTTTCATTGGCGGCAAGCCGGGCAGTTCTTGCCACCGGGCACTCCTAGTGCTAACGAATTGCGGTCATGGAAAAGGGTTTACTGCTGGGTTGTGGCTGAAATTGTAATTTTACAAAGGAGCAGGTTTACTAGAAATGCGGAACCTAACAGACCGATGGCATCCTGCTGATAGCCGCGTTAGCAAGCACTATCGGATGAGAGCCCGCCTATACTCCCTCCCTTGCCTACGATTCCGGCATCAGGTGCCACGCCTTAACCCAAACACTTCCTCGATAAAGTTTGGGCAGGGTGGTCACGATCATGATCAAATGTGCAGTTTGCTATTCGTGCTCGTGAAAGCTTTTGAGGCCCATAAATCTAGCTCCAGATATTCACACGCTTGGAAACAACGCTGAAGACGATCTGACTATACCCATGACCGACAATGACGCGACGGACCCCTAGATGACTAAATATAATTCCAATTATCACAAATCTATTGGTGGTGGCAGTAGGCGTTCTGCTGTGGGGAACCATGTGTTAGAACGTTCCCAGCTTTGTCGCCAAGTCAGGTACGTATAAAGTCTGCAGCGTCTAAGAAGCATGTCTATTATCTACGTGAAAGAGACCTTGCTTTCCAATGCAAATTGGCTCCCAAACTAGCGATCAGAAGTCTAGACATTCAGGCGTCTAGTGGTCTGAAGACCTACAGCTCCTCACTCTCAACGGCACAGATGGCGCGATCCGTCGCCTTACGATCTAAAAATGTTACTAGTTTTTGTACTTCTATGAATACCAGAAGGCCGCAAAGAGATGTCCATAACTATAGAGGTCTATTATTTGAGCTTCCAACGAGCAGGACATGCTATAGCATCTAGTACCGTAGGTATAATAAGTGTGTCGCTTGGAGCAGTAAAGGGCAGGGATAAATACCTGCCTAGTACCTAGCTACTCGCTTAGGAGCTCCTCACACGCTTATAGATAATGTATCAAAGCTTACTTTTATTTACTTACAATTTTCCTCTATTTTAGATAGGTACCTATTGGTTCCCCTATTCTAATACTGTAGAGTGAGGGTACTAGTGGCAAGAGCGATGTAGGTCACTAGCATATTTGTAGCCTTATGGCGCTCGCGGACGTATGGAGGTGCGTTCGCGCGGTCATAACCCAGCACTAGTAGCGCGCTATTGCGCGTCACCTCTACCAGCTGGCGATTCTACTCAAGCCCACGCACTTGAGATGAGTACAAAGTATGATGGCATTGTTCAGGGCGGCTCAAACAAAGCGCCATATCATTCAAATCAGCTGATGCCTTCCCTAACATCGCTTTATGCTTGACGCCAACTGGTGTAGCTAACACTCGTTTTCGCGCTAAGAGCCGTGCCGTATTGGCGGATCTGGATGTTCCGAGCGCACCTCCGCAGCCCGAACACAGTCACACGGACCGAATGGATCATTGCAGCTGAGATCTGGTTGGGTTTGTTCAAACATGGAACGTGCCCGTTAGACACCCATGCAGTCAAGTCAGTACGTGAAGCTGGATCACAGCGTCCTGTATGCACTTCTGACCCTGCGTGTTCCCCTCCTTCAATATTACAACTCATACGGACAACAACATGGGGTGCACTCTTTCGATCACGTGTGATATCTCATTGACCCGTGGCAACAGAGGACCTGGCGTGGGTCGCGACAAAGGAGCTGGCGTGAATCATGACAGTGGGGATGCAGTCGACAATACGGAGGAAGTTGTTGTGGACGTCAGCCAGGAAGCAATGGTAGCCTCGCAGTGCACGGTGAAACCCCCGAAATCTCACGAGTACCTACCACTTGCTGGACCAGATCACATCAGATTGGCAATGCTGCAACCTGGTGCCTTCGACGACGATCTGGTTATAGTTCTCAACCATGTCCATTTCAAGGACGCCGTCTATCTCAGGTACGAAGCTCTGAGCTATGTCTGGGGATCCGATTTGGATCCATCTCATGTGCAGATCAGCAACCACCGCGTAGAAGCCAGTGACGACGAATATTGCCATCATTCCATCACCCGAAACCTTGACGTGGCTCTACGCCACCTGCGTTTTCCGGCTGCATCACTTTGCCTGTGGATTGATGCCATTTGCATCAATCAAACAGACGACGTGGAGAAGAGCATACAAGTCCGCAAGATGGGCGATCTCTATCGTTGCGCTGGGCGTGTTCTCGCCTGGCTTGGGCCTGGGACGCCATACAGCGAGATGGCAATGAAGTGGATGGAAGAGCGAGCGACGCAGGTTGACATCGACTGGGAAGAGAACCTTGCTCACGATATTAATGGTAACAATGTCATTGACATTAGCCGAGAAGACACGCGAGGCTTGCTGGATGTTTTACGAAACCCCTGGTTCTCTCGGGTCTGGATCCGTCAGGAAGTCTACCTTGCTGACCAGGAGGGGGCCGTAGTAATCTGTGGGCACTCCATGGTACCATGGCTGGCAATGCGCAAAAGCCTTGCTAGCCTATGTTGTCAAGGTAAATTAGTCGGAGAGAGTACAGATACTCACTTGGCCTTGGCAGATAGCCTCTCTCTTGCGCAACAGCTGCAGGAGGCAATCCACACCTTATTCCCCTTCACTTTCCAGACTGTACCTCTGAGTCTTTTGGACCTGCGCACATCATTCAGAACAGCGCAGTGTACTGATGACCGCGACCGTATCTTTGCGACGCTCAACATGCTTGATCAAGCATGGGTAGATATTGCCGGGCAACCTGACTACACCTCCAACGTCAGTCAGGTATTCCAGAACATCGCAACCCGGTACTTTGCATCTAGACAAGATCACAGCTTGCTCACCGAGTGCCTTCTTGAGGAGGACGCCAGTCGTGGGATGCCGACATGGGTCCCTGACTGGTCGCGTTCCGTACCTACAGTGAGCTTCTCGGGCAGGCCCAAAGCGAGCGCGTGTCTTAATATGCGCTGCTCGTTTCTGGACAGCTCCGAGTCTGGGCCAGGATCCATCATGAGCATTCACGGGGTTCCTGGGCCTGTAATCATCGAACTCGGTGCTGTAGCTCCAGGAGAAGGCCTGGAGGATCTTGCTCAAGTCGCCGAGATGCTCCTGCCAGCTTCCTGCTTTGACGACCTGGACGCCGCTATTGAACGCTACGCCGCTGCGCTATGCGGTGGTAACTTGAACGAGTACCACTGGCCGCCCCTTGCTGGTTTAGCGTCGCGCCACGCTGTGGTGTCCGTTCTGCGCGGCTGGTTGCGGCACAACAACAAGGCCGACCTCGAGACCGACCTGGATGCCCTTACGACAGATGAGCGGGCATCTTTCGACAGGAACGTGCGATCCGCCTTTCTTGGACGCCGGCTAGCGCTGGGTCTCGATGAGCAAATAATGCTTGTGCCAGCGTCGGCTCGACTCGGCGACCGCCTTTGCACGCTGCTTGGCTGTCACCTGCCTATGCTACTACGACCTGTACTGGAGAACAACACCCATGAGAACGTCCGGCACCAAGTCGTCGGCCCTTGCTTCGTGGCAGGATGGACCTGCGGGGAAGCCGTGCTTGGACCCTTACCAGCACACGTTCGACTAGTGCATGCCACTGAGCTTGGACGCGAGGCTTGGCTTGATTCGAGTACAGATGAGATAATCGGTACTATGGACCCTAGGATGGAGCACTTTTTTGCGAAGCTGCCGCAACAAGTCGCAGAAGATTTCAAAAGTCTGCATGAAGATGACTCAGACGCTGTGATCACATTGAACAACGATATCGGCATACTACAACAACATAGGCTCGAAGTATCCGCGCCTGGCGATCCTCTTCAGATATTCCATCTCATCTGATAATATCAGACAAGAGCTCTAATTTCTGTTTGGCCTCCATACCTCAATTTGGGTTTCTGAGTTTAGTCTTCAAGAATGAGCAGGGTTAACTGTTGTAGTCAAGAGACAGTACGGCAGGGTCAGCAGGTCACGTGTCGCCTTTCACGGGCAATACGTCACACAAATAGCATAAAGACCACTCAATATGACCTCCGTAGCATTGAAATGATCAAGCTTTCCTACATGGCTACTTTGCAACGCCGTGATGCCCTTATGGGCTGTTGCTGCATCTTAGTCTCAGAATGTCGTCTCTGACTACCTGAAGGAGAAATCCAACATTAATCTCCTTACATAACTATAGTGAAACCTCGCTGTTATAAATGATAGGAGACGCGTCCTCTGGTTTGCTATAGCGAGGATTTCGCGTTGGCCACTTGTACATTTTATGTCTACTTCCTCCCTCGTATCCTACGCAAGTGGCCCTAGACTTAGCCCCGATCATACGGCTTTGTTAGTGCTAGTCCGTCAGCCCAAATAAACCCCTGTTGGCCTAGTCGTCACAAAATGCTACTCCACTACCGTAGGCAGTATGGCGCTCTCCTTATTTTATACCAATTTATTCTTTGATTTCCGTTATACTGTTTCCGGATCAGTGGGGAAGCTTTTCGTGAAATTGCATGGCTACGTCTCGCTGTTGAGTGCCAGCTCAAACTCGTGAATAACATAGTCTCGGCCAGTCAAATGAAGAATGATTCTTCTAACCTCTGCCTTCGTTTGCATGTAATCTCCAGGTATGTACCACGCAAGGTAATCGGTAGGGCATGCACCGCGGCTCAAGATCCCACTGACATCTGCGGTTTCGGTAGGTGTCGAGGCTTCTATCTGCATCCGAGACTGAGCTATGGCCCGAGCCATTGAGAACGTGTTCGTCCGCCAAACTCTGGCAAGTTACCGTGCCCTTGCCCGGTAGCTCCACCAGCGGCAGCACATATGATGACGCCACAGCTATATGATGATTGGCAGCTGGATTATAGTGCTGACATCCGCACGGCGGCACGGGACGAGGGTCGTGCACGTGATCTTCCCCTCCCGCACGGCCCCATTGCTATTAACAGCAGCGCCTGAGCCCAGACCAGTAAGAGCTTTTTCCCTTTTTTGGGTGCATGGGCCACACCGCTTGCGTCCCGCCTTTCCTATCTACAATAGGCAGTTTCTCGCGACTCTGAAGATGACCGTGTGCCACGTACGTTTCGTGGTCGCTAGCTACACTGTTTTATCTGTAGGGCATACTCGCTCTGCTCACACGGCAGGAGGAACTGAACCAATGGTAGGGGGGGGGGGGGGACTCACGCGAGACGGCAGCCCTGGCGCCTGGTTTATTGCGTCAACACTATAACATGACCTGGCCCGTGAGACGCTACACCTTCATCGGGGTAGATGGGCGGGAACCTGATTGTGAGAATAAAAAAAGTAGCCGCGCAAATCGCGCTTGAGCAGACCAGTATGCCACACATAGCGATTTGCTAAGCCGAGAGCTTGGGTTCGTCCTCGCGTACCGGGAGCATGTCCACGGCTCCACGACGGGCATGGACGACGACGGGTGTGCTGAGACGCTGTTGGGTCTCGGCACACTGATGAGGACTTGACACTGGTGACGGCAATGGTGCTTTGTCGGACCTCAGGAATGTCGGGATGGAGGTTTTGGTGGGCTAGTCTCGTGGATAATAGAAGCACAGGTCAAGAGAGGGAGCCCAGGCTTGATAGTGTGGCTGGGGTTCATCACAACATGAGGTGAGAACTGACGGGTGCCATAGATAATGATTCGAAACTTTGCACACGTGTTGTGTGATGCGTCCGATTTATGATGCCTGTTATGAGTGAACGCAGTGTGGTCAGAATAATGCTCGAACACTGAATTGTTTGTTCTTACGACCTTTTGTTGACAATTGGGAGCACCGTCAGTGCTTGTGGAGTTTCCAGTTCGCCGAAGCCGTTCGGAACGAAGATCCTGCCCAGTGGTGTAAAGATGGGAACGATGACGCCATTGCATGTCGCGAGAGGTCGTAATGATGGCGCGGCCTGGGATCGACATCTTGTCGGCTATCACAAAGCAAGTTAGTTTGTGGGGATGTATACATAGTAGTAGCACTACTTGGACACTCCGTGATCTTTCCGGGGCTGCGGGACGAGCGAGGGCGGCACGGGTCACAGCGACCTAACACACCCGCACCCGCATTGCTGCAAGACTGGGGTTGGCGGCATGCAGGAGCAGGCTTTCGTTCAGCTCTGACTAGGGTTGCAATGGAAGGTCATGGGAGCCGACTGTAACGATGGGAACCAATGAAGGGGCATTCGAGGTCTGGAAAGGGTCAATCGCTCCCATAACTCATTTTTGCGCAGAGCACTCGTTGGAACCCAGTCAGAGGAGCAATAGGCTATCTGGCGCCGCAACATATGCCCTAAGTCCAATCGCAGAGAACCTTCCCCATGCATCATCATCATCATCATCATCAGCGAAGCTCAGCACCTGACACCAACCCTGCGAGGCGACATTGTCGCAAGCGAGACGGCATGCTCGATGTGGCGTCGGACACGGAGCCTATGGGAGGATTGTTGCGCGGCCCTGCCCAAGACGAATTGTAAATGATAGCTAACAGGCTGATTGGAGTTCCAAAAGTGCTGAAATTTGGTGGCTATATGCTGGCGCAGATGACGCGGCAAGGGCGGGGTACGGAACTATCGGCATGGGTGACACGGCCAACTCCCAGATCCGGCAGGCAGGCAGAATGTTGGTTGGTCCCGACGAAACGGACGATAACAGACAAAGCTTCTCTGGTGAGTATGTCGCCTCTTCAGGTGCGGCTGGCTCATGCTGTCTGGCTGTCTGTGTGCAGGGAGTGAGCCTCGGATACACGGCAGGCCATTGTATCTCTTGGTTTGCTCTCTGCGGTGGTCGTCATTGCCCTTGTAGGTTAGGCGAGCAGAGATCGTGCGTAGGGATGGTGATTCAGTGACATTGCTCAGCCGACTTGAAGACCTTCCCAGAGTCAGGGTCAGGGTCTTGTCGCATCCCAAGTTCCATCATCCATTGACGGGTTTTCCCCATTCCGTCCCCAGACAAGGCCATGGGGGTCTGGTGAAGTATAATAATATCGAGGCCCTGCGTGTGGAGCCGCACGTGGACTGCCCGTCTGAAGTTCTGGATCGTGAACTGCCAAGCCATCGCTCCGTAGATGTGGTGGCCAAGGCGGGATCTCTGATGCCAACACTCTGGCATGCGTAGTATTAGCGCAATGCTTGGCGCGGTCCCGTCCGCACCTTAGGGCCTTCCAGAAGTCCAGGGTCCTCCGCAGACTACTGTACTACGTAGAAGATTATCCGGGCACGTGTAACGTCGGGCCGACCGACACACACGCCAGGTCTTTTGCCCCCGGAGCGGGCTTCACATGTCCGTGTCCGTGTCCTCGACGCGCTACAGAGCGGGGGCTTAACCATTTCCCCGTCCCATCGCCCCGGGATTCTGGGACCTGACGGACGGTGTTTCTGTGCTGTCGCCCATGGGGCTGCTGCGTCGTATCGAGAAAGGGAATGGAGATCGGCACGATTGTAGGTCAGGGGAGGGATGGGGAACTGCCTAGGAATGTGACACGCTATTCTGGACCAAGCATAATGGCAAGCATGTAGTCTAGAACGAACGCACCAATTACCAGTGCCTTATCTACATGTTGCAAGCCGAAATGCAAAAAGGCGCGCGTCAGCAGTGGACAGGATGGCCCAGGGGGGCGAGGTTGGACGCGATCCTGTGCTATCTCGAGGCCCTCGTGATCATGCGCCTCCAACACGGCAGGCCTATGGACCTTCCCGAAAGAGACAGCAGCATGCGTGGTTTTCTCCCCTTTGGTGCGGGTGGCCGACAGGGCACTTACTGGCCTCATCGCCAGCGTAAGGACCAGCCCGGCCGATTCGTGCGGTGGCTTGATCATGGCCCCGCCGGTGGAACATGGACAGAGTCTGGAACCAACGTCGCCGCTGGTCCTCATTGGTGCCCGAGACGGCGCGGGCAGGGGCACAATGCTTATCTGTGCCCATCCGCGCGTCGTGGTGAGAGCCACACAAAGCTTGGTGCGACCCTTTGACAGGGGGGTTTTTTGCTCGCCCTCTCGCGTGCTCGTGGCGTCGCCCCTCTGCTATCTGCTTGCTTGCTTGCTGGGCCTGGTTCTCCAGGACCCCAGGATACCCAGACTATCAGGAACCCAGGCAGTCTTGATAGCGACAGCACAAGCAGCATGGTGCCGCACAGCCGGACCCGAGTCCAACGCCTCCGGGCGGGTCTGTCAGTAACAATGTTGCCTCTGTTTCGCAGGTACTGGATGTAGTATCGCCATGCACAGCGGGACCCCTGCTATCGCACGATGTCTCCAGGGCTCGCCCCAGGCTCCTGATAGCAGAGGGTTCGACCCTGAGTCGCACGCATAAGTAAACGCCATGCCCAGCCCTCGCCAAGAGGCTTGAGTCGCGACTTGTTCTCGTCAAGCATCTGTCAGTCCCTTGGCACGCTGCCCATTCTTGGTCTTAGTCGTCCGACCATAGGAATCATGACGGCTGCCGACAACATCATCATCGGCGCGCCCGCCCCGGTGGAGGGCAAGGCCATCGCCATGCCTGACACCAAGGAGCTCAGTGAGAAGATCATCCAGACCGCCGATGGGCCTGAGATCGACAAGGCTGGCGCTCTCGAGCCGGACAATGGCATCACCGCCGCTCCCCTCACGACCTATGACAGTGAGCAAGAGAAGGATGACATGAGTGAGGATGCCATCATCGTCACTGGTGCGGATGCCGCCAGGCACTTGCTCCCGCTCCGAGACGACCGCGACCCCGCGCTCACATTCCGCAGCATATTCCTTGCTAGTGGACTCTCGTGCTTTGCTGCCGTCATGTACCAGATCTACCAGGTTGGCCTACCCATCTATGTCTTCTTTATACCTACTCTTCACTAACACGGAATTCTCGTCCGTAGTTCAAACCCACCCAGATCACCATCCAGGGCACTTTCATTGTGCTTATTGCTCATTTCCTGGGCAAGGGCTGGGCAAACTTCCTGCCCAATGGCAAGAACTTTGAGGCACGTTGGCGCGCCAGCGGTGGCCAAGGCAGTATCCCGATGTGGATCAAGATCATGAGTTTCTTCAACTATGGTCCCTGGGGTCTCAAGGAGCACGCAATCTGCTCCATCACTGCCACTTCCGCATCCAACGCCGCCATCACCATGAACGTGTTCTCTGCGCAGATTTTGTTCTACGATCTCCCCATCAGCGCGACCACAGTCATCTGCAGTATCATCTCCATCGGTCTCTTTGGCTATGGTCTCTGTGGTATTCTGCGGCCCATCTGCGTCTGGCACGTCGAGGCTGTCTACTGGGGTAACCTTCCCATGGTCAAGACACTTCAGGGTCTTCACTGGCAGGAGGTTTCTTCCTCGAAGCCCCTGCGCTGGTTCTGGGTGGCTTTTGGTGGCATGTTCGTGTATGAGTTTCTGCCTGCTTACATCTGGCCGTGGCTGAACTCGATTTCCATCCCTTGCCTCGCCTCCATGAACGCCACTGGCAACACTGCTTCAGTGCTGACCAACCTTTTCGGCGGTGCGACTAACAACGAAGGTCTTGGACTGTTCAGCGTCTCGCTGGACTGGCAATACGTGAGTTTTTTCAGACACTACTCCCAGCGCTAGTACCGCGACATGGCACATGACAGGCTGACTGACGTCTTCTCTCTGTAGATCACATCGTTCCAAACCGCGCTGCCTCTCAAGCTGCAGATTCACCAAGCTCTTGGCTTCTTCGTGTGCTTCATTGTCATGATCGCCATCTACTACGGCAACGCCTGGGATTCTCTCTCTCAACCATTCATGTCTACGCGCCTGAGAACCGCAGACGGCGGTGCCTACCCAACTGCCGATGTTTTCGTCGACGGCGTCTTGGACCAGCAGGCCTTCGCCAAATACGGCGTTCCTCGCCTCAGTGGCTCATTCGCCTACGCCATGTTTATGGCTAACGCGGCGGTACGTCAACATGACCTTGCTAAAAATAAGACTTGGAGCCCCCGAATGGCGTGACTAACAGATAATCATGTTACAGATTGGTGCCTTGGCCGCCCACTGCATTCTCTTCTGGGGAGGCGACTTTGTCAAATCATTCAAGAGCGCCAAGCAAGGCCGCTTCGACGACCGCCACCACCAGTACATGGCCGCGAACTACAAGGAGGCACCGTGGTGGTGGTACATTGGGTGCATGGTCATCAGCTTCGTCCTCGGACTGGTTGTCGTGCTCAAGGAGAACATCACCCTCAGCGCTTGGGCCTATGTTATTGCCCTGATCCTGGGTATCGTCGTCGCGCCATTGGTAAGGCTCCTTCCCCTGCAAATTGTGTTATCACCTGCTCTGGCAACTCCCTGCTGACGTTGACGTTTTTCTCTGCGCAGAGCAACATTCTCTACTCGAGATTCGGAAACGGTATTGCCACCAACAACTTGTCGAAGATGGTGGCCGGTCTGCTCGTCCCTGAGAAGCCTATCGGCAACATGTACTTCGCCGCCTGGTCGCACAACGTCATCCTCTGCACGGTCAACCTTTCTTCCGATCTGAAGATGGGCGAATATCGTAAGAACTCACCACTGTCCAACCTCTTTTTTTTGCCCTTTCATCACAGAGCCATATGCTAACGCCTGTTGTTCTTACCCTCTCATAGTCAAGATTGCCCCGCGTACAATGTTCATCACCCAGGTCTGGGGTACCATCCTCGGCGGCTTCATCAGCTACGTCGTCATGATTTCCATCGTCGCCGGCAACGCCGCTCTCTTGGCAGACTCGAACGGCAACTCAGCATGGAGTGGCGCTTCCATCCAGTCCTTCAACACCAACGCCACCTCCTGGGCGCTGGCCCGCTACCTCTACAGCGGCGACGGATTGTACACCATGGTCCCAATCGGCTTGGCCATTGGCGCCGCTGTTGTGGTTGTGCACAAGCTCGTGGCCATGGTAAGTGGCAGCCCACCCCCCTTCGCTTCCCCTTTCCCTCCCAAACACACCTCGCCTCATGTCCTGGTCTCTACCGACCTAAAAAAAACAACAACTAACATTTCATTTGCGCTTTTCCACAGTGGATTCCCAAGGTCCGCGGCTTCTCCCTCGACGAGATCAACATGCCCCAGTTCATCCAGTACGCGGGCTACATCCCTTACAACCAGTCCCAGACGTGCGTGATCCTCAGCTGGATCATCGCGGGCTTCTTCACGCAGTTCTACCTGCGCAACTACAAGCCCCGCATCTTCAAGGACTACTCGTACCTCATTGCCGGCGCGTTCGACGGCGCCAGTCTCACGGCCCTGTTCATCCTCAGTTTCGCCGTCTTTGGCGCTGGTGGTCCCCAGGTCCCCTTCCCCAGCTGGTGGGGAAACAACGTCAACGCCAACTTGGACTGGTGTCCTGTTACGGAGTAGATGTTGAGGGGTTGTGTACTGTGTGGGGTTCTCTGGCTGTGAGGAGAAAGAGGGGAAGGGGATGGATGTGTTGTGGAGGAGTTTTGTCTAGGTCTAATCATGTGTGTGGTGTGTGTGTCCTAACTTTGTGTCCGAAGTACTGGGCAAGTTTTATGGAATCTACAATCCTAGGCAGACTAGCACAACTATCTATGTCTTGGTGCATTGCTGTAAATCTCTCGGTGGCTAGCACGAGTGGGTTTTTATTTATTTATCATTGAGTGAAACATGTCTCGACCGCCATTTGATAAGCAAACCGGCGGCACATATTGCTTTTGCAAGGCACGGAAGATGCCGGCCTGGGGAGACACCCCGTGGATCACCACAAACCTGCCAAAGAGGTCCAGATCGATGGTTGAGAGCGTATCGTGCACCTCCCCCGTGGCCCCGTGGGGCGGCTGACGCCAGCAACGTTAGACGAGCTGGGCGGTATGACTCGGGCCTGCTTCCGTCCAGCATGTGCTCGGACAATCCTGCCGAGAGGGGGAAGGGACCAGGACAGAAGAAAACGAAAGGGAGAAAAAAAGAGACAAGAAAAAGGGAAATGGCGCAAAGAGACCACACACTGAGTAATCATTACAGAGCAAAGAAACCACAAGCCGGCGACAATTAAAAAGCGCCGTCGCGAACAGAACTTGACAGGCTTGGCGAAGGGACGCATCTAGTTAGTCATGCTTTGCTCAGCAAGTGGAGAGATAGCACGGCAAGTTCCTCGTTGCGGCGGTATCTGGACAAGGATTATGGAGCCAAGACGCTCGCTCGATGCAATGTGGGGTGGCCTAGGGCTGGATTATTCAGGTCTGGCGCGCCGCTTTGCTAATGCTTACCGGAGCTTTGTCAACTGCCGCCCCAACTGACCGCCAATCAGGATGACCGCTTGTTGGACCGCAAGGGGGGAAGGGGGGGACACTGACGTGAAGCTGGAGCGGGGACAAGGTTTGCCGTGAGAGATAGATCGCGGATTCGTATGTAGGATCGTTGGGGTATAAATGGGTTCAAACTTTGCAGTTGAGGCCTTGTCGGTGATCTCGCTCGGTTTCATCCGCCATCGTATACTCTATACACCAACAACAACAAACCTGCGCAGACGAGAACACCGCGTCAAGATCAACCACCACACCACTACAAGAACATATTTCACAACACGACTTGCAAGATGGCCAAGATTGCGATTGTCTACGTAAGTGCCCACTCTCAATTGATTAAGCGGCTGTGGTCGCAGTCGTCATAGACACTCAATTGGCTCTTCCGATACGAAGAAGAGAGATGCTAACACGCACACGCACGCACACCAGTACTCGATGTATGGTCACATCCGGGCCATGGCCGAGGCCGAGCTGAGAGGCATCAAGAAGGCTGGCGGCACTGCCGACATCTACCAGTAAGACCACCACCTCAGTCCCAATCACCTACTTCTCCTCCATCCCGAATGCTAACGCCCTCCCTTTTGCAGAGTCGCTGAGACCCTCCCCGAGGAAGTCCTCACCAAGATGCACGCCCCGGCCAAGCCCAGCGACATCCCTGTGCTCGAGGATCCGTCCGTCCTCGAGGCCTACGACGGCTTCCTGATCGGCATCCCCACCCGCTACGGCAACTTCCCCGCCCAGTGGAAGGCCTTCTGGGACAAGACGGGCAAGCAGTGGTCCACGGGAGGCTTCTGGGGCAAGTCGGCCGGCCTCTTCGTCTCCACGGGCACCCAGGGCGGTGGCCAGGAGTCCACCTGCCTCGCCGCCATGTCCACCCTCGCCCACCACGGTATCGTCTACGTGCCCCTCGGCTACGCAAAGTCCTTTGCGCAGCTCTCCAACCTCGAGCAGATTCACGGCGGCTCCCCCTGGGGCGCGGGTACTTTTGCCGGCCCCGACGGCTCGCGCCAGCCTACCGCGCTGGAACTTGAGATTGCCGAGATCCAGGGCGAGGAGTTTTACAAGCGTGTTGCTGGCCAGTCAGCGTGACTGCATGGCGGCAAGAAGGAGGCCGTGAAGGCGGAGAAGGGGGGGGAGGAGGCTAAGCCAGCCGCGCCTAAGGGCGAGCCGAAGGAGGCCCCCACGGCTCAGGAGCAAAATGGCAAGAAGGACGATGGCGAGGGGAAGTTTTGCGGCTTGCCGAAGAAGTGCACCATAATGTGATAATGACTTAGCGAAGCGTAACAGGAATGCATACCAAGTTTCAAATAACAAGTCTTCATGTCTCGTAATTATGGTACAACCCGTGTTATTCTTCGACATTTATACATCTATTACACCGCGTGAAAAATGTTCAGCCTTAATGATTTGATGCATCCCCATCTGTCGTTTTCTCGATATCCATATGTATCGACGCTCATTCGGTCGCTTTCCTCGCTTCCACTGTCATCGCTCTCCTCTTCGTCCACCAACAGCTGCCAAACTTTCGAGTTGGTCCTCACTGAGGCCGTATAAAGTAATTCGGCCACGTAGGTTTTCCCTCCACGTTCCATAAGAAGTCTTCTCAGTGCAACGTTGTTAAATCCAGCTGCAATCTATAGCATAGATAGTTCGGGACCCAGGCCTCGAGCCCAGGACTTTCTAACAATTTCGTCCAGCAGACAGCAGAGGACATCGACTTGACCAAGCACACAAGCCAGAGCGCGAGCTCTTTAGACGCAATTGCTGATTGTGACAATTGATGAAGCGTTGTTACTCTCGTAAACCCATCCTCCAAAGCCGTCATGTCAAGCACTGTTCTGCCCGCGGAGTTGACTTCGTTGATGTTAGCCCCATTGGCCAGGAGCTGCTCGAGCAGCACTTTTATTCTAGCCGATATCACTTTGGAGCGTAGTAGTTGGTGAATGAGGGAGCCGCCGGCCTCTGATACACATGCGTCTGCGTCATGTTCTAGCAGCATGCTTGCTATGTTGTAAGCTTCTCGACGCATGGACCAATGAAGCGGCGTCATCCTAGACGAGTCAGGCTTGTTGGTAACGCTATAATCCCTTTGCAACATCCACGAGACCACTAATGTTTGACCCGTGTGGCAGGCCTCAACAAGAGTGGTGTTCCCGCCGTGTTCCGCAATACATGCGCCAGCACCGTCTTTGACCAGCAGTCGCGCATTTTGAATGTTTTCATGTGTGACTGATGCTGTTCCACCAAATTTTAGATCTTGGAGGTTGGTGCTCGTATTTGAAATCTGGAGAAGGCTGCGCACAAGATGTGCAAGCCCTGGCCAGGCTACCAGTATCAGCCACGAAGCCGTCGTGATGATAGCGACTCCAAGTTCTGCTGGCGTGGACACAACTAGTAGTGAGAGCTCGTGGTTTTCCATATCAATAAGTATTGCCGCAGACTTTTGCCTTGAAGTAAATAGCTCACACGGTTGAAGTGGTCAAAAGGTTGACATGCCGCGTAGGAAGCGAGATCAGATCGCCGTTCTAAAGTATCTGGTATGCCTGAGCATATCGCTGATCCTCACCCGTTGAACGTGGATATGTCTCCATGACTGTGCTGCGCCGTCCTCAACGCCAAGGAAGTCGGCCCTGTGTGCGATACAGACGAGCCCTCGGCGCGTCCTACTGGATTTCAGGTTCGCGGAGAGCATAGCGTAGATCGGGTTAGTGGAAGGAAGGCACCGTCTCTGCTGCAACTGGTGGTTAGACAAGTGGGAAGTTTGGAGTCAGCTCTTCTGCGCAAAGGCTAGACGAGCAAGCACCAGACCCTCACACATGCCTGGCCTCCATCATGAGCAAACCAACCTGTATAAGGCTGAGCCTAGGGTGCGCCTTCCTGGGATGCCGCAGCAACGGGCCGGGTGCCGTGTCCTCGCACACATGGTGTAGCATAGCCGTTCACGCCATCCCACGTGTTGTGGCATTTATCTGGACGACTTGCACAGAATAAAAGCAGGCTGAAACAAAAGGGCTGAGGCGTGGTTCTCCTTGGCACACCGTACAGGTACTATCTGCAAGGGTTAGCATCTTATCGATGGGAAATGTCCGTGCCGCACCTACGTGACATTGACGACAAGGAGCCTCTTAGACGTGGGATTATGCATTGCAGAAGATGTCAAAAACGCATGATCGTTTTGGTACGCTCGTGAATTGTGCAAGTATTTACACATCATATTTCCTGTCGTTATAAACTCCAATAATTTCTTATGTACATAGTCGTCATCCATGATAGTCTTCTCACGTTGTCCCATCCTCCGCTCTCTCGGACTTAAGCTCGGCCTCTCGCACCCATCTAGGCCTTGCTGACCATGAAGGCAGCACCCTGAGGAGCAAGCGGGGAGTAGTCCATGTGGTACTGAGTAATGGTCAAGGTGCCCTGACAGACCAAGTCGCCATCACGGCAAATGATGAGCGTCTTGGAGGTGTCAAAGCTGGGGATGCGGCCGCCGTCCTGCTGCTTCTGGGTGTCGCCGAAGGTAACGGCGGCGGCTACCTTGGCCTTGACGGCAGTGGACAGCTGCTCGACGGCGCGGTGGACGAGAGCAGCACCCTGGGAGTAGCCGGCCACGAAGATCTTGGAGCTCGGGCACTTGGTGGTGGCCGCGGTGATCTGGGTGGCGAAGGCCTTGGCCTCATTGGCGGGGGCGCCGCCCGCAGCAAGGTTGCCGAGCAGACTGGCGGAGTAGGGGACGCCCTGGCCGGCGACGTTGGCCGTGCCGAGAGAGGCCTTGACGGCATCGATGAGTTGAGGACCAGGGTCCTGACCCTATGTGGGGAGATAAGAGTGGTTAGCATCGGTCTGGATTCTGGACTCGGATACGAGAAGCTGAAAGCGAGGTGTGGACTTACGACATTGCCGGCCTGGCTGGTTCCACGGGCGTGGAAGAGGATGTAAGGACGGCAGCCGCCCTGGTCGAGCTCGTTGATGGTGGTACCAGTGGCGCGCTCAGTCAGAGGAGCAGCGGCCACGGTGGAGGCCAGAAGGGCGACGGCGGTAGCGGAGAACTTCATGTTGACGGTTGGGGATTGATTGGCTCTTTGTGAAAAAGAATGTAAGGGCTTGTTGCAGAAGATGAACAGAGGCGTTGGATATTGTAGTGAAAGAGCGAATCTGGAGTATGACAGGCGGGCTGAGAAGTTATTTCTGCTGCGCTGAAGAGGAAAGAGAGCCAGAAAGTCGACAGAACGTGGACAACTGACCTGTATTTATCATGATACAGAATCGAACTGAAGCAGAATCCGCGTTGTGACTAGACAGCTCAGGGCGGGTGGATCGTGACCGGGGCCTTGACTCAACCTTCCAGTATCGGACGAAGGACATGGTGCTCAAGATTAGCGTGCAAGGTTCCCAGACAGGGGCCCGTCTCGCCGACCAAGATTCCGAGTTCCGACTGCACCATAGACTGGGATGGTCCGACGCGTGGTACCTGAAGGGGCCGCTGCCTCGACTGCTTAACGGCAATTGCCTCAACTCTCTTTATTGAACAGGGTGCCCCTGCCCAGTTCTAGGTATCGGATTACTCCAATTCAGCGGGGTTATCCTCTCCCTTGCTTTATCCGTATGTACTTTTACACAATTTGTAATCTTTATGGGATGGCTTAGCCTGACAGGCGGGCCGACTCTGGGGGTGGCTATGCGGGGGCTGATGCACAGCATCGCTGCTTTGGGAGGTTCACCTTGGACAGGTCACTTTTCTTGTTTGCCCATGAGTCGTCTCCTCACATGTAATCACGATAGACACCCTGTCAAGTAGAACATCATTGCGCAAAGGACAACCACTGGAGACATTGGGCCAGTAGAGATGAGAGAGGACGGCCGAGTTCCGAGTATGGGGTTGGAGTAGGCTGATACGCGCCGCAGAGATGGTGACTGGTAGAGATGCGTTGCAGTGTGCGGCTCAGTCGTAGGGGAGGTCAGGTGGAAAAGCAACAAGGAAGGTCACAGGGAATCTAGAAGCAGGCAGTGGAGCCGCACCTAAAACCCACTGCCACCTCCGCATTCCAGCATTGAAATCGCAGTCCCTGTCTGCAGTGGAGGTCGGCGTAAATCCCCTGTAGGTGGGCAGCCAAGACTGACACATGCCAGCAGACACGGGGGTGGACACGAAGCCGGCAGTTGGCGACAGGAGGCCAGAGCGCTATAAGGCGAAGCCAAGGTCGACTAATGAAGTCGTAGTCATAATAAGCAGGTGAGAGGGAAACCTTAACGCGGGGCTGTACACCATAATCCAAGAGTGCAACACACCCTCATGAACTTGGCTCCGAGTATGTCTCCGCTCTTTCCCCAGTGGGTTGGAAACCTTACTGGCACTAAAGGACACGCTAAGTACTCTAAGTACCTTATGTCGGTTTCAGGGGGGCTGGTGCCAGGGATATGCGGTGCAATACTGCCGATTTAGTATTCGTGCACAATTAGCGCCATACCGCAGCAGTTGCTAGCCGTGCTGTTCGGGAGGGCCATTACACACGTGGGCATCGCAGCACTCGGAAAGCTGCGGTCTTGTCATGTCCACTCCAATAGGCAGGTAGTCAAGGACGCTTGGCTTTGCATTCGACCTGTCCGCCATTACATGGGCGTAATTGACAGGTTGTGGAGCAAAATCGTGATCGAGTATGGTCTGTCTGTCTCCGCAACCGCTGTAGTTTGGCTACGTGCTACATACTGCACCAGTCTTAGCAACTTTCCAGGTAGGCAGGCAACATGCCTCAGGTCTAGTCGGATTTGGGAAAGCACTTCATCGAGGCGTATCGATCCAGACCATATCTTTTCCTCCCAATGCATCACATGGGCTGAGCAATTCGAGAATCTGGCTTGGTGCTATTAACTATGCAAGGGTCAAGGTTCGGTGGTTACCCGTAGAACCCCACGTTCAGCTGAAGGCGGGGGGGGGCGCCCTCAAGGCCTCAGGGCAGGTCGTCGAGCCAAGACTTTTGAGTCAGGTGGACAAGAACTCGCACGTGAAATCCGAATCAGTCACTGTATAGTGAGTGTGGAGTAGAGAAGATCTTTGCATTACTCATCGATCGCCATCTCCAGAAAGGAACAAGTCCCGATCACGATGAGGGATCTACAATCCTTACCCTGTGAACCTTTCGACCTCTTGGCCCCTTAGCTTCTGGTGCCTTCGAATCTCTAGTCCTTGTGATCATGTGGTGCAGCCAGCTCTTGGAAAATGAAATTATAGTGCCCAAATGAGGCTTCTTTCATCAGCGTGGGGACTCCAAATATACTGGTTTGATAGAGAGCATTGCAAATTCCATGTTGTTGGATCTGGAACATAGCATGGTATCACTTGGCGTTGAAATCGAATAATCGCTTGGCTGGCTGACTTCACTCCCCGTGTGTGCAGTCCACCGGACGATTTGGCGACAAGTCCTGCATTTAGATATGACCATATCAGAATTCAATGTCTCTCAAGCCTAGTTTAACAATGCTAGAGTTTGAGATCTCACTGCATCATGGTTCATATAAGATCTAGTCCTGCACCAGGTGTATTTCCTCTTTGTCTCAAGCTATTGAATCCTCTCGTCTCCATTTCGGTAGGCAACTATGCTTGGAGCATAGTAAGACATCATGGTCGACTTAGAGCAACGGGATTCTATAACTGGCGTGTTGGACTCTATTCTTTGGAAATAACTATGTCATCCAACCTTGTTCTGAACAGGAAAGTCCGTTCAATTGACGCGTCGATATTATGTCCTGTAGTAGAATCTATTCTTGTTCCACATGAGACTTCGCATCAAATATGTGAAACTCATGTATTCGGCATGAGAACAGCTAGAATACCCAACATCATGCACTGTACGCTGCATCTCGACTCCAACGTCAGACCGACGAGTCGTATATGTTAAGGACCAAGATGCGTGAAGTCCTTATTTGTGGCGTGCCTCCCAGCATTGCATCTGAATGTATCTAGAGCTCCATGTTGACGCGATTATCTTCGGCGATACTGTTTTATGTCCGGCAACAGGTTGCGCGAGCGTCTGGCCTCGCGCAGGAAACGAGAAAACTAAAGTCCAATTGCGGAGCTTGTCAGGTTCCTGTTCCCCCGCGAATGAAACGTTAGAATGTGCATATAACTCTTCCTCATCTTCTTTACTTTGCTTTGTAATGCCGGCTTGATGCCAGGGCATTACTACCGCAAGAACGTAGCTACGGCGAAACTAGGCCTCCAAGGCTCGGCTGTTGCATGGCCGAATTGTACTTTACCAGATCGGTCGTTCGCTTACCTTGGGGCTCAATAGGTGCGAGTCTGTGTGATGACGCGGCGGCGCATGAGGTGGTTGCTTATGAGACGCTGAGAGGCAGCATCGATGGACACATCAGGTTGACTTCAAGGTCGTTGCGGGCTTATTGCCGTGCCCGACGTGATCCTGTCGTTTAGCGCTATGAAGATAGTACACAATCTTCCTATCAATGAGGGAATTTGCTTGGGTTAATCATCTGACTTCCCACCACATGGTCTCATTCGCAAAGTTAATCTGAAAGTAAAGTCGCTCATGCATAGATTCTTTCTTCTAGAGTGCGCCGAGGGGACTGGTTCCGTTCGACAGGAGCACGAAAAGCAGCGCAGGAACCATAGGAACATGTGCTTCAGCACTTGGAGGTGCAAAATTTTACACATTTCAGCCTGCTCTTTGTCTAACCCGGCTGCGGTTCTGAAGTGTTTATTTCGCGTCAAAGCGACCAGAATGCGGCAGTGAACAGTATATATCCTCGCATGTTTTCCTCAAGATCAACGCTCACATATGCCACTTGAACTATGCCATTTGAATTATGCCTCTGACTTTTACTGAAGCCACGGAAGTGCAGCAGTGACACATTCCTTCGGTGGATGGCCTCGCTCAACGTCTGGAAACAGATTGGCATCGCACGTTTGACCTGTCCAGGCTGCTTTGAATTGAATCTTAATTGATAAGCCCGTTGCTGCCTCGCGTCGAAGATGGGAATATCGCAGATTTAGCGTAGCCGAGTCGT
Source organism: Microdochium paspali (assembly GCA_031142775.1). Taxonomy (NCBI): domain Eukaryota; kingdom Fungi; phylum Ascomycota; class Sordariomycetes; order Xylariales; family Microdochiaceae; genus Microdochium; species Microdochium paspali. The sequence goes on from JAVBIV010000006.1 coordinate 2,935,522, forward strand.
GCGGGAAGTGCGGAGGCGACGTTACTGTGCAGTAATATGTGACGGCTCCTGCGGAGCCTTTGTCCGAAACTTGGCGCTCGAAAGCGCAACCCGGATGGAGGCTCACCGAGGCTGGCATTTGCCCTTTACCCAACAGGGACATGCACAGCCGCAAGGATAATCATATAGCCATCCCCTTTATGGTGCGCCTTCTGACTTGACGAGTCATCAGGCTGGACGACGTCGCGCAGGGCCGCGTGTGCACTATATCGGCTGTCGTAGCGTCGCAACAACGCGCCGCATGAGCCGCGTCCCAATGTGGCAAACCCATCATAATGGTTCAGTGTTGTGGTCCAGATTGGTCAGAGGCGACTTTAACCGGTGATGGCACATGGTGGAAAGTACTATACCGCAGCCGGATAATCTGAAATAATCTGTTCAGACAGCCTCAGGAGGATCGGTATAAGATGTCCAGGAGTGAAATGCATTTTCCTGGTACTGCTCGTCCCCAACAGGCGAACGCACACTGCTCATCTTTACCTCAAACTACGAGTCTTGCCAAGACCTGCAATTTACTTGGGCCTCCGCTCACGCTCCACGCCAATACCACCATGAAGTTCATCTCGTCCCTCGTGCTGCTGGGCTCTGCCGCCCAGGCTCACTACACGATCCCGCAGGCCAGCGCCAACGGCGTGTCGGGTGCCGACTGGCAGTTCACTCGCATCACGGCCAACTACCAGTCCAACGGCCCCGTGACGGACGTGACTTCGTCGGCCATGACGTGCTACGAGCGCAACCCGGGCACCGTTACGGCCAGCACCCTCAACGTCAATGCCGGCGGCACCATCACCTTCACCGCGGCGCCCAACTTCTACCACCCGGGCCCGCTCAACGTCTACATGGCCAAGGCGCCCTCGTCGGCGTCCACCTTTGACGGCAAGGGCGCCGTCTGGTTCAAGGTCTACGGCGACCAGCCCACCGCCAACTCGGCCGGCATCTCGTGGCCCAACAACAACCAGGCCTCGGTCACCATTACCATCCCCAAGTGCATCCCCAGCGGCGAGTACCTCGTCCGTGTCGAGCAGATTGGTCTGCACGCCGCCAGCACCGTCGGTGGCGCCCAGCTCTACATCTCGTGCACCCAGGTCAAGGTCTCTGGTGGCTCGGGCAGCACGCCCAGCAACCTCCTGTCCTTCCCTGGCTCCTACAGCCCCCAGGACCCAGGCTTGTTGGTCAACATCTACTACCCCGTGCCTACCAACTACAAGGCTCCCGGTGGCAACCCCCTCGTCTGCTAAATGGATATTTGTCTTCGATGTTGAGCTCAAAGTTTTTCGCCAGGGGAGGGGATTTCAGCGCAGAGGGAAGTCACGAATGAACATTTTGAGGATTTCGTCGATGTGGACCTTCGCAGGGAGTCGTTTTTTTTCAAGAGAGAATATTCATGAATTGGTATATACATAAAGTCTGACATACACAATGAACACACATGGCTGGCCTTTGTTCGCCACAAAAAATACTGCTTGCCGTGAGCTTGGAAGTACTCAACGCATGACTTTGAAGAATGGGGCAACCTCTAGACACCCTAACGGCCTCACTTTCCCCATCCTGCGTAATGTTGTTCCTGCTGTACTCCTGCAGGGGCGCTCCACTGCTGAGGCGATGCAACGTTCCAGCCATATCCTCCCGGTTGCTGCTGGGTGTGCTGCGGTGGCGACGCCGGCGGCCCCCACTGCTGCTGTCCTTGGTAGCCTCCAGTCCACTGCTGTCGTGGTTGTTGTTGCTGTTGGTGGTGGTACAGCCCTGTGGGCTGCGGCGTAAACTGGTAGGGAGGAAGCTGATAGACTTGACCCTGATGGTGATGATAATGACTCTGGTACGACGACAGCCTTCTGCCGTCGTAGTAGTTTGTCTGATGTCGTGGCACAGGCCCCTGCTCATGTAAATATTGTACCTGCACCGCTCCTCCTCCCCTTCGCCTTCTCCTAAACCCCAAGTCCGCGCTGTCCAGAAACTTGAACCTCGCCCACACAGCAAAACCCGCTCCAATGACTCCAACAGCCCCATAAGCCGCCGCGAAAGGCACACTCCCCTTGAGCGCACAAAACGGGAAGTAGAACTCGCTCACGAGCGCGCCCATGACGACGCCCAGCATCCTCACCAGCAGCGCCACGCCCACGCACGACAGCGCGGCGAGCACCCCGCCGCAGCACAGGGTCACGGCCGCCAAGGGGGATGCCATTAGGATATACGCGATGATGGTCAGCGGCAGGAACGACTTCTGCCCCGCGGGCGAGAGGAACTGCGTCGGTATCAAGATGGCGATCGCGCCGATCACCAGGACTGCGTAGAGGGCTATCCATGTTGCCTTTCTCGTGCTGGATGATGCGGTGATCGCTTGCGTAGGAGCGCTTTGGGAATTTGTTGTCGTTGTCGGTGGTGAAGAAGGGGAGTGGAAGCTCAGGATGAGCGAGCAGAGCAGCGTGAACACGCCCGTCAACGCGATGGGGACGGTCGGATATATCCAGATGAAGACGTTGTAGACCCCGCCGTACCGCTCCGGAGTCCAGAACTCGGCGGGCGTGGCGACAGCTTGGGAGATGGACATGCCTGCTGCGATCAGGGAGAGGGTGTCGGCTAGGGCGTGGAGGACGAACTGATATGTCGTGAGTCGTAGAGGTTTATTATGCCTGGTGCTGTCTGTCTGTGTTGATTGGTTCTGGTTCCTCTTCGTCTTGTTGGCATCGTGGGTCGAGGGGCCGATGTAGTACAGGTACGCCCACTCGTGCGCGTTTTCGCCGTGGGTCATGGCGTATAGGTGTGCAAGACCGCAGGCGTGGTTGCGCAGACACTGCCAGCCGACCGACTTGAAGTAAGTCTTTGGGCCGGCTGAGAAGAGTAAGGGAATCTCAAGAAGCCACCATGACGCATTGGTCGCGAACATGGTGAGGATGATTGTTGTCCATTCTATGGGGTCAGATGTGCATGTTGGTGAGTTGACCATTGTGTTTGCGGTGCTGCCGAAAGGGTGCACAGTGGAAGGAGAAGACCGTCCTGATGGGTGAAGGAAATATCCGCAATGTATGAAGCTGAATCTCCTTTGTGTGTTCTGTTGAAGCTCCCTCAAGACCGTCCCAAAGGAGAAGTATCGAGGGTGGGCATCTGGGCCGGGACTTAGGAGAAGCCAAATGCCAGTCACGATCGACAATAACGGCATAGTTCAGTTGCTCGGGGGCGATAACCATATGAATTATATTGAGAACGGATTAATCAGGCCGCCAGCAAGGATTATTCACAGCCCCAGGGTCTATTCCAAGGGGCTGCTTACGGCTCATGCTCCGTAGGGCGGATACAGTACCCAGGGTTGCAGCCACAGGGATCTAAAATAGTGCTCGCATCTTGGCGCAATGTACTCCAGAATCGTCTCTGAAGGGAAATTCCATGGATTGTCCCAATATTTAGCCTTCAGCAGAGACTTACACGGATTAGTTGTGCAACATGCGTGTATTGTAAAGTCGTCGTACTGTACCTATACCCTATATAGTGGGCCCAGATGCGCGCTAGTCGGATCCAGCAAGCGGGAAGTGAGCTTTTCTCAACGACATGCCAACGGCTCTGAGCGATTCCCTGTGCTTGCTAGTCGATATCGATTTGCCGTCCAGTGCGGGCAATCAATCAGCTCGCAGGTTACAAGGAAACACTTTATTCTTTCTGTGCCGTTTATCACTAAGACAACTGCTCAGAGGTCAAAGCTTCAATGGCGATATCGCGACAAATGCGCACGTTCCGTCTTGGGTTGATCCCATTTGCCCTGTCTATTGTGCCTCTTGTAGCTTGCACTGTTCTTTCACCAACGCCTTGCTCGGTGCCTTTGGAGGCAACATCGATCTATGCCACTCTGTCCAGCAATTTTGCAGGCATCCCAATAATGATTCCCTCGCTAGGCATCGCTGAAGAAACAGATCCATGTGTGCATTTGAACTAGCATATATATGGAAGCAACTGCCACAGGCACATGTGAATGCTGTATATCCTGAACTTTGCCCAACTGGACTCAATCAGATTATCACCACTAGAACCTCATCACCGACTTACACCATTTCTTGGACTAATCTCTTGGGTTAGCATTTGCAGTTCGCACCCAAAGTAAAACCCCACCCTGTACTTCTACCCTTTGCGGTTGCCACCATGTCACGTAATATCCAGTACCACTTTGACGACATGTCTGGTGGCAGTGTTGTCCGCAATGATACTGGCACGAGCGAAGGTACGTCTCTTCTTCCTTCGAAACACGACATGACCGAGCACAACTGGAAACCTACTCCATTCTCCTCGTCCTCTTCATAACCACATGAGACTCACGCAGCTTCTCTTGACCAGGCTCACGCTTCTGCATATGGGGGTCCAACGGCTGCGCCAACCTGCGCGCCGAGACCGAGTTCATCCCCGATAGCAACCGGTGCAGCTACTGCCGCGACACCACGGGCAGGACGCGCAGGAGCCGCAGGAAGCCCACGAAGTCGACCGCAAAAGACGAAGAGACCGACCCTCACTCTCTTCTGGCACCCTTCAACGCACCCTACCGCGTCCCCGAGGGCAGCGATCTCGTCTGGTGCGTCGGCGTCGACCACCCGGGCCCTCGCCCGACGCCGTCCCGCAATTTCCGCCCCCGCGAGCCGTACCCGTGCGAGGACCACCGCGGGAGCCGCTCCTGGCGCATCCGGCGGGACATCTTGTGCGATACATGCCGGGGCAACCGCGATCCGGTGACGGACAAGATGGTCGGCGACCCGATCGCCCATGTGCACTATATCCCAACGGACTACTTCGGCCTCGGCAAAGGCCAGCAGCTCGACTGGTGGTACGCTGCTTTCCGACGGGCGGCGCTGCATCGCGACCCGCGCGCTGCAGTATCGGGTGATCATGCTCTGGGGTTTGAGGAAGCGTTGAAGAAGGAGATTGGAGGACTGCAGGTGGTGCAGGAACAGGAGGGGGATACCGTGATGACTGACGACACATCACAGGATATCTTCTCCAGTTCCGCCACGTCTTCCACCTACCTGTCGACGCCCACGAGTACTTCCGTCCCCTTCGAGGAAATCGACCTCGACAACATCGATGCCTACACCGACGAGCAGTGGAACGCGACCCTCAGCCTCATGGAGGAGAACCTGCGGGGCCTCGAAGGCGCCTTCGAGGACCACTCACCCGTAGCTGATAGCGACAACCACGAGCCAGCTCCCGCGTCGGCAGAAATGACTTCATCAGGCGAACAACTCATGCAAGAGGCCGTGGCGAAGTCGGAAGCTCAGGACCACGACGAGGAATTCGCACAACTCGCTCTACTGCAGGCCTACGTCCAAGGTTCGGGCCAGAGCCCCGAGGTCAAGCCCGAGTCTCAGGAGTACGAGCACCTCGATACATTCATGCGACTAGACGACTCTCGAGACTCTATCAAGTACGAGGACGACGCTTCTCTGGCCCGGATTGAACCTCTGCCACACCTCTCCGCCACCAACGACACCTGCCCGAACGCAGCAGAGGACCGCGCTCTCCCTCTGAAGCGCTATCAAGCGCCTCTCCGCGTCAAAAACATCCTCGAAGCGCTCGTGAGCACAGAGGTCGGGCTGCAATGTCCTACCTGTGGCGTGGTGGGCCGCGTGGAGATGCTGTTCCGCGGGTTCGTGCTCAGCGAGTACGAAATGGCGGTCCGGCCGGACTGGGCGCAGTGCTTGCGCTGTAATGAGGCCATGCCGAGGCAGTAAATCGGATTTTCTGGGAGCGAGAGATGAATCAGGATAATGGGTTTCATCAATTAGGGGTGGCTTGGGATTTCGTCGGGATCTTTGTCAGATGGTGTGGTTTGTCCGTCCCCGAAAGGTGTGAAGTTAATGACAATAATGACGATGTAGGGGAATAAAATCATTGTGTTAATGGCACGAATATTAAAGTACCAATCACAGTCGCATCTGTTTCAGGTGATGAAGGCCTTATACGAAGAATTTCCAGCTTGTGAACACACTGGCAAACAACACTCATATTGCACATAATGTGCCTGATGGTACAGTGTTCTTGTTTTGCCGGTCACTTGCTGCTTTGGCCATAAAACTATAAATCATGTTTGTGTAGCAAAAAAACATTCACAAACCCCGAAGACCAAGCCCAACATAGTGACCCTCCTCGAAATAAAACAAAAAAGACAACACCCAAAGCCGCTCAGCCTAGCCCTTAACTCTGCGCCAGCGTCAAACACTTGACATCCCCTCCCTTGTAAGCGTCCCAGGCAATCTTATCCCTAGTCTCGGGGCCGTACACCCCATCAGCAGCAGCCTTGTACTTCTTCTGCGCCTTGATGAGCGCGGCCTCCGTGTTGGCCCCAAAGATGCCGTCCTCCTTCAGGCCATACCCGTAGCACTCCGAGTTGAGCGTCGTCTGCAGGATGTACACCGCGTCGCTCTGCGCCTTTTCGCCCATCTCGCACGTCTTGGACCCGCCGTTGACCGGGAGGTACACGTCCCAGCCCGCGCTGCCGCGGAAGACCTTGTACGCGTTGCAGGTCGCTGCCGCGTGGATGAGGGGCGCGAGGGTGGTGAGGATGGGGAGGAGGAGGAGCTTCATGTTTGTGATGAAGGGGGGGGGGGGGGAAGGTTTGCAGAATCGTGAAGGTGAGTGGGTGGGATAAGTGGTAGTTTTGCAGCTCAGAAGAGGGAGTCTTGAATAGATGCTCTGCTCTCCAACAAGAAAAGATCATCCTATACTCGGGAAACATCAAGCTTCTATTTATCTACACCACAAACTCCATCCTCGCTTCCACCAATCCTTCACTTACCGCAAAACATCACCCCGACTCACCAAGGACAAAATGTCAGACCTACAGCATCACCAGGGGTGTCCCAGGATACCCCAGGCCCGACTCCAACCAATCGCACACAACCACCGACCCCAGCTTCTGACCTGCATATGCGGGCGCGATGCGCATCTGAGTCTTTGCGAAGCCTAGCTGAAAGGACCCTGACCAGATCGAGAGGATCCAGACGGTCTTGGCCATGCGTAATCATGGAGTTCCTTTCATTGAAATAGGTAGCAAAAGCCCCCAATGCTTAGACCAAGGCTAAGGCGGAGTTATAATGTTGCTTGGGGAAAGTAACATGGGGATGTTCAAACCTTGTGTCGCGTAGGACTATGCTCGAGGACTGAAGGCTATCAGGCGCGCGAGGATAAACTCCGAGTAACGACGCAAGGACGCGGAGAAGGCGGGAGTGACTTTCCGCTGATAGGTCAAGGCACGATCGGTCGACCTACGCCCGCATCACAAGGCACTTCCAGAAGTTCATCAGATGTTAGCCCTTTCATATTAAAGTCAACCGTCAATATGACCAATATCTGAAGACAGAAAATTCGTAGACAGACGCATGATATGATAGGCGACACTACTAAAAAGTCATTCATGAGATGATCGCACAAAGCGAGAACAGGCAAGTATTCGCAAACCACTGCCACATCAGAAAAGAGATAATGGGCATAGACCTACCAGCCAGTTGCTGACGCTACTTGAGTGCGTGGCAGAGATTGATTTGACAATTCAGGTGGCAAACACATACTGGAGTGTGACGCAAAGGACTTATATACGTTCATTGCATTTCTACTATTGTAGGGTTTCAAATACAACATCAATCCGCCTTGCCCTTGAGTTTCGCACGGAGCTTGCCCAGCCAGCCGGCAATCTTCCCTTTGAGTCCGCTCAGCGCGGCCTCGCCGCCTTCATCAGCGCCAACAAAGCGCCTAACTAGGATGTTGTACAGACCACCAAAAGCCAGGGCAATAGCGGTGCTAGTGAAGATGATGACGTTGTACGGCATACTAAAATCAGGTGTGGGGAGGCTCAACATCAAACTCGTTGTTCTCAAATTTGAGGTCTTCGAGCCGAGCGCGGACGAGGGTAGGATCGTGATGATACCGGAGGCAATGTCGAACCCGCGGTTGGCGTCCGGCGGGTATTCGGTGTACCGCAAGATGGTCTTCTCAAAGTCATATGTCAGGAAGACTGTGCTCGCAGGCGGGATGCGCATCCGCAATTCTAGTTGTGTAGCACGGACTCGATCGAGAGCCGGGCGGTAGTAGATCTCCTTCACAATGTCGTTCTTGACACCGGGCTGACCATCAATGCGAGCTTCAAGTGTGTGTAGGTAAATGCGCATGAACCAAGGTAGCGTCTGCATGTAGACAAACTCAACGTCGGTGTCGGAACTAGGGTTGGTCAGAATCGTCTGCACGCCGCCGCGTTCCTGCCCGTGGCCAGTAAAGGTCCGTTCCGCATACAATAGCGGAGTTTCCGGTTGCACTATCTCATCAGCAGGAGTGACAGCGTCTGGGCCTTCGTACGGCAGGGCTGGCAGCACTAGTGAGAAGTCACCCTCTGGCGGGTTGAAGTAGCATCTCCGCTGCTGGCCTTCCTGCTTGACTTCCTTCGCTCCACCCATGGTCATGAAGATCCCGCGCTGGTCTGGAACCTCGATGCAGACCGGAGGCACATCGGGATCAGTGAGTGGGCACGTGCCTTGAATACTCTTACCAAAGACCTGGTGTAAAGACCATTCAATCCCCTGACCCACCGGTGCAGGGAAGCATGCGTCCCCAGAGTTGTAGGGCTTGGAGGCGTTGCACTTCAACTCGTGTGCAGGAGGTGGTCGGGGAATGGGGTTGACTGCGCCTGTCAGCTCGAAGTCCGTCAGGATGTACTGGGGACTGCTCACCTATTGGTCGCTTCGACCTCTCAATGTCGAGTACCATGTCAATCGTCTGTTCAACTTGCAGCACGCAGTCCTGTCCCTCGGAGCAAATGGGGCGAACATCAATGGCCATGCTCTGCCACGACGCATCAAACAGCTTGTGGCCGCTAAGTAGCGACGAGACACCGACTTTACCCTTGCACGGGAGCAACTTGAGGAACGGAGTTAAGTTCTCGGTGCAGACAATCTCACGCGGAAGCACACCGTGAAGGAGGTGCAAGTTCTGCATGGCCTCGGGCGAATGGTCACCTTCTGGCTGGAAGGACATGACTGGCCGAGTGGTCCTGGTCTCGTCAATGAAGTTGAGCGACGCGCAGAAGAGGCCAGAAAGGGCGTTGGTCAGCGTCAGCCACTTCTTGTCAGCTCTATTCGCAATCGTTAGCGATGTTGTTTCTGCTTCGGCGTTTTTCAGGGGTCTTGCCAGCGTACTCTTCTTCAGTTTGTGCATCCAGCCAAGCCCAGAGCTCGACGCCGGTCCCTCCCTCTTTCGTGCCATGCCAGGGCCTAGCACCCCAACTCTCTGCATCCCAACGACCGAGGGCGAAGCGCAGGTGCAGCTCCCGCGTGCCGACGTGCTGAAGCAGCTGTGCAAGAGACCGCGGGAAGTAACGGTAGTTATGGGCGTCGAAGTCGGCGAGGGAAGTGTTGGAGCGGAAGTTAAAGCTGGCCAGCAGGGATGAGCCGGCTAGGGGCTTTAGATCAAGCTGCTCATGGTAGTCGCGGTCGGCGGTCGCGGGTGCGAATAATAACGAAAGCGGTATGAGGACGGAGAGGAGTCGAGACATGAGAGTTGGCGCCATTGTCGCGAGTGGCACGCTGGCCTGTCGAGCTGCTGCCGTGGACAGGAGGTTGCGGTGTCCAAGTAGGATGGTGGCTTTCGAAAAGCAGCGATCAAATTGAGGCCAGAGTAGCTGCAGCCATGGGCCCTTCGACAGCTGAGGAGCCTGGGCTTGCTTCCAATCGTCCGTGGATCGTGTGCGGGCGCCGCGAGTTGCTGGCGTTGCTGAGGGGAGGCAGTGGGACAGAGGCGACAAGTGTCCGGATCTTGCTGCCCTGTCGACTATCGCGAAGTGGCCTCCATGGCGGCGTGGGGTCACAGCACAGCACAGGACAGTACTGTACCTACTGACTTCTGCTTGCTGGAGCCAGTCGCTCGCTGGCTTCCACCTGCAGGCACCGCCTTGGGCAGGGACACTAGGGCAGGAGACCCCTGCCCAGCACCGCCCGGGCCGGCACCGCACCTTGTTCCCCAGCTCCACCTGCTCAGCTGCGATTTCTCTGCGCGCGCGCCGCAAGGCTTCGCGACAGCCTCGCCGCATCCAGTCTCCATCGCTTTTTCTTTCTGACCAAGCTCCAACAACAGCACGCCCACCACCACAGCAGATCACGGTACCACGTTGTCCCAACGAAACCATTCAGTTGCATTGAGGACGACGGAAAGCCTGTAGCGACGCGCACGAATCACACCCACAGTCATGGCCGCTGAGCAACGGAAGCTGCTCGGTATGTCCTCTACCCGGTCATCCCCATATCTTCCGCTCTCCCAGCTAACGTCCTTTTCCTTTAACCGCAGAGCAGCTTATGGGAAACCCCATTTCCTCCTCCCACGCGAAAGTCTCCCTCACCGACCCCAAAGTCTGCCGGTCTTACATCGTAGGCACTTGTCCACATGACCTCTTCACCAACACAAAGCAAGATCTCGGGCCTTGCCCGAAAATCCACTCTGAGGGTCTGAAAGCAGAATGGGAAGCCCTACCCGAAGCAACAAAGAAACAACACGACTTTGAATATGACTACCGTCGCGACCTGCAGAAGTACATCGACGATTGCAATCGGCGCATCGACACAGCGCAGCGCAGGCTGGAGAAGACACCCGAAGAAATCCGCCAGACCAATGTCTTGCTCAAACAAATCTCGGATCTGGCAGCCAGCATCAACGACGGCTTATTGGAAGTGCAAGTCCTGGCGGACTTGGGCGAGGTCGGCCGTGCGCTGGACGATTTTTACAAAGTGCGTCAGAACCAGCAGCAGAAAGCCGAGAGGGAGCGCGAACTGAAAGCGCTATCGGACACTTCTGGCCCATCCGGACACCAAAAGTTGCAGGTGTGCGATGTGTGTGGCGCGTATCTGAGTAGGCTGGATAATGATAGGCGGTTGGCGGATCACTTTTACGGAAAGATGCACTTGGGATATGCGCAGATGCGCAAGACGTACGATGCCATGCCCAAGGACTCGAGGCATCGCCCTAGGCCGGGCGCTGGTGATGAGGGCGGGATGGGAGGTGGAAGACCTGGGCCTATGGGGCCAACTGGCCCGAGGGGCGATGATGGCTGGGGAGGGCCGAGAGGACCAAGGAGAGGACCAGGCGGTGGTGGAGGAGGCGGCGGCGGCGGAAGGAGTGGCCGTGGGTATCGCGGATGGTGATGTCCAGATTTGGAGTCAGTGTGGCATACAATCTCGCAGAACTTCCCAGCTTTGGAGAAATCGGCGTCTGGAGCATCAGGAATCATGCACATATACACATCCAACACAAAATAATAGAAGGATGAGTTTTCGTTCACACATGTCACGAGCATCGCCCATGATAATGCCACCTCACATTGTGGTGTAATTTCATTTCAGATAACTGCTGTTACCGTCAGCCGTACGTGTCTGCGTAAGCAAGCAGTGATTGATTGATCTGGTCGGATATGATCCTGAACTGAAATCACTGAAGATCAGAAGCAGTTGTTGACACGGCACTGCCAAAAGTGGGTGGGCGTGCAGGGGAAGAGCCGCTAGCGCAGGCGGCTCCGGAGCGACTGACGTTTGCTCGCCCAACGCAACACCAAAGCCGCCTGAATCCGCACGAGAGCTCACTTTCTCCCCTCCTCAGTCACATCACGACACACCACTGATTCACCACGATGCCGCTCGTGTACACAAAGACGGCAATGTTGTCGCCCGCCGTAAGGCGCGGCCTCGTACAACACGCAAGATCCAGTGCCACACCCCTCCCTAGAGCTGCAACTACCGCGGCAAGCTCGTCATTAATACAGCACCGCCAACCTTGCACAACCATACCCGCGACACAATCCCGAAGCTTTCAAAGCTCCTCGCGCGCCCTCATCGGGCCTGGTTCCGGCGTCCTAGGCTCCGGCGGCGGCGGCCTTGGCCCTCTGCCACCGTCTTACTTCCAACGCCCCTCCCTCCCCGCCAACACGGTGATTCGCTTCGTCCCGCAACAGACAGCATGGATCGTCGAGCGCATGGGCAAGTTCAACCGCATCCTCGAGCCCGGCCTAGCCATCCTCGTCCCCTTCATCGACCGTATCGCCTACGTCAAGTCCCTCAAGGAAGCCGCACTCGAGATCCCCTCCCAGTCCGCCATCACCGCCGACAACGTCACTCTCGAGCTCGACGGCATACTCTACACAAGAGTCGTTGACGCCTACAAGGCCTCGTACGGCGTCGAGGACGCCGAGTACGCCATCAGCCAGCTCGCGCAGACCACGATGCGGAGCGAGATCGGCCAGCTCACGCTCGACCATGTCCTCAAGGAGCGCGCACAGCTCAACACCAACATCACCGCTGCCATCAACGAGGCTGCCTCTGCATGGGGCGTGACCTGCTTGCGATACGAGATTCGGGACATACACGCCCCGCCCGCGGTGGTCGAGGCCATGCACAGGCAAGTCACTGCCGAGCGCTCGAAGCGTGCGGAGATCCTCGAGTCCGAAGGTCAGAGGCAGTCGGCCATCAATATCGCCGAGGGTAAGAAGCAGAGCGTCATCTTGGCGTCCGAGGCTATCCGGTCCGAGAACATCAACCGCGCGACTGGTGAGGCCGAGGCGATCCTGATGAAGGCCAAGGCTACGGCGAATGGCATTGATGCGGTGGCCAAGGCCATCGCTAGCGGCGGGTCGGCCGCCCAGGGCGCCGTCAGCATGAACGTCGCAGAGAAGTATGTTGATGCGTTTGCCAAGCTGGCCAGGGAGAGCACAGCTGTTGTTGTGCCCGGCAATGTTGGCGATATCAGCGGGATGATCGCCACGGGTTTGAGCGTGTACGGCAAGGTCGGCGAGGCGCAGAGCAGGTCAATGGCCAAGTCGATGTTGGAAGAGGGTGGCATCGTTGGCGAGGAGCAGGGGACGGCCGACAAGGGCCCCAGGAGTGTGATTGATTCGGTTGTTGATGAGTTCGACAACACTACTGCTAAGCGGTAGGATGGATGTATTTTACTTGGGAAGAGACGCGAAGAGGCGACAGGAGTCGAACGTTTCTCATGTATACATATTCGTTCCGTAAGGACTCCTGCGTGGGGAGGAGGACGACAGACGACAAATTGGTGCCGCGGTCACCATGTACAAAACCCACTCCAAAGAAACAGAAATGATATTAAAGATGAACATTAGAATTCGGGAGTCTTGACTGCAGATGTTGATGCGAATGAGGTCTGTCTAGTGTAGCGGTGCCTTGCCTTTTCGATCATATCATCCAATCCCAGGTTTCAAGGTGTCTCGAACCTCGTTCGGTGTTCAATTGCCATCTGTACAGGCGTCTTGGCCACTGCAGATGAGTTTGTCAAGGACTGTTTTTATACAGACCCGCTGTGATACCCTTTTTTTCTCGATACAGAGAGACCTAGGTATTGATTCAGACTGGAGGATGTCGATCTCAGGCCGCAGCCTTGTCACATATCTCGACAGCACGTGGAGAGAGGGGGGAAGGGGAGCCTGGTCTACTATTGGAAAGATATGAGCCCGCCCCCGCAATTGTGACATGGCAAAACGGACCTTCGCATGCCACATACACATACACACACAGCTGTAGTCCTTTTGAACGACAGCTTCCATCACCTCCTCATCCAGCGTCCTGATTGTAGCAGGCTTTCATCCGTCCAGCTCCCAGACTTGGGCTTAGATTGAGCCTGACAGTAGATGCTGGCGTTGAAACGGAAGTCAGATCGCTCGCTCCTCAAGGTCCGCAGTTCATTGTCTGCCCCATTTTCACACGGGCACAGCGAAGTTAAATTTGCTTCAAACATATAGTTAACACATCACGACACATCATCACATCACCAATACCCGGCCTGGTCAACATCCTCTACGAAAACCAGCCATGGCACCAACCCAGAACGCCCCTGCTCGAGAGACGACGACGAAGACGACGACGAAGACGACAACAACAACAAAAACAACAACAAAAACAACAAGCCAATTTGTCCCCGCACCGTACCGCCCCGCACAGATCCTCTACCCAACCCGCTCAGTCTTCCTGGCGGGCTCGACGTCGTCGTCCATCCCGGGGCCGTCGTCGAACTGGCGCGCGAGCCTGGCGGACCGGCTAGCACGCCAGCCTGTGACGATCTACGACCCGGCGCGCGCGGACTGGGACGAGACGTGGCGCGAGCGGGAGGACTTTGCGCCGTGGAAGGAGCAGGTGGAGTGGGAGCTGGAGATGCAGGATTCTGCGGCTTTGATCGTGGTCTGGTTCGCGAGTGACACCAAGGGGGCGATCAGTCTGCTGGAGCTTGGGTTAGGTGTCAGACAGAGGTTCAAAGGGGTGGTGGTGGATGGGACTGGGGAGAGGCAAGGAGAGGGGTTGGGGAGGAGTAAAGTTGTGGTTGTGTGCGAGGACGGGTTCTGGAAAGAGGGGAATGTCGGGATGGTATGTAGGAGGTATGGAGTAGAGGTTGTCGACGGGTTTGAGAAGCTGGTGGATTGTTTGATGGCGAGGTTTGCGCTGGTCTAAGTACCAAGTACTTAAGCAAGTAAGTGATGATTACCTAGGTACTGCATGTCTCCGCGGAGGTGGGCCGCAGCTACCCCAACGACCCCGCCACCACCTGCTCCTGCTCCTGCGCCTGCCCCGTCCTCGTCCCCTGCAAAGTCCCTCCAAAGGCCGTCTTGTCTCGTTTCTTCCACAACATTGCCAGACCACAACCACCACCACCGCCGCGTCTCTCCACCCCTCCGTTGCTCTCCTTGCACTGATATCTCGCTCGTTTCATTGCTACACCAACTCTCCAGGCCATCAATACTTCGCCTGCGTCAGCCGCCCTGCCGCCCCTTCGGCAGTTTAGCTTGCTTCACCCGTCCCCGCACCTCCACCAACCATGGATGACCAGTTCAACGGCCGCACCGATGACGATCTCTTCGCCGACGAGTTCGAGCCCGCACCCGTGGAATCTCAGCCCGTCCCTGCTCCAGCCGTACAGACGCCAGTACAACCCGCCGCGCCTGCGCCAGTGGCCACAAATCAGCAGGCCAAGCCTGTAGAACCGGCCAAGGATGCTTTGGCATCCGCTCTGAAGGGCCCCAAGGACGGCCTGAGCCAGTCGCGACATGCTGCCCCAGTCAAGCAGAACCCTCCTCGCAATCGCAAGACCTCTCCAAAGGGCCCCAGGAACAACAACAAGAACAACAACAACAACAACACCACGAACAACAACAGCAACAACAACAACAGCAAGCAGAAAAAAGTTGCCGAACCCAAGCCAGCCTCCGCGCCTCAGGCAGAGACCACTGCCCCTCCGCTAAACACCGACAAGTCAGTCTCGACAGACGCCGATGCAGCTGCCTCCTCGCCAGCCACGTCGGCCGCCACGCCGGCAAAGGCCACACCACACAAAGGCGGCGCCAACACAGCCGCTGTCGACCGTTTGGGATCTGGCCAGAACCCACGCACCAAGCTGTCCGACAAAGAGCTCGCAGACAAGATGGAGCGCATGCGCGTCGCCGCCGCCGAGCGCACGCGCAAGTTCGAGCAGGCCGAGAACGACTCACGGTCTCACGCGGCTGCCTATGAGAAGGGCATGGAAGAGCTTCGCAAGAAACGTGCCGAGGAGGCCGAAAGGCGCAAGCGCAGCGAGGAAGAGAGGAAGCGCATGGACGACGAGCGGGAGCGCAACCGGGAACGTAAGATGCGCGCTATGAGCGCCAAGAACCCTGGCGCCAACTGGGACGAAGGCAAGGACGCTCGCATCGCCGAGGAGGAGGGGCACGACCGACGAAGGAACTTCAGAGGCGCACACGGTGGTGTTCGCGGTCCCAGAGGCGGCATGGGTGGCAGTCGATTCTCTGAGCGCGATGGATCAGACAATGCGCCAAGGGAGCTGTTCGATGCGGACGACTCGCGTGGTGGATCTGGTCGTGGGCGTGGTGGTCGTGGACGTGGAGATCGTGGTGCTGGCCGGGGCGGTCGTGGTGGAAGAGGTGGAGCACAGAATGGTTCGCGCTCAGAAAACCCGCAGAAACCTCCGTCGGCGGAAGACTTCCCGGCCTTGCCTGGCGGCGACAAGCCAAAGTCCAAGCCGGAGCCGGGCGAGAAAGCACAGCTCGACAAAAAGGAGTTCCCCAGCTTACCAAAGACGGAGCTCGACTCCCCGCCAGTGGGCAGATGGGACGAGGAAGTCGAGTACGAGGAGGCGGCAGCCGCTGCAAAGGCCTCTACTAAGTCATAGCATGACTGTGTCGATGCCATGGGCGAGCGAGCGCGTACCTGCTGTGTTCCCAACAACGGTAGTTCTTCAACATCATCGGACCAGACAACGGAATGGGCGTGGCTTAATTATTGCTACCATACATGCACCGGAGTAACCCACCTGGCGAGTCTTCGACGTACGAAGAGCGCGGGGGGACGTTGTAGGTGCTAGGCCGGGGTCTAGGGATTCGCATTTGCAGCAGAGGCTTATAGGCGAAAAAAGGGCTAGTGAAGCAGTAGCACTTTACAAAATATGAGATACCACCACAGCTATTCTTTGGATGAAATCAAAATTTCCATATGACGCAGGTTGGACGTGAATCTCGATATTCATCAGGTCGCTTTGCCCCTGCTTACATCCGTCACAGCGTCTTCAACAATGAGCACGTGGTCCCGATTCAAAAATAACTTCAGTCCCATAATGCCAGCTTGACCTGAAGAATCTACATCATCGCTAATCTACAACAGCCCAAGTTCATCCCCCATGACATCAGAAGCCTTTGCAAGCAAGCCCACGGCAGTCATATCCCCTCCTCTTGCAGCAACAGCTTGTGCCTTGCTCAACAGTGGGTACAACCGAAACAGATGCTTTCTCTTCTCGCTGTCTACATTGGCCGCGTCGGGAATCGCAGCTGGTTCACTCCGCAGATCCACCAACTTCTCCAGGATATGGTAAAGCTCCTTCCGCTGGCTCAGTGGCTGCGGCATCCTGCCTCTCAAAGGCTGGTCCGCGATGAAGGAGCGGAGAACGAGGCCCGATCTGAGGATTGTGTATGGCGCGGTCGCGCGGGCAAGACGGACGTAGGACTCGGATGCTTCCGCATCGTCGTCACGGCTAGAGACGAGGGAGAAGAGTTGGTTGAGACAGACGTAGGCCATCTTGCTGCGCTTCGAAGCTTCGAGGTCGACTGTGAGCCCTGGGCGGGGTTTGTAGAGGTTTGCGAGTCCACCAGCCCCAATACCACCTTCGCCGTAGATCAGATCCCGCTCGGAAGGAGACGGCGGGTGGATGATTGAGGTTTGAAACAGGTTTTCCGCAAACATTTGTCGCGTCTTGTCAGGGACAACTTCGGCCCCTAGAGCGGGTATGATTAGTTTGAGTAGACGTTGAAAGGACTCAATGTCGAATGCTTCGTCGGCAACGAGTCGATTGGGACCTGACTGCATCTCGCAGTCTGCGTTTGTTACACTGTTAGTGATGACGACGATCGTATCCCAGATCTCTGGTAACGTGGTTGAAGAGATGTTGATGCTGGAAAGTTGTGGAGCGGTCGCCTCGAGAATTGCCAGAGCCGAAGTAGTGGCCTCCTGCCACGGCTGCGTGGACTTTGTGATGATCGAAAAGCCGTACTTGAGAACGGTTGGCAGCGATAGAGCTTCCAATGCTGCAACAAATGCGCCGCTGCTGTAGATGTCTACCTCGTCCGTGCGTGCAAGAATAAGATCCTTAAGGATACCCATGCATGCCTTTGACATGGCCACATAAGTACGCTTGTTGCTGCCAGGCGCTGTTTCCGACTTGCGTTCTTGGGTGAACGCCAGCGATACGAAACTTGAGGCTTGCTTGATCAGGGCAGAGGGAACTCCTGGTATGTCGGTCCGAATCATTTTGAGAATGTCAAGAATCTGTGTCTGTAGGGGCGTCATGTAGTCGATATCGCTGACGAATGCTTCGGGCACAGCAGCCTGCATGGCCTCCTCGAGTAGTGAGAGCATCCTCGTAACTTGCTCAACAGTGATTCTTGGCTCTACCAGGCGGTAGACATCGCTTAGAGCTACCACATACGCAATGAGACATTTTTGGTTGTCTGTCAGCTTCACAGGGTTCTTCTGATCCGAGACGGGAATGCCGCGTGACCACAGCTGCCACGCAAGATCTATGGTGACCGCATTGAAGTTGTTCTCAGCTTCAGTTTGGCATTGTGATAGGATCTGCGTCAATGCTTTGAAGGTGGCGGTGTTGATGTCTAGAACGTGAAAGTCAAGCATAGCCTCAAAGTGGCCTAGGAGCTCCTCCCAGTATGAGTTGAACGTAGGATGCTCAACGAGTGTCTCGAAGTAATTCGAGAGCAAGCCCGAGATCCCCTCGAGTATCACTACTGCTGTGTCGTTCCAATCTTGACGGTACTTTTCGTCGGTTTTGGTCGCAACAGCCGTCTGTAGCTCTTTTTCTATGGACGAAAAGAGCTTGAAGACGACCGACTTGATGCAAACAGACCATGCTTCAGGATTGAGCTTGTCTCCGTAAGCGTCCAGGATCCGCAACAGTGTCTGGATCGCACTGTTCCGCAATTCAATCCTTTCGTCGGCAGCCACAGCTGTGAGCCGCAGCAACAATAGCATCCATAACGCCGCATCTGAAGCACCATCAGTAGCTGCAGAAGCTTTCTTGACAAGCTCATCGTCCGATGCTCCCAAAAGATCGTTGGATATCGACAGTGTAGAGTTTTTGTTGGAGAGGAAATCAGACAAAACCCAAAAGAACGTGATAGTAGTCAATGCGATGTTCAGGTCGTCCTCTTGCGAGCAAAACTTGTACAGTGTGTCGACCAGAATGAGGAAGCAGGAGTTGGGCAGAGAGCCAAGAAAATCTGAGCAGATGAGCTGAAGAGAGCTGAAAGCAGGGCGTATCAGCCGATTAGATCGAGTCGCGAGTCGTAAATGTGGCGTGGTTGACGTCTCCGCTTGGCTCTCTTCGGTGCGTTCTTGCACGAAGATACTGTCCATGATTTTGAAGCAAATTTCCCAGCCTTGCACCAGGGTCTCACCGCAGTCTTCGATGAGGTTTTTTAGACCTTCAAGAATGATCTTGTGGATCTCGACGTCAGTCAAATGTTCCGCGACAGATGTTTGTCTCTCTTCATCTTGCAAAGGTAACAGGGCATGCTGTACTGCATCCAGCAACCGCAGCTGCACCTTTCCACGACTCTCGTGACCAAGTGTATTCGCCGCCTTCGCAGCGTCTAGGACAATTCGCACAATAATGTCCGCAGCCCGAGTCCTGGTTGTGGGGGCGGCATCAATAGCAGCTAGAGTAATGCTCAGTTCACTGGTCATTTTTGTCCATCCAGAAACCTCAGGCGAGTAGCTAAGTAGCCTTTCCACGTTGATGACGGCGAGATCGCCAAGCTTGGCCAACGCGAATTGGTCCTCTTGTGTGGGGGCTGACGTTGGCGCAAAGGAGGCAAATGAGATCTTGCGGTGCTGACCACTCGGGGTGCGATGTGCTTGAGCTGGAGGCGCAAGAGGTGATTGAGGTCTGCTAGCCGCGGCCGACTCAGATTCGGAATGGCGCTGCAAAAGACCGCATACCGCACTGACAACTTCGACAAATGCTTCATTGGGGAAATCAACAGTGCTCTCAAACAATCTAGAGGCCGCTGTCTCCACTGATCGAGTCTCAGACTTGAAGTTCCCGAGCAAGTTGATGGCCTCGCTTTCTGCTTTCGGGTCAGGTGCCTTTGAGTGCGCGACAGGAACCTTTCCAGGCGATTTGCCTGTCATGAACAACACAAAGTCTGCTTGCTGCAGAGTCTCCAGCACGATTGTCCACGACTTGCTCAAAGTTGGACCCAAGGCGATACCAAGATTGAGCAGTGCGCGCAGACAAAGGAGATTACGCGTATTGATAGATTGTGACGCGCTGCTCACGTCCACTGACGGCTGTCTTTGTCGGTCGCCAGCAGCACCTGCCGTGTTCACGAGACTTTCAACGCTTAGCAAACCACGAGCGTTGTTCAGCAAGCTACCTGAGCTTTCGCCACCCATTGAACTAGACGGCCTAGATGTGCTTGCACTCAAGCACGCTGAGAACACATTTGGAGGTACCGCTGCCTTGCCTAGTGTCGTCAAGAAGGCGTCACGCGGAGTTGACAGCTGTAATAATCCTGCGACATGCGCAAACTTCTGGAAAGCCCGCACGAGGCCGTGGTAGAATTCAGAATCGAGAGCCGAGAATAAGAACGTCGAGCATGTGGCTAAGATAGCCGGCCAGCACGATTCGATGATGTCTGCGCATATTCTGATATCTGCAATGAGGGGGTGATCTTGAAGAGAAAGAGGATTCACTGGGACCGGATTTCTTTTGAATGATGCGGAGCGTTCTAAACCTCCATCATTAGTGGCGACTCGATCAATGGCTTTGATTTCAGGCGTCCCTGGCGCTTCATTCAGTGCTGGCGATGCTCTGCCAGTTGAGTCGTGTCTGGGCGCCCTCCTCCTTGACCGTGTGTCTGCAGGAACAGTGAGTGGCAGAATGAACTTTGCGAGACCCTCAGACAAAGACGTGATACACGACAAGGTCAATGCATAGATATATGACTCAGGTACTGGCGGAGCTTCGCTCTTGTCTAGCTGATCGATGCAGGGAAGCCGGGCCATACTCCACTGCGAGCTGATACCGATATTGGGAGCGTCGCCGCCGACTGATCCGCTGATGATGCCAGAGACACCACTTGCTTCTATCATCACTTGTTCTGAGGACGAGCTATCGCTTCCGTAGGGGTTGGCTGCAGGTAATGTCGACTGGTTACCCAACCCGATGACCTGGGGTTTCTCAGTGCTCACACGGACAAAGGTTGCGGTGATCTTCTGCAAGACCTTCTTCTCGTCCTGCTTGGCATCATACAACGAGTAGATACGTCGGAGCAAGGCCGGTTCTGAGAATAGACCTCGAAAGACTTCCATGCAGAGCGCTCTCTTCCACAGGAACGTGTCTTGGTCAAGTACCTGGGAGAGGATGTCGAGCGCTTCGGCTCCTTCCGAGCCCAGAATGTCGAGGTGCCACTTGAGCAGGGTATACAATATCCGAACTATGCGGACAGCGATGGCGAACTTTGGTTTGCCGGTAAGCGCTGCAATGATGAGCGGTAGTACATGTGTGCGTACTATATGGGCTTGCTCCGGATGCGATGCGAATATTGCGGAGTGGCTCGTGAGTACGGATTCGATAAGCTCCAGGCCGAAGGTTTGCGGGAGGCCGGAAAAGCGGATGTACTCGGCTCTCTGGTTTTCCGTCAAAAGGCAGATGTCTCGAAAGACCCTATAAGCATCCATTGCCGCTGAACGGAGGTTGACGGCGCCATGTTGTGTTGGTGCATCCCCAACAAATTGGTCGTCTCCGTGAGATTCTACCATGAGCCATCAGTACATCTGGTGCTCGAAATCACGCCAACAAGAGACACTTACTGTCTTCGGTGGCTACCTTGTCGAAGACCGAGACAAGGAGCTGCTGCAGCGTCGCAGCCGAGGTGTTGTTGATGATGCCATTCTTGCTAGTTTGCAAGATGAAGCAGATGTTGAGCGCAGTGACGAGAAGATCACCCTTGATCTCTGCAGAATAGTTCTGCAAGAGTGTTGGCAGTGCCTGCAGGACCTTGAGCTGTGCGTCGACGCCGGCTGAAGTCGCCTCCCGGAGGGCTTCTAGTATCGAGTTGAGCTTGGAACGTGGCAGAGCACTGATGACGATGAGCCGTAGCAGGCACACAATGGCGATGCCGGTGAACTTTGCATTTTTGGTGCCACAGGCGACAATGAGCGGATTGATAAAGTTGATCTTCTGAGCGAGTTCTGTTGCGGCGGGCGGCGAGGCGAGGGCGGGCGTTAGTTCATGTTGGGGAAGCGCTTGAACAGGCAGTGAAATGAGGCTCCAACAATGGGCAAGCAAGGACGCACCAGCAGCGATTTGGGCCTCAGTGGTCCCCCTCAACGATTTGAGTTCTTCTAGTGACTTCTCTGCGGCCTACTCAGCGGTTAGCCACGTGGGACAAGGAGGGTGCTCTGAACTCAACCTACCTGCCGCAGATCAGTGTTCTTGCGCTTGCTCTCTTGGATGAGGTTGGCAAGCTCGGTAGCCAACAGCTGGGTGGTCATTGTGGGCCGTGGAGAGAGGCCATGAGCAGAGACGTGGTCGCCTGTGGACGTAGGCGAGGATCGAGGTCGCAGTGCGGGATGCCGGTGGAGATGTGGCGTGTTCCTGGAACCTAAATGCAAAGGATATCACGCGCATGCGAGCAAGCAGTGATGCAGTGCAATTAATTGTCTTTGGGAGCTCACCTCAACATCGTCTCGCCAGTCCCGCGTGCCTGGCTGGGAACAGCTGGAGAGGCAGGAGCTCAAGTGGACACCTGGAGGGAGCGACTGCGCGCTGACTGGCCAGCTTACCTGGGACGCC
This sequence comes from Microdochium paspali, assembly GCA_031142775.1. Lineage (NCBI taxonomy): Eukaryota > Fungi > Ascomycota > Sordariomycetes > Xylariales > Microdochiaceae > Microdochium > Microdochium paspali. The sequence goes on from JAVBIV010000006.1 coordinate 2,957,926, forward strand.
AGAGCGCTGATTGGACCTCGAGCCTGCCCAGGTGGTTCAGGGAGGAGCCTGAAAGGTACGTACCTTTATTACTCTGGAGCTCGAGGTGACCCCACCCCACACCAGCCTGGTCTGGCCTGCCTGGCCTGCCTGGCCTGCCTGCCTGACCTGCCTGACGCTGCACTCCACTCGGCAGACACCCCACCAACCCTGACGTCGGGAGCTTCCAAACGGTGGCGGGCCGAGCTGCGTTCGAGCACAGCCTTGAAACACCACCGCCACCACTACCAACAACAACAACCACAGTTCCCGCCTAGCTTGGCACTTGCTGCAGCACAGCTCGCTCTCTGGGTCCTCAAGAAACCTACTCTCTCGAAGAGCCAAGCCACGGTCAATTCTGCGTCACACACCGCGCGCCGGCGCAACCAAACCGCACCCGCATCAAGATGTCGGCCAAGGTACCCCGCAACTTCCGCCTGCTGGAGGAGCTCGAGAAGGGCGAGAAGGGTCTCGGTGCCGGTATGTCGTATCTTTCTGGTTCCATGTGGGCGTCATTTCTCGAGCATATTCGACTGACCAAGGAATGAAACCACGCGAAGAGGCCTGCTCATACGGCCTGGACAACTCTGATGACTTGCTCATGTCCGATTGGAACGGCACCATCCTTGGTCCGCCTCACGTGAGTACAGCTTCTAAGCGCGGCTCAACTGCCCTGGCGGTATTCTTGTGGCCGCAGACTGCTGTTGCAGCATGTTGACTCTCTTCGCACACCTCTTAGAGCGTCCACGAGAATCGCATTTACTCTGTCAAGATGCACTGCGGCCCCGAGTACCCAGACAAGCCTCCCACGATCCAGTTTGTCAGCATGGTCAACCTCCCCTGCGTCAACCCCAACAATGGCGTCGTCAACCCCAAGGACCTGCCCTGTCTGGCCACCTGGAAGCGGGAGAACACAATGGAGACAATCCTGATTGAGCTGCGAAGGTACGTGCTGTCTGCCGTCACTGCTCGCTAACGTGGAGAGTACTGACATATTTATGGGCAGATATATGGCGTCGAGCTTGTGCAAGAAACTTCCCCAGCCGCCGGAGGGTACAGTGTACCCTGATAACTAGATCGGTGCGGGGTGTGCTGGGTGAGTGTGTCTCGTAAATAGAATGGATCGCAGCCAACATTCCCATGATCGCTGGGAACGTATTAGGCACTGGGTTTTCAAAACATGCCAGATATCGAGGAGCAGATAATAGGCATAGCGAGACTTTGTGGTGACGGGCAAAGCTTTGAACTTGAAGAATGACATAAATGCAAAATATTTTGGCATCACTCACAATTTATCCGAAGGGTTAGTGTACGACGGCGAAGCCGAATGTCCGCGCCCAGTTCAGTTAGAATTTCTGCTGGTGAAACAAATTTATGCTCGGATGTTATTTGGCTCCTTCCCTAATTACAACTAAAATGATTGTTAGCATCGATATTGAATGGAGTAGGATCATCAAAGGTCGCCGATAGGGTGGGCTCGAAATGAGAGAGAAGATGGTACGAGAGGGTTCTTAGCCTACTAATCACGGTCACAACCAATTCGTTCAATCCACTTTGCATTCTGCAGCTTGAAGATGAAGCTGGTGTTCCTAGCTCGCAGACGTAGATCGAGCCCTTAGGCTGATGGATGCGGAATTGGTCCCGCACCCACACTAAAAAGTCCCGACGCTAACCCACCGCAAAGCTCAGCTTCCTGTATCGAGAGCTTGCAACCTTTTGTCGATGGGCCGCTCACATCCTCCTCGACGACCCTACACCTCCCGCCGGCGGACGACCTCCAGTGCGCTCCCCATGGGCCACAAGCGCAAGCGCCCATGTACCCTCCAGGTGCGGTCAACCCGAAGCCACTCTCGACCATCCGGCTCGACAAGCACTTCATCCCCGCGCGCTCGTCGAGACACCGCATTGCCGTCATCGCCCTCTACCGCGCCCTGATCGCCCTCGCCTCGAGCATACCGCTTCCCCCCGATCTCACCGAGGCATGGCACGCAGGCCGTAGCAGCAAGCGCAGCCGCGAGGCCGGCCGCGTCTCGCCCCCACATCACCCGCTCGTCGACATCGTCCGCCGCACGTTCAAGCGCAACCGCACCGACACGTCCCCGCGGATAGTCACCCCCGCGCTCCAGGCCGGGTACCGCGCCCTGGGTCTACTACAGGATTGCAAAACACACCTCTCTTCCACTACTGCCAACACCACCACAACCACAGCGGCAGAACACGAAGTCCTGACCCTCGTGCGCGCGAAACTCGCCGAGCGACAGCGCTCGGCATCGGCGAAGCTCGCCTCGCGCGAGGCACGCAAGCAGCAGCCCCGGCGCCCGTCCAAGGCATTCCCGCCACCGCCGCTGAACCCGACGCCTCTGCTCGTCCGCACGAGCCCTGCGCCCACGCCCGGGAACCCGTACCCGCAGCCCATAGTCTACGCCACCCCGAACCACCCGCTGCCGCTCGAGGAGATACGCTCGCGATACCGACGCAACACGGGCCAGGGCGATCCAGACTATGTCGCCCCGCGTAACCGCTTCGTCCCGCACATCGCGATGGCGGGTGAGTTCCCCTTCATGCGCACAGGGAAGCGCCACCACCTGGCGTTCACCTCCGTGATTCGCGGCAAGTTGGAGAAGAGGGTCCACGAGATGGTCATGTTCAAGAGGTTGGAGCAGTTCGATGTCTGGGATGCCAACACGGAGGATGCATGGGAGGGTATGCTGCGCAACCAGGCTTTCACCGAGCTGTTTGCCGGTCGCGGCCGTGAGAGGAGGAAGTTGTTGGAAATGGAGCTCGAGAGGATGGAGAAGGGGGAACAGCATGAGGCTCTGGGTGCAGTCGTCAGCGCCAGTGATGGCAGTAGTCAGCGGTGGGCGAACGATGCCGTGGAGGGGACGTCCGGGGAAGACGCCTCACGACAGGACGCACGAGGCATCAATAGGGATACGCTCACGACCAGAAAAGATATCTCGGATAGCGCCTCGAAGGATTCCAGCGGAGAACACCGCGACCAAGAGGCGCTAGAAGTCGGTGCTCCGGACGAGTTGCTCAGGCATTCAAAGACAACTACATCACCAACCGGAGTACCACTACCGACATCCTCCTCCCCCTCGCCCCCATGCTCCCCGAGCTCAGCACCCAAAACAGCTCCCCATCCGCAGACCGCCCAGCGCATAATCTCACTCATAACTGAGCAAACAGCCGAGCTCGACTCATCCGTTCGCGACTCCTCGACAACACGCTTCTCCAGCACAACCTCCGTCCACGGGATGGGCTTCCTGACCGAACGCTTCACATACCAGCGTGCAGACTACATCGCCCGCGCGAAAGCCCTGCGGGAACTGGTCCTCCAGGAGAGAGCCCTCCGCGACAAAGAATCCGCCGAGTCCAGGCGCGCTCGCAGAGCAGCCTGGGAGGCCCGCATGGCGGAGAAGTACGGCGGTGACGAGTGGCGCGGTGTCATTGCCGAGGAGAAGAGGGTCAGAGATGAGGCTAGGCAGGCTAGGGTCGAGAAGATGACGACTGCTGCGTTGGAGAGGGTCGCTGCCCTGCGGTCACGGAGCGAGACAGTCAGGGCTGTTGCAGAGGGAAGGAATGGGAGGGGAAAAGGGAAGGAGGGCACCGGGCACCGGGACCCTGATGAGTGGCGAAGACTGAGGGGACGGACGGAGACGAAAGGTGTGCCGGTCGTGCATGTCCCTTACGAGTGGGAGGTTCGTGGCGTGGAGAGAATGGTTCGGGATGCACGTGAGCGTGGGGAGAAGCCGGTCAAGCAGAGGGAGTATCCCAAGGCCAAGGGGAAGGATCCTTGAGTTTATCATGAGATGTCGCGTCGAATGTGCCTTGGAGCCCGAGGTGACGAGAAATGCGATGACATGCAAAACCCACAATAATCACCCAGTATCATAAATGTCTAGAACACACAGACGAAGCAGCACAACCCTTCATGACGTTGTTAACCCCTTCAAACAATTCTTTTAATGCCACTGATGTTGATTACCTGTACCCCGAAAACCTTACGATTTTGATTACCCAAGTTCCCCCCTTATTAGTGATCACGGCGAAAAGTGATGCCCTCATTTTCCTCACTAGAGAGCACGGGTATCAGGTTGAGACTGCCCCCCAAAAAGCTGCGTTGACGTCTCCTGGCCGGAAACATATGATTCGTCCGATGCAAATGCCTTGTGATGCGAGATCTAGACGTTTTGAGGTCAGTTGGGGCTTCGTAGTTCGTTAATAATGGGCCGAAAAGCACTCACCGTCAAGTAGTTTGACTACATTCACCCTGACGACCTTTCGGACCTGTCCTGCTGAAGGCGCTGCTTCGGGTGGGAGAGGTCCCCCGTTGCCCCAATTCGCTTCGTTGAATGGTTCGTTTCCGTGACTGCCATTGCTCGTTGCGTTGTTGATCATGTGTGCCGACTCTTGCTGCTGCTGAGCATCGCTATGCTGGATGGGAAACGCTGCTGGGTCAATTTCCACGTTGCACATTTCTACAGTACTTGAGAGCGCAACCCCTCGCTGTGTCAAGTATGAATCCACCTCGTCGCAGTCCCAGACCACGCTTCGCATTGATGGAATTTGCATCGCCTTACATATGTCAAGCAATTTCCCCCGCAGTTCGGCAATTTTGGTGATTGGTGGTCTGGACCGATAATTCTCATCGCCTGTATAAGAATTCGCTGGGCCATTTACCTGGTCCAGTTGGTTTCTATCCATATACTGCGCTGCAGTTGCGCTATTTGCATAATATGGAAGCTGCATGTCGTACAGTGCTTCGTTTGTTCCGGGTTGCAAATCCTCGTTGATCCGACGCTGGATGTCGTGTGCCGATTCGAAGAACAATGACAGTCCGAACACATGTAATATGCTATCTGTTGGCCAACTTGTTGTATTAAAGAGCGCGGCGGTCTTTGCTTTTGCGTGCCGGTGCAGTCTCTTGCCAAAGGCGCTCGCGGGCGGTGGCCCTGATTGCGAGAGCTGGAACGTATTGAGCTGCGGCTGTCCTGTCCAGGGCATACCTTGTAGGAAATTGACACCCAGATCGATCTTGTTCGGAACGAAGCTTGCGTTGTCGGACGTAGGAACTGCAATAACCTCGTATTCTGAGCCGTCGTGGCTCTGGTATGCGCTGTAGCCATGATTCTCACGACCATCATAATTTGCGGGGACATTAACACCAGCTAAGTGCTGGGCTTGTCCATCAGTCTTCATAGCGGGCGAGTAGTAATCTTTGCTATTTTCCGACTTGATAAGTGGCTCTGGGTTATCCTGGGTGTTTCGCTCGAGTACATCGTCTGAACAGGAATCGTCAGATCGTGTTGAGTTCTTTCGCGTCTTGACCAGAGCTCGGATCTTGTTTAGATGTCGCGCGAGCTCCGGTATTTTGCTGATCAGAGAGCTGTATTGAGCCACGCAATCGGCAAGATCGCGGACTGCCTCTTGCATTTCGATGTTGTCGTCCTTGAGCTTTTTGACTTGGCCCTCGAGGTCGTTCATCGCAGTTTCCTTTCGGCTTCGATATGCTCGCTGTGCGAGTCGTATTTGCGTGCGGCGTCGCTATTCATCTCGTTAGTCTTGCCTAGATCTGCTCGAGCAGCAATACCGAATTATACTTACCTCAGACGCAGTCTGGTCCGTAGTTTGCAGCCGTGGCCGACCCCTAGCACGCTTCACTTCATCTTCAGCTGTGTCCTGGTGAGCATCCGCTTCCGCAACTTCGGGTCTAGTTCTCTTGACTGCTCTGCCGACACCAGTCTCCAAGGCCCATGCTTGTTGATTAGCCGGAACATTGTGGCTCAAAGGCGCGCTGGGCGTGCTGTCTTCCGGCTCCGTCTTCCAAGAGGGGAAGGTATCGCTATATCGATCAGCGGCATGGCTTCGGATATTGCCGTGCTGAGAGTAAGCGGACTGCTCTGCAGAAATATGGTGAGGATGGTGCTGCTGGTTGTGTTGTCCTGAGTGCACCGAACCATGGGATATAGAACTGTGCGACACGGTCTCCGACTGGCTTGGGATACCATAGGTTGTCATACCCACGCTTGGAGCATACTGATTGACAGCGGACTGTGTCACAAATTGGCTCTGCGATTGGAATTCCTGGTGGCCATGCTCATAGCTTTTATGTTGCTGCTGCTCGTAGGGGAAGTTGCTGGGGCCAAGCGCACGAGGCTGGCCCAGCCCAAGGGGCTGTGATGGTACCGTCGCTGCCGTGCCAGTCAGGTTGGATGCCGCAGAACCAGGACTGAAATGTGATTGTGGGTGGTGCTGGTGCTGGTGCTGGTGCTGGTGCTGATGGTGGTTCTCGCGAGGGCCAGACATTGGCGATAGCTGGATAATTCAGGCCCGGAGAAGTTGCCGGACGCGTGGGTGTGATGCCAAGGGCCGCGGAATTCGAGCCCAAAGGCTAAACTCGACGCTGGCCTGTAGACAAAACGGACGAGGGCCCAGCTCAGATGAAGTCAGCAGGGTGGTCTCGGCTGGGCCGAACTTTCGGCAGGGTCCAGTGCAGATAAAGAGTCGAGACTGACGAGCGTGAGCAGTCGCCGGTCGGAGTGCCTGGCAGCCTCATCTGTGACCCGCTACCGGGACAGAGCCCCAGGCCGTGCCGCAAAGGTGCTGCGCGCCGAGACGACAGGAGGGATCCCAGGGTCGTCGCAGGGCACGCTCCCTGCCGCCAGGCCTCGGGTGACGCACTGCCAGACTCGAGTGGCAGGACCAGGGCAGGGCAGGGCAGGGCCAGGACTAGGACGTCGATCAGGGCGTGCCGTGTGGGTTGCAACACTCGCGGTACTAGTGGGCGGTGATGTGATTAGTGAACGGCTCCAGAGGATCCGGGGGTGCAAGACAGGACAGGACATGACAGGACAGGACAAGACAGGAAAGGACAAGACAGGACACGAGACGACACGACAGGACAAAATGGAGCTGGCGGGTACAGTACTTACTTGTCTAGGACGCTGCACCAGCAGACGGTCTCAGTAGTCCGAGGCGGGGGAATGACGGGTGGACGAAGGGGGGGGCGTGCTGGGTCCAAAGGCCATCATCCCAATATGCAAGAGCACTTTGCTTCCTTCCAATGGTTGATGGGCCGGTGAGAAAAGGAACGGCGTTCCAGAGCCAGCCTTGGAAGGTTCCAATGCCTGCTTCAATGTTGACAAGGTATTTATTGTATTCAGCATGGCCAGCCAAGGGGACGGAGCTACCGGCGTACTATGTACGCGTGCCTCGAAAGCTCTTAGCCACTTTAGTACTTAGCGCACCTTGGTCGAGGAGCTCCAGCGTGTGTGGAGCTCTGGATTGACTGGTGCCGGCAGTTGCCAGTTGTTGCGGTCTTCAACCCTGAATGGTGGCCGGCTCCTTCCCCCCAGCGTTCCCCAACCTCAGCTCCCCGTCCGCTGCGGCCTCAGGCAACCAATCTCTGCGAGCCCACCTGCAGCAAGCCCTAAGAGGAAAACTGGCCTGGACGCCGGCCCAGCCGCCCCTTGCGTGATTCCTCAGCTCTGCCCTTCAGGGCTGCCCAGGATCCTCGTTACGTGGGCACAACAACCTTGACATCTTCAACTTCAGCCGGCACGTCGCAGACCCGACCCGACGACACGTGCACACCACAGCTTCCCATCGCAGCTGATTCATGCTACACAGCCCGAGTTGGCCTATCGTGGGCTTCAGCCCGCCCGGCAAGCGGTCCGTCATTGTTTTGCTTTTTCTGTTCCTTCCTCTACTTTGAGGCTCTCACGCTGTTCCTTGCTACTCTTGTAATCACGGCATGCCCCTCCCTCCCTCCGACTCGTCTCTGCCCGCCGCACTCTGGCCCCTCAATCAGCTCCGACATATCACATCTCGCGTCAAAGCTTCACATGGAGGGAGTCTTTAGGCGAGGACCACTGCCGCGGCCCGCTTCTGCGACATGTCTTAGTCGCTCCTGCGTTCCGATTCCAACCCTTTCTCATCTGTTCAAGTCACCAATCAGCATGCGACCTAGACGAAGTAGCCATGCCCAATTCAGTCTGGGGCTCAGTATGCGTTAACAGCGTAGTTCTCTACGTGCAACTCCATTGAGCAAGCAAGGCCAACCGCTGACAATAATGGTGGCTCGCATTGCAAGTCAGGTGGGGTCGTGGCCGGGCACTTTGATCCGACTTCAACCAGGTGTCTGGATCGTCGTCTTGACTGGGTAGCGGGTTAGCTTCTTCCGGCCCCTTGGCGTCTGTCAAAAATATACTTCATGACCCGTCATCACAATCGGTTCGCACTACAGTTGCTTTCTAGCACGGGATATCAACCACCCTCTTGATTCCTGGCTCATCCTGGTAACGACCAGGTCGACATCTGGACGCTGTCGTAGCCGATTGGCACGGGATATCTGCGATGCGTAGCCCGTCCCAACATCCCGGTAATGCAATAGCGGTTGGGTCATGGCATCATTGATCGCTGCGCCGCTGCAATGACCGATCGAGCAGAGATCGGTCATGTCCAAGATGGGCGATGGCCCCCAAACACATACCCTGAGAGCAATACCATACTATACCCAACAGGCCATGCTTTTTACACAGGAAGCTGTGCGAGCTTGAATTGGTGCATTGATTGCCAGAGGCCACGGCATCAGAGTCGGCGTTTCCCGCGCAAGCACGGACTCTCTGTGCGTCCAATACTTGCGCCAAGTCAATACAATACATATTGACGTGTGTAGAAGCGCGTCGCGAGTATCGAAATTGAGCAGCGATGTTGCCAATATCGGCACTTTATGACTACTCAGGAGACCTACAGGTTCTAGACTCCGGAAAATGTCTTGGTCGCCGTTGCCTCAAACGGGTGACACTAGCACGATTAGACCAACAATGCAGATTCGTGCTCAAGCCGGACTTGCAGCTAACGGACGGCATGCGCTATTGGCACACGAGTGAGACAGATCGTCGCTATGTAGCCTGCCGTGATGGTGGCATAGTTAGCGGTTCCGCTCGGCTTGTGTGGCTTGGAGGTGCATATTATCATGCCAGTCACAGTCGCGTTTCCCAAGAACTGCGGAACACACCACCGGCACCACGAATCTTTCCGTCGGGACTGCTCGGTACGTTGTCATGCACTGATCGACGCGGATGCCTGGTCTAGACCATTGAAGTCGACAGAGGGCTAACCACCCCGCCTGCTTTGTCGCTTTATTACGGACAAGGGATCTTTCATCACGCAAGGAAATTTTCAATATCTCAACAAGGCACAGATCTACACGTCAACACTCTCCTGTGGCAGCCAGGCTCGATGCCGCCAAGAAGCTAGATCTCGGTGCTGCGGAACGTTTTCCGGATTCGTTGTTTCCCCTGACCTGAATGAATCTAGCGGCAAGCTGCACTGACATTCACTCAAATTGCCGACTAAGTGGTTGAACACTAGGTCCCCGCTGGGTACCATTCTTGCGCGGCACATTGCTTTTTCCTGCAGATTTTCTGTCAGATGTTGGCGTGCTCGGTAGCTATCAAAGTGGGTTTCGAGTCAACCGCTTTGAAGAATGACCTCGCGGCAGACCAGGAGTCTGACTCGCTGACAGATCGTGATCTCGACTCGAGGCGAAGCAGACGGGTTGCGTGTCACAGGCAAGCACTCTTGCCCCACGCGCAATCGCGGCTGGTCCTTGCCAGCGCCAGTGATTCGGCAGATCGTGTCGCAGTTCTGCGGCTCGGGGTTGACACGGTTGTGTGGTTCATCACGATCTCCTGGGTTTTTCCTTGAGGGAGAGGACATGGTGTGACGGGCTGTGTGGGCGATCATGCAGCTGCTCACTGACAGATCACGGTGCAGTTGGCGACATCCCTGTTCAGCAGTCTGCTTTGTACATCATCACCATATCCGCCGTGTGTCCACGAATGGTGAGATCCATGGCGTGAATATGACAGAGAGTAGCCAAGGCTAGAGAGATTGCGTTCCCACCAGACGAGCAGCAAGCCTGTTTGCGAATCAGCATGAGGAGCCTCGGAGTCGGAGTGCTGCCCGCGAGTCGGAGTCGGTCAAGGCGGCAGTTGAGTATCCGACGCTGGCGAACGCTGCTTTGATGCCGTTCAGGGCCAGGAAAAGGAGCACACACAAGAAATATTACCCAGTTCGTCCGGGGGCCGTCCTCGTGTTAATAAAGTCTTCTGCAGCAGCCCAGCCGCCCTTCTGGACGCCAGACAGGTCTTCCTCTCCATGACGACTTTATCTGTCGGTAGTTTTGGACCCACAGTGGCGGGTACGGGCCACGCTGTCCCACCAATTTCTCCAGTCGAGGTCAGCAATTGGAGGGTGATACAGGACTTGGCGATTCTGTACAGCACCTGCTGGGGCGATGGGTCAGAGGTCACGGACTTTCTCCGGGTGGGTTGAGGTAGATAGTAGTTCTGATTTGCTCCTCGGATCCACTATTGGCTCCTTGACATGGATTGTGACCAGATTCCAAGGCCGAGAGCCTCTTATTGCTGGCTAGCAAGCTCACAGCCAGTCTTGAAACTCGCCTATTGCGGGGCGAAAATCCCCTGCAACATGCCATTTGTTTCTGAGCCTGACTATGTGCACGGGGAATGGCAATTGGATTGTTATTCCCTCTGTGGGACATTGTGGTATGTACCAGCAGGTGGCTTTCTGTGGTCAAGTGAGAATGTGAGGCTAATGTTATGTCTATGTTTAAGGCGGTTGAGACCGCCCCAGCCGGGAACTGAGAGGTCCGCTCGCTAGTTAGTAAAACGGAGTGTTGTGTTTGAGACGGGGTTAATCACATCATTGACCACAATAGATTCCACGTTTATAGGCAGGATTGAGATTTTAAGGTTTAAAGTTTCGGGGCTGAAAGCACAAAGGCGCGGTAACCGTTCAATATGACGTGAATATCGTTTCGAATCGTTTTCTCGACAAGAAAGCCTAGCACGTATAGTTGTTTCAAAGTTGTATGAGCTCTGTAAACCAAAAATTTCGTAAACCGTAATAAGCTGTTGGTGCAGGCTGGATATGACTTAGACGGAGCTTCCAATCGCGACCAATCTTGAGTACTGCGTTGTCCGTCCAGCAGGGATCATATATAGTCAGACGGTTTCCAATCCCACTATAGGTCCAACAAAATACAGCTAAACCTGGCAGAGCGGGCAAACTCAGTTCAACAAACTGATCCTCCCTCTCGCCAGCTCCATGAATACCCTCTCCAGCACATCCCCTTCCATACCGCTCAACACTTCCAAATGTCCCATCCTGCGGCGCATTTTCAGCTCCTCCCCGTCACGAGCGAGTTCCTTGACCAGACCCCATGGTCCAAAGGCAGCTACACTGCCCGCCTCCCATGGCTCAGCGCCGTTGATAAACTTGATGAACCGCCTACGCATCTCGCGGCCGGTTCTCAGAAACCCCGGCGCTGAACCCGGTGAGCTCTCCTCTATGAACCGATCACACCCGCCGAACAAGAGGAGCAGGTCGACAGCATGGTGCGCCCCATGCGCTGGCTGGAACGGGTTAGCCTCGTCCACGATACATCTGTACACCGCGCCCGCGTCGCCCGGTGTCTCGTGGGATCGTCTGGCGGGAGAGGAGGCGAGGATCTCCGCGGGCAGGAGGAACTTGTAGTCGTTAATAAAGTCGAGCGCGCCGAGGACGCACGACGACGGGCGGGTAGGGTCGATGGAGTATATCTCTGCGAGCCTGGCCGGGGCGAGACTAAATGCGTCCACAATGGATGCTGTAGGTGCTGCCCAGAGCCCGGAGCGCCAGAGTACGGACTTGGAGGGTTCATCAGTATACGGGGTTGATGGGAAGGCGCTTTATTCTTTTTTGTTAAAAGGAGAAAGTAATGGTGATGGAGGGGGAGATGAAAGTGATGGCGAGTGGCTTTACTGACCTCTTGCTGAACGTCGCTGACCAATAACTTTTGCCTCAACACCGTATTCCGCCAGCCATCGAAGCAGGCATCGTCTTCCAGGAACCAAGACATGGGTCCAAGTCTGGTCATCGCCTCGACGATCTTGTCCGAGGAAGCATTCTCAAGATCCGCGGTGCTGTCAAGCTGCCGTAGCTCATCGAGGACTTTCCCGCGGAGTGCGTCGATCACGTCCCGCCGCTGTGGCGGGGAGAGGTACAGCGAGCCGGAGAGCAGCACACACTGCTTGATGATGGGGTTGCCGCGGACCATGTGGGCGTGGATGTAGACTGCTCCTGCGCTCTCGCCTGCGAGGGTGATGTTGTCCTAGGTATAGAAGAAAGTATAGTATTGTTAGGGATCAAGATGAACTTTATGTGAAGGAGTGATAGACAGACAACGAATTCGTGCTTACACGATCGCCGCCAAAGTCGTGGATGTGCTCGTACACCCACTGTATCGCGAGAGCTTGGTCCAACAACGCGAGGTTCTTCGGGCCCGTTTCGTTTGCATGGGAGAATATATTGAGCCGATATTGGACAAAGACTGTGATGATCGGCTCGCCAAGGGCGGCGGAGTCGCTTACTATTTTGGTCATGTCTGAGATCGTCAGTGGCGGTGGAATATACATAAATGGCCAGTTTTGATCATGTTGGGTCCAGCTACTGGGCAGTACTGTCTGCATCTGAGGTCAATGAATAGCTTACCACAAACTCCCGATGCTGCACTACAGTATGTGAAAGCTTGAGAGCCTCCTAGTAAGTAGCATAATAGCGATTAGTCAAAGTACTCTGGACCCCTGTAAGTAAAAATAGGGAACAATCGAGAGACGCCTTTCAAAAGCTATACCGTGGATGAAAATCATGACTGGGAGCCGCGCGTGAGCCTGATCCGGACTATGGCGCGCAGCTGCATACTGCTCGGGCACCATGACGTCGAGGTTCAGACACTTGAACTCGTCCTCTTCCTCGTGGCCAAGAGCGTGGCTAGGGGGTAGGCGGAGCAAGTAACCAGCGTCTAAGAGTACTTGAGGGCATCTCGGACTATAACACAGCAGCACAGTTCAGCACAACCGGGTATTTTTTCGATTGAAAATGCAAAGGCGGGAGCGATCACGACTAACCCGAACCGCGTACAATCTAGTGTCTCTCGCGATGAGTGTGCCGCAGTCTCGACTGTCTCGGCAGCAGCATAGCGACGAGGAATTGTGCCATAAGTGATGCCTCGGAAATGTACAACCTGTGATTCTGAATCGTGGAGACCTTTGAGAGTGCACTTGAGCGAGCCGTGGAAGATCGTGTCTGTCATAGCGGTGGTCCTAAACTACAAGCATCAGCACCGGCTGGCTTCAAAGTTATCGATGAGTTGTGAGTCCTGTCCTGATAGGTTTACGTTGCCACGTCGTAGGTATTGGTCAGTGGCACGTAATGAGCACATGTGAATGGCCAAGGGTGGCTGACTATGAGCTTACCAATGACCTCACGAGCTCATGTCCCACACCTCGACCCCTTGCTCTTCTCCATCTCCTTAGGTTCTTTCTCCACTTCCTGATGTCGGCAGGCAAGAATCAGCCTGCCGGTGCTGTGCGGGGTTTCTGCTGCGGCATGATTGCAAGAGAAGATCGACTGCGGGCAAATGTGTTCCTTGAGATATAAAGTTTGGCTGCCCCCATCTCCAAGTTTTGCTTGGGGGAGGATCTCGTCCGACTGACTTCCCACCGAGGCAGACGAAGACAAGGGAAAAACCATCAGCAATGGCACCTCAGGTTCTTACCCCCGAACAACACCAAAAGGCTTTCCACTGGGCCGAAACCCAGAAGAATGGCACAGTCCCTTCTTTCGCAACCCGCCACAATGACCCGTACAAATACCAGGCCGGCTTCGGCAACCACTTCGAGTCTGAGGCGATCCCCGGCGTCATCCCGCAAGGCCAGAACAGCCCGCGGTCCATCCGCTTCGGCCTCTACGCCGAGCAGATGACGGGCTCGTCCTTTGTCGCGCCCCGAGCTGCCAACAAGAAGGCCTGGCTCTACCGCTCCCGGCCCGCCGTTGCCCACCAGGGTTTCACCGACCTGCCGGACCTCAAGGACACCGAGTCCACGTTCCTGCCCCTGAACCCGCGGATTCATGTATCGCCCACGCAGCTCGCTTGGAAGCCTGCCCCCGTGCCCGAGGGCGAGGACCTCGACTTTGTTCACGGCCTCAAGACCTACGCCGGCTCTGGGGATCCCACCTTGCGCGAGGGCCTCGCGACCCACGTCTACCTGTGCAACAAGAGCATGACCAAAGACGCATTTGTCAACTCGGACGGCGACTTCCTCATCGTGCCCCAGCAGGGCGCCCTCGACATCCAGACCGAGTTCGGCTTCCTGTACGTCCAGCCCGGCGAGGTCTGCGTGATCCAACGCGGCCAGCGCTTCCGCGTCTCCGTCGAGGGCCCGACGCGCGGCTACATCCTCGAGATCTGGGGCTCGAGCTTCGAACTGCCCGAGCTCGGCCCCCTCGGTGCCAACGGGCTCGCCAACTCGCGCGACTTCCTACACCCCGTCGCCGCTTACGAGGTGACCAAGGACGACCCCTGGACGGTGACCTACAAGCTCGGCGGCAAGTTCTTCGCCTCGCGCCAGAATCACTGCCCGTTCGACGTCGTGGCGTGGCACGGCAACTACGTCCCGTACAAGTACGACCTGACCAAGTTTGTCAACGTTGGATCCATCAGCGTCGACCACATCGACCCGAGCATTTTCTGCGTCCTGACCGCAAAGTCGCGCGACCCGGCGAGCCCGCTGTGCGACTTCCTCATCTTCTCCCCGCGCTGGGACGTCGCCTCGCATACCTACCGACCCCCCTATTACCACCGCAACTGCGCCTCGGAGCTCATGGGTCTGATCTACGGTGACTACGGCGGCCGGTCCGACGAGTTCCGGCCGGGTAGTATATCGTTCGAGTGCGGTTTCGTCCCGCATGGTGTGGCGTACGAGCAGTTCGCCATGGCGTCCAAGGAGGATCCCCCCGTCATGCAGATCTCTGAGGGGTCGATCGCGTTCATGTTTGAGAGCAGTCGTGCCATGACGATTACGGACTGGGCGTGGAATAGCAAGGAGAAGCATGAGCATGACCCAAAGATGTGGGATGATCTTGTGGATAACTTTTCGAATCACAAGATCGAGGTCGAGGAGGCGCTGAAGGAGGCTGGGCTGCCACTTAAAGGAGGGCTTTGACTGCTGAAGGGGGTGAGGACGGGATTTGTTTGATTAGTGTGGGATTATAGAACAGTTGTGTGCTGGCATAGCTGGTAAGTCTTGATCACGTGATGTTGCTATCCTACTCAGAGGCAAGTGCAAAAGCAACGCCGTGCTTCAGCACGAGGGAGTAGTTAGTGGTGAGAAATCGATTCAAGTGTAATTGCGTATATGGTTTTTGATTATGCCAAGGGCTTGAAATAATACAGTCCGTGCGGCCTCAGACGTTTTCACAACATAAAGACAAGTCACAATCTTTTCGAATATGTTAATCCGTTAGGGCACCTGCTACCTGAGGGTGATAGCCTATTGCCTTGGACAGGCTGTATTCGCCGGCGACTGAATGAACGGTACTGACTATTGCTTGGGAACGGAACAGGGTTACTTCCAGCATAGTGAATCCTCGTCACACACGACACTCGATATACGTGACGTCGTATATATCACGTAGGCCCCCCAATCTGAGGTGTCCAAGACGAAGACAAAGGGCGCCGCTTACACATGGTGAGCAGGTGCACAACAGCCATCTCCCCACGCTCGAATGCCCGCTCTGCCGCTGTCCTGCCTGCATCGTCCACCGATTCCGCTGCCGCTCCGTATCGCAGTAGCACGCGGACCTTGTCCGTCCTGCCTGCCTCGGCGGCATAGCTGAGCGGCGTGCGCCCGTCATGATCCCGAGCATCGACAATGGCTCCGTGCCGGAGCAGGAGCCGCACAATCAAGTCGCTGCTCGTCTCGTGCTGCGCTGCCCAGCTTAAGGGCGTCCGACCTCGGTGGTCTTCCGCGTGAACTGAGGCACCGGCGCGCAGGAGCATCTTGAACACGAGCTCGAGCTCCACGCAGTCCGAGCCGACCAGCATGCTCAGTGGTGTCCGGCCGTCGTGGTCCTCGGCGTCCACCGCGGCGCCGTGGTGGAGCAGCAACTGGACGACCGGTCCCGGGCCCGGGTATCCGTCATGGCACCGCACTGCATAGTGCAGCGGCGCGTGCAAGCGTCGGTCAGTGGCCTGTAGCGAAGCGCCGTGCTTCAGCAAGAGGCGCAGGGCGGTCAGACAGCCTCGCTGGGCGGCTCGGTGAAGCGCCGTCGCGCCGCCCCAGTCCCGGGCGTCGACCATCGCCCCGTGCCCGAGAAGCAGTGCCATGTGGTCCTTGCGCCCTAGGCTCGCCGCGTGGTCCAGAGCCGTGCGGCCGGAATGGTCCATCTGATCGGCCACAGCGCTGTGCTCGAGAAGCAGACGCATGCTCACAGTGTGGCAACCCTGGATTGTCCAGTGAGCTTCCCTGGCCTCGGCGGCGGTCTTGGTCTGTTGGAACTGAAGCCTCCCAGCTTGATCATGACTTGTCATAGCCACCCAGATCAGGGGTGTTCGCCCTTTGTCGTCGGTGATCTCCGTTGACGCACCATGTTCAAGTAGAGTCAGCAACACCGACGGCTGGTTCCTCTCGACTGCCCTGCTAAGAGCTGTGCGACCCTGGTCGTCAATGCATTCCGCCTCGGCGCCGGTCTCGAGCAGAAATCGTGCAATGGCCTCGCTTCCTGCTCGGCTCAGTAGTGTGCGCCCTTCTTTGTCCCGAGTGTCAATGTGCAGTCCCAGCTGATGGTAGACGGCACGGAAGATTCGCCCATTGCCATGCTCCGCCAGATGAGACAATATGCCTTTGGAATGATTGAAAACAAAGTACTTGTCGAAAGCAGACATTGGTCCTTTGTCACGTAGATCCTTGTCTAATATGGTTTCGACTATGCTGTGTTCCTTCTCAATTGCCGCAATAAATTCACCGACAGCTGCATAGCAATCAGTGGCTAGTGCTGCAAACAAGGGAGTTCCAAAGTCCTCGCATTCGACAATCAAGCAGCCATCAGAGACGGCAGGGCTTGCGCGGATAAGGTTGCACAAATTCTGTCTGGCGAGAATGTAGAGCAGACTTGTATCTGGATGGTACACGGCAAGGTTCCCCGTGGGCAATTGAAACTCATTGAATAGTGCAATCCATTGCTTGCGGAGCTGCGCAAACCTCTTGAGAAAGTTTTGCTGACTGGGCTCAGAAGCTCCGGATTGCTCGGCGTGCCACAGCACGTTAAGCGTGGCGTACCTAGTGAAAGGAGAATGTTTGATAACTCGCTCTGGCAAGAGACGGGTAGTCTCTCCAAGGGCAGATTCTAGCAGGGACGACCGTCCATTCCCTTCGTTCTCCAAAGGTGCAATGTATGTGCCCACCGCGATGTCAAGATAGCTCAGACAACAAGTCATGAGTCTTTCATGGCTTAACTCTTGCAGGTTTGTGCCGGATATGCCCCAGACTTCAGAGAGGCTATCCTTCCGGAGAAGGAAGTCCTTGACAGACTCATGAATAAATTGCACCGTGGGCTTCTCCGTCCTTGTGAACTCGGCAAGGCCTTTAGATGTAGCAAGGACGAACTTGTGAACCCGGTCAAGCGTGATATCAGAGTCGTCAAGGACTGCTTCCTCGGCGCATATTCCGGAGAGTATCGCAGTGTACAATTCCTTCGGCTGTAGAGGCCGCCGAGCGAAGAGAATCCACTGCATACAGAGCAGCATCTCCTCCTTCATGTCTTCGTGGCGCTGTAGTGTCTCTCGGAACAGAGTGTGCAGGTCCTGTGGGGTGTTGCCTAATAGTCTCCGCAATGCCGCGTGGGTGTGACCCAAGTCGTACCGTCTGTTCAGATTATTAAAGACTAGAACAACCCAGATAAATACTCCGACGGCTTTCTTCTTAAGCTCTACTTGAATCGCCTGCGCGATAGCCCCTGAGCCGATGATAAGCTTATCTTCGATATAATTCGTGATGTCTTGCTCATGGCCTTCCTGGCCATCTACCACTAGTTCGAGCCCTTTTCGAACCGTGATATGAGGATAGTGCCTACTGGCGTAGCATACAAAGAACTGAACGCTACTATTGTGCGCGATAGTCCTCAGGTCCTCGAAGAAGTAGACCATATCGCGCACGTCGTCCACGTTACACTCGTCAAGGGCGTCCACTAGGCAGAGGAGGCGGTATTGGCCGAGTAGCTTGATAGCTTGATGTAGCAGCTCCTGGAGAGACGTAATAGTCCACTCACGAGGCACACTGTAACCAGTACCTGTCTGTTCAGGCTCAAGGAGGCGTCGTAGATGTGGAATCTTGGTGAGTAGTTGGAACAGTAGCGACTGGTACATCCCTTGCGTTGATCGCTCCATTTGGTGCCCGCGCGCGTTGAAGAAAAACGAGATAATCTCCCAACCCTTCGTCCTTTGGAGCTCTCCCAAGATGAACTTCATAATTGTCGATTTGCCCGCGCCCGGTTTCCCCTTGATCCACAGTAGTCCGTGGTGCTTGTTGAACTTCTCTGTTTGCAGCCAGTCCTGGTATTCTTGCTTCTGAAGCAGCCACCTACAACTCGTCGCGTGAGCCCATTTGATGTTCGCTTCTCGGGACCCAAGCTGGTCGAAATTCAAAGAGTGCATGACCTTTTGTACCTCTTCCGAGTACGACCGGAAATTAAGGACGTTTGATGCGAATGCTGCCTGTCGTTCAACTGCTGCACTTTGGCTATGTGCTCCTGCTCCTGTGCGGCTTAATCCTGATCCACTTTCTGCAACAAATGACTCTGGTTGCAGGCACGAAGGAATGTTAGGACGTTTTGGGAAAACAAATTATTGGTGGGAACACATACCAGCTGAAGAAAGCTCCGCGCTTGGCTGCAAGAATGCTAGGAATTCCTTAGCACAAGCTGCTGCAACAGCAGCGGCGTAGGGTTGCCATCGATCGTTCTTGTGGGAATCGGCGTAGTCGCAGATACCACGAATAACGAGAAAGGGAACGCCCACTTCTTTCAAAGCAGCTCCCTCCATGTCAATGCAAAGGACATTGTGCAGGACGCCCAGCCGATCCCTAGCTAGCGCGTCCCTGATCACCTGGTTGCCAGACGCGATGGCGCCGAAGTACACTCTTGGTTCATGGTTGGCCCTATGGAGTCGGGGCAGGCGCATGGAATCGTCACAATCGTTGCAGTTGTCATCTCCACCAACATGTGTATATCTGCTCGCGTACAGGTGGTCTGGTGACTGAACGGAGGGATGCCGGGCATACTCTGCCATTACTGAATTCGTGTCTTGCATGGAATCGATAGTAGCCGTTATTTGATTGCCCTTGAGGGCATGTGAGGCTTGTAGCGCGTTCAGAGCTGTTGTCACTCTGGACGGCGGCGTGTAAGCGATCGCTGTATTGTGAAACCCTCCCTTCTGAGTAGTCTTGCCGAAGTCGTGCTGTACAACACTGAGTCCAATTACCACATCTCCCAGTCGAACATCGTTTTTGCTCGTGGGAACGCCGCCAGCTACGCCGACGACAAGCTGGAGACGAATGGACGTATAGGTTCTCTGCATATTGTTTGAGACAATGGCCGCATTGTTCATGCCCATTCCCCCAGCAGGGAGGCAAGTTATAGCGACGTTGAAAGAACCAATGCTCTCAAGCACATAGTAGTTGTTGTCGCCGGGCCTACTTGGAGGACTTCGTGTGTCTCATCCAGAAACTCCTTGGCCACGGCAAATTCGTGGTAGATCGCACATATCCAGCCTATCTCGTAGTCTCGATGTGATAGTTTCATGGTCGAAAGACCTTCAGCGATCAAAACTCAAGTGCTGTCGAAGGCGGGATTGCGGTGGGGGCTGTGCTGTGCTGTATCTCTAGGCCGCCCGTTCCCAAGTACACAGATCTTTGCCGTTCGTGCATGCATCATCCCGGATAGTGGAGGTTTCGTTGGGAGGTACCAGACGTGACTTCGTTGTCATCTGAGACAAAACAAGACGGTGTCGCGGTTCGCAAAGAGTATAGGAAGTACAGCCTCGCAAATGTGAGGGGAATCTTGATGTGCAATTAGAAGGGGAGAGCCGAGGGGCTTGCAGGGGTGGTCGTTGATGAAAGAGGGGTTGACGCGGCAGGCTCGACACAGCCTGTCAGCATCGCTCGCCATTTCACGCGTGCAAGGATCACGTGAGGCATCCGGTTGCAACTCACCACAGGACCAAAAAGCGGTTTACACCGATGCAGTACGTTTCTGGAGGCAGGCACATGCTGCTATGTCTAACGCATCCTTAACAAAATAGTGCACATCTTTCAAGCATCTTCTGTGGGACTATCGAGTTCCCACTTAGCTCAACTTTAGTTGCATTCAGTGGTCATAAGAAGTCGGAAGTGTACCAACCCTCCTATCAATGCATCTCAGTCAGCCCCTGTTCTCGTGATTAAGGTGAGTAGCATGGGAAGGGACTTATGACATATGGTGCATTAATCACAATAGCTAATGTAATATGAGAAGCGTGCGAGGCCCCGAGTAAACAGGTTTAACCGGGTCGCCCGTTTATTGTTTTAGGTCTAACGCAGAGATAAGGAACATTGGGGGATTGTCTTTTGGTTCCTTTGTAGGTTTCCTATGGCAGGACATGGCTCTCTATATGCTGGCTGGAGCCAGGTGAAATCACCTACAAGCAAGCTCATCATCGCGCATCGTGTGGCCTTTTGTATGTTGCAACCCGAATCCAGATGCTAGCAATAGTCATCACCATGAGCATCACAGACCGATTCTAATATTATTCTTGCGGTGGCATGTTCCGCGCATCAATGTGGTTCAGATGGCGGTGATCTGTTTGAAACCAGCGCCTTCGCTGACTATCTTGTCCGCAGATGTAGCCCAACGTGTTTTATCACTCAGCCATTCAGGTTCACAGTATGCAGAATATTTCAGTAATAGTGTGTAGAATCGACTACACTGCGTATAGAGACTACTTCTAAGGACGCACGCTACTCTTGGGAGAGAACATACGTGAGATGTACTCAGGAACGAGTTGATAGTTTGGATATGTACAAGAATATAATGACAAGCTGATGATCGAGTTAATCCAGGATCATCGCGAGGCTTGTGGGGGTGTTCTCATGCCAGATCAATGACAAGGAGGTAGATAGACAGAAAGACCAAAAGCCGCAAGACACATAGAGAGACCAAGAATTACAACAAGGGACCACGATGGAACCCCATTGCCCTGTGTCAACATCATCTCGATCTGTCAGGCTGTCGATCGGTTCGGATCAAGTAAGACAGAGGAAAGAAACGCTTGTGGGACGGTGTCAGTTGGTACAAGCGCTTAAAGGCACTGAGAGAACCAGCGGTTGCCGCGGCGGCAGACGCTGCCGGCCTCGCAGCAGGTAGGGCCACGGAACTCGAGACCGCCGCATTGGGCGAACTTGACGGCGCAGACCTGGGGCTTGCCAGTGGCAGTGGCGGTGGGCTTGACGGTGGTGCAGGTAGTGTCGGTAGGCTTGACAACAGCGGTGGTGGTAGGGACGGGGGCAGCGGCGGTGGTCGGGACAACGACGACAGCAGAGGCGCTGGTGCTGGTGCTGGTGGCCTTGATCAAAGTGGTAGTCGGGACAGCAACGACGGCGCTGCTGCTAGTGCTGGTGGCCTTGATGAGTGTGGTAGCAGGGACGGCAGCGGCGCTGCTGGTGCTAGAAGCGGCGGCGGCGGCAGTGCTGCTGCTGGCTCCCGAGCTGGCACCGCTGAAAGGGCTGGTGCCGGAGCTGGAAGATCCGTCCCAGACCGCAGGGCCAGGCATGGGAAAGGGCTTGAAGCCGTTGTAGATGCTGAAGTTGGCGTAAGGGTCGCTGCTCTTGTAGGCGCCGGGGAACTTGACCATGGGGCCCGGAGTGCCGTTGCCGCCGCCCGTGACCTTGACCTGGACGCAGGAGACGAAGTGCTCAGGCTGGTTGACGTGCGAGCGGTGGACACCTGGAGAGGAGGGAGAGATGGTTAGTTTTGTTGCTATTCCCATATGTTGCAGTCCATGATTAGGACAAGGATGTTGCGTGTGGTGAGGGCTTACCAATGTGTTCGAAGCGGAGGAGGTACTCGCCGCTGGGCGTGGCCTTGGGGATAGTCGCGTTCAAAGTGTTCATGTCCCAGGTGCACCAGGCGTTGTTGGTGAAGTCACCGCTGAAGTTGCAGACGCTCTCCTCGCCGATCTTGAACCAGTCGCCACTGCCATCGTATTGCGTGACGTCGCCAGTGGGCGCCTTGGACATGTAGTACAAGGCAGGGCCTGTGAATTCAGTCAGCATTCCTTTCTGGGTTGTCTTTCTACCGTCACGGAAAAGTACTGACCAGGGTGTTGCATAGAGGCACCAACGCCAAGCTTGACCTCCACGTTGCCACCGGCAGCGACCTCGAGGACACCGGTCTTGCCAGCAAAGGTGAAAGCGCCCTGGTTGCAGCGCGCGTCGGGACCGTCAATGGTAGAGTCGTCGCGGAGGTCGGCGGCAGGGTTAGACGAGAACTTGATGGGGTTGTACTTGGTCTTGCGGGTGAAGTCGCGGATGTACTTGAAGCTGGGACCGGCAGCGCCGTTGCTGACAACGGAGTCAAAGAAGTAGTGGGCAGAGGCCATCTGGGCAAGGCCGGCAACGAGGATGGTAGAGGCCTTCATGGTGGCGGTGTTGGTGTAAGTGGTGGTGTTTTTGGTTGCTGGAGTGTGGTCAGACTGGCTGGATGAATGAGTGAATGTGGTCAAGTCTGGCTCGACACGAGAATTGAACGATAGTGAGTGACGGGAAAAGAGAGTGAATGAATCTGAAAGATCGGCAGCGGCTAAGAAGAGCTGGGTGAGGAGCAAAAGAATCCAGCCTGATGCTTGGGCTGATGGCCGCCTCTTTATAACCTCACGGAGGCTTGAGGAGAGCCTCGATGCATGATTGTGCCCATAGTGACCACCGCCCTTTGTGAGCCAAGCCCTTGGCCATGGCGGTTTCGTCTGAAGTGGTGTGCGAGCAGGGTCTAGTCCACAACGGCTGCCGCAGGAACCGCAGAGCCGCGATAGACTCCACCAGGCTGGGTGACACTACTACAGAATGCAAGAGTTCTGAACGAGGGACGAAATGAAGGCGTCCCTAGTGGCTGTTGGGAACCGGGGACATCACGGGCCTTGGCGTTTTGACTTGATTGACAGGCGGAGCACGCCTGACACATCCATACCCATGCCGCCATGCCTGTCATTTGTCGCCCTATCTCCCTGTCTCCCTGTCGCCCCTAAGCCTAAGGTCCCTACGCTTAACTGGTACGCTTATTTACCCCAGTCTGAACGTGGAAGCAAACGTACGACAGACTCAGGTTGCTCGAGTCATCACCGCGGTATCGACTCAGCTTTGCAAACGTCCGTGAGGCCCGCGACGGCCGGCAGCACATCCCCGGCCTCCCGACTCTGGGGGTCCTGGTCGTGGATCAGTGCTCGTGGCCTGATCGCGCAGGCTGGAGCTGCCAACACGAAGAGCTGGGTCATTGGTCCTGTCTCCTTCCGCGAGGAACATTCTAGACGGGGGCTCGCGTGGTGCGACGGAAACTGTTGATAGAGCAGCGGGTCTGTAATTAGTGTGTACAAATGGTACTCGGTCCGTACTTTAGAGGCGTTGCAAGGGCTTCACTTCACTGGCAATGGTGAGCATTGAGAAGCACAACAACATCAAGAACTCTGCCAAAGAAAATCCGGTGATGCTTCGCCCAAAGTCTCTACTATACAGCGCAGCCTTAAGTATGAGGCAGGCAAGAACCCCTTGTCCTCGTCGAATATTGGTGGGGAAAGGCCCCCTTTCTCTCCGGTGAGCTGTGCATCTCATGCGTGTATCCCAAACATTCCGGCGCAGGGACGCGCGGGATGGCACGCTGCGAGTCGGGCACTTGACGGAACCCTGCACACATCATCGACTTCAGATGGACCGGCAACGTCCATAGATGAACCCATGTACTTTTGGGCGCTGACCCTAGTCCGCAACGTTCGTCACTGCTTCCCTGTCAAGACTGATTCCAGGGAGGCAGGCCCTTAGTGCTGCGGGGTATGTAATGCTCGTATATGGCTGCTGTGAAGAAGCAAGCCACACTTCTCCCAGCTCAAGGTTGATATAACAGAGTTTGTCAGACCCCACGTGTTTCAGGCCCCGCCCCTATGGAAAAACTATGCCGCCAACGCTTTCTCTAAAGGAGGCCTACGGCCGAACACAAGCGGCATTAATGGCGACAACAGAGACTTCAAATATGGCAAGCCCCTGGTTGAGTTAAGCCAGCGTGGTTAATCAGAGTTCAGCCTCACCAGCCGCAGATGCAGTATCCCAGTGTCTCAAGCTTCCTGTGCGAAATTGTGCAGACGGTGGCCCACATTCTCAAAGTGATGACTGCTGGTGTACACCACACCAGCTCAGAGATGGAGCTCGGCCAGAAGTAGCACTAGAGTGCGGCATGTTTTTATTCTAGTCTAGTCCAGCTTTAAAAATACGTATCTAGGTTTGATTTGAGGCTCTTACCGAGTCCCGGAAACACCCTTTTCGAGACGTTAGCATCGCCTGAGTGTCCGGGCAGCTCAGTCACTGACCATTGCCCCAGTCAAGTCGTGAGCGCCAAGCGAAAACCCAGACTAAAGGAAAGAACTTCTGCTGTCAAGAATGACGTATTGCGTGCACCAAAACTAGGGAAAGGCCGGTACTGCATGGTCTGCACGGACCGTGAGCGGTGCCACGTGCTTAGGCTGTGTTAGGTCAGGTTCCGCAATCGCGAACAGATCAGGTAAGGCAAGAGAGGCATCAAAAGCATAGGCGGGAGAATGTGGAAGCATGCCAGTGGGCGAAGGTGCTCCTGTGGTTCAGTGCCGCTCTCCGGTGTCAAATAGGAGTAGCTGAGAATCCTGGATGTATTGAACCGGTGACGGCGCGATTAGGGACGAGAAATGTAGTTAATCAGGCGCGGCCGGGCGACAGAAAACAATCTAATAGACAAAGTGTTGAAAAAAAAAAAGAAAAGAAAATTGATAGAATGCTTGAAAAGAACGCCAATATGTCCGGGACGGGTATAGCATGAACTGACACATTTAGTGGCTACCAATAGCTAAGGGGGGAAATTGGAATTTAAATTGAAAACATTGCTTCCATTTTCATATACGTTCTACCCATTCGATGAACAGCATTACGAACCTCTTTCGGGGATATTTTGACTTCCTTGCGTTCGCAGTATCACATAGTTTTGCCCCCCATGCTGCCGAAAGTTCATTTTCTTTGCATTTGTAGCCTTTTACTTTAACCTTTGAAATGCATTAGTATGCTCGGACATTACCGATTGTTAGACTGGCTCGATTTTTGACGCAGTATAACCAACCCGGTCGTGGACGGACTCATTTATAACAATGCACAACTGCGCTCTATGTATCTAGCCGTAACCAGTCTACATGGCTTCATGTTGTATAGCTATTATATATCTATATAGACTGTATAGAAGTACAATGTACAGAACCAAGCAAAGGTTCTCTTTCGTTCATACGGAAATAGTTGGGTATACTTAAATAGTGTTGTTGCGTATTCTCCGAGGACCACCCTCTTCGGGGGCTGCACCAGTCCTTTGAGAGGCGCATCTGTTTCGTTTGTGCGAAGCTGTATTAAATCTGACATCTAGCCAGTATGAACATTAAACTAATTTTGACAACTGGCGTATACTGGGAGTACGTGTGCATATATCGCTCCACAGCTAGTGGTGGATTTTGACTGAGTTGGCCATGTCGCCCAGCCTGCAGGAGCGTTGGGCGTTGCCGCGCGCTTACCAGCTGACCAGTTGGAGATACCTGACTTGGTTGCCGAAGGTGACTCAGGGATCAGCCTGCCCAAATGTCACTACCATGCCAAGTCAACGCAAACTCCTGCCCGAATTTCTCTCAAAACCCCGTTCGCGTCAACCTTTTCTACTTTTTCCCGTTGATTCGGCCGTGCCTCCTGGTACAACCCCCCCCCCCCCAACCCCCCCTCTACACACACACGAGATCAGTGCAATACGTTGCAGCCGCAATGTCTACTATTCATCAGACAGATGGCATCCCAAAGTCGCCAGTCGCGGTGCTTGAAGCGACTTACAAGGCCAAATCAACTATAATCGATAAGCGCGGCGACCTGTGGCTCTATACCAAGGGTACGGACTCGTTTGGATGCGACAGGCACAAGCGCTTCCGTGTATGCTCTAGGGCTCTAGCCCGGGCATCGCCTGTCTTCGACAAGATGCTCTTTGGCGGCTTCGCCGAATCTTCTTCCAGCAAGAATGGAGCAGGCGCTGAAGAGTGGCAGATCGAGCTACCAGAGGACCCAGCATCAGCGATGCAAGCGCTTCTTCTTGCTATACATAGCAAAGCTTCCAGACTTTCTTGTGTCAGCAGCGCATCAGACTCTTTTGTTCCAAAGCTGTACGACCTTACAGTCCTCGCGGATAAATACGATTGCAAAGCGCTGTTCCGCCCAAATTCATCAACTTGGGTGCAGGCACTCCCCTCCCCGGGACTAGATGAGGAAAGCTTGTGGCGGCTGGCCTGGATTTTCTTCCAACTCGGCCACAAGCCAAAGTACGAAGAAACCGTCACCAGGTTGATCGTGGATTTTCCCCAGGATGTCGATGGCGATGTAGCTCCACCCCTGGTGCTCCCACCTGGACTGGTCGGTAAATGCAGCCACTCAACATTGTGAATGGACGTGATATTCAGATTTGCTAACCACTAGGCCAACAGATATTGTTGCGAACGCTCGTCTTGAAATTCTCCAAGGCCTAATCACGCCTTTGGTCACGAATCTAAACAAACTCAGGAGTGAGTCCGCACATAACGAGAGTCTCTGTACCGACCGACAACGGAACTCGCAGGCTCCTACCGACTGCGAATTCTACATGCTCGGCAGGGCGATACGCAAGCTGCAGGAATTTGGGTTTTACGCTTTGCCGCATCCTCGTGACATTCGGTTATCGCCAAGCGCACTCGGGGAAAGCATCAGAGAATTAGAGGCGACAACGATAGGTATGACTTTCGTCCAGGGGCACAAGCGCTGCAAGGTCTTCTCACCACCTGAGCCCCGTTTCACAGATTACAAGTATTCCGTAGGAGAGTTGGAGCGGACTTTTATGTCTAGGCAGGCACTTGAGACGGGCGTACATATTTTCGAGTCAGGCGAGCTTGATACTACGAAGAAAGTGCCTTTCTTCCAGTAAATTGTGTTTCATCACGAACAACCCAAGTAAGAAGCGTTTCATCATCCAAGGCAATAGCACCTTCGCGCATGTCGTGATGTGTCTTGGACAAGTTGTCGAGGTGATGCTGCACAGATAGCTTCAATTGACTACTGTCTACAACTTAACCACGCTAGCACTTATGGCTTGGTTGACTCAACGACTTTGCTACTATCCACAAACGAAATGAAACGATCTCTTAGCTGGATTATTATACAACCTCGATGGCCCAGTAGCACCCAGATTTTAGTCTATAACCCTTGTGCGTCCCGTGTGTCGCTAAAGGGACTCTGAAATTACCGCGATTACAGCATGCATGCCTATGTACGCCATATGGTCTTTCAGGATTGACGACACTCCTGAGGTACTTCTCAAGTACCGACTTCAGCATGCAGAAAATATAGTAGCGCAGCTTCTCGGCAGAATTGTCGACCAATCGTGTCTCAAAGATTCAGATGCCCCGAGCTCGAGAGGTGTACAGCTTCGGGAGCTCAATTGTATTGCTTTTTACCCGCGCGGCCCAAGGTACTTACTGGACAAGTACCGCAGGGGTCTCATTGGTGCTGCGGCCGTGAATAGACAGCCCCCTGTAAGCTGACATCCATCAAGATAACGCACAACGGCGCCCTCTGCGTTGAGCCGTACTGGCTGCGCCACCCCTCACCCAAGTACATACATAAAAACAGCCAACGTTGTCCTCGATTTTCTGGACGTCATACACCTTTGCTAGGATTCACATGACTCGACGTCTTGCCTCTGACGAGGGTGGCCAAAAATCCGATATCCCACAAGCGCCATTGTCCTTGCCCAAGCAAGCCTGCATTAAACTAAAGTACAGATTCCACCAGTCGCCATGTCAGTCACACCCAATCGAACATGGCCTGCTGGCCCGGCTGCTGGATTCCAGGGCGGCAGAAGGGATGCTCAGGCTTCCTCACATGGCGGACAAGAGGCGCCAGATGATGACGATTGGAGAGTAATGCTGGGCTCGGCTAAGCGCAGGCGCATCCGAAATAGAGTGGCGCAGCGAACATATCGACGTGCGAAGAGGGAGAGACTTGACCGATTGGAAAAGAGTCTTGATGAGCATGAACTGTTGGAAGACGATCCACCAGGACTCACGAGGTCTGGGCACTCGAGTCTGAACCCGAGCCCTTCCATGAACATGTTAGGTGTCGGTTTCATGCGCCCGGACGAAACCTCTGCGAGCTGCGCGACACCCGCATCGTCCAATAGCCAAGTATCTTTGGGTATGTTCGACTATGCGTTCACCGACAGCGCTTTAATGGAGTCATTTAGATATCAAGGACTCTCTACCAACGAAACTGGATTGCCCAATTTTGACCTTGCCGATCATGAGACCATGAGCAGCTCGTTCTCATTCATGGACGATAATCTGCACGAATTCCAGGAATCATTGAGTCTTGGGGTTAAGCACGGTTGTCCCGAACAAGGCTTTGAGTGCCCACGCCCACTCGATCAGCTGCTCAGCGATGTGCCGAGCGCTGAGAGGCCGATATTGGATAACGACAAAAACCCAAATGCCATTTTGGATCTGCCTGTGCCAAATGGCGGGATCGCTGTGACAGACGATGTGGCCAAGACGACATTTGACGCATCATCTCAATGTCCACAGTCCGCAGGGCAAGACGAAAGCTCTCCGAGCAGCACGCCGTCAGCGTCTGACCAGTCGACGAGCTTTGAAGACACCACAGACGATGACGAGTACTGGGCAGATTGCGACGCGAACAACTTGCAAGAAAGGTCCCGTCTCCTGCAACGAGCTCCATTCATACTGAGGTTAGCACTTCAGCGCTTCGCAGAATGGAAGTGTGGCGAGCACCGCGAAACTCCAGGTGGTGAAGACGGCACTTCTAGAGGCGCAAGTGTGCCTTCCAGCACCACCATGGCCTCAGCCAGCAACAACGAGGAAGGCGCGCGGAAGTCATCAACAGGCCGGAAGCGCCAAACCAGACATGGAGCAGACTCTGGGCCCAACGATGACGACGACAACGATGACGATCAAGACCGACCGAGCAGCAACAAGAAGGCGAGACTGGACACTGCTGACGACCAGGCGCCCCTTTTCGCATGCCCCTTCTACAAGCGCGACATTGCAAAACACCACAAATGCCTGAGCTTCACCCTGCGCCGGATCAAAGACGTCAAGCAGCACGTGGTGCGCAGGCATATGCAACCGCTCTTCTGCATCACGTGTGGCCAGACGTTCGACTCGCAGGAGTCGCAAGAGTCCCATCTGTTTGAACGCTCGTGCAACCGGTCAGACACATTCGATCGGCCCGAGGGCATCACGAACGACCAGCGAGCGAAGCTGACGACAAGGGTCAGCAAGACGCTGTCCCCTGACAAGCAGTGGTACTCTGTGTGGAAGATCATCTGGCCCGGTGTCGCCCCTCCCGCGTCGCCGTACATCAGCAGCGCCTTCGTCGAGGCCATCGAGGAGGTGCGCAGGTTCTGGGCCGAGAACGGCCGCGAGATCATTGCGGAACAGCTCGGCACCGCGGATACGCCATACGGGCTGCCGGCCGAGGAACGGCTGCTGACCTCGCTCTTTCTCAACTGCGGCCAGCGGATGATTGAGATGTTCACCAACCGCCTCGTCAGCCGGGACGATCCTGCAGGCCCGGGAAGGCAAGACAACTCCGAGGTGGCCAACTATGCCTCCTCGACAGGGGCGATCGGGTCGCAGACATCCATGCCGCAGCTGACTCTGGACGGCTCTGATCTCACCCAAGAACCGCAGCGCCTGACACAGCCTGAGCGAGCGTGGCAGGTAGATGAGCCTCCGGTAGTGCCTGACATTGCCGGGTGGAGCGCAGTTACGGGCAATTACCATCTTGATGATCAGCCGGAACCCGAAGCGGGTAACCAGAGATTCGAGACGTGGCCGACAGACATCACGGGCACGTATCAGGCCTCTTATACTGCCGGCATGGGTGGGGTAGCCTCGTTTGTCGACATGGGGGACATTGAGAACAGTCTCGAGTACAGCAGTGCTATGATTACTTTCGACGAGATGACTACTCGGGCAATGGACACTTATGGTTCGCAGCCCAAAGCCTCGATCTCAGACTTAATGACGTCCTATGGGCAATCCAGCAGCACCATGCATTATTCCTAGATATTTCGAGACCTAATAGTTGGTATGGAAGAGTCCACGGCCCAGGCGAGATTGCATAAATAGAAGGACATTGTTTGACCCTTGTTATTTGACTTTTGTCGCGTGGTATGGCACCATACTGGCGGACCGAATATGCATCGTGCACTTTTAGTCCAGCCGAGAAGCCACGGTTCATTACACGACGGACTTACAGGTTAATTAGGTCCTAGACAGGATACAGCTTACTATAATTAGATGATAAATGAATATATTGTACAAAGAGCCCACTACAGAGATGAGCATGTTTCGCTTTGCCTCCATAATTAATTCTTACAATTTATCCCCCCCCCCCCGCCTCATGAATCGCCACAGCTCGTCTCCCAGTCCAGCAGCATTCTTTGCCACATCGTCCAGTAGATCCATACCCAGCCGATCAGCGGGCATATGATACCCGCAATCTACCAGCTCCTCCTTCAGTATGCCCGCCGCAACTCACAGCCAACTCAGCTTGCCTTGGGTCTCGCCGTCCATCAAACATGTGGTGGGCGAGGGAGACGGCGCTTGCTACGCCGAGACTGGCAATGCCACCAGTGACGAGGGAGGCTCTGGAGGGTCTGAAATAGTTGTCTCTACCCGGGTTGAAGTCGATGTAATGTCCAGGTTCGGCGTAGGGACTGGTCTGAATGATTGGTGCCGAATCTGTGAGCAAAAACAAGTATGCGCTTTGTCGTTGTGGACTTGTGGTGGTTGTGGTTGCTCTGACTCATGAAGAGAGTCATCACACTCTATAGTGACAAACTGGCGTTATATGTATTATATATGCTTCAGCAATGCCTTTGAATACTCTCACACATATATAGTAAATACACATAGCAGTGCCAGCCTGGAGGCTAAAGTCCAAGTATGTGGTCAATTAGGAGAATATGAAGGTGGAGACCACAGAGCACTACCATAGTAGAGCCGGCACAAGGGTAACGCGGACCCTGCTTGACAAACACTAGGGCGTCTGCAGCATAAGGCTGCCAAGGTCTGGTCCATCGCCTGATGGGCCGGCACGGCACGCTAGTCTCAAATCCGACTCTCTCGATGCTGACCCAACCACGTAAGTATCGTAATTTATTGTATATGATCTCCTACTGCTCAAAATTCGACGAGGATGACTTGTCTCGGCATCTTCGCCGCCATACAGACAGCATATAGTTCCCTCACTCAGCTACTAAGGGTGAGCGCATGCCCCTGTCCGACTCTCCTAACCTGATTCTGGATGCTGCAGAACCCTCGGTCAAGGACGACAACCGGACCGGCCTCAGTGACCGGGATTCTTGTGCGCAAAAGACCGGTCCTGATCTGGGGCTATGACGAGCCCTTGAGAGCGGCGAATCGATGGAGAGAGAACCGGGGCGGAGTAGAGAATTGCGTTGTTGGGGGAGGAGGAGGAGGAGGTGGAGTAGACGGACTTTTTAATGATAGGACAACTTCTTGCTTTGTGTGGAATCGTTTAGGACCACTGCCACATCCGGATAATAGAGGCATGTGGAGAGCGATTGTGTCGATTTTCCAAGTTTGAGCGCTCCAAGCCAACTTTCCGGGGGCATAAGGATTGCCTAGCAGTCTGGCTTGACAGGCACATGCAAGTTCTCAAAATTCACTGTGGCTTCTGTAGCACCAAGTCTTGTGATCCTTCACTTTTCTCGTACTTGACCTCTTATAAGCTATTCATATATACGTTGATTGGAAACAAGAATCACCAGCAACGGTCGAAAAGATCTACTATATCATGCGAAGCAAATACAGTCCAAAATCCATACCACTGACTCATCAGCTCCTCCCACCCTTTACTCCTGCGAAACGACTGTGGTATCGATAAACTTCCTATAAGCCGGAGCAGACCACTTCCGGATCCTTTTCCCCCAAACGATCAAGACCAAAAAGCTAGCCGTGCACGCCACACTAATCATCGCCGCGGCCACAAAACAGTTCTGCAGACCCGTGTTGGTCCACCAGGGCGTGATGCCATAACTAAACCCAAACCCAATCGTATTCCGGATAATCATCACCGAGACCGTTGTCTCGCCAGCAATCTCCTTGAAACAATCTACATTATAACTCACAGCAATCGAGCCTCCCGTGACCACCCCAAAGGTCAACATGCCCAAACCGAACACTAGGCCGATCCAAGGGAGTTGGCGGTACGCGCCGACGCCCCAGAGGACCAGGCCCGCGGAGCTAATCACTCCGGACAAGGCGAGTGCCCAGAGCCGGAACTCAGCCTCGCGGACGCCGCGGCGGCGCCGGGCGAGGCGGATCGCGACGCTGTCGGCGACTTTGCCTGACCACAGGCATGCGAGGGCCGCGCCAATGACGGGGCCCGCGTATACGCACCCCACGAGCGCGGCGGAGAAATTGTACGGCGGGGAGGTGAGGACGGGGCTGACGGTACCGTTGAGCACGGTGTACCATGATAGGTTTATGCCGTAGAGGAAGCCGGACCATGCGACTGTGGGGAGGCGGAAGATCATCAGGAGTGGGCGGTAGAGCATGCGTAGCATGTCGGCATTGGAAGGACGGCCGGGGAGAGGGCGGAAGAGTGCGAATCTGCTGTATTTGGTGTTCGAGGGTTTAGCGCCGGGCAGGGGACAGACCTCCCGGGCTGGGCTGGATGAGGAGGCGGATGAGCTTGTTGGTCTGGTGCCGGTCTTCTCATCCTCCGTGGTTGGCTTGGTGGCAGTGGTAGGCTGGGCCGCTGGGAGTCCTTGGATTGAAGACGACTTCTCGCGAAAGTAGATCGTCTCTTCCAGGAAGAAGAACATGATGACGAAGCACACCGCACAGACGATGGCGCCAAAGTGCATCGTCCACCTCCAGCCGTACGCGTCATTGAACCACCCGGCCACAAGCGGCGCCATGAAATTGCTCCCGAACAGGACAAACACGTACAAGCCCATGTACGTCCCGCGGTTGTGCGCGAAGAAGAGATCGAAGATGGTGACCTCGCACAGAGACTCGATGGGGCTGACGATGATGCCGATCAGGACTCTGTGTGCGGCCCATTCCCCTGCCGAGGATGAATACGCCGTCCAGACCATGATCGGAATCGTAAGGAACATAGTGATCAGATAGACCCCGCGCCGACCGTATGTGAGGGCGATGGGCTGCCAAATTAAACACGCCCAACCGAAGAACAAGAACATGAGGCCGGTGCCCTGAACAAGATCGGCCGTTGAGATACCCGTGTCGGCGGTGATGTTAGCCAGCACAGAATATTGGAGAGACGTGGCAATGCCAGTGCCCAGGACATAAAGATAACCCATGCTCACCGCCAGGAGCTTGCGGCGGTACGTCCAGTTCAACGGGTCTTCTGGATCAGAGCTGGGCTGGGGCACCAGCACAATGTCTTGGTGGGAGCCATCGTGGCGAGCATCGGCGTTGTCGATGTTGTGATTGATGTCTTGACCCTGGCCTACGTCAACAAGGTAGACTGTGCCAGGAATTTCGAGCTCGTCGGCAGACTGTGTTAATGCCATGGCGAGATTGGAGGACGGTGGTCTATTCGGTTGTCAGGCTCGACCTGCTGATATGGACGCAACGTTGGAGGACCAGGTCTTGCCAGGTTATTATAGTGGCCGGGACGCTCTGGCCATCCTAGCAGGTCTTCCCAAGAAACCCCAGGAACCAAGATGATATAGCGTTTCTTATCTCAGGCAGAGGCGAAGTGTGCCGTGTCTTCCTTGCTTGTTGGGTCTCTTGCAATAACCATGACCCAACATGAGCCAAATCTTGCGAATCCCCCTTCATTATCCACGCGAGAGGGGGGAGCGGACCTGTGACGAGCATCGGAGACCAGTCAAAATGCGCTATCACCATCTTCTAGTCGCAGATTACAATCCGGGGGTCTGATGTTTACCAGCTGGTATTTTACAACAGCCAATCATATTTACGCGGGGCGTGGCCTTTCTATCTCTCCTCACGCTAGAGCTGTACGTGTGGAGTATGATTGGAGTGAAACAGAGTTACACTAAGAGGAACCCATGTCTAAATGGCATGGCCAGGGAGTCGAGGCTGATCTCCGGCTGCTTAGATTCCAGCTGTGTGGTCCACTGCTCATATGGGCTACTTGGAGCACGATTTGGGAGTGGCCTAGCTTCAAATGATAAGCAAGGGTAGTGTCCTGGTTGGAGGGCCCAAAACGTCATCGGATAGGGTTTGTGTGGCTCTTCACCAAGCGAATTGTGCTTGTCTTAATTGGGCTAAGCATTAGCTGAAGTCGCCAGTTTGTGCAAGTGCTCCGCCGCTTCAACGGCCGCGGGTACATCGTTCTCAAGGTTCTTGATCAAATCCCCAATAAACACAATCAGTCTCTTGGCCTCAGCGCGATGCTGGCCATGTTCGTAGTGTGACGCACTGTGCAGCA
The DNA here is from genome assembly GCA_031142775.1 of Microdochium paspali. NCBI lineage: Eukaryota > Fungi > Ascomycota > Sordariomycetes > Xylariales > Microdochiaceae > Microdochium > Microdochium paspali. The sequence continues at coordinate 2,992,644 of JAVBIV010000006.1, forward strand.
TTCGCCCGACGCCGAGCAGCTGTTGCACAATCTGGCGGCCCGCGATTTTGAAGAATATGAGAGAGGCATTTGTGAGCTCTTCGAGAAAGGACTCGGCGACGTCCATGACATCGCGCGCCGGGGCTTTGCAGTAGAGCAGAGCCATGACATTAACAAGTGTCTCAGTGCAAAGGATTTGGACCGCCATGTATCTGCAGCGATTGCTCTGGCGATGATCGTCTTGGTTGATGGTCAGGTCGTGCAGCATGTGCGGTTTGTTTTGCTTGATCCTGGCAAGTCCGTCGAGGAGGGTTGTTGGTGAGGGTTTGTCACAGAAGATAGCCAAGGCAGTTCTGCGGTTTTTGCAACCACGAAGACAGAACATGGCGTATTCGAGCAGTCGAAAGAGGTCTGTAATGTAGTCCCAGCCGGCAGTCCAAGCTTGTGTTTCGGCTGGCATGGAAGGGGTGATACGGGGGTACATGACAGATACCTGAGCCTCGGGAAGGCGAACCACGTGGCCGAGGACACAGGCGTAGTGGATCTCGAGGCGGTAGACGCACCAGAAGAGACGCCTGCGCTCATCGATATCCAACATTGAGATGCCGGCTGGCCAGCGGGACTCGTCGTGAAAGCCGCATTGGGCGACTAGGGCGTGATATAACCCCAGATAGCGGTGCAGTTCCGTGTGATTGCCATGGAGGAGAGAATAGGCAGCAAGGAGGCCGAAGGCCCGAAGGAAGTCGAGGTCATTCTGCAACTGGGGGATGTGTCTCGGGATGTGGGAGACGGCCTCTTCGAAGTATTTCTCGCTGTCAGGTAAAGGCTGACCCTCAAGGAGTGATTCGTCGAAGACGGCGTGCAGGGCGGCCGACTGTGAGCTGACAGCACAGAGACTCATAAGAAGTACATAAGACGGTGTGCTTGCATCCGGAATGCCCTCAGCCCACCTGGTGCCGAGGTCTTGTTCCGGCAGAAAAGGAAAGCTGCAAGATTGAATGTCAGACCGACAGCTGCTATCGAGGGTTTGCCAGGACTGGACCCACTAGCACTGGTACATGGTGTCGACGTAAATGTTGAGCAGCCGCCGTATCGTTTGGAGTGACCTGAAATCACCCTGCTGGCCATGTGCCGCCGCGCTGGAGCGGCCCATGTTACCAGCGAGGGCGATGACAGGCTCCGGGGACGGGGAGATGACCTGCAGCGCACGGGCAGCCGGCTTACGGCCCCGGCGTCGGACGGGCCGAGTCCTTGTGCATGTCGCCCCGTAGTCGCGGCAGGTCAGACAGGGAGCAGCGGGTGCGGCTTGTTGCGGATCTGGACGGCATCGTAGGCCACGGCCATGGCAGAAGTCGCAGGCACTCGACGCCCGTTGGCGAGGGGATGAGTTGTTTGCGGCAGTGGCTGGCATGGCCCGGCGTGCTGGGTTTCGAGCTGCTATTAGCTTGTCGGACAAGTGAAGATCGCAGCTGGTGAATTCGAGATGTCCCGTTGGAGATGGCGATGATGAAGGATACTGGTCTGTGAGGCTTCCGCATTTGGTGGTGGAAAGGAAGAGCAAGACTGGCTCCAGCCTGTAGGTCTCTTCAGATGCAACAAGATGAGCAGCTGGTAATTAATCAGAGGAGGATTTAGCAGCAGTACAGGACCCCTTGCATGTTAAGTGCCTCAAGGTAACCTTGGTAAGTAGGCAGGTACGTCCGGGGCCTCGACTGATAAGAAGCAGCCACCACACCACGCCCTCGCGCCATGTGGGGAATCTGCAGCCTGAGGCACTGAGCATGGATTCCCCGCGCTGTTCCTGCGCCTCAGATAACAACAGCTGCTAAATTGATAGCTGCTCCGTGAGGGGGCCAAACTCTCTCCAACTCCCATCCACACCACCACGAACAGACGACGTGCAACTACTTCTTCCATAGCAGCTGATGATGGGGGACTTGATTTACGACGGATAACGCTTAGGCGTCGTCTATATTACGATGAGACCAGCCGCGATTCACGTGGCTGTCAAGGTCATCTACACCAATCCACCTTGAATCTACACACAGTAGCCATCATGGGTTCAGTTGACACCCCCCAGGCAAGCCGACGCTCCAAATATCATCTCTTGACCTTGCTGCTAACTTCCATAATAGAACCTCTCCATTGTTGAGGCCACGGTCTCCGATCTCGCCTTGGCCCTCGCCAGCAGCCACACAAACAGTGTCGAGCTTACAGCAAAGCACCTCCTCCGAATTGCAAGATATGACCGTCGCGGAGCTCATCTCAATGCCGTACCCATCATCAACGAGGATGCCTTCAACTTAGCGCAGGCATCAGACGAGCGCCGCGTTGAGGGCAAGACTGTCGGTCTTCTAGACGGTATTCCCTGCACCATCAAGGACTCATACAAGATGAAGGGCATGACCGTTGCCAGTGGCTCCCCCGCATTTCAGAACCTCGTTGCCAATGAAGATGCCTATACGGTACAAAAGATCCGTGAGGCCGGTGGCATCATGCTTGGCCGTACCAACATGCCTCCCATGGCTGCTGGCGGCATGCAGCGTGGTGTTTACGGTCGTGCCGAGTCTCCTTATAATCCTGAGTACCTCACTGCGGCCTTCGCCTCGGGGTCTTCCAACGGTTCTGCCACTGCGACTGCATCCAGCTTCGGTGTCTTCGGCATGGGGGAGGAGACCATCTCGTCAGGTCGGTCCCCGGCGTCCAACAATGGCCTTGTCGCGTACACGCCTTCCCGCGGCATCATCTCAATCCGTGGGAACTGGCCGCTCTTCCCCACCTGCGATGTTGTCGTGCCTCATGCTCGGACAGTTGAGGATATGTTTGCTCTTCTCGACGTCATTGTCGCCACAGACGATAAGAAGGCGGGTGACTTCTGGCGTGGCCAGCCGTACGTCGAGCTGCCTAGCGTCGAGTCGATCAGGCCGAAGACGTACCAGTCTCTCTGCGATACATCATCTTTGTCTGGGAAGAAGATCGGCGTACCCAAGATGTACATCGGCGGGGTTGACTCTGACCCGACCGCGCGGAAAGTGTATACGAGACAGTCCGTCATTGACCTCTGGGTTGAAGCCCGGAAAGTCCTGGTGAGCTTAGGCGCCACCGTCGAGGAAATCGACCTGCCTGTCGTCACCAAGTTCGAAAAGCCAGACCCCAAAGATACCAAGGCTATGGAGAGTATCGCACCACCACATCGGAACGAGGTGGATATGTGCCAGCTCATGGCGTACGCATGGGACGACTTCCTCGCCCACACCAACGACAGCAGCGTCGGCACGTCTCTCTCCCAGATCGACTCGGCCACCATATTCCCACGTCCTCCTGGCGCACTCCCAGACAAGTACGACGCCCAGGACCCGCTGGTCCGCCACTCGGACGTGACAGCACATATCACTGCGCGCCACTCCTCCACAGGTGGCGGTGTTCCAAAGGACATATATGAATTGCACAATATGGCGACGGCTTTGCCCAACCTCGAAGCCCAGCGCAAGCAACACTGGGACTCGTGGCTGGCCTCGTCAGGCCTAGACGCGATAGTCTGGCCATGCAACGGTGACGTCGGGCGAGCTGACGCCGATACCAACGAGCAGTCTGCGGCAGATGCCTGGCGTAACGGCGTGCTGTACTCGAACGGCAACTGCGCGATCCGTCAGCTTGGTATCCCCACAGTTAGCACGACCATGGGGTGCATGGCGGATACAGGAATACCGGTGAACTTGACCTTTGCGGGCAGGGCGTATGACGACAACAGTCTGCTCAAGTATGCATATGCGTTTGAACGGGCCGGTGCTAATGGTGATGTGTGCAAGAGGAGAACCCCTGCTCTGACTCCCGAGCTTGCCACCGACCTGATTGCCGTGTCAGGTACCCCGACTGCCATGAGCGGGCTGGCGCCGCAACTAGATGATGTTCAGGCCGCAACTGATGGCAACTCAATTGCGGTCAGCGGCAAGGTAGACAAGGGTGAATTGCGTTCACTGAAGGTGTATATCAACGGCGAGGAGGCAGCAGAGAATATCGAGATTGAAAAGGGTGGGTCATGGCAGATCCAGATGTCAGTGCCGACCACGCCAATCTCAGGCCCCATGTTGAAGCCAGGCGAGATCAATGTCCCCAGCCGGGAGCAGAACATGATCATTGTGCTTGCTTCTGGCGTCAATGGCCGGTCCACAGGCAAGATGTTGTTCGTGTAGAGATATTGCTTGAGATAGCGTAATGTACCTCAATTTGTGAATTACTGTTTAGCATGTCTCCCGCACGCCCGAACCCGGCATGATGCTCCGTCCAAGGTTTGGAATGAAGCATCCGAGTGCCAGGAACTTTCCTCCCGCCAAGTGATCATCATATGCTTCTGCGACTCCCATGCCACAACGACGATCCAGCGCCTCGTCCAACAGCACGACACAACACAGCATGTACTCTTACCCCCCTTCCCCATTGCATCCACGCAGACTCACCATATGGACTTCCGGTCGCACCAACCCATGGGAAGCATACGAGCTTGGAAGTCAAAGTACAGCCGTCCCGTTCCCGGATCAGCGCTGCAAGGTGATGAAAATCCCAGGTAACAGCGCCCGAATACAGAATCGGAAATACTTACAACGACAGAGCTGCTCGCAAAGGAGCACGGGTTTAGCACGGCTACCTAGAGCGTTTATATCCATTCTGTTTCGACGTCACTACAGCCTCACATGGCAGGACAACTGACTAAAAAGCCAATTTACACGTTTACTTTCTTTTTTTACGAAGCAGACAAGAAGAAGCACTGGTGAGAGTCCCACTGTGAGCCTTAGGACTGTGTGCCCCGACTGCCCAAATTTCGTGTCTACGTTGAGACTAAGGAGGCTTCCCGAGACTCGCCAGATGCACAATGACATAGAGCACTACCTGCAGGCCCTCGAGAACCTATGAACCGCCTACTTCATGCGTGGAAAGCTTTTCCTTCGATGATCTTCGCAGGCTTGTCTACTCTGTCTATCGGTGACATACGCGCAATGGACTCTTTCCAGGATGGGGGCACCCGTCCGGCTCTGAAAGAGAGTCATCATGAAGACTCCCAACATTTCCATCCTCTTGCCGGCGATGGCGATGATCGGCAAAGTCGCCGCCCGTGTCAATGAAGTACAAACCGGCGAGAAGAGGCAGAGCGATGAGACCGATTGTGTCACGTCCGAGATGCGCAACAACAGGCGATTGATCGACAATACCATCTATGAATACTCGAAACAGATTGGGACCCTTGTATCATTCTGGCCGACATATCATGAGACCCTACACTCGGTGACCAAAGGGGAGTTCATTCACGCTTTGGCTCTCGGGTATCGGTCTTCGGGTCCCCACCAAAGCTTTACACAAAGCTGGTGCAGCCTGCTTCAATAGCATACAATGCTCTAAGTAGTACAGCACCGTATGCGACGAATGAGGATATGTACGACGAGAATGGCAAATTTCGACAAGTCCTATATGGTGGAAAGGGGGCGCTGCCCAGGCGCCGCGAGGTACTCTTCGGGCCGTGATGTCGAGATCAGCCAGATCAATGAGCGCAAACATTGGTTCGCACGTAAAAGCAATTCTCTTGGCGCCCGGAGTCACCAGGTCAATCATGGAAGGGGTCTCGAATGTGTGGCGTCCCTACATGGGGCTGATGCCACGCTTCGCATGCGCGCAATGATGACCAGCAGCCTGTTCGACCAAATGTCATCTATCGTCGATTAGCCTGGGCAAGACCGAGGTCACCATCCTAGACAGGCACCTCTACCCTAAGTGAAAGGCCGTCGAAACCCAGAACTTAAGGTGAATGACTCCTTCGAGGTGGGTGGTTTCGCCGCACGAAGTGTGTGAACTCTAAAGTGTGGCGAATGGGCTTAAGGGATGCCCTGAAGATGTCGACTGTCTGAAAAGAGAGGCGCGTGACGCCATGCATGCTTACTCTGGAATGCCAGGCACCATGAGTGCGAAGGGTTGTTACACAAGGGTCGCGCAGCCACGCTAAACACTCTTGGAATGTTGTCATCTTCTTCTCAAATGTTGCGAGGTGGTCTGACTAACCACCAGGGGCATCCGCAGGACTAACCAGTAAGATGTCGCTTACCCGAATCCTGATATGAACAAATATACCAAAGTGGTCGAGAATAAGCACAAGATAGGTCAATATTTCCTCTGGTTTAGAGCCAACTTTATCGTGAGGCGGCCTGACTTCTTCCTTACAAGTCTCGCAAGCCTGGGCACTCCACGGACGTCCGGTCAATTCAGCGTGCACGCATTAATACGGGCCTGATAGGACTCCTGAGCAAAGGTAGGGCACCATTGCACCGGCTATTGTCTGCGTTAGCGTCTTGGATCAAGGCTCGGCGCCGAACCCGAGAGAATTCGGTTTGTGGTCAGTCTCTTGCAAGGCCCTTGAAGGGCTAACCGCTCGAGAGAACCTTTCTGCGCCACGTCGGAATAGACTCCTGCGGTGTGACTCGAGAGCTTCATTGGGCGGCCTATGCGGCGACAATCGGCTAGATCTGCGCTCGTAGCACATTGTGGGAGTCCGGGAGTGTTGGCGTGTCCGTGTCTCTACCATAAAGGAGAAAAGCTTGGGCGGCCAAGATCGTGCTGATGATCAGTTGCTCCCGGGTATTAAAAGAGAGTCAAGTTGCCCACCCAGGCTCGAAAAGGTGGCTGGTATCTAGACCTTCACCTCAAAGTTCATACATCAACCTACCAGAAGACATGCCATCTGCAATTCTACCGGAGCCGACACATGGCGCCTCTGAGCAGCAGCCAAGACATTGGCTGGTGACCTCTCCAAGGACGGCATCGAACTTGCTCATCAAGATGCTCAACCTCGACCAGCAGGGCGTCCGGCCTTCGCACCAGGGAGGATACTTTTTCAAGCCTTCCGTTTATATTCGCTTCCCTTTGCTCTTCCACGACGGGCCCATTGACACCTGGGCCGAGGAGGATCGTGCCGCCGTCCCAAGGGTCATGCAGAGCTGTCTTGACACACTGCAGGATCATATCGAGGCGTCGGAAGTCGCTGGCAACACCATTTTTGTGAAGGAACATGCCATGTTTGTGAGCAACCCATCAATCGAGTCACACTTCCTGCACCCGGATCACCATCCCGCTTTCCAGTGCCCAGTCCTGAGAGTCCGCGGACTGGACATGCCGACTCGTACCAAGCTCAACATGACGGCGCTCCCAGACGAGTTCCTGCACACCTGGACGCCCACCTTTCTCATTCGGCACCCGGCGCTGATGCTGCCTTCCTACTACCGCACTTGTTTCGACCACCTGAAGATGGCGACGGCGGCGGCGGCAGCGGCACCCCGGGTGGGTGGCCCACCAAGGAGGCAGAAGGGCGAGCCAACGGATCTCGAGATGTCGATGA